>CM027580.2:19999218-20673920 GCA_015852605.2 Populus deltoides
CACTAATTGTGGCACTAATGGTGCTCACTAAGCCACAATTAGTGGGAGGGTATTGCCACAAATGGCAATAGCAAAATGGCCTGTTCTGGCTCTTCCATTCTGTTATTTTTTGTTTTTCTATTTTACATCCTTCATTGCTACTCACTCAGTTCAGGATAGCTGCAGTGTCTCTCAAAAATTCTAAACTCTCCTTTCCCTTCTCCACCATCGTGTACACTCCAAAAACTCATACACTACTATTCTGCAAACTTTCTGCTCAAAACCCCAGATTCACAAGGCCTTCGTTACCAAAACCAGAGTTTATAGTCACTCCATTACAGGAATCTCTACATCCTGCCAAGCGTTATTTGCTCAAGCAGCTTGGAATTCATCTTAGAGTCCTTAGTGGAGGCCATGACTACGGTGGACTCTCTTATGTCTCTGAAATTGAAAAAACTCATTCATTGTTGTAAACCTTGCCAAACTGATCCATAGTGTCGATATCGATGATAACAGCGCATGGGTTCGCGGGGCTACAAACAGAACTCTACTATAGAATTGCTAGAAAAGCAAAACTCGTGGCTTCCCGGCTGGTCTTGCCACCACTCTCTGCACAGGGCACATCATGCAGGTGGTGCTTATGGTTCTATGTTGAGGAAATATGGCCTTGCAGTAGACAATGTGACTGTCGCTCGCATAGTTGATGTTCATGGAAGGCCTCTACAGGAAGCTATGGGGAAAGATCTTTTCTGGGCAATCAGCGGAGTGGAGGAGGCAGCTTGGAATCATTACTGCCTGGAGTAAAATTGGTTCGGTTCCATCAACTGTGACAGTTTTTCAGATTACTAAGACCCTGGAACAAGGTGATATTAAAATCCTTAATAGATGGCAACAAGTTGCTGATAAACTTGACGAGGATCCTTCATCAGAGTCTACTACAATTGTTTGGTGCTGGTAACGGAGGAAAACAGTATCAACCATTTACATTTCCTTGTTTCTTGGTGATGCCAGAAGACTCTCCAAGTAATGCAAGACAGCATTCCTGAATTGGTTTTGACAAGATAGGATTGTATTGAAACAAGCTGGATCGAACTCGCGTTGCATTTGGCTGGTTACTTTAACGACACAGCACCATAGTTTTTACTTGAACGGAAGAATAGGTACATTCAAACCATGCTAGCGCCAAGTCAGACTTTGCGAGAGTAGCCAATTCCTGAAACCACACTAGAGGAATTATGTAAAATGTTATTGGAACAAGGGATTCCTCAAATAGCATTGACTCCTTGCGGAGGGAATGATGATGCAAATCTCAGAAAAACAGACTCCTTTTCCTATCCATAGGAAGGGCAACCTGTTTATGATCCTTAATTAGATGACCACCTGACAAGCTCCAGATATTGCTGCAAAGCATCTAGATTAAGTAGGGAAGGTTTATGAGTACATGACCTGATGTTCAACCAAGGACTGCAATATTGGAATCCTACAGCAGTCTATCAACATGCACTAAGGAAAACATAAACACATCAAGGCTGCAGAGAAGAAGGCTAAGCCGGGTGAAGAACCAACGTATATAGAAGATCAGAGATCAGCCATTCCTGTTGATAATCTGTTTTCCTCTGTATATATGTAAATTGCAGTTACAAAATTAGTATAAACTGTTAAGTGTAGTTGAGAAAGATAGTTATAACAATATGTGTATAATATGTATTCATGTACTCTAAGAAAGATAAGAAAAATATATAGAAAAATGCTGCATGCAGATTCTTTTGACAGTCATAGAATTCTTCTTCTTCCTTCCAAGAATTCATTCCATTTCTTCTACTATTTTCTACTTTTTCACATTCATTGCCCAGATTTCTTCTAAGCAGCTATGCTCCAATTATAGGGACCCTGATGTGGGCATGAACAAGAAGACTAACACAGAAGCCTTAAAGAAGCAAGTGTTTAAAGTTCATAATCACTTCAAGGATAACTTCTACAGATTGGCATTTGTGAAGGCCAAAGTTGATCTTGACAACTTCAGGCAGAAGGAGGAGCATCCCCACCTCTTCCACTTTTCATGAGAAATTGAAGAAGAATTCATGGCTAGAGATATGTTTGGTTAGTACACCATCCTTGTCTCCGTTAGATCGCAGCCAGGATTGTTTTCTTAATTATAGTTTTAAATCTGATGATGTAACTATTAATAAGAAATTAATGCTGTAGCTTTTTTTAAAAAAAAATAAATATTTTCGTTGTTTTTTTTAATAGAAATTCCTAATGTTATTTATATTTTATATTAACTCTATAATTATTTTATTTTAATGATTAAAAATTTCATCATTTTTCATAGAAATGAGGTTCAAATCAATTTTGAATTTTATCATGAGATTAAATTAAATGTTTGTTGATATTCCATGTAAGAATTTTTTTAAAATATTTCTCATTGGAAAATCTATTAAAATAATTTTTTTTAAAATTTTATTTTATATTAGTAACATTAAAACCATTAAAATATTAAAAAATTAATTTAATGTGCTTTTTCTAAATCAAATACACTTTTATAAATATATTCAAATATAGCCAAAAATACAATGCCAAACAAAGTCTCAAATCTATCTAACATTTGTTGAAAAACATACTGATTGTATTATTAACGAAATCTAGCAAGATATGACTTTTCATTCTCGGTTAGTTTTACAGGAGCTAGTAGTATTTATTAAAAAATTAAAATTAATATAACAAGATATATTAATAAAAACTTATTTATTTAAAAATAAAAACATCATACTATTTCATATTTAAATAAATAAAAAATTAAAATGCTTTGCAGGACCTGTACCTGCTGCCTCCCCTGTTCCACCTCTGCCTGTTTAGGAGATTGATATGCTAAATTATTAGATATTCAGAAAAGAATCTTTTTATGAGTCGATAGATATGCTTGGATTTTGTATTCCTGCGAAGATTGCAAAAAGACGAGTCGCGTTTAGGCACTAACTTTAAAAATCGCATATGGTTTGGTCAAACACAGTGTATTCACATTAGCCTCTATATCGTTGATTAAATCTGATGTCATGTTAAAATAAAATAAGATTCCATCCATTAGTCTCTCACTGTAATCTTAAGTTTTTTTTAAGATCTGGTTTGACGAGTAATTAAGGTTTACTCGATGAATTATTATCAAGTTTTATGATTTTTTCACTAGAAAATCTATTTTAGAGGGTTTGTGTTCCCTGGAAACAGAGTATTAAATAGAAGTTTTTGACCAAATGATACACAGATCACAGCTCTCTATAAGAGTTCTTGGAACCACAGGCCCATAGCAGGAAAAACAAGCATATAAATGGCCTGTCTAGGTTCTTCCATTCTGTTATTTTTTGTTTTCTACTTTTACATCCTTCGTTGTTACTCTCCACTTCCAGTTCAGGATAGCTTTCTGCAGTGTCTCTCACAAAATTTTGAACTCTCCTTTCCCTTCTTCCACCATCTTGTACACTCCAAAAATCTTTCATACACTACTATTCTGCAATCTTCTGTCAAAACCCCAGATTCACAACGCCTTCACTACCAAAACCAGAGTTTATATTCACTCCATTACAGGAACTCTCACATCCAAGCTGAGGTTATTTGCTCAAAGCAGCTTGAATTCATCTTAGAGTCCTTAGCGAGGCCATGACTATGAGGGGACTCTCTCTATGTCTCCTGAAATTGAAAAACTATTCATTGTTGTAAACCTTGCCAACCTTCGATCCATTAGTGTCGATATCGATGATAGTAGTGCATGGGTTGAAGTGGTGCCACGAATGGTGAACTTTACTATAGAATTGCTGAGAAAAGCAAACTCATGGTTTCAGCTGGTCTTTGCACCACCATAGGTATTGGTGGAAGGACATTACAGGAGGAGCTTATGGTTATCTGATGAGAAATATGGCCTAGCAGCAGACAATGTGATCGACGCTCGCATAGTTGATGTTCATGGAAGAGTTCTTGACAGGAAAGCCATGGGAAAGATCTTTTCTGGGCAATCAGAGGAGGTGGAGGAGGCAGCTTTGGAATCATTACCGCCTGGAAAGTAAAATTGGTTCCAGTTCCATCAACTGTGACAGTTTTTCAGATTACTAAGACCCTGGAACAAGGTGCTATCAAAATCCTTAATAGATGGCAACAAGTTGCTGATAAACTTAATGAGGATCTCTTCATCAGAGTCACCCTACAATTAGCTGGTGCTGGTAACGGAGGAAAAAACAGTATCAACCACTTACATTTCCTTGTTTCTTGGTGATGCCAAAAGACTCCTCCGAGTAATGCAAGACAGCTTCCTGAATTGGGTTTGACAAGACAGGATTGTATTGAAACAAGCTGGATCAATTCTGTGCTCTTTGTAGCTGGATACTCCAATGATACAACACCTGAATTTCTACTTGAAAGGGAAGAATATATACAGGGTTACTTCAAAGCCAAGTCAGACTATGCAAAAGAACCCATACCTGAAACCATACTTGAAGGTTTATGGGAAAGGTTGTTAAGAAGAGAGACCTAATATAGCGTTGACTCCTTATGGTGGAATGATGAGCAAAATTTCAGAAAATCAGACTCCTTTCCCTCATAGAAAGGGTACCTGTTCATGATCCGCTACATGACCAGCTGGGATCATCCTTCAAAGAATGATGCAAAGCATCTAGATTGGATTAGGAACGTTTATGAGTACATGAAACCTTATGTTCAACCAAGGACTGCATATGTCAATTATAGGGACCTTGATTTGGGCATGAACAAGAAGACTAACACAAGCTTTAAGGAAGCAAGTGTTGGAAACCAAATACTTCAAGGATAACTTCAGGAGATTGGGACTGGTGAAGACCAAAGTTGATCCTGACAACTTCTTCAGGCATGAACAAAGCATCCCCTCTCCCATTTTCCATGAGAAACTGAAGAAGAATTCATGGCTACAGATATGTTTGGTAGGTGCACCATACTGTCTCCATCAGATCACAGCCAGTAATTTTTTTTAATATAAATATAGTTTAAAGTTTGTATAAACAGGAATAAGAAATTTTAAAGAAATGCACCAATATGTCTCAGGTGTGGTATTAAAGAAACAATGTTTTACCAATTTTTACTTTCCATTGTAAGACGTAATCCTGAACAGCATCACAGGATTCGGTGCCGAAATAATTGACCAGTTAGCAAATTATTTCCTTGGCAAGATGTTAGAAATCTTGATGTCTTATGTCTATTGTTTTCTGGAATTCTTGACTTGATACGGGTAATAAAAAAGATTGCACGGCAAATATTTTAACTGTCATGTTTTTCAAAGATAAATCCAACTCATTGATGCAAGTGAAGATAAAGTTCAACTGATATATATATATATATATATATATATATATATATATATATATATATATATATATATATATATATTACAAATGAAAAATTTACTGCGTGGTTATGGATAGGGATGTGTCATTTAATTCTAGCTATAAAATCTATACCGTTAGTTAACTCGGGATCTAATTGATCTAAGGGATATATCAGTTTGAGTTTAAAAAAAAAATAGAAGAAGAATGGACTTTTGTTTAACTTATTTAAAATCCTAGGTTGACCTGCAATGAATAAACTGGGTTAAACCTGGTAAAAAAAACTGATTTTTTTTTAAAAAATAAATTATTTTGATTAAAACGATATTATTTTTACCTTTTAATTTTTTTTAGACCAACCTCTCTACTTGTGAGCTACACTTTGCTCTCGACTCATCTAGTTTAAAACTATAATTTCAATTAGAAAAGTGGAAAAAAATCAGAAATTAAACATAAGCGTAGCATCACTTTTCAAAGCAATGAGGATCTTTAGTGTGCAAATCAATCAACTTTTTTTTTTTGAAACGCAGAGAATGTCTTATAGAAGAACACAGACATCAGATAGACAATTCTGAGATTAGCAATCCACTTGTTAGGTTTTTTGAAACGCACCTGAATTACTTATAAAATCTGCAAACCAATCCACTTGTTAGGTTTGCATCGCACACGCATATATCGATTTCATGCCTGATAAACTCGACATTTAGAGTATTTCTGGACCAATTTTCATACATCAAGACTAAGCATATCTGGACTAAACTTAGCTAGATACATACCTTAGGCCAAGCTTGAGCTAGCAACAGTCAGAATTCCATCTTTCATTCTCAAAAGAAGAAATTCCGACTTTGCTAGTTCAAATCAATCAGAACCTATTCTTAGAACCTTTCTAGTTGATGAATCCAATGGGTTTTATGCTCCTTTTCAGCCTTCTCAAAGAAAAACAAAGCCAACAAAAGTTAAAAAGAGACTCCTGACTAAATGATACTGGCTGAGCTAAAGTGATGTTTGGATTCGTAGAAGTAGAGGAATGCTCAGACCAATTGTAAAATGCAAAGCAGAGAAGCAAGAAAGGCAAAAATATGGTTCCTTCTCTCTTTCGTTACTCAATACTTCTGGTTCTTCTGTTATCACCATCAATAGTTTCATTGCTTTCAATCCAAAATAGTTTTCTACAATGTCTCTCAAGAAACTCTTAACAATTCCATCTCATTTTCCACTACTTCTTACACCCCTAAACAACCCTTCATTCACCACTATTTTGCACTCTACTTCTCAAAACTTGAGGTTCACCTTGCCAAAAGTAATTTGTAGGAAAGTGATACATATGATGCAATAGTTATGCTCTCCTGTGAGCTAAAATCTACGTAGAAAGTTGATATTGTGGTCATATGCTGCAAATGTCACCTGTTTTGCTATAGTTAATTAAGGCTTGCTTCTGCAATATTGCATACACAATAACAAACCACATCACAATGTCAGTAATAATATTAAAAATTAACTGAAAATAGGACAAATAGGGTGAAGGCCAGGACCTAGAAGAACAAAAGATCAGGTCAATAGTTGATGTCCTTTCGCAAGATGTTAGAAATGTATAGCTAATTATGTCTTCATCATAAGTCCATTTTAAAGCACTAAGCATTTGGCTAGTACAGAGATAAACACAATGGAGACAAAGGGTACATGCCCCTATATTATTTTCAAATGACAGAAATTCACTACAAAACTGTCTTAAAACAGATTTATTTATATTTTATATTTTTATTTTTGCAACTAACTTGTTTTTGTCTTTTTCTACAACTCTTCTTGGGAACTAACAAAAAAATAAAATAAAATAATATAATGCTGTTGAGTTAGAATTAGTCAGAAAGAAATAAAAAAATCTGCCTTCAAGACATACGTTTTCGTGAGCAATATTTAATTTTGCCACTGTTAGGCCCCGAATATAGATTTTTAGAGGCAAATTATATTGAAACCACTAAAACAAGAAATCGTGTTGAATTTTGGAAGGAAAGACTAAGTGTATTAGGCGTTTAAGGAATGGATCCAGTTGGTTGATATAAGTGAAGATCAAAGTTAAATTCATAACCCTCTTTAATTATGAATGCAGATTGTAAAAACAAAGATAAATCCAAGGCACTTGATATAAATGTGATAAATACTATAAATAAAATATTTAAATGTAAAATTAATTAAATATCTTTTTTGGTTTCTAATTAAATAATTTAAAATACTTAAATTTCTATGTTTTCAGATTTTTATTAAACTAAGCATCATTTTTTCACTAACTTTCCTTATTAAATAATTTTAGTAAAATAGATAAAAAAAAATAATGATATATAATTTTGGTCCCATTAAATTTTGATATTAATTCCTGGAAACGGAGTGTTAAACAGGTCATTCTTCTCCGCCAAGGATCCAAGCTGCGCTATTGACTGTAAGATTATATCACTCCGCATCCTTACAGCTACAGGTCAACAGCAGAACCTAACAGTCATACATGGGGGCTCGGGCAGGGGCCGTAATCAGGGAACTTTACAATATACAAAACTGGAAGTGTATACAGCTCCATGTTGAGAAAAAAAATGCCTTGCTGCACAATGTCCTCGATGCTCGTAGAAGTGAAGTTCATGGAAGAGCTGATCATGGCAGACAAAGTTCTTTTTTGGGCCATTAGAGGAGGTGAGGAGCAAGCTTTGGAGGCATTAGTCATTACTGCTTGGAAACTAAGACAGGGCAAAGGCAGAAAGTGAGCTTGTGTTTATTGGTTGAAGAGTAAAGCAAAGAACTCTTATTTCCCTTTGCACTTTAAGTCCGAGGCTTGTAAAAGGTTGCTCCTTCATGAACTTTTAAGCCAAGACATAAGCCCACAAAACCCTTCATTTCCAAATCTAATATGCACATATAAATTAAAATCCAATGTTTGGAACAATTTATATGAACCAATCATTCAAGTGCAACATCCACATTACACAATCATGGATAAATTATTCATCATTACCTTGCTTGGTTTGCTGATATTGGTTAATGGAGTTGCTGAAAACTTGATGTATAACACTTTGCCATGCTTGAGAGCTTGAAAGCTTTGAGATAGACGATGAAGATGATGTGGAACTTTTCGATATCCCGTCATGGACTAGTGAACGAGGTGGCAAGGTTCTTGTGAATGTTGATAGCTTTGGAGCTGTTGGAGATGGAATTTCTGATGACACCCAGGTGCATATTAGAAATCTTGAAATTATTTTAAAGGTTTTCAGTACCGTGTCACTTACTTTAATGATTGATCTTTCTAGGTTAAAGTCCACTTTTTGAATCTCACATATTCCCCAAATTATATATCTGCTAGCCTAAAGCTAAATAAACAACATTGACTATAGTCCTAATCAGGTTTTGTGTTCTGTTCTGATATTACCAGGCATTTGTAAAAGCTTGGGGCACCGCCTGTGCTATCCCAAAATCAGTATTCTTGGTTTCCCTCCGGGCGCCGTTATTTAGTTAATGCAACAAGATTTAAGGGCCCTTGTGAAGATAAGTTGATCATCCAGGTAATTTTCTACGTTGCTTCAAGTGAAATCTATCCAAATTTATATTTCAGAAATTGTTGTCACTTTCTTGGCAGATGTTGTCGAACAGTAGCATTATAATCTCACCTTTTACAATTTGTTGTCATCACGACTTTGCAGATAGATGGAACAATTGTAGCACCTGATGAGCCTAAGAACTGGGACCCCGTTCTCGCTCGACTATGGCTTGATTTCTCTAAGCTGAACGGAGTCATCTTCCAAGGGAATGGAGTTATTGATGGATCAGGCAGCAAATGGTGGGCGTCATCTTGCAAAAAAGAACAAGTCCAATGTGATTATTCAAAATTCTAGTCTATAGTTTAATCCATGCTTCGCTACTTGAATAGGTCAGAATTTAACACTCTTTTTTCTTTCTTTACAGCCTTGCAGAGGTGCACCAACAGTAAGGATCTTTTTCCCTTCATTATATAATTCATCCTTCCGGGGAGAAAAAGAAACTATGCAGATTGTCAGGGATTTAACCAATGAGGCCTTTGCGCATTGACCATTGATTCAAGCTCAGCAGTGAAAGTAAAAGGTCTTACTATAAAGAACAGCCAGCAGATGAATTTTGTGATTTCCAAGTCAGCATCCGTGAGAATATCTAAAGTTACTGTCTCATCACCTGGAGACAGTCCTAACACTGATGGAATCCATATTACTCAATCAACTAACGTGGTTCTCCAGGATTGCAAAATCGGAACAGGTTTCCAGACCTTAACCCCATTATTTTCCTCATCTATTCTCCAAGTAAAGAATATCACAATTAAAGGAGATCTTGGGGATATTATTGGCAAACTTTCTGACAGGTTGCATATTTTGTTGATTCTATGGTATATTCAGGTGACGATTGCATCTCGATTGTCAACGGTAGCTCTGCGATTAAGATGAAGGGAATATATTGTGGACCGGGACATGGAGTCAGGTTGAGTTAAATATGAGATTCTCATGTCATATCCCATAAAGGAAGATGTTACAGGCCAAGTTTTACCATTATCTATACAGAAGAGCTGGGACTGAAATTCTAAGTTTTCATTATTAACCCTTTTCTTTTAAATTCTGTCACTCAGCATTGGAAGTCTAGGGAAGGACAACTCAACAGGCATAGTCACAAAGGTGGTCCTGGATACTGCACTTATCAGGAGACAACGAATGGCGTCAGGATTAAGACTTGGCAGGTAATACTCTAGGACATAGTTAAAACTGTTCGGATTCTGGAAGTGCTTAAATTATATTCTCACACAAGACTTGAGGATGTTCGATGGAGTATGCATCTAAAATCCCTGCTAATATCCTCTGGATCTCTATATGCTGCAGGGAGGTAATGGTTATGTTCATGGGGTACGTTTTGAAAATGTCAGGATGGACAATGTTGATAACCCCATCATCATTGACCAATTCTACTGTGATTCCCCGAAATCGTGCCAAAACCAGGTACGTATTCCATTTTTGTGCTAGATTCATACTTTGACAACCTACTCTTTAATAACTATCCTAGTCATCTGATCAGAATTTTGCTCCTTTTTTTAGACATCAGCAGTAGAATTGCGAGATCATGTACCGCAATATTAGTGGGACTACAAAGAATGCAAAGCGATGAAGTTTTCCTGCAGTGACACAGCTCCTTGCAGCACCATAGTCCTGAGCAACGTAAACTTGGAGAAGGAGGATGGCACAGTAGAGACCTACTGCAATTCGGCCGAAGGCTTTGGATATGGCATTGTTCACCCATCAGCTGATTGCTTAACTTCCCATGACAAAGACTATAGTTTCTTCGAGCAGACAGAAGTTTCCCAAGACTACATTCTCAACGACGTGACGGAAGAAAAGGTTGAGCTTGCAGATTCCAACAACGACCGCATTGTTCATACTGAACTTTGACATGGCCTCTTATTGTAATAAAACTATCCTTATTAACTATAGTAATATACTAAATTGGGTAAATGGAATGTATAGAATTCAAATAGATATTTCTTGGAGGAGGATTGAGGTGCCCATGTTCGATTTTTGGGAAGCTACAGGTAATCATATATAGTTACAGACCAACTACAGTAGAAAGCAATTATGCAACTGGGATTTTAAATATTGTGTATATTTTGATTACTATGTACCTGCATTATTTGAAGGTTTGTCATAATTGCAAGTTGGAACTTTTGTAATGATTTTTTGTTGTTTCAGGTTTCAAATTCTATAATTTAAGCCTTTTTTTTTTTCTTTTTCTAGATTTGTTATATGAGCAGTGAGCTTGCCTAAAGCTACAATGATGCCGGTAAAAGCTACAATTTAAGTCCCAAGGCTATATCATGCAGGTAAAAGATGTTACAACAACAACAACAACAACAACACATACATTTAACCATTTAGTAGGTGGTCCAGTAGTAAGAGCTTGGGACCAAGAGGTTTGCTCTCCCTGTGGTCTCAGGTGAGCCTTGTGATTACTAATATGATGGCCACTGGAGGCTTATATGGTTGTTAACCGGACGTGGAATTAGTCGAGTGTGCATGAAACTGATCCGAACACCCATGTTAATAATAATAAAAAAAGTTGCGAATGAACTCTAAATTCACAAAGAAAATAATTACATGATGGCTATATCTTCAAGAGGTTTACAAGATCTTTAAATAAACTAAAAAAGCCTCCCTTTACTAAGAAATAACCTAAAGTTTAAAGGTATTTAGGAAATTAAAACAGAATCGAAATAAAATAATAAATTCAAAACTCCTAGAAAAAAATAACAAAATTCTAATTATTGAGATACAACTATTCAATAAACAATGGAGTGACTTTCCATGTGAGAACTGCATGTAGAATCACACGGAAAAATTTGAGCCTGAGCTAACAGTTAGATTTCATGTTACGTCCGTTTTAAGGTACTAACATAGTCTGATACGACTAGTTTTTTCTTGGACTTAAACTTTCCACCATTACATAAAAGTATATACTAGAACATCCATATAGTGTATCTAAACAAGGTACTATAAATTAAGAATTTTACTTTCTAACCCTAGTAATGTAGCCCTTTTACAATCTGCAATCTTTCAAATTCACCAACCTTGATATGTTTGAAGTATGTCCATCAGAAAAACCTGAGACTCTTAAGTCATTGATAGACAAGTAACTATGCATTATTTTCTAAAGGCGAGTTGGCTTTGGACTTTGCAACACGTGACCTATCATAAATCAACTCTATATTTTTATGGTGACAAAACAAAAATATATTCATTATAGCCTTGATGATGTCCTTTGTCTTTCCTTTCCCGCGTCCATAACCATGTTGAAATATTTCCTAACATATTATTTTTAATGTGCATGACATCAAGGTTATGGCATAGAAGATTGGTCTTCCAATAAGAAAACTCTTAAAATACTTGCTTTACCCAATTATGGGTCAAATCAAAACCAGAAAATTTCTGCTTATTGGATTGAAAACCATGCACACACAATGTCATCGTACTCCAATACCTTCTCATACAATTCTTCACCTTACATTAGCGAAGGTGTATTATCTTTTTCAACTTTGCCAACAAAAAGTCTTTTCTATACTTGTGACCTGTTAGCAAAAATCATTGGTGGAAATAAAAAAAAGGCATGTTACCATCATTTGTTAACATAAATGCCTTGTTATTTTTCATACAATATGGACATGTTAGTTTTACATGTGTGCTCCAACTAGAAACCATTCCATACACAGGAAAATCATTGATAGTTCACATCAAAGTTGTCTTCATCTAAAACTTTTTGTGTCCTCAATACATCATATGTCAAAGTCACGGATGACCACAACTATTTCAACTCATCAATCAATAGACGAAGACAAATATCTATATTCTGACCCAGACTATTAAGGTTGAGTATGATTGTAGATAAAAATATGAACTCTAATATCAAACACATCTATAGTGGCAAGTTATAAACTGTTAGTATCACCGACCAATAAGGATAAGAAGCTGGTGAACCGAATAGGTTGAATTCGTATGTACATGATCAAGATGCATGTACCTTAATTCCATTGAAAACTAAAGATGCACCCTATTAAAATATTTGCAGGCTTCACCATCAGAAAAGTGCAGCATCACTCCATCCACCACATCATGTAAATGATGCCATGTCATGTGCTTAGTAGTGTTTGGTGACATCAATAACATTTGCAGTCTAGGTGTGATTAAAAAGCATATATGTTTTCTATATGCGATAAAAGCTGTAAGTTTTGGGTTTACAACGAGCATGCTCACATGTTTTACACTCGTTCAACTTTATATTTTTAAGGTAGTACAACATATAGAAGTTTGAACATATGTCAATTTTATGTTATCCTAGGCCGAGAGGTTTCATCATGGATTTGACAAAGATAAAGTTCTCTATCGACCTATTCCCTTCGGTAAAATGCTTTTGCCCATTCAAGAATTCTATTATAACCGACTTCACTCAACTCATGATCTGACTTGATGGTGAACACATGTGCAATGATTGATAATTTACTGTGATTTGTGCACCTATCCCATAATAGTTCGGTCGAGTCTTTCAAAAGATCAAAAATCTTGGCCGCGTCTGCATTGAGTTCTTTATCTACTATTGGACATTGATCGACATAACCCTAATTCATTCTCATCATATCCATAACCATATTCTGACGAGGATTACTATTGTCATTTATAACTTCATGCATGTTACTAAAACTAGAAGTTAACACAACCATCTTTTCTACCATGGTCTCATGGAGGAACATATGGTTCTCCATGTGCAAACTAACACAAGTATCTCTCCATGAACCTTTTTTTGTAGAAGATTCGTAGTTACAACATTTGGATCAATAAACTTTTTATTTTTACATCTTTTATATGAATATCTAATATCGCATCCACTAATATTTCTTGGATTAGATATTATATAATTAATAAAACCCCTAAATGTCATTACAATAATTCATCCTACACAACTATTCTGGTGAATCTCGATACATCCATGAACGATCATCCATTACTTATGTCAAACCTATATAGAATATTGATGACAACATGTATTAATTAATTACGTAAACTAAAATAAATTAAAGAACATTGGTTTAACTTAAACTTGTTCAAACTATTTTAATAGTTCAACTAATTCATTATCAATTATCTACCTAAATTTAAATTTATATACATTTCTTGAAAATTTGAACTTAACAATAAAGCGATAAAACATAAAACAAAACGTTAAATAAACCATTATTTATTTCATCACAAAACACCTAAGTCACAAATTTAAAATAAATTTCATCAATTTATAAACAAATACAATTTTAAAAATCTCAAACAAACCCTACCATGTACAAATCATACATTCATACACTGAATTTCTATGAGAAAAAGCTATAAAACAAGAAAACACCCAAATAACACACACACATACATTACAAAAATAAGTTGTTGCACCTCAGTAGACATTGCAGGCAGAGGGCAAAATAGAAAATTGGAGTTGCCACTTAGTTATACCCAAGGGAAGAACAACATCACCCTTACAACATTCTTTCTTATGAAAGATTTCTTTTATTATGTGTTTTTTCTTAAATTTATCTTTTTGATTGCCACCAATTATTCTAATTGTTTTTAGTTTTTTTTTTTGTATTTTTAATTTTATGAAAAGTTTGATGTTGATCTTTAGACATGTTAAAAAATGATATTAGTCCTCTAAAAATAGAAGACTTGTTAAAGATGTTTGACATTAAGTTCTAAAAAGGATTTTTTGTTGAAATTGTTAAAAGTGACGGAACTCATATTTGATTTGAAATCCTAGACATTGATCCTTTAAAAAAATTTAAATTAAATTGGTTTTTTTAAGTAGGCGTTGGATGCATGAAGATAGTAAAAATAAGATTGGATTTTAGACCATTTATTTATGTTGGTTTTTTAAAAACGAACCTGATGCTTATCATTATATTTAAGCGATTAAATCATATTTAGAAAATGTTTAAGAGTTTGATAATGATTATAATTTAAAATATTTTTTATTAAAAAATATATCAAAATAATATTTTTATTTTTTAAAATAATTTTTAATATTAACGTATCAAAACAATCTAAAAATATAAAAAATAAATTTTTTAAAAATAAATTTCAAATTTTTTAAAAATAAATTTCAAAATTTTAAAAATACCAACAACTTCCAACACTTCCCTTACTCAATGCAAATTATTAAATCCTATGAGCGGAAAATATTACGGAATTATTCCCTGTACAGCAAAGACAAAAGCACTAGTTTATTTCGTTACGAAATACTTCTCAACATTCTCAGCCTTCTCTCATTCTAAAAGAAAGACCGTGACCAATCTTCAACTCTTCTCTTCATTGTGGCTGTCTCATTCTCTTTTTTGTTGTGTTGGCTATGCGAGGTAGACCATGGGTTTCGGGTTTGATTTTTTCTGGAGGTTCTCTTTCCTTAGTCCCCTCCTTTGTTCCTGTGCTGGTATTTTTTAAAATGGAGAGGGAGCTGTCGGTGGAAGGCTGTGACTGTGGGTTTTTGGTCTGTATGGTGATTACAGTCTCAGTGCTTTGTGGATGAAGGAGAGTTTACAGGTGCTGCGAGTTGGGTTCGTTGGGGGCTGTATTTGGGGATGACTTGGAAATGGGTTTCCTTTGGTGCTGCTTATTGGTGATGAAGGGAAGGGCTGGAGCCCTGATGGGTCAACCGTGGGTGGTTGATGATGGTGAAAATGGAGGCTTGGGTGTACAGTGGTGGGGCTCACTGTGGGAATGGAATTTCTGGGCTCTCGTCTGTAGATGGGGATGAAGGCTGGTTTGGGTTGATGAGAGAAAAAAGAAAGAAGACGCTGGCAGTGGGTGACTTGGGTGGTTTCGGATGTTAAAGCAAGGGCTGGCTGTGGATATATGGTTTAATTGGTTTTGGTAGTGGCTAATACATGGTGGTCAATCTGATAGTTGTTCTTGCGGGTAGATGCAAGATGGAGAGGCTGCTGCTGGTTGGGCAGGGCTGGGGCCGAGAGTGAAGGATGGAAGCTTTTGTGTTGCTGGTCTAGGGTGTGCTGTTATGTGAATCCTTTAGTTGAATGAGAGGCAGGTAGTTCCTGAAATATAGTATCAGTGATCGATGGTTGGCTGGAGAGGTCAATTGGTAGTCTATTGAGGTGTTGTGGTTATGGTTAATCTGGACAGTGGGACTGGAATGGCAATGGCGATGGTCTCTGTGTGGGAAATAAGAGGAATGGAACTGGGTAGTTATGGCGTTTGAAGGAAATGGATCGTGAAGGCTCTGTGTATGGTCAATCCTTTTAGCTGAATGAGAGGGCCCCCTGGTTGTCTCTTGTTCATGCCTTTTGGAGGAGAGAATGGAGCTGATAGTTTGGGATTTGATGCAGGAAATTTTGAAGGAGAGAATGGAGCTGATAGTTTGGGATTTGATGCAGGAAATTTTGAAGGAGAGAATTCCATAGCTGATTTCCTGGAATTGGGAGATTGGTATCTGGATTTAATTGCTTAGGACTGCAATCCAAAATCTGAAATTAATTGCAGGATTTTGGGGTTTAATTGCTCAAGAATCTGGCTATAGTTGGGTGATTACAATCTCTGGAATTAAAAATTGAATAAATTAATCCAATTGGACTGAAATGATTGAAATCAATGAATCAATTTGGACTAAATTGAATTAAATGGATTGAAATGGACTGGAGTAAGAATACAGGCACACATTCCTTGATCTCATTACAATCCTTGGATTTTGAATTTTTTCAATTTCATTCAATTTACCCTAAATCACCTTTTTCTTTTTAATTATATCTCTAATTATACAATTTTGATTAATTTAACTTCCAATTCTAACTTTTCTTCTTCAATTAAATTCTTCATTGATTTCTAATTTGACTATTTATTTTAAAATCAACATCGAACTTCAAGTTTCTTTAACTCTTACCAAAATCAAATCAAATTAAACTCTTTTCTTTGATTTACTTTTCAATTCAAATCTCAATTATGATTCAAAAATTTTCAAACTTTATTTTCGTTTGTGTAGCTCAATTATCAATCTAATTTCAAACCCCAGCTTTTTTGTATTTAATTATTTTGTATTTTTTGCATTTTGTATTTTTTTTATTTACAAGATTTGTTTTTTGACATATAGAAATTAAATAAAACTACTGAAAAAATAGATTTTTTTATTTTTTTAATATACAAAAATAGGGGTTAAAATTGAGTCATGACATATGCAACAAAAATTAACAAATTTGAACTGAAACAAGATGCTGACAAACTGAGTGTTGGGGTGACTGAATTTATAGTAGGAGGTTGATTTGAGATAAAATTGTGTGCGTACGTGTGTTTGTGTGTGTGTAGGGGGGGTTGTGTTGTTTGATGAAAAGAAAAATAGAGGAAGAAGAAGAAATGGGAGAGGGAGAGAGGAGGGTTGCTTTTCAGGTCATAAATTAAATATTATCGATTGTTTTAATCAACAAATTTAAATGTTTGTAAAAATAATTCGTCATCGTACTTTTTGGTTTTTTTTCATTCTTTCTTTTTTCACTGTAATTCTCTCTGTATATACCGTGAGAATATTTCTGTTGGTGTTTACCGATAAATACTACGATGGTATATTTAGTCAAAAAAATTCAGCATAATTTAGCGATAAAAATATTTTGACGGTGTGCTTATTTATATTTGCTAATTTTCTAGTAGTGAAACATTAGAAAGAAAGGTTAAAAAAAATGTGGCATGTTCGATGTTGCAATATATGTTATAATCCAATATTAATAACAAGATTCCACTAAGCATGCGTTGTTATTAAAATTGGCTAGGCTTTTCACCTAAAAAAAAATTAAAAGTTTGGCTAGGCTGAGTGGTTGATTTGGGTCGGGTTTTAAATTAAATAAGGCAAAAATTACTCAGTGAACTTATAACCTAAATAAAACCTAGTTAGATATTTTTTTAAAAAAAAATATTGATTTAACTTTATGAGATGATTGTTTCCTAGGAACCGCGTTAAAAATGAAAGGGAACCATGTTGTACATACTAGCTCATATATATATATATATTGAGTTTAATACATATTATTGTCAAAACAAAAATAGCTTTATTATATATATTTTTTCATTCAAGTGATTTGAAATATATTAAATGAAAGAGAGAAAAAAAAAGAATCATGAGTTTATGAAAAAAAGAAAAGGTTTCAAAGCATACGATATAAAGTAGTAGGTCTTCAATAATGTCGGCTGCTAAATATTGCAACAGGCATGAACTCGATGTTATAGTGGACCTGAGCGGCCAATCTGGGTTAGGCTTTTGTATTCTTGGAGGCTAACAATCTTTGACCCTTCAGAATCCTCAACCGTGACATATTCTATATGAGTCATTCAAGATTTCAAAGTTTTTTCCAAGGAAAACTAAGGTGTTACCAAATTGCTATGCTGAAATGGACATTCAATTCAATGATACTGCTGACAAGAGGTATAATTCCCTTGGAACTTGAAGAAACCTAGTTTTGAAAGAAGAAAAAAAAAAGTCGTAGAATAATTCTTATAAAACATAAATAAGACATGACTTTTAATTAATACCAACCAAATAATATATATGTGTGTGAATGGCAATCAATTAAGAATTGTAGTTTAAATTTCTTGATTGGCTGCGGGCTAGGACTAAAGTATGCAAACGAATAATGTTCTCCTACCAGTGAGATTTTCAATAGTTGCAGAAGCAGGTTGTTTCAGAATCTCAAATTAAGGGTTGGAGCCAGTATGAACTCTATAATAGCCCAGCACATGTAGCGCCAAGCACTAAGAAATGGTTAAGATCATGTGAATGGAGCAATATAATGAGAAACCAAATGGTGACTAGAAGTTTCCGTCTAGTTTCTGAAGAACCCCTTGGAAGAAAAGTCAGGTAAAATATTTATCAAAGCAGGAATTTCACATGGGAAAAGCATAGATGACCAATATCTAGCCCCAAGTTGCCTGTTGGTTGTTGAAGATATAATAAAAAATCATTACACGTACAATAAGGCTTACATTTAATCCCTGAATAATGTGACTCATACTCATCAAGATTACTATATAAGTAATCTTGGGGCTTCGGGTTTTGATACACAAGCCAGGGAGATAGAGAAATAAGCAGGCAAAAATGGTGTTTCCAAGTGCTTCCATTCTTTCAATACTTGTAGTCCTACTCCTATCTCCATTTGTATTTTCATACCCAAGTCAGGATAGGTTTCTACAATGTCTCTCAACAACTTCAGAATCCTCCTTTCCTTTCTCCACTGCCTTGTACACTCCAATTAATAACTCTTCATTCACCACAGTTTTACTTTCTACTGCTCAAAACCTGAGGTATACATTGCCTTCAGTGCCAAAGCCAGAGTTTATCTTCACACCATTCAATGAATCCGACATTCAAGCAGCTGTTGTTTGCTGCAAACAGCTTGGAATTCACTTTAGAGTTCGCAGTGGAGGCCATGATTACGAGGCTGTCTCTTATGTCTCTGCAATTGAATCCCCTTTCATTATTATAGACCTTGCCAAGCTACGGTCTGTTGACGTTGACATCGAAGATAATAGCGCTTGGGTTCAGGCAGGCGCCACAAATGGTGAGCTTTACTACAGGATTGCTGAAAAAAGTAAAACGCATGGTTTCCCTGCTGGCCTCTGCACCAGTTTAGGCATGGGTGGGCTCATTACAGGTGGTGCTTATGGTCCGATGATGAGGAAATATGGCCTCGGTGCTGACAATGTCATCGATGCTCGCATAGTCGATGCTCAGGGCAGGATTCTTGATAAAAAAGCCATGGGAGAAGAACTTTTTTGGGCAATCAGAGGAGGAGGAGGAGGAAGCTTTGGTATTATTACTGCCTGGAAAGTAAAATTGGTCCCTGTTCCAGAAACTGTAACAGTCTTTACAGTTACTAAGACCTTGGAACAAGGCGCCACTAAGCTCCTCTATAGATGGCAGCAAGTTGCTGACAAACTCGACGAAGATCTCTTCATTAGAGTTAGCATTCAAACAGCCGGTACCACAGGCAACAGAACTATCACAACTTCCTATAATGCCGTGTTTCTTGGTGATGCCAAGAGACTCCTCAGGGTAATGGAATCTAGCTTTCCAGAATTGGGCCTGACACAGAAGGATTGCATCGAAACTACCTGGCTCGAATCTGTGCTATACACTGGCAGCTATCCGAGCAATACACCTCCCGAAGCTTTACTTCAAGCAAATAACGTATTGAAGAGCTACTTCAAAGCCAAGTCAGATTTTGTCCAAGAACCTATCCCTGAATCTGCACTGAAAGGTATTTGGAAAAGGCTTTTCAAAGAAGAGGGCGCTTTCATGATATGGAATCCTTTTGGTGGAATGATGAGCAAAATCTCTGAGTTTGAGACTCCTTTCCCCATAGAAAGGGTGATCTATTCATGATCCAGTATGTAACTGGCTGGCAGGACGCTTCAGGGAATGTTGGAAAGCACGTAAAGTGGATCAGGGAGCTTTACAAGTACATGGCACCTTATGTTTCCAAGAATCCAAGGGAAGCATATGTGAATTACAGGGATCTTGATCTGGGCATCAACAGGAATACTAACACTAGCTTTATTAAGGCAAGTGTTTGGGGTGCTAAATACTTCAAGGGTAACTTCTACAGGTTGGCATTAGTGAAGAGCAAAGTTGATCCTGACAACATTTTCAGGCATGAACAAAGCATCCCACCTCTTCCACTTCACATGAGATAGAGAAGCTGAAGAGTAACACAGGGCCAGAAAGAAGGGTACTGGTTAGATCACCATGTTTAGGCGCTTTTTTACAGAACCAGCATCCCTGATTTGTTGTAATCATTTGGTTAAATAAACAGTAATTGCAGTCCCAAAATGATGTGTAATAAGCAAGCTATTCTGTTATGTAGCAATCGAAAAAAATTTAAAACTAGGTTCTTGCCTATCCTGAAATAGACATTCAATTCAATGATAAAAATATGAGGTAGCTAGCTAGATAAAAATATGAGGTAGCTAGCTAGATAAAAATGATTTAATTACTTCAGTACTGTTGTTAATCATGCTCGATCTCTCTTAATGTCTACATTATAATTCTTAGAGGTTATGAAGAGTGAGAATATATAGGTGGTAGTAAATAAATATTCAATGAACAGTGGAAATAGTGAACTTTTCAAGAGTGACAGTAATGGGTACCCTGAATCTCTCTCTCTCAATTTAATTTTAATTTTAACCTTGTAATAATTGGTCTAATAGATATTGAGGTTTACTCCTCATGTTATTTTTCTGGATTCGAAATCCTAAAGAAGACTGTAAGAAAATATTTCATATGAATATATCAATGTGAGCATTCATCATTTAAGATCCGATTAAGAAGGATTTGGACTTAATTAATTAATGTGCGAAAATTGATCCGAGAATGACTTCTAATTCTCCTATAACTTGAAGTAACCCAGTTTTGAAAGAAAAAAATAGTAGCAGAACAATTATTATAAAGTATAATTAATTAATAGATGACTTCTAATTAATTGGTACCTACCAATATATATATATATATATATATATATATATATATATATATATATATATATATATATATAGTGAATGGCAGGGGATTGAAAATTAATGAGGCAAAAAAGTGATATATATTAATTTTTTTTGGTATAATAATTGAAGTTTTATTCATGAGTTCAGGAAACCATAAAGTCAAAGGAATTATGACAACAACATCGAATGAGATGCTATACAATAAAAAGTAGCCGGGAAAAGGTCTGAGACTACTGGAACTTTAGTTGTTTGTCTTGTGGGGTATTCCAATTAATAATTGACAGTAGAAAGGGTGTTTAAAATTGATTAAATTGAAAAAACTAAATTGATAGAAAAAAATGAATAAACCGATTAAAAAATAAAAAAATCACTCGGTCCGGTTCGGTTCCAATTTGAAAAAGCTAAAACTGATTGAACCGGACCAAACCAAACCGATTTAATTAAATCTAAATAACTAAAAAAAAGTATAAAAAGAAACATCCTAACCCTAAATCATTTTAATCCTTTCCCCCTTTCCAGCCGCCATCTGAAGGGTGCACCATCACTCCATCCACCATATCATGTAAAT
Organism: Populus deltoides; assembly: GCA_015852605.2. Taxonomy (NCBI): domain Eukaryota; kingdom Viridiplantae; phylum Streptophyta; class Magnoliopsida; order Malpighiales; family Salicaceae; genus Populus; species Populus deltoides. The sequence continues at coordinate 20,021,169 of CM027580.2, forward strand.
GATATCATGTCATATGCTTAGTAATGTTTGGTGACATCAATAACATTTGCAGTCTAGGTGTGATTAAGAAGCATCTAAGTTTTCTAAATGCGATAAAAGTCTTTCCCATGTCAGTTTCGAGTTTATAACGAGCATGCTCACATGTTTTACACTTAGTTAACTTTATATTTTTAAGGTAGTACAACATGTAAAAGTTTAGACACATGTTAATTTTATGTTATCCTAGACCAAGGGGTTTCATTATGGATTTGGTAGCATAAAAGTTCTCTTTCAGCCTATTTTTTTTTGGATTCGAGGAAACCTCACCCACTCGGAAAGCGCACTTTGTGGGCCCAGGTGAGGGAGTAAAACCCCGGCTGTCCCAGGCTCTTACAAGAGGTGCACGCCCTGACTCGAACTCGAGACCTGCTGTGCAGATCTCAAACCCTTTGCCATCACGCCACGCCCCTTGGGGCTCTTTCAGCCTATTCCCTTCAAGTAAAATGCTTTTGCCTATTCAAGAATTCTATTATAACCGGCCTCACTCAACTCATGATCTGACTTGATGGTGAACACATGTGCAATGATCGATAATTTACTGTGATTTGTGTATCTATGCCATAATGGTTCGTCAGAGTCTTTCAAAAGATCAAAAATCTTTGCCGCGTTTGCTTTAGGTTTTTCATCTACTATTGGACATTGACCGATATAACCCTAATTCATTCTCATCGTATCCACAACCATATTCTAATAAGGATTACTATTGTCATCTACAACTTCATGTACGTTGCTAAAATTAGAAGTTAACCCACCTATCTTTTCTACCATGGTCTCATGAGGAACATATGGTTCTCCATGTGCAAACTAACACAAGTATCTCTCTATGAATCTTTTTTGTAGAAAATTCATCGTTACAACATTTGGATCGATAAACTTTTTATTTTTACATCTTTTATATAGATATCTAATATTACATCCACTAATATTTTTTGGATTAAATAGTATATAATTAATAAAACCTTGATCCCCATTATAACAATCCATCCTACGCAACCATTCTGGTGAATCTCGATACATTCATGAACAATCATCCATTACATATGTCAAACCTATATAGAATATTAATAATAACATGTATTAATTAATTACATAAATTAAATAAATTAAAGAACATTAGTTTAACTTAAACTTGTTCAAACTATTTTAATAGTTCAACTAATTCATTATCAATTAATTATATAAATTTAAATTTCTATATATTTACTGAAAATTCCAACTCAACAATAAAATTGATAAAACATAAAATGAACCCGTTAAATAAATCATTTTTATTTCATCACAAAACACCTAAGTCACAAATTCAAAATAAATTTCATCAATTTATAAATAAATATAATTTTATAAAATCTCAAACAAACCCTACCATGTGCAAATCATACATTCATACACTAAATTTTTATGAGAAAGCTATAAAACAAGTAAACACCCAAATAATATATATATACTACAAAAATATATTGTTGCACCTCGACGGACGTTGTAGACAAGGAAAAAATAGAAAATTAGAGTTGCCACTTAGTAACTAAAAAAAAAGGAATCCTAAAAATTAGCATTGGTTCCAGAGATTTAGGTAATTAAGATGTTAGTTATGCTCAAGGGAAAAACAACGTCACCCTCACAACATCTTTCGTACGAAAAATTATCTATATTATGTGTTTTTTTTTAAATTTATTTTTTTATTGCCATCAACTATTCTAATTATTTTTAGTTTTTTTAAAAATTTTGTGAAAAGTTTGACATTGATCTTTGGATAAGTTAGAAAATGATATTAGTCCTTTTAAAAATAAGAAACTTGTAAAGATATTGTTTGACATTAAGTTCCAAAAAGAAGATTTCACTGAAATTGCTAAAAATGTGCGTAACTGATATTTGGTTTGAAATCTAGACATTGGTTTCTTTTTTAAAAAGAGACATGTAAATTAAATTGTTTTTTTTTTTTAAGTAGGCGTTGGATGCATGTAGATAGTAAAGATAGGATTGGATTTTAGCCCATTTATTTTTGTTGGTTTTTTAAAAACAAACCTGATGCACGTCATTCTACCTCAATCGGGTATTCATCGAATCATATTTTTAAAGAGTGTTTCAAAATATTAGTTGCTTTTTATTACAAATTATATTAAGATAATTTTTTTTAAAATAAGTTTTAATATTAATACATCAAAAAAATTTAAAAACATTAAAAAATAAATTTTAAAAAAATATTTTAAATTTTAGAAAAACACGGTTTCAACAACTCCCCAAACACTTAATCAATGCAAATTATTAAATCCTATAAGCCGAAAATATTATGGAATTATTCTCTATACAGTGAAGATAATTTATTACTTCAAAATACATTAAGATAGTATATTTTTATTAAAAAAAATTATTTTTTATATGAATGTATCAAAATAATTTTAAAAATAACGATTTCAACAGCTTCCAGAATCCAGACACTTCCTTTACTCAATGCAAATTATTAAATCCTACGAGCGGAAAATATTACGGAATTATTCCCTGTACATCAAAGACAAAATCACTGGTTTATTTTGTTACGAAAAACTTCTCAACATTCTCAGCCTTCTCTCATTCTAAAAAGAAAGACCGTGACCAATCTTCATCTCTTCTCTTCATTGTGGCTGTCTCTTTCTCTTTTGTTGTGTTGGCTATGCGAGGAAAACCATGGGTTTCGGGTTTGATTTTTTCTGGCGGCTCTCTGTCCTTAGTCGCCTCCTTTGTTACTGTGCTGGTATTTTTCGAGAGTGAAGGATGGAAGCTTTTGTGTTGTTGGTCTAGGATGTGGTGTTGTGTGAATCCTTTATTGAATGAGAGGCTGGTAGTTCTGAAATATAGTATCAGTGATTGATGGTTGGCTGGTGAGGGAGATGATTGGCTGGAGAGATCAATTGGTAGTCTATTGAGGTGTTGTGGTTATGGTTAATCTGGACAGTGTTGGTTTTGATCCGGGACTGGAATGGCAATGGCAATGGCAATGGCAATGGTCTCTGTGTGGGAAATAAGAGGAATGGAACTGGGTAGTTATGGCGTTTGAAGGAAATGGATCATGAAGGCTCTGTGCATGGTCAATCCTTTTAGGCTTTTAGCTGAATGAGAGGCCGCCCTGGTTGTCTCTTGTTCGTGCCTTTTTGAAGGAGAGAATGGAGCTGAAAGTTTGGGATTTGGTGCAGGAAATTCTGTGATTTGCAGGAATTCCATAGCTGATTTCCTGGAATTGGGAAATTGGTACATTCCTTGTTCTCATTACAATCCTTGCATTTTGAATTTTTCCAATTTTATTCAATTTACCCTAAATCATCTTTTTCTTTTTTATTATATCTCTAGTTATACAATTTTGATCAATCTAACTTCCAATTCTGACTTTTTTTCTTCAATTAAAACCTTAATTGATTTCTAATTTGACTATTTATTTCAAAATCAACATTGAATTTCAAGTTTCTTTCACTCTTGGCAAAATCAAATCAAATTAAGTTCTTTTCTTTAATTTACTCTTCAATTCAAACCTCAATTATGATCCAAAAATTTTCAAACTTTATTCTCGTATAAAAGCTCAATTATCAATTCAATTTCAAACCCCAGCTTTTTTGTATTTAATTTTTTTTGTATTTTTTTATTTACAAGATTTGTTTTTGACACACAGAAATTAAATAAAGCCATTTAAAAAACATATATTTTTTGAGTTTTTCTATTTTTAAAATATATACAAAAATAGAGGTCAAAATTGGGTCATGACATATTCAACAAAAATTAACATTTTAAAATTGAGTTCAAATAAAAAATGAATGGTTTTGTTTATTTGAAGTGGAGAATCCTTAATAAAATTTGAATCAAAACTGAGATGCTAAAAAACTGAGTGTTGTGGTGATTGTAATTGTAGTGGGAGGTTGATTTGAGATAAAATGGAGGGGGGAGGGGGGTTGTGTTGTTTGTTGTAAAGAAAAATAGAGGAAGAAAAAGAAATGGGGGAGGGAGAGAGGAGGGTTGCTTGTCAGATCATAAATTAAATATTATCGATGGATTTAATCAACAAATTTAAATGTCTGTAAAAATAATACGCCATCGTACTTCTGGCTTTTTTTCATTCTTCCTTTTTCCACTGTAAATCTCTCTATATATATTATGAGAATATTTCCGTTGGTGTTTACCGATGAATTCTACGAGGGTATATTCAGTCAGAAAAATTCAGCATAATTTAGCGATAGAAATACTTTGATGTGCCTATTTGTATTTGCTAATTTTCTAAAACAAATAAAAGAAGGTTGACAAAAATGTGGCATGTTCGATGTTGCAATATATGTTATAATCCAATATTAATGACAAGATTCCACTAAGCATGCGTTGTTATTAAAATTGGCTAGGCTTTTAACCCAAATTTTTTTTTTTGACTAGGCTTAGAGGTTGATTTAGGTTAGGGTTTAAATTAAATCAGGTCAAAATTACTCAGCGTGTCAGCTTATAACCAAGATAAAACCGAGTTTTGACAATGAGAGAGAGAGAAAAAAAGAATCATGAGTTTATGAAAAAAAGAAAAGGTTTCAAAGCATACGATATATAGTAGTAGGTTTTCAATAATGTCGGCTGCTAAATATTGCAACAGGCATGAACTCGATATTATAGTGGACCTGAGCGGCCAATCTGGGTTAGGCTTTTGTATTCTTGGAGGCTAACAATCTTTGACCCTTCAGAAATCCTCAACCGTGACGTATTCTATATTAGTCATTCAAGATTTCAAAGTTTTCCCTAAGGAAAACTAAGGATGGAGATTTCAAAGTTTTTTCTAAGGAAAGCTAAGGATGGAGTTCTGGATAATAATATAGATAACAATCCCTTACTTATTATAGAATTAATAACACTATAAAAAAATAAAATAACCACTACAGTCACTACAAGATTTCACAGTTTTACCGACGGAAAAATTCCGTCGGTGTGTGATTAGAAGTTCGTCGGTGATTTTTTTACCGACGTCATCACCAACGGATTACGTCCGTCGGCTTTCCCTTCGTCGGTGATTCCCCATTCCGTCGCTATACTGGTCGGAAAAACAAAAAAACCATTTGTCGATGGTTTTACAGACGGAATTTGCGTGCCAAAAAAAAGATTCCTGCTTGAAATATACCGACGGATTTTTATTCCATCGGTATATTGTGATTGACCGACGGAAAATAACCGTCGGTAAATCTGTCGGTGAGTGTATGAAATACCGACATAATATGTTCGTCTGTAAATTCATCGGTAATTGTGGAAGCTACTGTTAAATGCCGACGGATTAATTCCGTCGGTAAGTCTGTCGGTGAGTGTTTAAAATACCGACCGAATTCATCCGTCGGTAAAATCCTTGGTAATAGTTTTTTTCTTAATTTGTTTTTAAAAAATTATTTAGGATATATAATATAAAACTATATAAATTAATTGTAATACAAACCAATTATGCAAATAAAATTTATATTAAACATAAAAAAAACAAAGTTAAATAATATTCATTACAAACTGAATATGTTTCAAGAAAAGTATTAAATGAAGTTTTAAAGGTAAATAATGTTGATTACAAATTAATATAAAGATGATGGAGCTGGAGGAGGAGGAGGAGATCCTGGCGGAGGTTGGTGGTTATACGGCCAAAAAAGATTAGGCGCACATGTTCCGCTATTTGACAATTTCATAATCATTTCGTGAAGCTGTTCATAAGCCGCTTTTTGCTGTTCATGAATCGCTTCATACTCCGCTTTTTGTTGTGTTTGAGACGCTTTGAGTTGCTCAGACTCTGCTCTTTGTTCCGCTATTTGTTATGCATGAGACGTTTTGAGTTGTGCGTACTCCTTAGATTGGGAGCTTGATATTGATTGGGAGCTCCCAACGGTTGAAACACTACGGGTCGACCGTAAGTTGTCGGCCGTAGTGTTGGAGAGCCCGTAAACCCTATTTTTATCGGGTCCACCTGACGAGCCAACCTCCATCCACAAATCCAGATCGAATTCCGGATGGATCAAAGTATCGTCTTCGTATCTCTCCCTCAACCAATTATTATAGGTCTCCTGAAAATAAAAAATAAAAAGTAATCATCATATTCAATACAATAAACATAATAACATACATAATAACTTACAAAATAAAATGGTTGAACAAACATACCACGAAATGCTGAGAACGGTTATCAACGAACTGTTGCGCCCCCTTCTGGCGGTCTTGACTCCGCACGTGCGTCTCCACAAACAGCTCCATCGGGCTCCGCTCAGGTCCAAGAGACGCAGCCTATAATAAAAAAAGATATATTAACAACAACTGAATTTAACGATATATTTCATTTAAATTAATCTTACCATCCATTTCGCATGTGCAGCAAACGGAACGGAGCGCCGCGGTGTGCGTTGTCACCCCGCCATGAATTGGCGATTCGGTTGCCAAGCCCGGCTCGTGAGCGTCATGTGAACCGCTCAGACGTCACGTGCTCAAGATAGTGCGGCCATATATCTTCCGGGATGTATATCGTTTGAAATCCCTCCAAACCGCAACATCGTTCCAGCCTTGGAAACCCCTATCCCTCGTGGTTTTTTTGCCTTTTTCTGTGCTTCATACCAAAAATCACGCAACCTACTTCACGCAACCAAAAATTACATTTCAAAACATAAATTTTTGTCTAAAAAAATCCTGTATTGTTTTCGATCTTACCTAGTTGCCACGTGATTTTCCCACACCCTCCGCACAACAGTGTTATGCTCAATGTCTCAGCAGAATTTGTGCTGTGTATAAATAAACAAGTTTAAATAAAAATAATAATTTATTTACAATTATATTAATAAGCTAAAAATTATAAATTAATACCAACCTCAAACCTGTTAAACCATGCATTGATTTGAGGCATCCATTCAGGATGCTTGGATATCTGACTCCATTGAAACAATGAAATCTCCATCGACGATTTAAATGCCGATGATATTACTCGGGCGGCTTCAATGTTTGTGAACCTGAAAATAAATGAAACAAATTCAATAGTGATTACTTCATAAATTATGTTGTATTTTTTTTAAAAAAAAACTAAAACCTTAACAAACTTACATTAAAAGGTCATCTTTCCACTGTGCCTCGTACTTGCGGGTAAATTGATTCCGCTACGAAGGCACGCCGTCTCTGCGCTGTGAAGTACCGCTGGAAGAGGCAGCATCGGTTGACGGCGCAGGTGGTGTAGGTGCCTCTTCTTGAGAGGCACCTAAGGAAATATCATCCTCGCCGCTAGATCTTAACTAGGCAGCGATCGCACTGAGCCGACCAGCTCTGGTTTTCGTTCTACGCATCTACATAATTTGATACAAATAATTATATAATGAACACCTCCCCTATACCGGATACTACCCAAATCCACAAACCTGCACATATTAACAATAGCCACAACCAATTTACCCAATCTATACTAATTATTCCAACATATTCAATTACTAATCCTAAGGTAAATTCAACATTAAGAATTACAATTCAAGTAATTATTCAATAATTATGCCAATACAACAAAACAATAAATAAATAAATAAACTCTAGAATAACAATCAAAATAAATGGAAAAAATTAAACACAAAGCATGCAATAATAGAGTAAAACTAATAATTATTCCAACATATTCAATTACTAATTCTACGGTAAATTCAACATTAACAATTACAATTCAAGTAATTATTCAATAATTATGCCAATACAATAAAACAATAAATTAAAAAAAAAAAAACTCTAGAATAACAATCAAAAGAAATGGAAAAACAATTAAACACAAATCATGCAATAATAAAGTAAAATTAATAATTATTCCAACATATTCAATTACTAATTCTATGGTAAATTCAACATTAACAATAAATATTCAACAAATTAACTAATAATAATTATGCCAATACAACAATAAAAAATATTCAATAAATTCAAAAAAAAAACTATAGACTTTAGCAATGAATTATGCAAAAATAAAACTATAGACTTTATCTACATTACAAAAAATACACCAAAACAAAAAAAATAACCAAAAGAAATAGCAAAAAAAAACTATTAAAGTAAAATGAAATAGAGGAAACACTAACCTTTTAAAATGATGAAGATTATGAAAAAAACTTGCTAGATATTGGAGGTGAAAGCTTTGAAGAATGGAAAGGAAAAAAATTAAATTCTTAAGGTGAGAAACGAAGGAGAAGAAAAAATGAACTGAACGGGCGGTCACTTGAACTTATATGGCAGTTTTACCGACGGATTCACCGACGGATATAAAATTAATTATTATTTTAATTTATTCCGTCGGTGATGTGTTAAAAATCCGTCGGTAAATTTTGAATTTCGCACCAAAATTTTTAATGACCCTCCATATTTTTCATGGTCCGTCGGTAATTCCGTCGGCAAGATGACGCGGTCAGAGGCGCATTTAATGCACAACCCTTTAAAATTCACGCGGTCCGTCAGTAATTTTGTCGGTAAAATTGACCCGCCGACAACTTACCGACGGATTTAAATTCATCGGTGTGGCCGTCGGTGATCGGGTGGCATTTCAAGTAATTATTTTCGAACTCTCTGTAAAATGCCGACGGATTTAAGGCCGTCGGTGATCGGGTGGCATTTCAAGTAATTATTTTCGAACTCTCTATGAAATGCCGACGGACTTAAGGCCGTCGGTGTGGTTGTCGGTGTGGCCGTCGGTGATGAGGTGGCATTTCAAGTAATTATTTTCAAACTCTCTGTGAAATGCCGACAGACTAAGTCCGTCGGTGTGGCCGTCGGTGATCGGGTGGCATTTCAAGTAATTATTTCATGTCACAAAATATATCATCCATGATCAATAATTATTTCAAGTAATTATCTCATAATTGTGACATTTCAACTAATTATTTCAAGTAATAAATATTTTGTGTTTCAAAATATATATATATCATTCATAATCTAAATTACATGAAAAAAAGGGTTTTACATAGGGCTTCATTTTGGTAGTTAGTCAGAATTTTCTTCTTCTTCGTCATAAATTGAATTGTCATCACCTTCATCGCAATCTTCAATATGAATATCATCTTTTTCATCGATATTTGGTTATCCGCTAGAGCTCAAAACAAAATTTAACTCCTCTGCGTCAACATCAACAAGACTATCATCGAAAACACGAAAATTTGAATTTTCTTCTAATTCAATCGAAGGAGAAACTCGATATGGTTCAACCACCTCACTAACTTGAAAGACTTCATCTCGCACACTTGTGTCTTCATTCTCATCCTGAACAACCTCGACACGACCTCGGGGTTTTGTTTTTAAAACGGACAACCAATCCACTCTTGATCGATCCTTTCTAAATGAAGGGGTGTATGTGTAATAAACTTGTTGACATTGCTTTGAGAAAACAAAGACATCGTTTATGTTGCGGAGTCTAGCTTTTGAGTTGATTTCGACCAGATCATAGTGCGGATCAACTCTGATTCCTCTGTCAGTCGTGTCATACCAATAACATTTGAATAAAAACACTATATTCTACTCGTTATGATATTGCAGTTCGATGACCTCTTCTAATCTACCGTAGTAGTCAACTTCTAACTCACTACTAGTGGATCCCTTAACACAAACACCGCTGTTGTATGTCTTTCTTCCTTGCCCGTATTCTTCAGTATGAAAAACATATCCATTAACAAAATACCCGTTGTAGCACTTACATTTTCTTTCAGGCCCCAGGCTTAGTGAAGACAATGACTTAGGTGCACTCCTTCCCATTTGATAAACCTTGTATGTAATGTACATCAATAAATAGTAAATGAACAAGAATCTCGTAATGACATGCATACGTACAATAATTTTGCAAGTTAGAATGAGTTTGTGATAGTGCTTACATGTGTTCTGAACCACGTGGCAAGCTGCTCATCTTGTAATTGAAAGATCTGGGATTCGGTCAGCTGTGAGTTATTGGAGAGCAAACATTGACGATGTTGCCTGCAAGTGATAATGAGTGTATGATATTACAATATATAATTAACAGTATATTACTAACAAAGTTTAATTAGTATAAACTTACTGAATAAAAGGTCTTAGCTCATCACAGTTAAATAGAACATAGTTGTGTGCTTATTTGAACTCTATTTCCGACAAATATCTTCCTCTTACGACATTTTTAGGTGTGGGTCGTCCAGTATTGGAGAATATTAACAAGTTCCCAGTGGAAGGCACTTCACCGCCATCATCATGCCGTGGAACGGGATTGATTCTTGTTCTCAGATGAGGTTCGAAATAGTATGAGATAAATGTTGAGATCTCCTCAACAATATAGGCCTCACATATCGAAGCCTCAACATGCGCCTTGTTCTTAACCTTTTTCTTGAGATTAAACAAGTACCTGCATTGAAATATTAATCAAGTATTTTCAATTAAGAAAAACATATAAAATACTTTTATATATGAATTACATTGCAACTGTAATATCTAACCGTTTGAATAGGTACATCCATCTATATTGGACCGGTCCTCCAGCTTTTGCCTCGAACGGTAGATATATAGGGAGATGCTCCATTGAGTCAAAAAATGATAGAGGGAATATCATCTCAAGTTTGCATAGTGTCTCGATGATATTCGTTTGAAACCTCTCAATGTGATCAACATTCAACTTGCTGGAGCATATATCTCTGAAGAAATGACTGATCTCCATGAGTGCATCCTATATTCCCTTTGGCAACAAATCACGAAAAGCTAATGGGATGAGTGTTTTCATAAACACGTGGCAGTCATGACTCTTCATTCCATACAATCTGCAGTCCTCTATATTAACCAGCCTTGATATGTTCGATGCATGTCTATCTGGAAAACGCAGACTCTTAAGCCATTTGTAGACTAGCAGTTGTGCGTTTTTCTCTAACACGAAGCTTGCTCTTGGTTTTGCGACCCGTGACTCATCATAAACCAACTCCATATTTTTACGGTTACAGTATAAAGCTATATCCAATCTAGCCTTAATGTTGTCCTTTGTCTCCCCTTCACATCCATGACGGTGTTGAAAATATTCTCTAACATGTTCTTTTCGATGTGCATGACATCAAGGTTATGGCGGAGCAGATTGGTCTTCCAATAAGGAAGCTCAAAAAAGATACTTCGCTTTACCCAATTTTGGGTCAAACCAAAACCAATGAAGGCCAAATACAATGTCACCGTACTCTGAGACAACATCATGCAATTCTTCACCAGAAAGACGCGGGGATGCAACATCTTTTTCAACTCTGCCAACAAAGAAATCTTTTCTGTTCTTTCTGTACCCGTGATTAAGTGGCAAGAAGCGACGGTGATAGTCAAAAAAAGAAGCTTTACCTCCATTTGCTAGCGTGAATGCCTTGTTGTTTTCCATGCAGTATGGACATGCGAGTTTCCCATGCATGCTCCAACCAAAAAGCATTCCATAAACTGGAAAATCATTGATAGTCCACATCAATGCCGCCCTCATAAGGAAATTTTGTTTCCTCGATATATCATAAGTCAGAGCTCCGGAGGACCACAACTGCGCCAACTCATCAATCAATGGTCGAAGACAAACATCTATATTCCGCCCCGGGCTTCTTAGACCGGGTATGACAGTAGATAAAAACATGAACTCCGGCCTTATACATATTCCCGGTGGCAAGTTATAAACTGTGAGTATGACCGGCCAACAAGAATAAGAAGCAGCAAATGACCCAAATGGGTTGAATCCGTCTGTACACAACCCAAGACACACATTCCTTGATTCAGCTGAAAAGTGAGGATGAACACTGTTAAAGCGTTTCCACGCTTCGCCGTCAGAAGGATGAACCATCACTCCATCAACCGCATGGTGTGCTTGGTGCCATGTCATATGCTCAGCAGTCCTTGGTGACATGAATAACCTCTGCAGTCTAGGTGTGATCAGGAAATATTTAAGTTTTTTATATGCCACTAAAGTCTTTCCCCTGCCAGTTCTAGGTTTGTAACAGGAATGCCCGCATGTCATGCACTCGGTCATCTCATCATTTTCAAGGTAGTATAACATGCAGAAGTTAGGGCACATGTTAATTTTTTGGTATCCTAAACCGAGGGGTTTCATCATGGACTTCGCAGCATAGAAGTTCTCTTTCAGCCTGTTCCCTTCAGGTAAAATGCTTCTTGCCCATTCAATAATCTTGTCATACCCGGCCTCACTCAACCCGTGATCTGACTTGATAGTGAACACCTGTGCTACGGCCGATAATTTACTGTGGTTCGTGCAGCCATCCCATAATGGTTCGTCAGAATCTTTCAACAAATCAAAAAACCTAGCTGCATCTACATTAGGTTCTTCTTCTACGATTGGACATTGACTGCCATTACCTTGATTCATTCTCATTGCATCCATAACCATATTTCTGTAAGGATTAGTGTTTTCATTTGCCGTTTCATGCACGTTGCTAGCACTAGAAGTAGACCCTACCACCGTTTCTTCCATTCTCCTCTCACTCTCGCTAACAAATACTTCTCCATGTGCATACCAACACTGGTAATTCTCCATAAACCCTTTGTGTAGAAGATACATCATTACAACATCTGGATGCGGATACTTTTTATTTTCACACTTCCTGCATGGATACCTAATACCGCCTCCAGTAAAATTTCTGGGAATAGATATTGTGAAATTAATAAAACCCTGAACCCCATTACAATAATCCATCCTCCGCAATCCTTGGGGTGAATCTCGATACATCCATGAACGATCATCCATGACTTATATCGAACCTCTATAAAATTATGATGACATTATGTATTAATTAACTAAGTTAGATAAACTTGCAAAAATATTACTTTACCTCGAGATTATCCAACAAACCAATCACGACTTCTCATAAATATTAAATATTCATTATCATTTATCAACGTCTATACGAATTAAAATATATAAATTTACATAAATTACCACTCCGCAATAGTACCATTGATAAAACTTTAAACGGGCCCATTAAGCAAGCTATTAATTATTTCAAAATAGCACATGTAATTCGGTAATTCCATAAAGAAATAACAATTTACAAACAAATACAATCTTACAAAATCTAAAACAAACCATAACATGTACAAAATTATACATTCATATACTACAAGTTTGTTTGAGAAATAACAATAAAACATGAACATCTACTAACAAAATACATATACTAAAAAAACAATAAAATTGACATTTAATTAAATGTTAAAATTTAAAAAGATAGAATTACTTACAAAAATTGATAAAATCCGTCGGTAAATCAGAACACGGATGCTGTGACCACAAAACTTCAAGAAATATAACTTGTTGTGCTGATATGAGGAAGATTTTTTTTTTGGGAGGGGGGGCTGGTTGTTTGCAGAGATGGGGAGAGTTGGGATGAGGAAGAAGAAGGAGAAATAGGGGAGGAGAGGGTCGGCAGAGCTGTCATATAATAACTTTTTCCGACGGTTTCACCGACGGAAACTCCGTCGGTTATTACGTCGGTGATTCTGACGGAAAAATAGACACGTCACCGTACGGATCTGCCATTTCAAATCCCTCGGTGATTTCGTCGGCAATTTAAACGGTGAACCGGTCACATCACTGTACGGGCACTGTACGGGCTGTCGTTTTGAATCCATCGGAAAAAAATAACCCGCCAAAATCTCCACGTCAGCGACCCGCCTTTTTTTAAATTCGGAAACTTTTCCGTCCGTAATTCAGTCGGTAATTACAGACTGAATTACAGACAGAAAGTTTCCGTCGGTAATTTCGACCTCAAAATACCGACAAAAATATTCCGTCAGTAAATCCGTTGGTATTTAGCGAATTTCTGGTAGTGAGTGTTAGAGAATAATATAAATTATATCTTGAAAATTTATCTATAGTTTAAGTTGTTGGGTGGAGATGATTCCTTGTTATTGTACTAGAGCATTGATGACCAAACGGTCACAAGTTCAAATCTCATTATTCCCATTTATTTTTTAAAAAATCAAGCATAAAATTGTGTGAGACTATGCAAGTTTCAAGTCCAAAGAGATTTTACTGGATATATTAAAAAATAATATAAATTATATCTTGATTTTATTTAATAATTTAAATTATTGAATTGAGATGGTTCTAGTGGGAAGCACAAATGGAGGGATTTCAAACAAGGGTGGGTCCAAATTGCTATGCTGAAATGGACATTCAATTCAATGATACTGATGACATGAGGTAAAATTCCCTTGGAACTTGAAGAAACCTAGTTTTGAAAGAAGAAAAAAAAAAAGTCGTAGAATAATTCTTATAAAACATAAATAAGATGTGACTTTTAATTAATACCAACCAAATAATATATATGTGTGTGAATGGCAATCAATTAAGAATTTTAGTTTAAATTTCTTGATTGGCTGCGGGCTAGGACTAAAGTATGCAAACGAATAATGTTCTCCTACCAGTGAGATTTTCAATAGTTGCAGAAGCAGGTTGTTTCAGAATCTCAAATTAAGGGTTGGAGCCAGTATGAACTCTATAATAGCCCAACACATGTAGCGCCAAGCACTAAGAAATGGTTAAGATCATGTGAATGGAGCAATATAATGAGAAACCAAATGGTGACCAGAAGTTTCCGTCTAGTTTCTGAAGAACCCCTTAGAAGAAAAGTCAGGTAAAATATTTATCAAAGCAGGAATTTCACATGGGAAAAGCATAGATGACCAATATCTAGGCCCAAGTTGCCTGTTGGTTGTTGAAGATATAATAAAAATCATTACACGTACAATAAGGCTTACATTTTATCCCTGAATAATGTGACTCATACTCATCAAGATTACTATATAAGTAATCTTGGGGCTTCTTGTTTTGATACACAAGCCAGGGAGATAGAGAAATAAGCAGGCAAAAATGGTGTTTCCAAGTGCTTCCATTCTTTCAATACTTGTAGTCCTACTCCTATCTCCATTTGTATTTTCATACCCAACTCAGGATAGGTTTCTACAATGTCTCTCAACAACTTCAGAATCCTCCTTTCCTTTCTCCACTGCCTTGTACACTCCAATTAATAACTCTTCATTCACCACAGTTTTACTTTCTACTGCTCAAAACCTGAGGTATACATTGCCTTCAGTGCCAAAGCCAGAGTTCATCTTCACACCATTCAATGAATCCGACATTCAAGCAGCTGTTGTTTGCTGCAAACAGCTTGGAATTCACTTTAGAGTTCGCAGTGGAGGCCATGATTACGAGGCTGTCTCTTATGTCTCTGCAATTGAATCCCCTTTCATTATTATAGACCTTGCCAAGCTACGGTCTGTTGACGTTGACATCGAAGATAATAGCGCTTGGGTTCAGGCAGGCGCCACAAATGGTGAGCTTTACTACAGGATTGCTGAAAAAAGTAAAACGCATGGTTTCCCAGCTGGCCTCTGCACCAGTTTAGGCATGGGTGGGCTCATTACAGGTGGTGCTTATGGTCCTATGATGAGGAAATATGGCCTCGGTGCTGACAATGTCATCGATGCTCGCATAGTCGATGCTCAGGGCAGGATTCTTGATAGAAAAGCCATGGGAGAAGAACTTTTTTGGGCAATCAGAGGAGGAGGAGGAGGAAGCTTTGGTGTTATTACTGCCTGGAAAGTAAAATTGGTCCCTGTTCCAGAAACTGTAACAGTCTTTACAGTTACTAAGACCTTGGAACAAGGCGCCACTAAGCTCCTCTATAGATGGCAGCAAGTTGCTGACAAACTCGACGAAGATCTCTTCATTAGAGTTAGCATTCAAACAGCCGGTACCACAGGCAACAGAACTATCACAACTTCCTATAATGCCGTGTTTCTTGGTGATGCCAAGAGACTCCTCAGGGTAATGGAATCTAGCTTTCCAGAATTGGGCCTGACACAGAAGGATTGCATCGAAACTACCTGGCTCGAATCTGTGCTATACACTGGCAGCTATCCGAGCAATACACCTCCCGAAGCTTTACTTCAAGCAAATAACGTCTTGAAGAGCTACTTCAAAGCCAAGTCAGATTTTGTCCAAGAACCTATCCCTGAATCTGCACTGAAAGGTATTTGGAGAAGGCTTTTCAAAGAAGAGGGCGCTTTCATGATATGGAATCCTTTTGGTGGAATGATGAGCAAAATCTCTGAGTTTGAGACTCCTTTCCCCCATAGAAAGGGTGATCTATTCATGATCCAGTATGTAACTGGCTGGCAGGACGCTTCAGGGAATGTCGGAAAGCACGTAAAGTGGATCAGGGAGCTTTACAAGTACATGGCACCTTATGTTTCCAAGAATCCAAGGGAAGCATATGTGAATTACAGGGATCTTGATCTGGGCATCAACAGGAATACTAACACTAGCTTTATTAAGGCAAGTGTTTGGGGTGCTAAATACTTCAAGGGTAACTTCTACAGGTTGGCATTAGTGAAGAGCAGAGTTGATCCTGACAACATTTTCAGGCATGAACAAAGCATCCCACCTCTTCCACTTCACATGAGATAGAGAAGCTGAAGAGTAACACAGGGCCAGAAAGAAGGGTACTGGTTAGATCACCATGTTTAGGCGCTTTTTACAGAACCAGCATCCTTGATTTGTTGTAATCATTTGGTTAAATAAACAGTAATTGCAGTCCCAAAATGATGTGTAATAAGCAAGCTATTCTGTCATGCAGCAATCGAAATTTAGTAGAAAGACGTACAATAATCGTTGTTGTTGAATCCTCGATGATGATCAGATCTAAATTATTTAATAAAATACAGCAATTTGGTGAACAATTTACAAAATATTGAATAATATGCTAATGTGCCTTTAATGATCCACTTAAGTCTGGTATTAATGATCACGTACGTAAGATGTTGTGAAGACGTGAATTGAACCCTTTACCTCAAGATTACAAGTCTTACGAGCTTAGGGGAGAATAGTAGAGCAACGTAGAGAAAACTGTGGAGTTGAATAACAAACCAATAAAATAAACTACTAGCTGTCAACCGGAGAACCTCAGGAGAGGATTAAGAAAGATAACATAATCTGATATTTCTATCATTATCTAGAAATTTGAAAGCACTAGCTAACATATAGTCATTGATTTGGATTGGAGGTCTTAATTTTAAGTAATTAATTAACTAGGTTGACTAATTTAATCCTTCACAAAATCTACAAATCAGGCTAAATATAATAATTAAGTTGATGTCGATACATGCATGTGCTATGGTTAGTTTTGTGTCTTTTTATAGCAGAAGCGTGGACCCAGTGTCAGCCCATATAAGTTGTCTTATTCGGATTGTGTTGTGCTTCAAGGGTAGCCTTACAAAGCTACCCTGTTTACTTGTATGAAAAAGATAGTATTCAAGAACTAGTAAAACGTATCATTCTGTTTTTCACAGCTCTAAAAAAAGACAAAAACATCTTAACATGTCTTCCTCTCCTTCCTCCTCCACCAGTATTGATAATCTCTCCCCCTCCGTCATTACAATTTCTCCTATTTCATATATTGTTTCCATCAAACTGACTTTTGATAATTATCTCCTCTGGAAGGCACAATTAGTGCCCTGTTTCCTTGGCTAGGATTTGTATGGGTACCTTGATGGCACAATCAAAATTCCTCCCCAAATTGTCGATACTTTGCATCCTGATACAGATGCAATCACTCAAATTTCAAATCCTATGTATTCTCATTGGATAGGACAAGACAATTTCATTCTGAGCACTCTTATATTTTCCATGACGGAAGGTGTCTTAGCTCAAGTTGTCTCCCATATCACCTCTCATGTGGTTTGGCAAGCTCTTGAAATGCATTTTTCTTCACAGTCTAGAGCTCGTATCATGCAAATTCATACTCAACCTGCCAATGCCAAGGAAGGCAGTCAATTTGCCAATGAATACTTTCTGTTGATTGTCACTAAATCTTGTCTGAGTTGTCATCATCTTTACTGTACCACTTATTAAGGCGAATGTTGTTCAAAGGCAGCTACTGCTCTCCAATAATAGAGAGCGCGATGGCTCTCGTGGTAGAGGCCGTCATAAGTCATAACAGTTCTCGAAGAGGTGCTTGCTCCTATTATCATATTAACACATTTTCTTCTTCTACAATAATATGTCAAGTGTGTTGTACCCCCACGCGAGAGCATAACATTACGACGACAGTTTAGATGTTTTTTTTTTGGGTTAAAAAGCCACCACCAATTACTAATTAATTGGTTTTTTTTTAGAGATTTTAGATAAAGAATTGACGGCACAAAAAAAAATGTATTAGCACCCAAACTATATCTTATCAAAATTAAGCTGCATTGTTTTTTTTCTTTATTTGTTATGGTTTAATGATGTTTCTATTTCTATTAGCCTACCATAACGGATTTGTTACAATGAACAAACTCTGATTTTGTAGATCAAGAAATCGATCTGGAAAGGTGAAATGTCCTCAATTATTATTGAGTTTTTTTTTGGGGTAAACCTAGGATTTTTGCTATCATGTCATTCCAAATAATATTTTAGATAAAAATTTTTATGGTTTTTATCTTTATATTAAAAATGAATAAGTTGTATTATTCTCAATAATATTCTGGATGTTAATCTCATACAAGTTTTTTATCCTTATATTAAAGTAAGTAATAATAAATTATTATCCCTAATAATATTTTGGATATTAACCTCTTTTAGGTTTTTTTGTCCTTATATTAAAAGTGGATAATACATTTTCTT
Organism: Populus deltoides; assembly: GCA_015852605.2. Taxonomy (NCBI): domain Eukaryota; kingdom Viridiplantae; phylum Streptophyta; class Magnoliopsida; order Malpighiales; family Salicaceae; genus Populus; species Populus deltoides. The sequence continues at coordinate 20,039,824 of CM027580.2, forward strand.
GCCAAAACTATTTTTAAATATTTTTAAAATATTGACCAAAATTCCTTGGAATTTTACAAACTTTTTATAAAATCCATGCAATACCTCTTCTTCAAAAAAAACATACAAAAGTATTTTAGATTTTTTTTTTTTAAAAAAAAGATACTCAAATAATTTTAGGATTTTTTGCCATATGCAAGAAAAAAAATATTTTTTGTTTTTTGTTTTGTTTTTTCTTTATTTATTAGGCTTTGCTTGGCAAAAACTTATTTTTCCTTGAAATAAAACTATCATAACAAGCCTAAGTAGCTGTTTGCCAAACATATCCTTAAACTAAAAAACCCTTTAAAGGGTCTTGACCCTTTAACTTGATTTTAACCCAATTGGGTTGACCTAAAATTCTTGGTTTGACCCAAAAACAAAATCAAAGATAAAAAATAGATTATACAAAAAAAAAAACTCAAAATTTCTTAGACAAAACAGATCAAATACAAAGAACACAAATGAAAAACATTCAACAATGAACTCAGCAACATGGATCCCATATTAGACTAGATACAATCAAAACAAAAAACAAAAACACAAATTCATTTAGAGTAAAAAATATTAATTTTGATTTTTTATTTTAAAATTTAATTTTTCAGTTTAATTAGAATGGACTTTGATTGTTGATTGTTTAGACAAAACAAAATGAAAAGAAGGAAGGGAAGGGATATAATGGATGAAGAAAGGGGAAGTTGTATGCTTGTGTTGTATCATATATATATATATATATATATATATATATATATGAGAGTATATATTCATCTTTTTTATTTTATTTTAAGCTTTGAGTTGACCAAGAATATAAAATGTAATTTTTAAAAATAAAAGTAAAATGAAAAAATAATTAAACTATAATTTATACACAACGGTGGAAGTACTATTAGTGAAAGTAATGAATTTAGAGATCAATCCAAAACCTTTAATGAATTATATTTATTATGCTAAAGAACACAAAATATGAAATTAATAAAGAAAATAATAAAAAAAAGAGATGGAAGAATAAAATGAAATGTCAAGGGATAATTAGAAAAGCGAAAAAATAAAAAGTTCGATGAAAACGGTGGCAAAACCGCCAAACCTCAAGAATGGTGTTTCCTTGTTGATTATTTTTTTTAAAACATTTTTCAACATTCTTCTTCAACAAATTGGACTATTTAATGCAAAGCTTTTATTTATAATAAAAAAACCGCAAGACAGCATGATTGCACGACATGACATTTCTTTATTTAGCTAAAGTATTAATAAAAAAAAAGGTCCCTGCTCCAATCATGACTTGTGAAAATAGTGATCCAACAAAGCTTCCCTGGCGATAAATTCATCTAGAGTAAAAAACTCTTCAATTTCTTTATCTCATGTGGGGTGAAAGAGGTGGTATGCTTTGTTCGTGCCTGAAGAAATTATCAGGATCAACTTTGGTCTTCACATGCACCAACCTGTAGAAGTTATCCTTGAAGTAGTTGGTACCAAAAGCACTCGCCTCGACAAAACTTGTGTTAGAATTTCTGTTCATGCCCAAATCAAGATCCCTGTAATTAGCATATGCTTCCCTAGGATTCTTTGAGACATAAGGTGTCATGTAACTGTAAACCTTCCTAGTCCAATTTATATGCTTTGCAACGTTTTCCGTTGCATCTTGCCAACTGGACCAGTAAAGGATCATGAACTTGGTACCTTTTCTATGAGGGAAAGGAGTCTGAGATTCTGAAATTTGGCTCATCATGCCACCATAAGGAGTGAACACAACTAGAGGACTCTCTACATCAAAAAACTTCTCCCATAACCCTTCAAGTGCCTTTTCAGGTATGGGTTTTCTGGCATAGTCAGATTTGCCTTTGAAGTAGGCCCTGTCCGGGTTCGTTCTTTGAAGGAAAAATTCAGGAGGAGTATTATTACTCAAGCCTGCCATATATACAGTAGAATTGATCCAGTTTGTTTCGATACAATCCTGTCGTGTCAAACCCAATTCAGGGAAGCTGTGTTTCATTACCTGGAGAAGCCTGTTGGCGTCACCAAGAAACATGGCATTGTAAGAGGTGGTCATAGTTCCTTTACCGTGGCTACTGACATTAGCTGTCTGAATTTGAACTCTGATGAAAAGATCCTCGTCTAGTTGATCAGCAATTTGTTGCCATCTATAGAGGAGTTTAGTTGCACCTTGTTCTAACGTCTTGGTAACTGTGAATACTGTCACAGCTGATGGTACAGGAACTAATTTTACCTTCCAGGCGGTGACGATTCCGAAGCTGCCACCTGCACCTCCTCTGATGGCCCAAAAAAGATCTTCGCCCATGGATTTTCGGTCTAGAAGTCTTCCATGAACATCAATTATATGAACATCAACGACATTGTCAGCTGCAAGGCCATATTTTCGCAACATGGAACCATATCCACCTCCTGAAATTAGCCCGCCCATGCATACAGTTGGGCAAGTGCCAGATGGGAAGCCATGAGTTTTGCTTTTCTCAGAAATTCTGTAGTAAAGTTCACCATTCGTGGCACCCGCCTGAACCCACGCGCTGTTGTGCTCAATATCAACGCTGATGGACCGGAGCTTGGCAAGGTCCACAACAATGAAAGGTGTCTCCATTTCTGAAACATAAGAGAGTCCCTCAAAATCATGGCCTCCGCTACGGACTCTAAGGTGAATTCCAAGCTGCTTAGAGCAAATAACAACAGCTTGGATGTGAGATTCTTGTAAAGGAGTGAAGATAAACTCAGGTTTCGGTACTGAAGGGAAGATGAACCTGAGGTTTTGAGCAGAAGATTGTAAAACACTAGTGAAGGAAGAGTTTTTTGGAGTATACAAGACAGTGGAAAAAGGAAAGGATGATTCTGAATTTCTTGAGAAACATTTCAGAAACCTATCCTGAAGTGCATGTGAAACTATAAATGGAGATAGGAGTAGGACCAGAAGCACTGAAAGTGTCGAAGAACTTGAAGGCACCATTTTGCTTGCTTTCTTGCTTCTTTGGCTTGTCTTCAAGAATTGAAGTCTCAAGGTGCTCTTATAGAGGAGCTGTGATGAGTTGATCGTAAATTGGTTTAATCATTACATTATCCTAGAAATATCATATTACTCTTAATTCTTTGCAGTAAATTGTTTAATTATGACATTAGAACTGAATCGTGATTTAAAAAATTGATATATGATTAAATAACAATATAAATTATATTTTTAGATTTTATTTAATAGTTTAAATTATTGGATTAATATGATTTTTTTGATATGATATCAAAGCTTTAATGACCAAGCGGTAATGAATTTGAATCTTATCGTTTTTATTTATTTGATAAAAATCAAATACAATGTAATATGAGTCTATGCAGGTTTTAATTAAGGTTAAAGGATTTTCATTTGAGAGGATGTGTTAGAAAACATTATAAATTATATTTTAGAATTTAACCAAATAATTTAAATTATTGGATTAATATGATTTTTTAAAATATATAATTAACTAGTACGTGAAAAATATTTGATTGGCCAGATCATGCACGTGTATATTGAAAGTTCTAGTTAATTAAACGTGTCACTGTCAAGCATCTTGCATCTTGCATTTGGGAAGGGTATTTGTTTTTATTGATAATTACAAATACAAAACAGTGTTCTTGTCTATAGGTTTTTGTTAGCTGTCATTGCCTGTGTATCTTCCTTTTATCAATAAATTATATATATAATAAAAAATACAAAACAGTGTATCTTCCTTTTATGTTGTCTGCTTTTATAAAGCATGACTTGACACTAGGTATCTAAAATCAAGATTTTCTGATTTTTTTTATATATATTTGTTTAAATGAATGTGCTTAAGGTTCTTTATTAAACTTTCAAATTGGACCAATACAGAGATTCCAGTATCCCAATTTCGTTGAAAGTTTCATCACCAACAATCATCTCTCTTATATTCTCCCATCAACACTAGGTATTTTCAGTCAAGGTCACACAATGTACCCGTGTTTCTTCTAGCAACTGCTTCTAATCTATAACCTTTTCCAGTTTTCTCAACCAATATCTAGTGACTTCAGCGTCTTCCTTAGAAAGTGCCCACCCTCTCCGGTACTCTTGGAGCTTTACTGGATGCTCCTGCTGCCATAGCCCTAACCAGCTGCTCCATGAAGGCAGGATCTGAATATGGGTTAGGCGCAACTATCAACGCTGTTAGTAGGGGCCTATCATCTTGTCTCAGACCAAGTATTGTTAGGAAAAATTTAGGATGGAAACAAATATGGAGTTGGCTTAAAGGCGTGAAAACACTATCTTTAAGGTGTTTATTTGTCTCACACAGAGATAATACCTTCAGGATACAACTAAGCCCTCTAAACCTCTAAAAGAATGAGAAGATAAGACCAAGAAAAGAATATGTCTTTTTGTTGTTGTATATTTTCTGCATGGTAACATGCTTTTATAGACTTGAAACATAACGATGAAACAGTATGACTGTTCATCAAACAATATGACTATTCATGAAATAATATGACTGTTCATCAAACATTATGACTATTGATGAAACACTATGGTTGTTCATCAAACAATATGATTATTGATAAAATAATATGATTGTTCATCAAATAGTATGACTATTCATATTAAGTTTCAAATTCCAAGTTCCAAATGATATTATAAATATCCATATAATAACATTAGGAAGCCAAATAGGAGAGTTTGTCCATCATGGCTTAATTTACTACACAATAAAAACCCACACTTAGAAACATTAGGAGGGAGTGTTTCTTTCCAATGTGGGATAAACATCTTTCCTTTATTCATTTACAAACTACACCAACATGTATTGCCCCGAGCAATGATACCTCTGCCCGATGGGATGCAGAATCATTCTAATGCCTTGTAGATTCACCCTTCTCAGAGTGAACTGACGTTGCAGGTAGGTGGGAGGCAGTATCCGCCAATGGATCCCTGTCTAGTTCATTACCATACAATGAATTACACCCTCTTCTCTGTACAGGGAAGGATCAATCCTGGCTACATGTCGTGTACAAACTATGCTGCAATATGTTTCTAAACTCACATCAATATTCCAATCCTTGAAATTTCAACAAGATGTTCTGATACCAAATTATAACATCACAATTATGGGGATAACACACCAATAATAATATAGAAAAAAAAAACATAGTAAATATGTTTTTTTTTAAAATGAAGTTATACAAGGTTCACTAAAATTTCTATCAAAATTTTGACAGAGTCTCCTTTATATCGGGAAGTCCCAAGCTATCAACAAACAACCTATACACTTCTATGAATCATTATTCAATCACGACCCAATTGTCCAAGGTCTCGATTTTCATCGTCATCGGTATAACCACAATTTCCCAAATATCCATATAATAAGAATGAGTATTAATTATTACTTAAATGAGAAAAAAATAGACATAAATGGAAATTATGAATACATGATAATATAAATTATGTTCAAACATTCTATTTAAAAGATGTTATTACAATTCAAGTTGTAATAGTTTCTTGATAGATAAAATACATTAGCATTTGTTTAGTTCTGAATGACACAAAAGATAGAGGATCTAAAATATTACTCTTATTGTGAATATGATGGATCTGAAATAAATATAAAATTAAAAAATAATTATCATAAAAGCAATACTAACATTAATATCAAAAAATACATTTAAAGCTACATACTATCATATTCTTTACAATTTTCCATCTAATCCCCTTTTAATATTTCTAGATTTATTCCTTCTGGATTCACTAATATTTCCCTTTCTACTCCTAAATTTTCCCACCAATGTCATAAGTTAATGTTGAATCACAATTCCTTAAAAAATGCCAATACCAATTCATTGGTACCATCAACTATCCTCCATAGGATTGCTAATCAAATCTCTTATTTCCAAAACTTTGGGATGGTAATGCTGATAATAATAAATGTCATTAGTATTATTAGTCGTTCTTACTGAGAACGACTAATCAAGTTTGTCGTAAATACCGACATCAATGCAACCCATTAATATCATTAACTATTTCTAACATGAAATAGTTAATCGATTTTTCATAACACTTTGAAATATCTTCGAGAATGCTGATGTCAAAGATTCTTGACATCATAAGCTTTCACATCAAGAATATCTAATCTATTTGTATGGAATTACTTATATTAATGTTGCCATCGATATCATTAACTATTCTTAACCTGAATAGTTAATCAAGTTTGATGTAACCCAATTTTGGCCCATTGACTTTTTAATTTAATTTTACAGGGTTTAAAATGTAAAATTAAAAGATTAGAGATTTATTTATATGAAAAGTGTGATTTGTCAACTTGCGTTAAAACTAGGGACTACAATGTGCTTTTGTCATTCTATCCTTATGTTCAAGATAATCCCTATCTTCGGGATAATCCTTGTCTTCAGGATAATGATAGTTATCCATTTTCAAATTTGATTCTTAATCAAATTTAAACTTTAAAGAAGAGAATAAGTTTGATTGAAACTTTGTTTCTCTCACGTGAAAGGACTATGGCACTATAAACACAGATCTCAGTGTGGAAAATAAGAGGAATGGAACTAGGTAGTTATGGAGTTAGAAGGAAATGGATCATGAAGGCTCTGTGCATGGTCACTCCTTTTAGCTGAATGAGAGGTCCCCCTGGTTGTCTCTTATTCGTGCCTTTTTGAAGGAGAGAATGGAGCTGAAATTCTGTGATTTGATGCAGGAAATTCTGTGATTTGATGCAGGAAATTTTGAAGGAGAGAATTCCATAGCTGATTTCCTGGAATTGGGAGATTGGTATCTGGACTTAATTGCTTAGGACTGCAATCCAAATCTGAAATTAATTGCAGGATTTTGGGGTTTAATTGCTCAAGAATCTGGCTATAGTTGGGTGATAACAATCTCTGGAATTAATTTAAGACTAAATTGAATAAATTAATCCAATTGGACTAATATGATTGAAATCAATGAATCAATTTGGACTAAATTGAATTAAATGAATTGAAATGGACTGGAGTAAGAATACAGGCAGACATTCCTTGTTGTCATCCTTGGATTTGAATTTTTTCAATTTCATTCAATTTATCCTAAATCACTTTTCCTTTTTAATTATATCTAATTCTGACTTTTTTTCCTCAATTAAAATCTTATTGATTTCTAATTTAACTATTTATTTCAAAATCAACATTGAACTTCAAGTTTCTTTCACTCTTAGCAAAATCAAATCAATTTAAATCTCAATTATAATTCAAAATTTTTCAAACTTTATTTTCGCTTGTGAAGCTTAATTATCAATCCAATTTTGAAGTAGAGAATGGAGCTGAAAGTTTGGGATTTGATGCAGGAAAGTCTGTGATTTGCAGGAATTCCATAACTGATTTCCTGGAATTGGGAGATTGGTATCTGGAATTAGTTGCTGAGGACTGCAATCCAAAATCTGAAATTAATTGCAGGATTTTGGGGTTTAATTGCTCAAGAATCTGGCTATAATTGGGAGATTACAATCTCTGGAATTAATTTATGGACTATATTGAATAAATTAATCCAATTGGAATAATATGATTGAAATCAACTAATCAATTTGAATTAAATTGAATTAAATGGATTGAAATGTACTGGAGTAAGAATACAAGTAGACATTCCTTGTTCTCATTACAATCCTTGGATTTTGAATTTTTCCAATTTCATTCAATTTACCATGTTGTACATACTAGCTCATATATATATATATATATATATATATATATATATATATATATATATATAGTTTAATACATATTATTGTCAAAAAAAATAGCTTTATTATATATTTTTTTTTTCATTCAAGTGATTTGAAATATATTAAATGAGAGAGAAAAAAAGAAAAGAATCATGAGTTTATGAAAAAAAGAAAAGGTTTCAAAGCATACGATATATAGTAGTAGGTCTTCAACAATGTCGGCTGCTAAATATTGCAACAGGCATGAACTCGATGTTATAGTGGACCTGAGCGGCCAATCTGGGTTAGGCTTTTGTATTCTTGGAGGCTAACAATCTTTGACCCTTCAGAAATCCTCAACCGTGACGTATTCTATATTAGTTTGCTCTCAATTATTAGTCATTCAAGATTTCAAAGTTTTTTCTAAGGAAAACTAAGGATGGAGTTCTGGATAATAATGCAGATAACAATCCCTTACTTATTATAGAATTAATAACACTATAAAAATCAAATAAAAAATAACCACGGCAACAGGCAATAGAAAATATAGTATATGCCGCCACAAATTACAAGATAAATATTCTTTCACATAAAAAGAAAAACTCAGCTAAAACCATCTCAATGGAGGGATTTCAAACTAGGGTGTTGCCAAATTGCTATGCTGAAATGGACATTCAATTCAATGATACTGCTGACAAGAGGTATAACTCCCTTGGAACTTGAAGAAACCTAGTTTTGAAAGAAGAAGAAAAAAAAGTCGTAGAATAATTCTTATAAAACATAAATAAGACTTGACTTTTAATTAATACCAACCAAATAATATATATGTGTGTGAATGGCAATCAATTAAGAATTGTAGTTTAAATTTCTTGATTGGCTGCGGGCTAGGACTAAAGAATGCAAACGAATAATGTTCTCCTACCAGTGAGATTTTCAATAGTGGCAGAAGCAGGTTGTTTCAGAATCTCAAATTAAGGGTTGGAGCCAGTATGAACTCTATAATAGCCCAACACATGTAGCGCCAAGCACTAAGAAGGAGAAACCAAATGAGAAACCAAATGGTGACTAGAAGTTTCCGTCTAGTTTCTGAAGAACCCCTTAGAAGAAAAGTCAGGTAAAATATTTATCAAAGCAGGAATTTCACATGGGAAAAGCATAGATGACCAATATCTAGCCCCAAGTTGCCTGTTAGTTGTTGAAGATATAATAAAAATCATTACACGTACAATAAGGCTTACATTTAATTCCTGAATAATGTGACTCATACTCATCAAGATTACTATATAAGTAATCTTGGGGCTTCTTGTTTTGATACACAAGCCAGGGAGATAGAGAAATAAGCAGGCAAAAATGGTGTTTCCAAGTGCTTCCATTCTTTCAATACTTGTAGTCCTACTCCTATCTCCATTTGTATTTTCATACCCAACTCAGGATAGGTTTCTACAATGTCTCTCAACAACTTCAGAATCCTCCTTTCCTTTCTCCACTGCCTTGTACACTCCAATTAATAACTCTTCATTCACCACAGTTTTACTTTCTACTGCTCAAAACCTGAGGTATACATTGCCTTCAGTGCCAAAGCCAGAGTTCATCTTCACACCATTCAATGAATCCGACATTCAAGCAGCTGTTGTTTGCTGCAAACAGCTTGGAATTCACTTTAGAGTTCGCAGTGGAGGCCATGATTACGAGGCTGTCTCTTATGTCTCTGCAATTGAATCCCCTTTCATTATTATAGACCTTGCCAAGCTACGGTCTGTTGACGTTGACATCGAAGATAATAGCGCTTGGGTTCAGGCAGGCGCCACAAATGGTGAGCTTTACTACAGGATTGCTGAAAAAAGTAAAACGCATGGTTTCCCAGCTGGCCTCTGCACCAGTTTAGGCATGGGTGGGCTCATTACAGGTGGTGCTTATGGTCCTATGATGAGGAAATATGGCCTCGGTGCTGACAATGTCATCGATGCTCGCATAGTCGATGCTCAGGGCAGGATTCTTGATAGAAAAGCCATGGGAGAAGAACTTTTTTGGGCAATCAGAGGAGGAGGAGGAGGAAGCTTTGGTATTATTACTGCCTGGAAAGTAAAATTGGTCCCTGTTCCAGAAACTGTAACAGTCTTTACAGTTACTAAGACCTTGGAACAAGGCGCCACTAAGCTCCTCTATAGATGGCAGCAAGTTGCTGACAAACTCGACGAAGATCTCTTCATTAGAGTTAGCATTCAAACAGCCGGTACCACAGGCAACAGAACTATCACAACTTCCTATAATGCCGTGTTTCTTGGTGATGCCAAGAGACTCCTCAGGGTAATGGAATCTAGCTTTCCAGAATTGGGCCTGACACAGAAGGATTGCATCGAAACTACCTGGCTCGAATCTGTGCTATACACTGGCAGCTATCCGAGCAATACACCTCCCGAAGCTTTACTTCAAGCAAATAACGTCTTGAAGAGCTACTTCAAAGCCAAGTCAGATTTTGTCCAAGAACCTATCCCGGAATCTGCACTGAAAGGTATTTGGAGAAGGCTTTTCAAAGAAGAGGGCGCTTTCATGATATGGAATCCTTTTGGTGGAATGATGAGCAAAATCTCTGAGTTTGAGACTCCTTTCCCCCATAGAAAGGGTGATCTATTCATGATCCAGTATGTAACTGGCTGGCAGGACGCTTCAGGGAATGTCGGAAAGCACGTAAAGTGGATCAGGGAGCTTTACAAGTACATGGCACCTTATGTTTCCAAGAATCCAAGGGAAGCATATGTGAATTACAGGGATCTTGATCTGGGCATCAACAGGAATACTAACACTAGCTTTATTAAGGCAAGTGTTTGGGGTGCTAAATACTTCAAGGGTAACTTCTACAGGTTGGCATTAGTGAAGAGCAGAGTTGATCCTGACAACATTTTCAGGCATGAACAAAGCATCCCACCTCTTCCACTTCACATGAGATAGAGAAGCTGAAGAGTAACACAGGGCCAGAAAGAAGGGTACTGGTTAGATCACCATGTTTAGGCGCTTTTTACAGAACCAGCATCCTTGATTTGTTGTAATCATTTGGTTAAATAAACAGTAATTGCAGTCCCAAAATGATGTGTAATAAGCAAGCTATTCTGTCATGCAGCAATCGAAATTTAGTAGAAAGACGTACAATAATCGTTGTTGTTGAATCCTCGATGATGATCAGATCTAAATTATTTAATAAAATACAGCAATTTGGTGAACAATTTACAAAATATTGAATAATATGCTAATGTGCCTTTAATGATCCACTTAAGTCTGGTATTAATGATCACGTACGGAAGATGTTGTGAAGACGTGAATTGAACCCTTTACCTCAAGATTACAAGTCTTACGAGCTTAGGGGAGAATAGTAGAGCAACGTAGAGAAAACTGTGGAGTTGAATAACAAACCAATAAAATAAACTACTAGCTGTCAACCGGAGAACCTCAGGAGAGGATTAAGAAAGATAACATAATCTGATATTTCTATCATTATCTAGAAATTTGAAAGCACTACAATTTAGCTATTCTCTTGTACTAAAACTCTACAAGAATCACTCATGTAAGATGTTTTTAATCCGCTCCTCTTCTCTAGTTAACACTTTAGAATGAAGTGCTCACTAGAGTACTGTTTATTTGATCCAAAAACAAAATCAAAATCAAAGACAAAAAAACAGATTAAACATAAAAAAAATAAAAATTTAAAATTTCTTGGACAAAACAGATCAAACACAAAGAACACGAAGACCATTCAACCATGAACTCAGCAACATGGATCCCAAATTAGACTAGATACGATCAAAACAAAGACACACATATATTGTAAATCATATAAGGATCAATAATTTGACACCCATTCACTTTGATTATCATTCAAACATCACAATTTTGTCAAAATGAGTTTCGGTTTAAAACCAAAATCATATATAGGATTATAACCTATCAAAACTTGTTATTGATGCAAATAAACCCTAAATTATTAACTAATCAAGCATAAATAAGTATGTAGCACAAAGAAATGGACCAAAACTGGTCCAAATCATGAAGTTAAGACAACGTTCTTTCTAAGAACATAAAAACACTGCCTTAAACCCGGTAAAATACCCAAAAAAACCCAACCACTGTCAACCTCTAGAAATTTGCATTTTTTACCTCTAAAACATGCATTCTTTATCTCAACAAGTCATACTACTATAAACAAATATGTTTGAATAAAAAAATTAACAAATAATATCAAAACATAAAAATCAGGCAAGGGGTTCTAAATTAAAAAACTGTTAACTTAAAATAGTCTACATGTTAATACAATTTAGATTCAAAATTGATTTTCCAAATATATTTCGGTCATGAGAAGACCTAGAAAGCATAGTTTTGAAACCCGACCCGGTCAAGTGATCGGGTCACGGATCAAATGGGTTGACTCGGGTCAACCCGGGTCAACCCAAAAAAAAAAAGAATTCCTAGTTAGCCAACCATTTAAACAAAGGTTCAAGAACCTGCAGATATACTCAGAGAAGATTACAGAAAATTAATGAGCTGCTCATACCTTTCCATTCACAAAAAACAACTCAGTTCCAATAAATCAATTGTTTCAACAAAATTTGAGCATTTATATATAGTTATGGATACATTTGTGCATGAGTGCACACATGAACACACTTTGGTGCGCATTCATATCATACCTCAACTAAACAAGGAAGAACTGCATAGACACCACTGTATATTCAGTGGAAAATTCAAAAGTCCAAGCATCATATAATCAATTGATAATTTCTAACCTTTGAAGCCAGCTGCAATGACAGTACCCAGAACACCACCATCATTAACTTGGTGTGATCCAAGTCCATCACCCTCTACTGCCAAACAATGAAGAACAATCTCGATGCAATAATTGTCTCTAGGTGAATGGTAACATTCACCTGCAATAACAACTCAGGTCATGAGCAAATGATAGAAAATTAACTGAAAAAAGGATGACACAAAAAAGTGTGGAGTACATTATTTCCCCCATAATCTGTAAAAGGTAGAGCCGGGTGTTGCTGTTTTCCCCAATTCTGAGTGAAAAATAGTATTATTTCCCTTATATGGCTGAAGTTGCTGTTTTCCTAGTGCGCGGAGCCCCAAGTGTTGGTTGGATCAATAGTATTAATTCCTCTTTTTGTGCTCCTAGGGCGGGAAGAAGAAAAGAAAACGTGAAGCAATTTGCACTTGTCTCAATCAAGATGAGCTGCAAGACTTCCTTCATTTTCTAATCATTCGATCTTCGCATCTCGGGTGCCAACGAATGCCTTTGCTTTCGCTTGATTTGAATCATCTCTGTCGAGCCTCTCTGAACTAAGGGGCGAAGCGGCTCGACGTCAGGAGAGGGATAGAAGGCTAGAGGCCACAAAAAACAGAGAGTGAAAGATGGAGATTCAAACCTTTTTCACAGAGAAACAACAACGATTAATAGTCAGACATCCCTCTCTGCTCCTCAGCTGGGTTTCAAAGAATTAATTAGGTTACTGACTTTGCTTCATTCTTCTTCACTCTTCAGTCTTCAGCGTTTTGGATTTTAGAAAGCAAAAAACGACGTCGTTTAATGACAGTCAAAATAAAAAAATTAACCGGGTTTCACCTGGGTTTGACGGGTGGACCGGGTCCCGGGTCGACCCTCCGGGTCGATCGGGTTTTCCCGGGCCAATTCCCGAGCGGGTTTTTGCCTCCACCTGGACCAGTTCCAGGCCCGGGTCGGCCGGGTCTCGGGCGACCCGCCGGGCCGGTTCGGGTTTTAAAACACTACTAGAAAGCCTAGGATGAACAAACTTCTTTCCACATGCATTGCTTAAGTTAACTAAAACTAAAGCAAAATTATTTTATCAAAAACAACTATCACTTTTACACCTTTCCAACACACTTTCCCCGTCCTCTGGCTTATCAATTCTTCAATTAAATTTTTAAAATTGACTTTTAAATATATAATTTCATCCCTATTGGTTCTCAAAACTTTCAACTTAAATTGTCTTGATCTCAATTTTTAAATTATTTATTTATTTATATATTACTTTTTTTTTGAAAATTGAAAAGTTGGTTTATGACAATTAATCCATTCAAAATTTCAATGGTGCACTCATAAGATTTTTTTTTTTCTGTTTTTACAGTTTTCTAAGGAAAACTAAGAAGGGAGTTCTGGATGATAATAATACTATAGAAAAAAAAATAACCACAGCACTAGGCAATAGAAAAACATACTATATGCTGCCACAAATTACTAGATAAATATTCTTTTACAGAAAAATAAAAACTCATCTTAAACCATTCCAGTGGAGGGACGAGGAGTGTGTTGCAGAAAAATATTGAAAACTAGGGTCTTGCCTGTCCTGAAATACACATTCAATTCAATGATAAAAATATGAGGTAGCTAGCTAGATAAAAATGATTTAATTAATTCAGTACTCTAGTTAATCATGCTCGATCTCTCTCAATGTCTACATTATAATTCTTAGAGTCTATGAAGAGTGAAAATATATAGGTGTTAGTAAATAAATATTCAATGAACAGTAGCAATAGTGAACTGTTCAAGAGTGACAGTAATGGACCGTGAATCTCTCTCTCTCTCTCTCTCTCTCTCTCTCTCTCTCTCTCTCTCTCAATTTAATTTTAACTTTAACTTTGTAATAATTGGTCTAATAGATATTGAGGTTTACTCCTCATGTTATGTTTTTGGATTCGAATCCTCAAGAAGACTGCAAGAAAATATTTCAATGTGATTTAATGTACGAAAATTGATCCTATAACTTGAAGTAACCCAGTTTTGAAAGAAAAAGGTCTGAGAATACTGGAACTTTAGTTGTTTGTCTGTGATAAGACACTATATTCCAATTAATACCCCACAAGATTTGTATCCAAAGAAAGTCCTAAATATTTGATTGAAAATACAATGTATTCGCGATTCCAGTTGTAAAATCATCATCATCATCATCAAGGGTTCATCCTTACCAGACAACTTAATTTGATATAGATTAATTTTACAGTTCAGGACTTGAATAATATTCATGATTTTATTTTCTAACTTTTACTATATAGCTCGATACATTATAACTTTTAGAAAACTATTAAACTAGTGTTAGTGGCCGTTTGAGAGTGTGCTCACCCGCAGCTACACATAATATCGTTTGGTAAAAGAAAAGAAATGTTTTTCACTGGTAGGACCTACTACAAATTAAAATGAAACCGCAAGTTTTGGAGAAGCAACATTTGACTACTTCTCCTGAGACAAGAAGCTGTAACATGGATGGCTCCATCGGAATAATGGAGCCATGCTCCATCTGACGCTTGAGTGAATTAATTCACTCGCACTGTACACTTAAACTTAAATCATTTTTTTTTTTTGAAAAACCAGGAAAAGTTTAGTTTTTTTTAATTATTATTTTGAAAAACCAGAAAAAGTTTAGTTTTTTTTTAATTATTATTTTGACAAACCAGGAAAAGTTTAGTTTTTTCTTTTTATTATTATTTCGAAAAACTAGGAAACATTTAGTTTTTTTTTTTTGAAAAACTAGTGCAGTTAAGTGATTTTACTCGTACTATTCACGTGAACATGAACAATATTTTTTTTTTGTTTTTTTTTTTAAATTAGTTCAAGGTGAATTAAATTTACTCGTACTGTAATCTCAATTTTATTTCTGATAATATTTTAACTAATTTTATTGCATGCTTAAAAAATCATGAAAACTGTAGTTTTTATCGAATGAATTTTGTACGTAATGAAATTGTAAAATATTTTAAAATAAATTAAGTTTTACTCGAAAAACTAATATTTAATATTATTTAATAACACTATATAAATTAGAAGGATATCGCATGATGACGTAGCATTTGTGGAATTTGATCGCAATTCCAATTATATTCTTGCCGGGTCTAACCCAGTAAAAAAAAATTCAGGTTATATTTTTATTTTAATTGTGTTTTATTCAAAAAATTAGAAGGAGATCGCTTGATGACGTAACAAAAAATGCAGTTTTTGTTGTTGTGTGCTTAAGAAACCATGAAAAATATAGTTATTGTTGGATATATTTCATATGTGATGACATTGCATATAGTTTAATGGAATAATAAAAAATATTAGATATCAATATTATTTATTTCATGATGTAATAATAGTAGTTAAATCTACAATATTTAAATTAAAAATATTTTTTAATTATTTTATAACATCAATTTGAAAAGCATTTTTTTAACCAAACACATTAAACTACTTTTTGTTCAACCTCAATTTCAACCACAGTTTTAACCAAACATATATTTTTTCAAACCAACCTCAACTAAAAGTACTTTTTATAAAACAACTTTTTTAAAACCTCAACCACAACAGCAACAGCAATACTAAACACACTCTTAATATATAGAGAAAATTACCTTGAACATCTCATCTTGGAGTTTATTTTTTTATTTTTTTCACTTTGTCTTCATTTTTTAAAAATTAAAAAAAAACGAACTTTATAAGTTTATAAAAATTTACATAGCGTAAAAATGTCAACAAAATAGATTTAAGTATTTGCAAGTTTGCTATTATATTTTATTTCATAACTAAAAACCTCTTAATGCATAAAATTAACAAAAATGCCAGTGAAAGTATTGTAAACAATTCTTCAGAAAACCCTAGATGAGGGTATTCTAATTGAAATCAAAATTTAAATCTAGATATTCTAATTCATCAAATTCATTTAGAGTAAAAAAAATTAATTTTGATTTTGTGTTTTAAAATTTAATTTTTCAGTGTAATTAGATTGGACTTTGATTGTTGATTGTTTAGACAAAACAAAATGAAAAAAAAAGAAGGGAAGGGATATAATGGATGTAGAAAGGGGAAGTTGTTTGCCTGTGTTGTATATATATATATGAGAGTGTATTCATCTTTTTATTTTATTTTCTGTTTTGAATTGATCAAAAATATAAAGTGTAATTTAAAAAAAAATGAAAAAATAATTAAACTATAATTTATATTATAGACAACGGTGGAAGTACTATTAGTGAAAGTAATGAATTTAGAGATCAATCCAATACCTTTAATGAATTATATTTATTATGCTAATTAAAGAACACAAAATATGAAATTAATAAAGAAAATTAAAAAAAAACAGATGGAAGAATTAATAAAATGAAATGTTAAGGGATAATTAGACAAGCGAAAAAAAAAAGTTTGATGAAAACAGTGGCAAAACTGCCAAACCTCGAGAATGGTGTTTCCTTGTTGATAATTTTTTAAAAAAACATTTTTTCAACAAATTGGACTCCTTAATGCAAAGCTTTTATTTATAATAAAAAAAAAAAACCGCAAGAGAGAATGATTGCACAGCATGACATTTCTTTATTTAGCTAAAGTAATAAAAAAAAAAAAGGGTCCCTGCTCCAATCATGACTTGTGAAAATAGTGATCCAACAAAGCTTTGCTGGAGATGAAGTCCACTTCAATTTCTTTATCTCATGTGGAGTGAAAGAGGTGGTATGCTTTGTTCATGCCTGAAGAAATTATCAGGATCAACTTTGGTCTTCACATGCACCAACCTGTAGAAGTTATCCTTGAAGTAGTTGGTACCAAAAGCACTCGCTTCGACAAAACTTGTGTTAGAATTTCTGTTCATGCCCAAATCAAGATCCCTGTAATTAACATATGCTTCCCTAGGATTCTTTGAGACATAAGGTGTCATGTAACTGTAAACCTTCCTAGTCCAATTTATATGCTTTGCAACGTTTTCCGTTGCATCTTGCCAACTAGACCAGTAAAGGATCATGAACTTGGTACCTATTCTATGAGGGAAAGGAGTCTGAGATTCTGAAATTTGGCTCATCATTCCACCATAAGGAGTAAACACTACTATAGGACTCTCTGCTTCAAATAACTTCTCCCATAACCCTTCAAGTGCCTTTTCAGGTATGGGTTTTCTGGCATAGTCAGATTTGCCTTTGAAGTAGGCCCTGTCCATGTTAATTCTTTGAAGGAGAACTTCAGGAGGAGTATTATTTGCAAAGCCTGACATATATACAGTAGAATTGATCCAGTTTGTTTCGATACAATCCTGTCGTGTCAAACCCAATTCAGGGAAGCTGTGTTTCATTACCTGGAGAAGTCTGTTGGCGTCACCAAGAAACATGGCATTGTAAGAGGTGGTGATAGTTCTTTTACCTTGACTACTGACATTAGCTGTCTGAATTTGAACTCTGATGAAAAGATCCTCGTCTAGATGATCAGCAATTTGTTGCCATCTATAGAGGAGTTTAGTTGCACCTTGTTCTAACGTCTTGGTAACGGTGAATACTGTCACAGCGGATGGTACAGGAACTAATTTTACCTTCCAGGCGGTGACGATTCCGAAGCTGCCACCTGCGCCTCCTCTGATGGCCCAAAAAAGATCTTCGCCCATGGCTTTTCGGTCTAGAAGTCTTCCATGAACATCAATTATATGTGCATCAACGACATTGTCGACTGCAAGGCCATATTTTCGCAACATGGCACCATATGCGCCTCCTGAAATGTGCCCACCCATGCCTAAACTTGAGCAAGTACCAGCTGGGAAGCCATGAGTTTTGCTTTTCTCAGAAATTCTGTAGTAAAGTTCGCCATTCGTGGCACCCGCCTGAACCCACGCGCTGTTGTTGTCAATATCAACGCTGATGGACCGGAGCTTGGCAAGGTCCACAACAATGAAAGGTGACTCAATTTCTGAAACATAAGAGAGTCCCTCAAAATCATGGCCTCCGCTACGGACTCTAAGGTGAATTCCAAGCTGCTTAGAGCAAATAACAACAGCTTGGATGTGAGATTCTTGTAAAGGAGTGAAGATAAACTCAGGTTTCGGTACTGAAGGCAAGGTGAACCTGAGGTTTTGAACAGAAGATTGTAAAACACTAGTGAAGGAAGAGTTTTTTGGAGTACACAAGACAGTGGAAAAAGGAAAGGATGATTCTGAATTTCTTGAGAAACATTTCAGAAACCTATCCTGAATTGCATGTGAAACTATAAATGGAGATAGGAGTAGGACCAGAAGCACTGAAAGTGTCGAAGAACTTGAAGGCACCATTTTGCTTGCTTTCTTGCTTCTTTGGCTTGTCTTCAAGAATTGAAGTCTCAAGGTGCTCTTATAGAGGAGCTGTGATGAGTTGATCGTAAATTGGTTTAATCATTACATTATCCTAGAAATATCATATTACTCTTAATTCTTTGCAGTAAATTGTTTAATTATGACATTAGAACTGAATCGTGATTTAAAAAATTGATATATGATTAAATAACAATATAAATTATATTTTTAGATTTTATTTAATAGTTTAAATTATTGGATTAATATGATTTTTTGATATGATATCAAAGCTTTAATGACCAAGCGGTAATGAATTTGAATCTTATCGTTTTTATTTATTTGATAAAAATCAAATACAATGTAATATGAGTCTATGCAAGTTTTAATTAAGGTTAAAAGGATTTTCATTTGAGAGGATGTGTTAGAAAACATTATAAATTATAATTTAGAATTTAACTAAATAATTTAAATTATTGGATTAATATGATTTTTTTAAAATATATAATTAACTAGTACGTGAAAAATATTTGATTGGCCAGAACATGCACGTGTCTATTGAAAGTTTTAGTTAATTAAACGTGTCACTGTCAAGCATCTTGCATTTGGGAAGGGTATTTGTTTTTATTGATAATTACAAATACAAAACAGTGTTCTTGTCTATAGGTTTTTGTTAGCTGTCATTGCCTGTGTATCTTCCTTTTATCAATAAATTATATATATAATAAAAAATACAAAACAGTGTATCTTCCTTTTATGTTGTCTGCCTTTATACAGCATGACTTGACTAGGTTGGATTTTTTGCTTTCTAAAATCAAGATTTTCTGATTTTTTTTTTTCATATTTGTGTAGATGAATGTGCAAGGTTATTTATTAAACTTTCAAGTTGGACCAATACATAGCTTCATCCTAAAATTAGTGAACTTCACTTTTAATTTGATTTTAAATATATTTATTAACTATAATTTTTAAAATAAAATCCTAACACCTTTTTCTTGAAAAATGAAACTCAATAGTAGAAGTCAAGGTCACACTTTAAGAGGAAAGAAATTATTAGAATAACAAAATTGCTACAATATTGCCTAAATAATTTATTAGAACTCTTACTAAAATAACAAAAAATTAAAAATCTCATAATCTGTATACTTATATAGTGCTATAACAATTGAAAATGAAATCTTAGAAGCAAAGAAATTAATTAGAAATTGATCTAATGCTTAAGGGATATATTTACTTCTTGGTTGTTAGAACTTAAATTTCATGGTAGAGTGTTAAAAATAAAATTCTCATTAACCTTTATAGAACTTGTTTGATATTATATTTGTTTTTTAGCTAAAAGTAACCAATCAAAACTACCAAATAAGTATATATTCGGTAGGAATTTCATTTTTTCTCAACGTCGGCCAAAGATTTTCCTTTTATTGATAAAATAATTTACATTTTCAAGTAATTTAATTATTTACTGAGAATCTTGAAATTTAATTACATCCTAAATAATAATTTTAAATCAAATATAAATAGTAATAATATATCACCAAAAAGTTAGATGATTTCAATACCTGCATATATAGTGCATAACCAAAAAACAAAAACTGTTTAATCAAATACTCAAATAATGACAAAAAAATACTCAAATAATCAAGCTAAGCCACGATTCTGTCTGTCTCCCTGCAGGCACCAACGTACATGGTGCATTATTGCACGTTATTTTGATGGCTGAACGTGTTGTCTTTTCAAAATCTGTCCTTGTGGTTTATTTGCCACGATTATTTTGTTTCTAACAAAAACTACTGTTAGGTTTGAGATTTTCAATTTCTCGAATTCTACTCACAAATCACTGGAATAGTTACCGAGTTTAGCTAAAAATAATATTTAAAAATCATATAGATGGTCAATATTTTGGGCCGGCCGGCATTATCATGTCATGAACTTAAAACGTGAAGAACGTCCTTATTTATTTATATTTTACACTATGAGAAAATTGCAATCTTTCAAAAGGAAAATGTTGAAGATTCTAACATTTTGATATAAAAAATATTATTTAATTTGAAAAAGTTTGTTGCACTTTCAACTGGTTTGAACATCATGTTGTCTGGACGACTTGTATAGCATCATCTAACGGCTAAACTCTGGCTTCTACAACGGCATTTTAATTCTTATGGTTTTGCCTCCATTCTTGAACGACGCGTGTGGCAAAAATATATTAGGTTTTGCATCAGTAACCATTTTTTTTTTTTTTCTTCCTTCTTCCCCCCCCCTCCTAAATTTTAGAGCCTACACTTGTACATTTTCAAAGTAGCCATTCAATTTGTTTTTCTTTCATATTTGATCTCTGTTATTTTATTACTATTTATTTTATTTTAATTTAATCCTTTTTTTTACTTTTTAGATTTGGTCTCTATTATTTTGATTTTGATTTTGATTTTGATTTTGATTTTGATTTTGATTTTTTATAAATATTCTCTTAATTAAATTATCTTTTCAATTGCATCTCTCAATATTTTATATCAGTCTTTTTTTAATTGCATCCCTCAATTTTTCCTATCATTTTAGTAATTAAATTATTTTTTCAATTGCACCCTTCAACATTTTAGTCCATTTTATTTCAATTATCATATTTGGTACTTGTTCTTTTGATTAAAATTATTTTTTGTTTCTAACTCTTTTTTATTTGAACTTTCTTTTTTTATTCCATCCATCAATATTTTATTGATCAAGATTTTGTTAACCTCTTGGTTCATGAGTTTGAAAGATAAAACCTTGTTGGCTCAAATCTTTTTTTTTTTCAAGTCATTTTTTATAAAATGATATTTTATGATATTATCATTCTATAAGATTATCATGATCTCATGTGCTAAATCCTGAGTTTTGCGTGTTAACCCAACTTTGCTCGAGATAATATTTTTAAAAATTTAATTGTAGTTGTTGTTGCTTGATTTTTTGTCATATTATCATATTAATCAAGTTTTAATCCGGTTATTGAATTTTTATTACTTCTTTAAAAACACAACCATCTCCTAAACAATTTTTTTAGGGTTGAAAAAAAATATGGTCTAGCTCGAGGCATCACGCAGACCACTTATCTAGTTTCACCTGAATAAAAATCCTCTCTCTGTTTTTTTTAAGTGATGATCAAACTAAAATTACAGGCTTTTATATATATATATATATATATATATATAGAGAGAGAGAGAGAGAGAGAGAGAGAGACTTAAACAAAATTAGTTTAGGATACTTATTGAAGCACTTAAAAGCTATCATACTGAAAACTTTTGTTATCAAGGATCAATACTGTTGTTACCTATTCTTAGGTTCCCAAAAAAAAAAGGAGAAAATACCAAAAACAATTCAGAAAAAAAAGAAAAAAATATGTAGCAGTTAGAAAAGATGTCAAAGCGCCAAAAACAAAGGGCCAAAAATTAGTTGAGAATGTTAAAAATATAAAGATTGAAATTTAACAGTATATCGTTAACTGATGAGAGCCATGTTGACAAAAAAAAATCAATTTGAAAAAAATATTCAAAATCAGATGTTTGTGGACTCAATTAAATTTTATCTAAGATTTAATTGAATTTATGAAGGGTTTGATTACAAGAAAAATTGATTTTTAAGTCAATTTAGGCTTTTATTGGAAGAGATTAAAGTTCTAGGGTCAAATTATAATTTTTAAGAGTTGATTTAGTCAAATCAGAGGCTTAATTGCATATTTATTGAAGTTTGATGGTCAATTATGGACTTGCTTGAAAAAATTTGAAACCAAGGACCAAACAGGAAAAAGGCGCGTAAATAGAGGGGCTGAAATTGATCAAATCAGGAGCTAAATTGAAAAAATTGAAAGTTTATTGATGAATTGAGAGTCAGGTTGCATAGTAAAAAAAACAAAGACTGTCTTATAAATAGCGTCAAAAATCAAAGGATCCAATTACAATTTATCTAGGGGTTTGATTACAAAATTGTGAAATCACAAGGACCAAATCAAAATGGCCATTTGAATTGGAGAAACAGAGACGTTTCATGAACAACTGCTCATCGTCTTCTCCTCAGTAATGATTTAAACAATAAAATGAATGAAGACGTTTCATCATTAAAAGCAGAAATCATCTCAATTACAGGGCATGTCTCACGGCTATTATCAAGCCGGCCAACCAACACAAAGCCTTTTTTGGCCTTGTAAAAGCAGAAGATACAGAGAACAAAAAAAGAGGGGAGAAAGAGTAAGAAAAATGGGGTGACATAAAGAAAAAGGAGAAAAAATAGAGAGGGAGAAAGCATAAAGGAGAGAAAAGGAAGGAGAGTAGATAGCATAGAAGGAAACGCAAAGGAAAGTCGAATAAGAAGATAGGAATAGGAGCAAAGGAACAAAAACAAAAGAAAACCGAACGACGAAGTAGAGAACACATATAGTAGAGGAGGTCAAGACCACCATCATCTTCATCGTCTCTAAAACCAATCACCACCGATCCTGCATAAATATTTCATCGCCATCGTCTTCGTCTGTCTCAGTTACCAGGTGAGCTTCATACATTCTCTTCACGTTGCATTTGTTGTTTCATTGCATGCATTTTGTTTTTTTTTTTCATTCGGTGTTTTACTATTCAAGTGAATTATAATTCACTTAAACAGTCTCACGCGTGCCTCTTGTCTGCCCAGCCGGGTCACTGCCTTGGGCTAGTGACCCGGTTAGGCCTACTAGGTCCAGCATAGCCACATGGGCCAAGCTGGACCCAGCCACCCAAAAAAAATTCCAAAACTCTTTTCAAAAAAATTTGTGATTTTTCTGTATATGTTTCTATCAATTTTGCACAATATTGGATAGTATTTTTATACTGTAAAGATACAAATCTGGTATTAAAATACTCGGTTTTTGTCAAAACATTGAATTTTTTTAAAAAAAACATGTTTTTATTTTCATGTAGACGGCTAAGTATCTCAAAAAAAAAAACATATCATATTTTCATACAAAAAAAATTCAAAAATATGTATTAACATGTATTTTGGCTTTAATAACCAATTTATTAAAGTCACGAGAACTAACCCAATATTTCAAAAATTCCAAAAAAATTATTTTTTCTTTTAGTATCTGGGGTTACGACCTTATACGTAAGACGTATTCCGGATATTAAATTATTTTGTTGACGTTAGAACGGTTAGGTTTTACCCGATAAGATAAGGATCTCCTTACCGATGAAGACTTTTCTTAAACCATAAACGGACCAATAACTAGAACACACAACAAGACCTTAAATTTTATCAGGTAATATAACAATATAGCTTACCTTAGGTAGGGCGTATTTGGGGTGTTAATACCTTCCATTTACACAACCAGCCCCCGTACCCGATATCTGAAACTGGTTAGGGTTCCTAGTGACTAAATACTTGGTGGCAACTCTCATTCTTGCTTTCCACAAATAAGAGATGTTTTCCAGATAGATATTATATGAGAGTGGATATTTTCCACCGCGTCCCTGCATACGTACGACAAATTAATACTTTATTCTTAAATTTTTATTTCTCCGTATTTGGTCCAAATAAGATGTTTACAATAAGCCTCCCAAGATTTCAATAATACCACATTGTTTAGATGCATTTCTAAAATAAGGTTTATAAACATAAAATAAAAAATCAAGTATTGTTCTACAAAGACTGAATCTAAATTCTAGATTGTAAGGGTTTTCTAAAAAAGCTTAAAATAATGGAGAAAAGCACTAAAAACCAAAATGAGAAAGAGTAATAAAATCTTGAAAAATAGTGCAGTAAATCCTTCATTTGATCACTTTTTACTATGGATTGTAAAACCAAAACAGATAAAGAATTATCTCATTGCCAACTTTGATTACCCTTCAATATATACTTTTTTTTAGTTGAAATAATTGAACACCTAGTTTTAATATATATACTTTTTTTTTATTTTCGTAATTAGAAAAGAAACTTGAAAATGTTAAATAATTGACTATATAAACTTGACGATGCAAAATAAAATTAACCATAAAACTTCAAAGGCAATCCAATTAAATTGATCCATGCTCAGTGAGGTAGCTAGCATGTAATAAGCTTAAATCCTTGGCAATATTGATTTCACTAAGCATCAATCAAAATTTTAGACCTTGAGATGCTTCAACTAGAGTGTCAAGTCTCTTCAGATTATAACAAAAGCTTCTAGTTCAAAATGTAAGGAAAGAGAAGGGAGAAAGAGCTTGAAGAATAGAGAATTAGAAAAGTAAATTCTTTATTGAAGAGGCTTCTCCTTCGAGGTCTACCCTCCCAAGGTTCTGCCTTACAACATTACATACAACCTCTATATATACAACTTTGAGACTTTTTCTAACATCACTCATTACATCAGAAAGTACTAAAGCACACTTAATAATGCACACTCACATGACTTATGACTCAATAATTACTAAACACAAACGATAAACTAGTACAACACTAATATCAACTGACAATAGGTTCATAATCTAGATAGAGATTCTATTCTGACATGTTATCCTGATCTTGAATAGTTTGGACTTGTAGGGCCAGCACATAGTCATCTTCTGCAAGCATTTCCATCTCATGTGATTCCAGAAACTTTGGTAATCCCAAAACGATCTGTTCGAGTTTTTTGTTATTGTACTGCATCTTCAAGTCATGAAGATGAGCAGAATATTGAGGGCATACAGATCATAGTCAATTTCTTCATCTGGATCTATTCCTTTAGGCAATATTTTATTAGGAATAATATTGTTCTTAAGGCATGCTATTTTTTTGCAGGGTCCTGATGTCCGAAAGGTTATCTAAGGGGTTTTTATATAGGGAGTATGGGTGTGTTTTGTATGTTGCAGCCTGTGGAAAACTCATAACCAGATTGTCTGCTGAAGCTTTGATAGGCCTATGGAATATGAAAACAGAGAACAGATGGGCAAAAGCTTGCTTAACAGATTTGTTACGAAGTGTATTGCAATGTACTTCAATCCAGTAGGTTGGTGCATGAGGCCATTTGGATTTTTCCTATTGGAGAAGAGAGATCCATTGTGTGGGGTTGTAGAACTAAGTGAGGAACTTTATAGTATAGTTCCAAGAGTTTGCCGACCAAGATGTCTTGAGAAATCTAGAGAAAAAGAAATCAATGGGAAACTTGATAGCAATATGATATAGGTGACAGAAATACCATAAGTAAAAGTAGAGTTCTTTATGGAACAATCCAGCAGGTTTGAAGGTGAAGAGGTGAATGAAAAGATATTTGGGATGGATGTCTAAGTTTTGGAAATAAAGGAAAGTCATATTATAATTGAGAATAAGGTAGTCTTGGAGGCTAAATAGTTTGTTTTTTTGCTAAGAATCATATCTTGAACAAGAGGAGGTAAGTTATTTGCTAGGAAGTCTCGTTTAGGTGGAGGAGTTTTGGAAGAGAAAGCCATAAGAATTAAATGAAGGAGTAATGTTTGTGATTTAGGTGGTTCGGTGAACATATTTGAAATCAAGTTCTTGTTGCCTTTTATATGCTCAATGATAAAGATATACTTGAAAATCACCCAGCTAATCTTAGAAGCTATGAATGAAGAAGCAATGTGTTAAAAAAACACAACATCAAAAATATTGTAACAATTCATGGGGTTTATGGAAGAAAACATGTTTTTTCTCGCATTTTTTTAGCTTTCTATATAATATAACAATTTTTTTTACCGTCAAAATTTTGAAAAGTTTGATATGACAAGGCACGTAGTCAAAGCAGTCAAATTGAAAAGTTGCCTAAAACATACAGAAATAAGTAATCTGAAATTCGGTCAGTTTGACAAGCGTTTTGGTGGCGCAGCTAATGAAATGTAAGAATAAAGAAAACAGAATTTTCAAAAGAAAATTAACAGCTGCGCAAAGAATTATGAGGATGATACTGCTCGCGCGCATTAATGTATGATGAATTTCCTTTAAAGTCAATCTTTTGAAAAGCTAAAATTAACAGTTTAATACTGCATGCACGTGTCGAAGCAATCAATTTGAAAAGTTGCCTACAAGAAAAGTGCGAAAATCGAAGGCGTACGTACACTGAGTTGGGTTTAACTTGAAAAGAAGGAAATGACATACAAGAAGGAAATGATAATTCTTCTTCAACAAATTGGACTATTTAATGCAAATCTTTTATTTATAATAAAAAAAAACCGCAAGACAGCATAATTGCACAACATGACATTTCTTTATTTAGCTAAAGTATTAAAAAAACAGGTCCCTGCTCCAATCATGACTTGTGAACATAGTGATCCAACAAAGCTTCCCTGGCGATGAATTCCACTTCAATTTCTTTATCTCATGTGTAGTGAAAGAGGTGGTATGCTTTGTTCATGCCTGAAGAAATTGTCAGGATCAACTTTGGTCTTCACATGCACCAACCTGTAGAAGTTATCCTTGAAGTAGTTGGTACCAAAAGCACTCGCTTCGACAAAACTTGTGTTAGAATTTCTGTTCATGCCCAAATCAAGATCCCTGTAATTAACATATGCTTCCCTAGGATTCTTTGAGACATAAGGTGTCATGTAACTGTAAACCTTCCTAGTCCAATTTATATGCTTTGCAACGTTTTCCGTTGCATCTTGCCAACTGGACCAGTAAAGGATCATGAACTTGGTACCTTTTCTATGAGGGAAAGGGGTCTGAGATTCTGAAATTTGGCTCATCATTCCACCATAAGGAGTAAACACTACTAGAGGACTCTCTGCTTCAAATAACTTCTCCCATAACCCTTCAAGTGCCTTTTCAGGAATGGGTTTTCTGGCATAGTCAGATTTGCCTTTGAAGTAGGACCTGTCCATGTTAATTCTTTGAAGGAGAACTTCAGGAGGAGTATTATTTGCAAAGCCTGACATATATACAGTAGAATTGATCCAGTTTGTTTCGATACAATCCTGTCGTGTCAAACCCAATTCAGGGAAGCTGTGTTTCATTACCTGGAGAAGTCTGTTGGCGTCACCAAGAAACATGGCATTGTAAGAGGTGGTGATAGTTCTTTTACCTTGACTACTGACATTAGCTGTCTGAATTTGAACTCTGATGAAAAGATCCTCGTCTAGATGATCAGCAATTTGTTGCCATCTATAGAGGAGTTTAGTTGCACCTTGTTCTAACGTCTTGGTAACAGTGAATACTGTCACAGCTGATGGTACGGGAACTAATTTTACCTTCCAGGCGGTGACGATTCCGAAGCTGCCACCTGCGCCTCCTCTGATGGCCCAGAAAAGATCTTCGCCCATGGCTTTTCGGTCTAGAAGTCTTCCATGAACATCAATTATATGTGCATCAACGACATTGTCGACTGCGAGGCCATATTTTCGCAACATGGCACCATATGCGCCACCTGAAATGTGCCCACCCATGCCTAAACTTGAGCAAGTACCAGCTGGGAAGCCATGAATGTTGCTTTTCTCAGAAATTCTGTAGTAAAGTTCGCCATTCGTGGCACCCGTCTGAACCCACGCGCTGTTGTGCTCAATATCAACGCTGATGGACCGGAACTTGGCAAGGTCCACAACGATGAAAGGTGACTCAATTTCTGAAACATAAGAGAGTGCCTCAAAATCATGGCCTCCGCTACGGACTCTAAGGTGAATTCCAAGCTGCTTAGAGCAAATAACAACTGCTTGGATGTGAGATTCTTGTAAAGGAGTGAAGATAAACTCAGGTTTCGGTACTGCAGGCAAGGTGAACCTGAGGTTTTGAGCAGAAGATTGTAAAACACTAGTGAAGGAAGAGTTTTTTGGAGTATACAAGACAGTGGAAAAGGAAAGGATGATTCTGAAGTTCTTGAGAGACATTTCAGAAACCTATCCTGAAGTGCATGTGAAACTATAAATGGAGATAGGAGTAGGACCAGAAGTATTGAAAGTATGAAAGAACTTGAAGGCACCATTTTGCTTGCTTTCTTGCTTCTTTGGCTTGTCTTCAAGAATTGAAGTCTCAAGGTGCTCTTATAGAGGAGCTGTGATGAGTTGATCGTAAATTGGTTTAATCATTACATTATCCTAGAAATATAATATTACTCTGAATTCTTTGGAGTAAAATGTTTAATTATGACATTAGAATTGAATTGTGATTCTAAACAATTGATATATCTGTGATCTTATATCTTTTTTTTCAAATGTTTTGGAAATTTATATATATTGTTAAAAGATGATATAAATTATATTTTGAAATCTCTTCTAATAATTTAAGCTATTGAATTAATATGATTTTTTAATATAGTATCAGATTTTTTATAACTAAACAGTTACGATTTTGAATATTATCGTTCATATTTATTTGATAAAAATTAAACGTAAAATAATGTAAGTTTTTATAAATTTCAAGGTTAAAGAGTTTTAACTTATAAGAATATATTAAAAAAAACAATATAATTTATATTTTAAAAACTTATATAATAGTTTAAATTATTAAATTGATATAGATATTTTACATGTATAATTAACCATTCAATGCACGTCTCTATTGAAAGTTTTAGTTAATTAAACGTGTCAAACTTTCTTGCATTTGGGAAGGGTATTTGTTTTTATTGATAATACGTGAGCCAACGTCAGCAGAAAGGAGGAGGATACGGAAGGCTGTATTCCGAATCGATGTCGGAATTGGCCACAAATACAAAACAGTGTTCTTGTCTATAGGTTTTTGTTAGCTGTCAATGCCTGTGTATCTTCCTTTTATGTTGTTGCTTTGATTTTATTATTATTATTAATATGATTGTGCGGATCAACTTGTGTATATTTTGATTAATTTGACGAGTTATGAAATTAACGACCATGTAAACTTTCAGTGGCCTTGAGGTTTATGAGATTCGAACTGGTGATTTTTAAAGAGTAAATTCAGAACCTGACCAATTAAGTTACACCTCTCATAATTATCTCTTTGTATTTACTCTAGAAAACATGCAAACTATATTAGCCTTATAGAAAGGTAAAATAAAAAGAAATAAATTATGAAGTCAAATTCTTAACCATACCAATATTAAAAGAAGAAATCGACAAAAAAAATTCAAAAAAAAATCATAACAAAAATTTTAAAAAAAAAGAAAAAAAAGAAAGCAAAATACTGTGACTTAATTGAAGTTGGAATTAGTTTAATTAATGAAATGAGCAGCTTGATTGAGAAAATACCAAAGTTTTGGGGCTGATTTGGGTCAAAATTGCAAGAATTAAAGTCCAAAGACCAAAGTGAAAATTAAGGGGTACAGTATGTAGTTTAATTTATTTTTTCAAGGATAATTTTGAAAGAATTAAAAGTTAAAGAGTCAATTAATAACTAAATTAGAAACCATATACTCTTTCTTCTTCTTGTTCATCTAGAACTGAAAATCCGCCTGCAAAAAAGGGAAAGAAGAGCGAAATGATGGTGTCCCCATCCTACCCAACACGACAGCCTAGGTCACCCTATACGGCTGGGCTAAATCCAGCTAAAAAATAATAGATATTTGTTTTCTCTATCATAGAAAATTAAAGGCCACCATAATGTATTAGTGTGACAATTTATTTTATTATAAAACACTTAAGTTATAAAATCAAACTCATTTTCATCAAATGACAAACAAATATAATTTTTTAAAATTTCAAACAAACCATAACATGCACAAATCATATAATAAATTTATATGGAAAAACGCTATAAAATAAGTAAACACACAAACAAATTACATATACTACATCAAAATGCAACAAAAAGTCAATATTTTGAAAATGGGTTATAACAAAAAAAGGGTAGTTTTGTTACTTAATGTGGTGAATATTCAAAAAACATGGAACCAGAATAGGGTTGCTGACAGAGTTATTGTTGGAGTGACTAGATTCATAATGATGATAGCTTGATTTGTGAGAAAATATGTGTGTATTGTTTGTTGTTTTATGCAAAATGAAAAGGAAGAAGAAGAAATGAGGGAGGAGTTAGGAGAGGGGGTTGTTTGTCAAGATATAATATAAATATTATCGGCAGACGATGAGTATTAGTAAAGAATATATATATTTTTTCGATAACTCTATTTGTAATAATGACACTTTAATTTTTTCATCCCTTCATTTCTAATTGTATTTTTTTTAGTATTCACCAATTAAAAATTTATATCAATGTATACTGAGAGAAATAATAAGGAAATATTTTGTTAATAAAAGTCATTGTGATTTACTGATGAGTTTTTTTTTTTTTATCAATGTTGGCACGTAGTTAAAGCAATCAAATTGAAAAGTTGCCTAAAACATTAAGAAATAAGTAATCTTAAATTCAGTCAGTTTGACAAGTGTTCCAATTCATGATTTTATTATCAAAAGAAAAATTAATTCGTCAATAATCTTAAACATTTAGAAATAAGTTATCTCAAATTCGGTTAGTAATCTTAAATTTGCAAAATAAAAATAATAGATATACTCTAATTCATGATTTTATTATTTTTTTAATATTTTACCCTCAAAATAAAATAATTTTAAAAAAATTATAAAAAAACAAAAATTAAAAGAAAAGAAAAAAACATGTGTTAAAAAAACAATATAAAAAATATTGTAACAATTCATAAGTTTCATTAAGAAAACGTGTTTTTCTCGCGTTTTTTAGCTTTTTATATAATATAATAATTTTAAAAAGTTTGAAATGACAAGGCACGTAGTTTGAAATGTTGCCTAAAACATTTAATATTGAAAAGTTGCCTAAAACATTTAATATTTAGAAATAACATTTAACATTGAAAAGAAAAAAAGCAATCAAATTGAAAAGTTGCCTAAAACATTTAATATTCGGTCAGTTTGAAATGTAAGAATAAAGAAAACAGAATTTTCAAAAGAAAAATCATATACAGACTCTAATTCATGATTTTATTATCTCTTTTAATATTCTACCCTCAAAACAAAATTACAATTCAATTAATAGGCTTGAAACTAACCATTACAAAATATAAATAGTCAACTTTTAATTCAAATAAAAAGTAACATGGAATCCAAAAATAAAACTAAAAATTCAAAATTAATTAGAAGATTAATAAAACTGCAATTTCATGAGCTAATTTTAAGATTTTTTAGATAATTGTTAACTTTATAACTCGTGAAATTAGTTGAAGTATATATAAACTGGTCTGGATAACCACGTTAATTAAAAAAACTTTTTTGATGTAATCTCATTATAACTATTTAACCTCTTATAAAACCTTTTAACCAAATTTAATCCCAATCCAATGTTAATCAAATCAAAAGTGACATGCCTTTTTGTTATATTGTGAATATCTTATTGAGAAACAATATTTTTAAATAATTATTAACTTCAGGGCTCATAAAATTAATTAATATATGTGCAAGTTGGTCTAAATAACCACATCTTTTAAATGTAATTAAAATGATTGCACACAAATGATTGTACTGAATTATTTTATATTGTATTACAACAGTGTGTTTATATATAATACAAAACCTGTGACTATGT
Organism: Populus deltoides; assembly: GCA_015852605.2. Lineage (NCBI taxonomy): Eukaryota > Viridiplantae > Streptophyta > Magnoliopsida > Malpighiales > Salicaceae > Populus > Populus deltoides. The sequence goes on from CM027580.2 coordinate 20,071,979, forward strand.
AAGGAATGTTAACGAAGGAATATACAGTCATAAACACAGCTGCAACTATTTAGGAAACGTAATAGAATTAGATATTCTATACATAGAAATAGATCACTGAGAGGCTGAAGTTATGTTGATTTCCTTATACGACCCCTCAAAATGGACGTTCCATCAGCAACGTGTATTTTGTCACGCAACAGAGTGAAACGAGACCGAGCAAGTGGCTTTGTGAGTAGATCCGCTAGCTGGTCATCCGTGTGAACATGAGCAACACGCAGGTGACCACGTTGAACAAAGTCGCGGACAAAGTGAAGGTCAATACCTATATGCTTCATTCGGGAATGAAGAACAGGATTGAGACTGAGCTGAGTGGCACCAACATTATCACAGAGAAGAAGAGGTGGTTCATGTAGCTTGAGTCCAAGTTCATCAAGGAGAGACTTTATCCATGCAATATCAGAAGCAGCAGTGGCAAGTGCTCGATACTCTGCCTCTTCACTTCCTCTCATCACTATCAACATCTCAAGCCAATTGCCCTACAAACTCACATCCTCAAATTATCCTTCCCGGCGTGCAACTTTTCTTACAATACTCATTGGATATGATCTGATGAAATACTTGGATGGCACTCTTCAATGCCCTCCCACACCTGATGCAAACTCTTCTATCTCTACTGTGGCACTCCATGCGCACTGGAACAGACAAGACCAATTGTTGTTGAATGCTATTTTTGCTTCTGTTTCTGAAGCAGTCATGTCCTTTATTGCTATGACCACCACAAGCCGTGATGCTTGGCAACATCTCGCTCGCTTGTTTGCTAGCAAATCTCGGCCCAGAATTATGCGGTTGAAAGAAGATCTTACCCTTATTCAAAGGGGCTCTCGCACGGTGTCCGAGTTTCTTTATGCAGTTAAGGTAATTACAGACGAACTCTCTTTGATTGATGCACCAGTTTCAGATGATGATTTGACATTATATGTGCTTAATGGACTTGGCTCTGAGTTTAGAGATATGGTGGCACCCATTCGCACGAGAGAAACTGCCCTGTCATTTGTAGAATTACATGACCTGTTAATTGGTCATGAACAGTATCTCAAACGCATGGATGGCCACTCTTCTTCAGCACTGGTTGTCACTGCCAATACCTCTCAATGGAGGTCATCTAATCCACGCTTCAGAAACAACAAAAATCGGTTCAGACAAAACTTCTCCAACCCAGCTCCTTCTAGAAGGCCTTCTGTCGTGTGCCAAATATGTGACCATCCTGGTCACACTGCCAAGAATTGTATCAAACTACAGTCTTCACCCACTGCCAATTATACTACCTCTTCAGCTCCACCGAAAGCCAAATAGCTTCTTGACTCCGCTGCCTCGCACAACATCACATCTGACCTGGCTAATCTCTCCATTCACTCTGAGTATGATGGCCAGGATGAGGTGGTTCTCGATGATGGTACAGGTTTGCATGTTGCTCATATTGGTTCCACTACTGTCTCCTCTACTTCCCGCTCTCTTAGTTTAAAAGAAACCCTGCATGTGCCCTTCATTCATAAAAACTTAATCTCAGTTCATAAGTTTACTCATGATAATAATGTTGTTGTTGAATTTCACCCCTTCTTTTACCTTGTGAAGGATCCGACAACGGGGGCAATACTCATACGCGGTAGGTGTGAAGATGGTGTTTATCCTGTGGAACTATGTACTCCCTCATCGCAAGCTCATGCCATTACCTTGGCTGGCACTCGTGCTCGTTTTGATTACTGGCATCACAGGCTGGGACACCCTAGTTCAAAAATTTTATCCTCTCTTATAAGTAGTTATAACTTACCTGTGTCTCCCTCTCAGGCTTTATTTTCATGTGCTTCGTGTCAGTGCAATAAGTCACATAAATTGCCCTTTAGTGTCACTTCCCTTACCAGTCATAATCCTCTTGAATATTTGTATGCTGATGTATGGGGTCCATCACCGGTTCCCTCTGTTGATGGCTACCGATATTATGTACTTTTTGTCGATCATTTTACCAAGTATTGCTGGTTTTATCCTATGCATAATAAGTCGAATGTGTCTTCTATATTTATCCAATTTACCACTATGGTTGAAAATAAGTTTTCTCGGAAAATTAAAATTTTTTATTCTGACAACGGTGGTGAATTTATCAAACTTAGACCTATCCTTGCTGCTTGTGGTATTAGTCATTTTACCACTGCACCGCATACTCCCCAGCAAAATGGCACTGTTGAACGTCGTCATCGACATATTGTCGACACTGGTATGGCCCTCCTACATCATGCTTCGGCTCCTTCCACTTATTGGACCTATATCTTGGCCACGGCAGTTTATCTTATTAATTGTCTTCCCACAATCTTACACTCACGACAAAGTCCTTTTGAAGTATTATTTGGTCGGGTTCCTGACTATAATAAATTACGCACTTTTGGTTGTCAATGCTATCCATGGCTTGTTCCGTATCGTGCAAATAAATTTCAGTCTAAATCCCACCCTTGTGCATTTCTTGGGTACTCCCTCACTCAACATGCATTTCAATATCTAAATCTTCAAACCGATAAGATTTATTTATCCCGTCATGTCACTTTTGATGAACGCATTTTTCCTTTCAAAACAACACCACCTGCTGTCATTATAACAGTTTAACCTCTTATAGGACCTTTTAACCAAATTTAATCCCAATCCGATGTTAATCAAATCAAACGTGACATGCCAGCTTTCCGTCATATTGAGAATATCTTATTGAGAAACAACATTTTTATATCTTATTGAGAATTAAGTTTCTTCTTTGACTTTAACCCGTAAAAACAGCATTATTGAAAATTAGCAGCTGCGCAAAGAATTATTGGCTCTCTGTCAAGAAGTTATTTCACACGTGGAAATTAAAAACAAAGACCAATCCTCGCAAGCAAAACTTCACAATGCTTCCGCTGCCAACCAGGTATTTCTCTCGAGTCTATATCATTATCGCGAAGCCTAACTTAGTTCGGGTTTTTAAAGAGCCGAGCAAGACATTGATGTATTCATGATTTATTTATTTATTTTGAGAATGTTTTGATATGCTGTTATTAAAAAAAAAGTTAAAAATAAAAAAAATATTATTTTAATATATCTATAAATAAAAAAATATTTTAAAAATATTCACTACCATAATGCTAAATATTTCAATGTCAATCTTGTATGGTAAAATCCACTGTATCTTGTTATCCACTAATAAAACCATTTTAATTTACATGAATCATCTACATAAAATAATAAATCTTTTGAAAAGTTTAATATGACAAGGTGCATGCATGCAAGTAGTCGAAGCAATCAAATTTGAAAAGTTGCCTAAAGCCGCATGTAATCTCAAATTTGGCCAGGATGAAAAGCGTGCTAGAAAATCAAAGGCGTCCACTGAGTTGGGTTTAACTTGAAAACTAGTAAATGACATCTAATTAAGCTAATTATGCATTTCACCCAAGCTAATTTTTCAATTGCACAATCTGATTTTGTCCATGGCCCAACCTTTTATATATATATATATATATATATATATATATATATATATATATATATATTGAAAAGGCTATAAAATCAATAATCAAAATAAATACAGGGACATAAAAAAAACTTAGAAAAAAAACTGATGTGTTTCAATAAAAACAAAGAAATTACATAAAAAAATTTTATTATACCATAATTTGATGCCATCAGAAGATCTTAAGAGGTCATTTCTTGTATAAATAAAGTTTAAATCTAGAGTAAACAATTAAATAACAACTCGACGAGGGATAATGGAAAAATAATCAAATAAGTTTATAGTTCATCCAAATCAATCTTGTTTCTTAACAATATTAGTCTTCATACTAACCTTTATAATTTATCTTGCACCATTCTGGCCATCCATGGCCTAACCTTGTCGAACAAGTTTTTCCACTAAGATAAATTATTATATATCGAAAGCTGCCATCATTGAATTAAAATAATCAAATAAAATTACAACTTGTGAAGCCCCAAGAAAACGACGTCCAGAAAAAACCAAATCATCTTGTAGCAACCCCGACTATAGCGGGGAATAATCTACCCCACCATAAATCCAACCAACTAGGCTCTAACGAAGCCATAAAATATCATACTCTTTTGAGCCAAGAATCACCAGATTCACAGCAGGAAGATTAGCAACAAGAGGCACCATATCTAAAGAGTGTTCTAGTGGAATAGTATCGGCAGACAGAGCCCCCCTGACTAGACTCAATTTGATTGGTATCTGAACTCTAGTTATGTTAGGGTTCCTCTTCATAATGACTTTACTTCTAAGCTCACGTAGATCATATTGGCTATACGTTTATAAGAGCCAAATCATAAATCATTAAGCCTATCAAGGAAAACAGCATCAATATAATTTGATCTTATAGATAAAAAAAAAAAAACCAATATCTTCTACCAGCCCGGTTGCTCTTCCTGAAGATTAAAAGAGCAACAACTTCACCGGACTTTATGAAAGCATTCCTTAGATAGCAATAATCCAATCAACTAGGAAACCTTTCAAAATAAATCTACAATGCCGCTACAGCGGATTTGGTTAAACTCTGTCGACGAGTTGAAATTTGGTGATTTTGGGAAGGGTTGTGATAATGGTTGGCGAAGTTTTGGGTGGGAAATGGAGGTTCTGTAGTGGTGTTGGTAAGGTGTTGTGGTGGCCGGAGAACAGGCATCTCTTTATAGGGTTTTTGAACTTAAAAACTAAATCATGTGAGGTAAATATTGTCTGGCCAGTATTGTTCATCCCTTTATAAAATGTTGTAGATGGCACTGTTTATTTTTTAAAAAATTATTTTAATTTTTAAAATTTTATTTTATGCAATTTGATCCTGATTGAAGGCTAATTGATTTGGATTTTTTAGACAAATGATAAATTTGAAGAATTGGGACCAAAATTAAAAAGACATCAAACTTGGATGCTGCGCTAAAAGTTTTGAGAAAGATATGCTTCGGTCCTTTAACTTTAAAAATAACAAAAATTATACAATTTTGGTGCTTTGATTTTTTTGCAATTTAATTTTTGTATAAAAATTTATTTTTGTTATTTTTTTAGTCTCTGGTTAAGAGAGAGGAGATAGAGAGGTCACTAGAGAGAGAAAAATGATATTAACACTAATTTAGGCCACCAAAATGATCGATGTTTGTGTCAAATGGTTTCATTTGATGAGTGGAGTTCATATCAAGTGTTTTTTTTTACCTTTTAATGTTGTGAAAAAACATATCTGAGCTTTGTTTGATTTTTTATTTTAGATTGATTTTGATTGTTTGCATGGTTTTTTAAGGTCATGAATAGGTTCATCATGGTTTCTAAGGTCTTTTTTGTAAAAACAATAAGTTGAAAACATGTTTTTGGGTAAAAAAAAACATAAATCTCAATTTTTCAGATATTTGGTGATTAATTGCAGATATCAAATATTCGAGGACCATTTGGGATCAAATTCCAAGTTATTTCTAGAATTTTTTTAACATTAGGAAAAGTAATTTTTAGGTATTCTATAATATAAAAACTTGACTCGTAGAAAAAACTTGTATAATGACACATAAAAAAATAAACATTAAATAAATGAATAACCAAGTATTTAGTAATGTGGAGGGGGCAAATAATAATTTTGATTTTGAGGGAGGATTTTACAAATTCTTTAAATTTGGGGGGCGCCAAGGCCACCCCTAAATCCATTCGTGAGGACAAGATTAACAAGGGATATTAAAAAAAACAAAATCCCTTTAAATGGTGCAATCAAGATTAGACTAAAATGTTTAAAATATAAAGTTGAGGGTCCAAAATGAAATTAACCTCAAAAATTAAATTTACTCTTCATATTATTAGTTTAAGTTTTGATTAAAAAATCCCAATAGAATTTAAATTAGATTGTGTGTTTCAAAGCACACCAAAGAGATTTAATCTCATCATGTGAAAACCTAAATTACAAATACTCTAATCATTGAAAAGAAAAATTAAAAAAAAAAAGAATCTTGAATTTTTTTCCTTCTCATCTGTAATAACAAAAAAGATTTACCAAATGGGCTTTATCCTATTTTGAGGATAGGCACTAAATGGGCTTTAGCCCATTTGAAAATGCTCACTATAGTCTATCTGACAAGTCCAGTCCAATCCAATCCTTAAGCTTTAAATCAGTGAAAAAAGAAAAGAAAAACGTACCTTTCTTACAGCTCCTTGAGATGCTTCAACCTGACATCGTCTCCCAAAACACGAAGAGAGTAGTTTTGGTTATATATATATATATATATATATATATAGTAAAGTTCAAGTTCTAATGATTATAATTTACTTATTTGTATGCATGACTCTGCTGAGAATAAAACAATTTCTATATACATAAAAAAATATTTAGGTTTTAGAGAAGTTTTGAAAAAAAAATTCATTATAATAATTCTTTTTAATGTATTTCTTGTTTATTTCAATGAATGGATAGTTTTTAACTAGAATTATTGTTTCTACTTAAATAAATATTTTATGATTGATTTATACATCAAGTTAATAAAAAATTTCAAAATAGTATATACATATTTTATGTGTGATTAAAACAAAAAATATCATAAATATAACAAAGTCAAGTTCAGAATTTATTTAAAAAATTTAAGATTAAAAAAACATATCAATCGAAGTTTTATGAACAATTTATTATTAGTATTATTATTTTAATTTCATATTATACACATATAGCTAGTTGAATAAAATTATTAATATTAAAAAATAAATTTAAAATAATATTTAAAAATCATCTCCAAACTAAAATATAAATGAATCCAGTAACAAAAATTTTAGAATTCTAAAAAATAAAAATAAAAATAAAGATAAAGATAAAAAATAGCCAGCCAAGTGTGAATGGGCGCTAGGCATTGCATTTTTTTTTATTACATTGTTTTTTTTATAAAAAATAATCATAAATATGACCTCTAGATTTAAATATGCACACTGACCAACTAAACTATTTGCATGCAAATTTGTTGTCATATGAAATAAATAAATATATCATGTGGAATAAATAAATATACTAACATGCTTCAATTTATATTATAAAGAGTCAGTTTTTTTAGAATTTTAATGATGGAGAAATATATCATATTATATAGTCCAAGATTCAACGGATCATCCAATACACACACACACACACACACAAACACACACCAGATTTGAACCTCCAACATTTAAAATTTTTGCTTTTCTCAGAAATTTCTGCTCAATATCAACGCTGATGGACCGTAGCTTTGCAAGGTCGACTACAACAATGAAAGATGTCTAAATTTCTGATACATAAGAGAGTCCCTCATGATCATGGTCTCCGCTACGGACTCTAATGTGAATTCCAAGCTGCTTAGAGCAAATAACAACAGCTTGGATGTGAGATTCTTGTAAAGCAGTGAAGATAAAGTCAGGTTTCGGTACTGAAGGCGAGGTGAACCTGAGGTTTTGAGCAGAAGATTGTAAGACACTAGTGAAAGAAGAGTTTTGTGGAGCATACAAGACAGTGGAAAAAGGAAAGGAGTAGGACCACAAGTATTGAAAGTATGGAAGATCTTGAAAGCACCATTTTTCCTCTTTCTTGCCTCTCTGGCTTGCCTTTAAGAATTGATGTCTCAAGGAGATGTCATGAACAATCAACAGGAAATTAAATTATTTTGTAGCTGGTTTTGTGCAGTGAGATATTTACTAGTGATATTACAGTGGGATTATATAAATTTGAATGATTAATTCATATTCCATGCAATATAGTCAAACTTTTAGACTTTAAATGTTTAATTAATTAAACACATCTTCCAATCATATTATACATATCATTATAGCTGAAGTGAATAAATCAAAAAATTAAGGATTGATATGGAAATTAACATATTTTGGCATCATTTTCTTTAAAATGAATCGGTGTGTTTTGTTCAAAACAACGCACTTTCATGTACTATTTTGAACGACACTGTATATCTTCTTTTTCCTTGACGTGCAAAGGCAGGCGAAGAAGGTTTTTCTTCCCCTCCTTTGCAGCACCCATATTCCCTCTTTCTCCCTCCCCGTACTTGTCCAAGCCCTGACACAACTCACGCCCCTCACTTGCCATCATGATGAAGATTGGACAGGGAAGCGATACTCTGCGGCTGAGGCGATTGCATAGAGGCCACCCCAACCACCCTACATTGTCTCTATGATTGGACAGAGGTAGGGTAGCTTCCGCTTCCCCTATCATATAAATACCCCACTCAACAGGTCGAAAGCAGGGGGGAAAGAAAAAACAAGGGAAACATAAAAGAGAGAGAGACTCAAGCAAAGAGAAGGAGGGAAGAAAAAGAACAAAACAAACCAAAGATAAAAATAGAGAAACAGAGACAGAGAGGAGAGAAACAAAGGGATTGGGAAGGAACAAGAAGCAAAGGAAAAGGAAAGATAGAAAAAGGGTGGAGAAATAAAAGAAAAAAACCATGGGCAGAAGAAACACACAGAAACAAAGGAAAAAAAGAAGAAGAATCGTTGTTTGGAATAGCCGTCCACCGCGACATCACCGCCACCAAGAGCCACCAGCACCGTCAATGCCGTCAGCAAGTCAGGCCCCCCTCTTCTCCTTCTTCTTCTGCTCATTTTCCCATCTCTACTGCCCCGTAGAGCAAATAAGGAAGAGTTGCTCCACTATTAACTAGGTCGGACAATGTCAGTCCGGACCAAAATGGACGGGTCGGGTCGGGTCCGGCCCAATCCGAAAGGAAAAAAAACATCTGGTGGGCCAAATCAACCCCACCCCAATACCTTGGGTCGAAATCAGCCTAATTTATTCTAGGCTGATTTCGGCCCAGTCGGGATGGGCTTAGCCAAATGTAATTGGGCCAAGCCAATCCCAATATATTGGTATAATAATTTTATATAATATAATATTATATATTAAAAAAAGTTTTTTTAAAAAAAAAATTCTAAATCCTTTGAAAAACTTCTTCAGGATTTTCTCACAAGTTTTTTTTTTAATCATTTTGGGTTAATATTGATTTGTATTTTTATACTGTAAAGAATAGATCCAATATTAAAATACCTGGTTTTCATTGAAATGTTGCAAAACAATTATATATATATAAAAAAATTTCATGCATACGGCCAACTCTCTCAAAAAATAAAAAGAAATCATATTGTATTTTCATACAACAAAAACAATTACAGAAAATGTTTAGCGTGTATTTTGGCTTTAATAACCAGTTTATTAAAGTTATGAGAACTAAGCCAATATTTTAAAAATACCCAAAAAATATTTTAGTTTTTTTTAGTAACTAGGATTATGAATTTATATGTAAAGCGTATTCGCGATGTTAAAATGTATTTTTTTATAAACATTAGAACGGTTAAGTTTTTACCTGATAAGATAAGAACCTTTTTACCGAGTAGGACTTTTCTTAACTCATAGACAGACCAATAATTAGAAAACACAACAAGACCTTAGTTTTTTTATTAGACGATTAAACAATGCAGTTTACCTTAGGTAGGGCGTATTTGGGGTGCTAATACCTCCCCTTTACGCAACCAGTCTTCATACCTGATCCCTAAGACTAGTTAGGGTTTCTAATGATTAAAATACTAGGTGGCAACTCTCATTTCCCTTTTCCATTGATAAAAGACAAGAATTCCTTGTCTGCTTCATTTTTTGATTTCCAAATACTTAAAAGAGTGGACGATCACCGCGATGTCGCACACTTGCAACAGACCACAAGGACCACCAAGGATTAACAATAACTGCTCGTACAATCACCTAAGTTGAGTCATCATGTACCAAAGTTGAGCCATCTCATAACTAAGCTGGGATGTCTGGGCCTTAACTTATTCTCGTACAATCGCCTAGACGACCAGAGATTAGGAGCGCAAACTCAATTGCGAGGAATAAAAGGTCGATACACTACGACTCGTTTGTATATCCTCAATCATAGTGTTTGAGATACCGTAAACTCGATTTCTATCGAGTCCACCAGACGATCCAGCCTCCAACCACAAATCCAAATCGAGTTTTGGATGGGTTTAGGGATCATCCTTGTATCTCTCCTGCAAACGGGTATTATATGTTTCCTTAAAAAAGAAAAAAAAACAATCAACAAATTAAAAAAATAATAACTTAATAAAAAAATTATTAAAATCCAATTTACCATAAACTTTTGAGCTTGGCTATCCATATCCAACAATTTTCATTTTGCATGTGAGTTTAGCAAAAAGCTTTATCTGTCTTGGATCATGTCCAAGAACTGTAACTTACAAAAAAGAGTTATTGTTTGTTAAACATTAAATATTTTCATATAAAATAACAATCTAAAACAAATATACATAATAAAACAAAATCCTAGGAAAAGTTAAGATACATGTCAATTAACTAGTATCCTAGGCCAAAGGGTTTCATCATGGATTTAGCAGCATATAAGTTCGCTTTCAGCTTATTCCCTTTAGATAAAATGTTTTTTGTTCATTCAATAATTTTGTTGTAACTGCCCTAGGTCAACCCATGATCTGACTTAATGGTGAACACCTGTGCAACAATCGATAATTTACTATGATTTGTGGAACCATACCATAATGGTTCGTCAAAATCTTTCAATTAGTTCTTCATCTACAATTGAACATTCACATGCATTATCTTGATTCATTCTCATTGCATTCATAATCATACTCCTATAACCATTATTATTATCATTTACAATTCCATTCACATTGCTAGAACTAAAAGTCGACCTAACCATCCTTTATACCACGATCTTGTATGGAACATATGATTCTACATGTGCAAATCAACATAAGTACTTCTCTAAGCACTTTTTTTTCTAGAAGATGTATCGTAATAACATCTAGATCGAGAAACTTTTATTTTTACATCTTTTACATGGAAATTTAATACCGCATCCACTAATTTTTTGGATTAGATAGTGTGTATTTAATAAAACGCTTAACCCCATTACAATAATTTATTTCGCGCAACCTTTAAGGTGAAACTTGATACATCCAAGAACGATCGACAATTACATATATGAAACCTATATAGAATATTGATGACAACATATATTAATTAATAATGTGAACTAAAGAAATTATCGATCCCCAACTAATTAGCTATCATTAGTTTAACTCAAATTTATTCAATCTATTTTAACAGTACCCTTAAATCATTATTAATTTTCTACAAAATTTCAAATTTGTTGAGATTTTCAACTTAACAATAAAATTGATAAAATATGAAATGTACCTATTAAATAAGCCATTATTTATGTCATAAAGCAATTTTTTATTCTTTCTTTATTTTTATGTAGTAAAAAACTGAATGAAATGGAAAAAATGAAATGAATAAAGAATAAATTGAAATTTGGGTCAAAACAACACAAGTTAAAAGCATTGAGGATTAATAAGGGTGAAATTATAAATCTAGGAGTCAATTTTGGTAGAAATGAAAAGAATTAATAAGTTTGGTGACTTAATTGAACTTGGAATAGTTTAATTAATAAATTCAGGGGCTTAATTGAAGAAATACCAAAGTTTTAGGGTTGATGTGGGTCAAAATTACAAGAATTAAAGTCCAAGGACCAAAGTGAAAATTCAGGGGTACAATAGGTAGTTTAATTGATTTTTTCAAGGATAATTTTGAAAGAATTAAAAGTTAAAGAGTCAATTAAGAACTAAATTAGAAACCAAGGACTCTTTTGTAAATACCGCTGGCATGCAGGGGTCCAATTGCAATTAATCCAGGGGTAAAATTTATTTTTTAAAAAAAGAACAAGAAATTTCCTTGAATAAGGGCCTGATTGCAAGATATCAAAACTTTAGTGTCCAAATTGAAGAATGACCAACTCAGTCGAAAACAATATCGTTTCTACATGTATTGTTTCTTCTTCTTGTTCCTTTGGAACTGAAAATCTGCCTACGAAAAAAAGGAAAGAAGAGCGAAATGATGGTGTCCCCATCCTACCCAACACCACAACCAAGGTCACCCTATACAGTTGGGCTAGATCCAGCCCAAAAATGACAGATATTTGTTTTTTCTATTATAGAAAATTAAAGGCCACCGTGATGTATCAGAGTGACAATTTATTTTATTATAAAACACTTAAGTTATAAAATCAAACTCATTTTCATCAAATGACAAATAAATATAATTTTTTAAAATTTCAAATAAACCATAACATGCACAAATCATATAATAAATTTACATGAAAAAACGTTATAAAACAAGTAAACACACAAACAAATTACATATACTACATCAAAATGCAACAACAAAAAAATCAATATTTTGAAAACGGGTTACAACAAAAAAAAGAGGGTAGTTTTGTTACTTGATGTGGTGAATATTCAAAAAACATGGAACCAGAATAGGATTGCTAACAGACTTAGTGTTGGGGTGACTAGATTCGTAATGATGATAGCTTGATTTGCAACAAAATATATGGGTATTGTGTGTTGTTTTATGCAAAATGAAAAGAAAGAAGAAGAAATGAGGGTGGAGGAGAGGGGGTCGTCTGTCAAGATATAACATAAATATTATCGACAGACGACGAGTATTAATAAAGAGTATATTTTCTTGATAATTCTATCTATAATAATGACACTTTATTGTTTTCATTCCTTCACTTCCAACTGTATTTTCCTTAGTATTCACCAACAAAAAATTTATATCAGTATATACTGAGAGAAATTGCGAGGAAATATTCCGTCAATAAAAGTCATTGTGATTTACTGACGACATTTTTTTTTGTCAATATTTCTATTTGTATTTGATAATTTTCTAGTTGTGATATATATTAGACAATGAACCGTGAATATCTCTCCCTCTCTCTTCTAATTTAATTTTAATTTTAACTTTGTAAGTTTTATGAAAACAGTGGCAAAACCGCCAAACCTCAAGAATGGTGTTTCCTTGATGATCATTTTTATTTTCAACATTTTTCAACATTCTTCCTCAACAAATTGGACTACTTAATGCAAAGCTTTTATTTATAATAATAGAAAAATCGCAAGACAGCATGATTGCACAGCATGACATTTCTTTATTTAGCTAAAGTATTAAAACAAAACGTCCCTGCTCCTATATATCATGACTTGTGAGAATAGTGATCCAACTAAGCTTTGCTGGAGATGAATTCCACTTCATTTCTTAATCCCATTTGTTGTGGAAGAGGTGGGATGCTTTGTTCGTGCCTGAAGAAATTATCAGGATCAACTTTGGTCTTCACATGCACCAGCCTGTAGAAGTTATCCTTGAAGTAGTTGGTACCAAAAGCACTCGCTTCGACAAAACTTGTTTTAGAATTTCTGTTCATGCCCAAATCAAGATCCCTGTAATTAGCATATGCTTCCCTAGGATTCTTTGAGACATAAGGTGTCATGTAACTGTAAACGTTCCTAGTCCAATTTATATGCTTTGCAACGTTTTCCGTTGCATCTTGCCAACTGGACCAGTAAAGGATCATGAACTTGGTACCGTTTCTATGAGGGAAAGGAGTCTGAGATTCTGAAATTTGGTTCATCATCCCACCATAAGGAGTAAACACTACAATAGGACTCTCTGCTTCAAATAACTTCTCCCATAACCCTTCAAGTGCCTTTTCAGGAATGGGTTTTCTGGCATAGTCAGATTTGCCTTTGAAGTAGGCCCTGTCCATGTTAATTCTTTGAAGGAGAACTTCAGGAGGAGTATTATTTGCAAAGCCTGACATATATACAGTAGAATTGATCCAGTTTGTTTCGATACAATCCTGTCGTGTCAAACCCAATTCAGGGAAGCTGTGTTTCATTACCTGGAGAAGTCTGTTGGCGTCACCAAGAAACATGGCATTGTAAGAGGTGGTGATAGTTCTTTTACCTTGACTACTGACATTAGCTGTCTGAATTTGAACTCTGATGAAAAGATCCTCGTCTAGATGATCAGCAATTTGTTGCCATCTATAGAGGAGTTTAGTTGCACCTTGTTCTAACGTCTTGGTAACTGTGAATACTGTCACAGCTGATGGTACAGGAACTAATTTTACCTTCCAGGCGGTGACGATTCCGAAGCTGCCACCTGCGCCTCCTCTGATAGCCCAAAAAAGATCTTCGCCCATGGCTTTTCGGTCTAGAAGTCTTCCATGAACATCAATTATATGTGCATCAACGACATTGTCGACTGCAAGGCCATATTTTCGCAACATGGCACCATAGGCGCCACCTGAAATGTGCCCACCCATGCCTAAACTTGAGCAAGTACCAGCTGGGAAGCCATGAATGTTGCTTTTCTCAGAAATTCTGTAGTAAAGTTCGCCATTCGTGGCACCCGTCTGAACCCACGCGCTGTTGTGCTCAATATCAACGCTGATGGACCGGAACTTGGCAAGGTCCACAACGATGAAAGGTGACTCAATTTCTGAAACATAAGAGAGTGCCTCGAAATCATGGCCTCCGCTACGGACTCTAAGGTGAATTCCAAGCTGCTTAGAGCAAATAACAACTGCTTGGATGTGAGATTCTTGTAAAGGAGTGAAGATAAACTCAGGTTTCGGTACTGCAGGCAAGGTGAACCTGAGGTTTTGAGCAGAAGATTGTAAAACACTAGTGAAGGAAGAGTTTTTTGGAGTATACAAGACAGTGGAAAAAGGAAAGGATGATTCTGAAGTTCTTGAGAGACATTTCAGAAACCTATCCTGAAGTGCATGTGAAACTATAAATGGAGATAGGAGTAGGACCAGAAGTATTGAAAGTATGAAAGAACTTGAAGGCACCATTTTGCTTGCTTTCTTGCTTCTTTGGCTTGTCTTCAAGAATTGAAGTCTCAAGGTGCTCTTATAGAGGAGCTGTGATGAGTTGATCGTAAATTGGTTTAATCATTACATTATCCTAGAAATATAATATTACTCTGAATTCTTTGGAGTAAAATGTTTAATTATGACATTAGAATTGAATTGTGATTCTAAACAATTGATATATCTGTGATCTTATATCTTTTTTTTCAAATGTTTTGGAAATTTATATATATTGTTAAAAGATGATATAAATTATATTTTGAAATCTCTTCTAAAAATTAAACGTAAAATAATGTAAGTCTTTATAAATTTCAAGGTTAAAGAGTTTTAACTTATAAAAATATATTAAAAAAAACAATACAATTTACATTTTAAAATCTTATCTAATAGTTTGAATTATTAAATTAATATAGATATTTTACATGTATAATTAACAATTTAATGCACGTGTCTATTTTAGTTAATTAAACGTGTCAAAATTTCTTGCATTTGGGAAGGGTATTTGTTTTTATTGATAATACGTGAGCCAACGTCAGCAGAAAGGATGAGGATACGGAAGGCTGTATTCCGAATCGATGTCGGAATTGGCCTGTGTATCTTCCTTTTATGTTGTCTGCTTTGATTTTTACGTCGTCTTCTGGTTTTATCAATATATATATATATCAAATACAGTGGATCTTCCTTTTATGTTGTCTGCTTTTAGAGCATGACTTGACGGAGTAAGATCTTCTGTTATCTAAAATCAAGATTTTCTGATTTTTTTTTTATATATATTTGTGTAAATGAACGTGCTTAAGGTTCTTTATTAAACTTTCAAGTTGGAGTAGGTCCAGAGCTTCTATAATATTTCAATTTTATTGAAAGTTTCATCACCATCAATCATCTAAATTTACATCAATATTCCAATCCTTGAATTTTCAACCAGATGCTTTACTACTAAATTGTAACATCTCAATTACAGTAACAACACACCAATCATAGTATAAAGAAAAACAAATGGTAAATCTTTTTTTTTTTTTTGAAAACAACATCATTAAAGGTTCATCAAAATTTCTATCGAAATTTAGGGTACTATCTCCTTTATACCAGAAAGTCCCAAGTTATCGACAAACAGCCTATACATTTTTATTAGTCATTATTCAATCATCATGAGTCTCAATTTTCATTAACGCTCATCGGTACAACCATAATTTTCCAAATATCCAAATAATAACAATGAGTATTAATTAGTACTTAAATGACAAAAAATACACATACATGGAAATTATGAATACATGATAATATAAATTATGTTCAAACATTCTATTTAAAAGATATTATTATAATTTAAGTCATAATAGTTTCTTAAGATACAAAATACATTAGCATTTGTTTAGTTCTAAATGACAGAAAGAATAGAGGATCTAAAATATTATTCTTGTCGTGAATATGATGGACCTGAAACAAATATAAGATTGAAAAATAATAATCATAAAAGCAATACTAACATTAATAGTAAAAAAAAAAATATTTAAGGCTACATACTATCATATTCTTTACAATTTTCCATCTAATCCCCTTTTAATATTTTTGGATGGATTTACTAACACTTTCCTTTCCACTCCTAAATTTTTTTGACCAATGTCATATGTTAATGTTGAAGGACAATTCCTTTAAAAATGACGATACCAATTCAATGGTACCATCAACTATCCTCTATAGGATTGCTCATCAAATCTCTTCTTCTCCAAATCTTGGGACGGTAATGTCGATACTAATAAATGTCATTAGTATCATTAATCGCCCTTACTGGACCGACTAATCAAGTTTGTCGCAAATATCGATATCAATGCAACCCATTGATGTCATTAACTATTTCTAATGTGAAATAGTTAATCAATTTTCCATAAAACTTTGAAATATCTCTAAGAATGCTGATGTCAAAGATTATTGACATCATTAGCTTTCAGAATAACTAATCAATTTTCATGGAATTGTTGATATAAATGTTGCCAATGATATCATTAACTATTGTTAACCTCAATAGTTAATCAAGTTCACTTAAAGTAACTTTAAAATAGAAATATGTATAGCAAAACGACATTATTGAAAATTAACTATAGTAATACCAATTGCACAAAGAATTATTGGCGACTTGGAGACTATAGTAATATTTTAAAAGAAAATACTCACTTTTTTTTAACAACAAATAACAATAATACATTATAAGGTGAGGATGATATTGCTAGAAACTAGTATATTAATCTTTGCTACGCTACGGGTTATATTTTAAATGTAAGTAAAATATTAAGAGCACAAAGAATTTTTTTTAACAGCGTTATTAAACCTGACCAAGAGGGTTAGTTTTGAAACCTCCCAACTCAACTCTTGCTTAACTCAAGTTTTTGATTAAACCGTGCGACACCTAGCTTGACTTAAATCGATCGATTTTATAGGTCTAAATGCAACCTTGATGATAGATAAAAACATGACTTAAATTTTTAAAAAACATCAAGATGATAATTTTATTTTTTAAATATTAAGACAATGACAGATTTGATCGACCTCGATCCCCCGCGACCGGGTCATGGACTCTATTAGGTTTAGTAACTTTTTCTTATAAACCTTTTTTATTTAATTATATAATAAAAATAGATGCTCATAAAATTAAGTAGCAACCATAAAAAGGGCACTTATTTGAGATGATTATCTATAGAAAGCAAACAAGAATCAATAATACAGTTCATTTCCTAACTAATTTAATATTAAATGATGAAATAAAAATATAAATTAAAAAAATTAAAAGATCATAAACAAAAAAAAAACATATCCTATCGATGGGTAAACTCGTCAAACTTGTAAATCGGGTAAGTCAGGCTAAGACGCCAAATTTGTGAACTGTGTTATGGACTCTACTAGGATTATAATTTGTTTTTTTTTCCAAAACTATTTTTTATTTAACTATATGACAACAAAAAACTATTTTTAGCATGAATGTTGAGTAACTATACTATAAATATATACTATTATAATCCACGGTACAATAAATGTTGAGTTAACAATCATTTGCCACGTATCCTTTAAATTATATTTTTTTTGTACTTCATAGTTGAGAATAATTGGGAGGCTTGACCTAATGGTTAGCCAACCCTTTCTATATATATGTGTAGGGTAATATACAATAGCAATGGTGGAGGTTACCACACAAGAGTATGTAGACAATATTTCCTATACAGTATTTCTTATATAAGTACATTCTATAATATGCCCCCTCGAGCTAAGGGTGGAGGATCAACCCGAAGATTGAAACGAAAAATAGTAAAGGAAGAAGTAGGAAGTGGCTTAGTGAAGACATCAACAAGTTGATCCCGAGAGGAAATAAAACGAATCCACATTTCCTTCTTGGCACCTTTATCATGGACAAAATGATAATCGACCTCAACATGTTTTGTGCGAGCATGAAAGACAGGATTCGCAGACAAATAGGTGGCACTAAGATTGTCACACCAGATGATAGGAGCAGAAGCAGACGAAATCTGAAGATCTGTTAATAAGTACTGAAGCCAGATAACCTCAGCAGTGCCATCAGCTAAGGCTTTGTACTCAGCTTCAGTAGAAGAGAGAGCAACTGTACGTTGCTTACCAGATTTCCATGAAATCGGCGTCTGACCAAAGAACACAAGGTAACCACCCGTAGATTTTCTATCCTCAACACTGCTTGCCCAATCTGCATCTGTAAAACCATGTAAGGCAAAAGAGGAACTGCGAGTAATATGCAAGCCATGGGATGTCGTACCCCGAAGATAACGCAGGATGCGTTTCACGGCAGCCCAATGAGAATCTGTAGGAGCATGTATAAACTGACAGACTCTGTTAACAGCAAAGCAAATATCCGGGCGCGTAAAAGTGAGATATTGAAGAGTACCCACAATTTGATGAAAGTGTGTAGCATCAGAAAATAATGGATCGGGCAGAATGGTAGCTTTGGATGTAGAGATAGGAGTATCAACAGGTTTGCAAGATAAAATACCGGCCCGAGTGAGGATATCAAGTGTATATTTATGCTGGCAGATCATAAGATCCATAATAGTAGACTGAACTTCAATACCCAAAAAATAATGAACAGAGCCCAAGTCGCGAAGCTTAAATTCTGAGTTTAGTAGCTGAATGAGGCGTTGAAGCAGAAGACAGTTGCTACCCATAAGCAGAATATCATCAATGTAGACCAGAAGATAACAAATATCAGCACCAACAGAAAAGATAAACAATGAGGTATCCACCTTAGATGCATGGAAACCAATAGATAACAGGAAATCATTCATACGAGTGTACCAAGCCGGTGGAGCCTGTTTTAAACCATATAGAGATTTATGTAAATGACATACAGGAGAGGGGAGAGCAGAATCAACAAAACCTGGAGGTTGTTTCAGGTAGACCTCCTTGTCAAGAACACTGTTAAGGAAGGCATTATGGATATCAAGTTGATGAATTTTCCAACCACACGAAACGACAATGAAGAAAACTAATCTGATGGTCGCTTGTTTGATGACAGGACTAAAGGTTTCAGAGTAATCAATACCTTTTTGCTGGGTGAAACCCCTAGCAACCAGACACGCTTGGTCGATGCTACCCACTGACTACCAACAACATTCATAGAGGGGTGAAACAGTACTAAGGTCCAAGTTCTGTTTGCGTGCAAGGCCTGAATTTCCTCATGCATAGCACTATGCCATGCCTCATATCTGTTAGCATCATTAAAAACAAACGGCTCATGATAGGGAGGAGAAACTACCCGACTTAAGGAGGTAGCAGAGCTTATGGCAGTAGCAGTGGACAACGCTGTCTTAGACGGAGGACTATGGGATGTTGACGAGGTGCTAGACATGGAGAAGTGTGACTTGTAACTGGAAGGTGTTGAAGAGGATATGAAGAGAGGTCTACACAAAGTTGCAGACCAATTGGAGATGCAGTGGATGGACTGGTCGGTACTACAGAAACAATGGAGACTGTGGTAGAGATGGGATGTTCGGCAGCAGAACCTGGCTGCTGCAGCAGATTGGAGAACGTGTGCATCTGATGATGGAGAACCTATTCCTGCACAATAATCATTGGAAAGACAAGCATATGGTGACAGTATGGCAGTGTGGGATGGGGATGAAAGGGTGGC
The DNA here is from genome assembly GCA_015852605.2 of Populus deltoides. Taxonomy (NCBI): domain Eukaryota; kingdom Viridiplantae; phylum Streptophyta; class Magnoliopsida; order Malpighiales; family Salicaceae; genus Populus; species Populus deltoides. The sequence continues at coordinate 20,091,873 of CM027580.2, forward strand.
AGAAGCTATGGTTAAAGGGATGGTCTGGTGGGGTGCGGCAGAGGGCAGAGTTGGATTATTTGGAGGAGCAGGTTGGGGAGTAGTAGGCGAAAAACATGGAGGGGGGTTCAAGGATGGAAGATAGGTAGGTGGTGTGGGAGGTACTGGTGATGATGTTACATGTTCAGACTTCTCAAAAGGAAAGACAGTTTCATGAAAACGAACATGACGGGAGACATAGATATGATGAGATTCTAAATGAAGACAACGATAACCAAGATGGGATGAACTATAGCCTAAAAAAACACAGGGGAAAGACCGAAAATGTAATTTGTGAGCATGATATGGACGTAAAAAGGAAAAACAAAGACACCCAAAAGTACGTAGGAAGTTATAATCAGGAGGGCGACAAAACATACACTCAAACGGAGATTTATTTTAGAGAACAAGAGTAGGCATGCAATTAATAAGGTATATCGATGATTCAAAAGCATAGTTTCAAAATCGCAATGGTGCAATACACTGGCCTAAAAGGGTGAGGCCAGTTTCAACAATATGACGATGACGACGTTCAACAGTGCCATTTTGTTCATGAGTATGAGGACAAATAAACCGATGATGAATACCAATGGTATGAAAAAATTTATTTAATTTACAATATTCATCACCCTAATCAGTTTGAACAGATTTAATTTTAAGGGAAAACTGACGCTCAAAAAGTGTTTGAAAACGTTGAAAAGTGGAAAAAACATCAGATTTCGCAACAAGCGGATAATACCATACATGTTTGGTATGCGCATCGAAAAAAATAACAAAATAGCGGAAGCCATCAGAAATACTTGGTTGACAGGACCCCAAACATCACTAAAAATTAATTCAAGTGGGGCAGAAGTTTTGTGACCCGTAGGTCGTAATGACAAACGAGACGACTTTCCTAAAGGACAAGCTTTACACTAAGTAAGAGAACGTCTATAAGTACATATAATTTTATTGCCGGAAACTAACAAATTGAAAATACGAGGGGTTGGATGACACAAACGACAATGCCACAGGTCGGCAGTCGTGGAGATGCAAGGAAACCAAAAAGCTTGAGGAACTGACATGGCAGAAGACTCGGGGAGGACATAAAGACCATCATAACTCTGACCGGAAAGGAGAACTTCCTTGGTGACGAGATCCTTCACATAAAACACAGAAGCGTGAAATTAAAAATAAACATGATTATCATGACAAAAGTTTTGAACAGATAACAATGGTTTGGTAATGTAAGGCACATGGAGAACATTAGATAATGTAAACATGCGTTTTGGGGAATGTAATTTAGTATGTCCAATATGGGATATGTTAAGGCCCTTACCGTCACCAACATGCAAATAATCATTACCAAGATAGGCTGCAGAATTGGTCAGAGTTCCAAGATCAGGTGTGATGTGTTGATTTACGCTAGTGTCAGGGAACCAAGTTGCAGCAGAAATATTCCCAACAGCAAGATGAGCAGAGGGTTCTTTGAGTGCTTTGCCTGAAACTGGGAACAATGAGGAGTTATGTGCCCAAAACCGGAGCATAATTGGTAGCGTATGCTCTTTATCCGGCGGACCACTGCCTAGCACCGGAATTGCGCCTGCTCTGCTGCCAGTGGTTTGGCCTCCAATCTGCAGCAGATTGGCCCTTGTTCTAGGGAGTGGAACGGGTGCTGTGGGGACGCCAATTACCTCTAAAGCGACCCTTATTGCGGCTGAAGTTGGGGCTATGATGAGACATAGCATGGTGTGCAGAAAACTGTGGTGTTGGCAACAGAGGACGCTGCTGTGGCAGAGAAGAATAAGACAGCAGAGAGGGAGCGGCAGCCATGGAATGGAAAGAGTTCTTGTGCAGAAATTCATAGGTATGAAGGTGGCTGTGAAGATCAACATAGGATAGCGGTTCTGCCTTGGTTATGAGACTCGTTACCAAGTCTTTGAAGTTGCCACGAAGGCCACGAAACACATAGAGATTGAAATCTTCAAGAGACATGGGGCAACCAGCAACAACCAATTCGTCAAATAAGGATTTGGCTTGCTGCATGTATAGACTAACCGATGAGTCACCTTGCCGAAGGTCTTGAAAGGAGCCATGGAGTTGCATGATGCGAGAATTAGACGGAGAGGCAAACGCTTTCTCAAGAGTGCGCCAAACACAATACGAGGTAGAACAATTGACCACGAGATGCAACACATCCACGGAGAGAGAGGAGAGCAAAGCACTAAAAATAAGTTGATCATGTTGCTTCCAACAAAGAAAGGAAGGGCTGATGGTAGAGGAAGAACCAACAGAGCTGTCAAAAATATAAGATAGAGGACACAACACTAAGCTATCAACGAAGTGAAAAACACCTTGACCATGGAGATAAGGCTTCATCTGCATTCTCCAATAGAGATAATTTGTGTTTGTAAGTTTTAGCGAAACAACTTGGTGAGTGTCCACTAAAGGAACAATAGTTGTAGTGTGGGTTCCCATAAGAGGTAAAGGAACGGCAGGGACTTAGGAGTAAGAATCAGAGACAAGCTTTGCAAGTGGAGGCTGATGTGGGGGAGAAAAGGTAGCAGCAACAGCAGCCTGGGGATGGCTGGCCACAGGTGTCTTTGCATCACCGGTGGAGAGGGAGAAGTCGGCGGCAGCAGTAGAATCCATGTAGAGAAAGTAAAAAGAGGTTCGACTGCAAAGGGAGGAAGGGAGAAAAGAGTTATGATGGCAGCAGACTCTAATACCAAATTGAGAATAATTGGGAAGATTGACCTAATGGTTAGCTAACCCTTTCTATATATATGTGTAGGGCAATATACAATAGCAATGGTGGAGGTTACCATACAAGAGTATGTAGACAATATTTCCTATACAGTATTTTCTACATAAGTATATTCTATAATATTCATAAAATATTTGAAAAGTTTGAAATGACAAGGCACGTAGTCAAAGCAATCAAATTGAAAAGTTGCCTAAAACATTAAGAAATAAGTAATCTTCAATTCGGCCAGTAATCTTAAATTTTCTAAAGAAAAATCATAAATAGACTCTAATTAATGATTTTGTTATCTCTTTTAATATTCTACCCTCAAAACAAAATTACAATTCAATTAATAGGCTTGAAACTAACCTTTACAAAATATAAATAGTCAAGTTTTAATTCAAATAGAAAGTAGCATGGAATCCAAAAATAAAACTAAAAATTCAAAATTAATTAGAAAATTAATAAAACTACAACTTCATGAGCTAATTTTAAGATTTTTTAAATGGTCGTTAATTCTAGAACTCGTGAAATTAATTGAAATTAATAAAACTACAACTTCATGAGCTAATTTTAAAATTTTTTAGATGGTCGTTAATTCTAGAACTCGTGAAATTAATTGAAATATATGCATGCTGGTCTAGAAAACCATGTTAATTTAAAAAAAAAAACTTTTTAGATCTAATCTCGTTATAATGATATAACCTCTTATAGGACCTTTTAACCAAATTTAATCCCAATCCGATGTTAATCAAATCAAACGTGACATGCCAGCTTTCCGTCATATTGAGAATATCTTATTGAGAAACAACATTTTTACATCTTATTGAGAATTAAGTTTCTTCTGACTTTAACCCGTAAAAACAGCATTATTGAAAATTAGCAGCCTCGCAAAGAATTATTGGCTCTCTGTCAAGAAGTTATTTCACACGTGGAAATTAAAAACAAAGACCAATCCTCGCAAGCAAAACTTCACAATGCTTCCGCTGCCAACCAGGTATTTCTCTCGAGTCTATATCATTATCGCGAAGCCTAACTTAGTTCGGGTTTTTAAAGAGCCGAGCAAGACATTGATGTATTCATGATTTTTTTATTTATTTTGAGAATGTTTTGATATGTTGTTATTAAAAAAAAAGAGTTAAAAATAAAAAAATATTATTTTAATATATCTATAAATAAAAAAATATTTTAAAAAATATTCACTACCATAATGCTAAATATTTCAATGTCAATCTTGTATGGTAAAATCCACTGTATCTTGTTATCCACTAATAAAACCATTTTAATTTACATGAATCATCTACATAAAATAATAAATCTTTTGAAAAGTTTAATATGACAAGGTGCATGCATGCAAGTAGTCGAAGCAATCAAATTTGAAAAGTTGCCTAAAGCCGCATGTAATCTCAAATTTGGCCAGGATGAAAAGCGTGCTAGAAAATCAAAGGCGTCCACTGAGTTGGGTTTAACTTGAAAACTAGTAAATGACATCTAATTAAGCTAATTATGCATTTCACCCAAGCTAATTTTTCAATTGCACAATCTGATTTTGTCCATGGCCCAACCTTTTATATATATATATATATATATATATATATATATATATATATATTGAAAAGGCTATAAAATCAATAATCAAAATAAATACAGGGACATAAAAAAAACTTAGAAAAAAAACTGATATGTTTCAATAAAAACAAAGAAATTACATAAAAAAATTTTATTATACCATAATTTGATGCCATCAGAAGATCTTAAGAGGTCATTTCTTGTATAAATAAAGTTTAAATCTAGAGTAAGCAATTAAATAACAACTCGACGAGGGATGAAGGAAAAATAATCAAATAAGTTTATAGTTCATCCAAATCAATCTTGTTTCTTAACAATATTAGTCTTCATACTAACCTTTATAATTTATCTTGCACCATTCTGGCCATCCATGGCCTAACCTTGTCGAACAAGTTTTTCCACTAAGATAAATTATTATATATCGAAAGCTGCCATCATTGAATTAAAATAATCAAATAAAATTACAACTTGTGAAGCCCCAAGAAAACGACGTCCAGAAAAAACCAAATCATCTTGTAGCAACCCCGACTATAGCGGGGAATAATCTACCCCACCATAAATCCAACCAACTAGGCTCTAACGAAGCCATAAAATATCATACTCTTTTGAGCCAAGAATCACCAGATTCACAGCAGGAAGATTAGCAACAAGAGGCACCATATCTAAAGAGTGTTCTCGTGGAATAGTATCGGCAGACATAGCCCCCCTGACTAGACTCAATTTGATTGGTATCTGAACTCTAGTTATGTTAGGGTTCCTCTTCATAATGACTTTACTTCTAAGCTCACGTAGATCATATTGGCTATACGTTTATAAGAGCCAAATCATAAATCATTAAGCCTATCAAGGAAAACAGCATCAATATAATTTGATCTTATAGATAAAAAAAAAACCATATCTTCTACCAGCCCGGTTGCTCTTCCTGAAGATTAAAAGAGCAACAACTTCACCAGACTTTATGAAAGCATTCCTTAGATAGCAATAATCCAATCAACTAGGAAACCTTTCAAAATAAATCTACAATGCAGCGGATTTGGTTAAACTCTGTCGACGAGTTGAAATTTGGTGATTTTGGGAAGGGTTATGATAATGGTTGGCGAAGTTTTGGGTGGGAAATGGAGGTTCTGTAGTGGTGTTGGTAAGGTGTTGTGGTGGCCGGAGAACAGGCATCTCTTTATAGGGTTTTTGAACTTAAAAACTAAATCATGTGAGGTAAATATTGTCTGGCCAGTATTGTTCATCCCTTTATAAAATGTTGTAGATGGCACTGTTTATTTTTTAAAAAATTATTTTAATTTTTAAAATTTTATTTTATGCAATTTGATCCTGATTGAAGGCTAATTGATTTGGATTTTTTAGATAAATGATAAATTGGAAGAATTGGGACCAAAATTAAAAAGACATCAAACTTGGATGCTGCGCTAAAAGTTTTGAGAAAGATATGCTTCGGTCCTTTAACTTTAAAAATAACAAAAATTATACAATTTTGGTGCTTTGATTTTTTTGCAATTTAATTTTGGTATAAAAATTTATTTTTGATATTTTTTTAGTCTCTGGTTAAGAGAGAGGAGATAGAGAGGTCACTAGAGAGAGAAAAATGACATTAACACTAATTTAGGCCACCAAAATGATCGATGTTTGTGTCAAATGGTTTCATTTGATGAGTGGAGTTCATATCAAGTGTTTTTTTTACCTTTTAATGTTGTGAAAAAACATATCTGAGCTTTGTTTGATTTTTTATTTTAGATTGATTTTGATTGTTTGCATGGTTTTTTAAGGTCATGAATAGGTTCATCATTGTTTCTAAGGTCTTTTTTGTGAAAACAATAAGTTGAAAACGTGTTTTTGGGTAAAAAAATCATAAATCTTAATTTTTCAGATATTTGGTGATTAATTGCAGATATCAAATATTCAAGGACCATTTGGGATCAAATTCCAATTTATTTCTAAAAAATTTTTAACATTACGAAAAGTAATTTTTAGGTATTCTATAATATAAAAACTTGACTCGTAGAAAAAACTTGTATAATGACACAAAAAAAAAAAGCATTAAATAAATGAATAACCAAGTATTTAGTAATGTGGAGGGGGAAAATAATAATTTTGATTTTGAGGGAGGATTTTACAAATTCTTTAAATTTGGGGGGCGCCAAGGCCACCCCTAAATCCATTCGTGAGGACAAGATTAACAAGGGATATTAAAAAAACAAAATCCCTTTAAATGGTGCAATCAAGATTAGACTAAAATATTTAAAATATAAAGTTGAGGGTCCAAAATGAAATTAACCTCAAAAATGCATCTATCAACATTTTAGACCTTAATTCATGTGATAAGTAAATTTACTCTTCATATTATTAGTTTAAGTTTTGATTAAAAAATCCCAATAGAATTTAAATTAGATTGTGTGTTTCAAAGCACACCAAAGAGATTTAATCTCATCATGTGAAAACCTAAATTACAAATACTCTAATCATTGAAAATAAAAATTAAAAAAAAAAAAGAATCTTGAATTTTTTTTCCTTCTCATCTGTAATAGCAAAAAAAGATTTACCAAATGGGCTTTATCCTATTTTGAGGATAGGCACTAAATGGGCTTTAGCCCATTTGGAGATGCTCACTATAGTCTATCTGACAAGTCCAGTCCAATCCAATCCTTAAGCTCTAAATCAGTGAAAAAAGAAAAGAAAAACGTACCTTTCTTACAGCTCCTTGAGATGCTTCAACCTGACATCGTCTCCCAAAACACAAAGAAAGTAGTTTTGGTTATATATATATATATATATATATATATATATATATATATATATATATATATATATATAAGTAAAGTTCAAGTTCTAATGATTATAATTTACTTATTTGTATGCATGACTCTGCTGAGAATAAAACAATTTCTATATACATAAAAAAATATTTAGGTTTTAGAGAAGTTTTGAAAAAAAAATTCATTATAATAATTCTTTTTAATGTATTTCTTGTTTATTTCAATGAATGGATAGTTTTTAACTAGAATTATTGTTTCTACTTAAATAAGTATTTTATGATTGATTTATACATCAAGTTAATAAAAAATTTCAAAATAGTATATACATATTTTATGTGTGATTAAAACAAAAAATATCATAAATATAACAAAGTCAAGTTCAGAATTTATTTAAAAAATTTAAGATTAAAAAAACATATCAATCGAAGTTTTATGAACAATTTATTATTAGTATTATTATTTTAATTTCATATTATACACATATAGCTAGTTGAATAAAATTATTAATATTGAAAAATAAATTTAAAATAATATTTAAAAATCATCTCCAAACTAAAATATAAATGAATCCAGTAACAAAAATTTTAGAATTCTAAAAAATAAAAATAAAAATAAAGATAAAGATAAAAAATAGCCAGCCAAGTGTGAATGGGCGCTAGGCATTGCATTTTTTTTTTATTACATTCTTTTTTTATAAAAAATAATCATAAATATGACCTCTAGATTTAAATATGCACACTGACCAACTAAACTATTTGCATGCAAATTTGTTGTCATATGAAATAAATAAATATATCATGTGGAATAAATAAATATACTAACATGCTTCAATTTATATTATAAAGAGTCAGTTTTTTTAGAATTTTAATGATGGAGAAATTTATCATATTATATAGTCCAAGATTCAACGGATCATCCAATACACACACACACACACACACCAGATTTGAACCTCCAACATTTAAAATTTTTGCTTTTCTCAGAAATTTCTGCTCAATATCAACGCTGATGGACCGTAGCTTTGCAAGGTCGACTACAACAATGAAAGATGTCTAAATTTCTGATACATAAGAGAGTCCCTCATGATCATGGTCTCCGCTACGGACTCTAATGTGAATTCCAAGCTGCTTAGAGCAAATAACAACAGCTTGGATGTGAGATTCTTGTAAAGCAGTGAAGATAAAGTCAGGTTTCGGTACTGAAGGCGAGGTGAACCTGAGGTTTTGAGCAGAAGATTGTAAGACACTAGTGAAAGAAGAGTTTTGTGGAGCATACAAGACAGTGGAAAAAGGAAAGGAGTAGGACCACAAGTATTGAAAGTATGGAAGATCTTGAAAGCACCATTTTTCCTCTTTCTTGCCTCTCTGGCTTGCCTTTAAGAATTGATGTCTCAAGGAGATGTCATGAACAATCAACAGGAAATTAAATTATTTTGTAGCTGGTTTTGTGCAGTGAGATATTTACTAGTGATATTACAGTGGGATTATATAAATTTGAATGATTAATTCATATTCCATGCAATATAGTCAAACTTTTAGACTTTAAATGTTTAATTAATTAAACACATCTTCCAATCATATTATACATATCATTATAGCTGAAGTGAATAAATCAAAAAATTAAGGATTGATATGGAAATTAACATATTTTGGCATCATTTTCTTTAAAATGAATCGGTGTGTTTTGTTCAAAACAACGCACTTTCATGTACTATTTTGAACGACAACGGATATCTTCTTTTTCCTTGACGTGCAAAGGCAAAAAGAAGGTTTTTCTTCCCCTCCTTTGCAGCACCCATATTCCCTCTTTCTCCCTCCCCGTACTTGTCCAAGCCCTGACACAACTCACGCCCCTCACTTGCCATCATGATGAAGATTGGACAGGGAAGCGATACTCTGCGGCTGAGGCGATTGCATAGAGGCCACCCCAACCACCCTACATTGTCTCTATGATTGGACAGAGGTAGGGTAGCTTCCGCTTCCCCTATCATATAAATACCCCACTCAACAGGTCGAAAGCAGGGGGGAAAGAAAAAACAAGGGAAACATAAAAGAGAGAGAGACTCAAGCAAAGAGAAGGAGGGAAGAAAAAGAACAAAACAAACCAAAGATAAAAATAGAGAAACAGAGACAGAGAGGAGAGAAACAAAGGGATTGGGAAGGAACAAGAAGCAAAGGAAAAGGAAAGATAGAAAAAGGGTGGAGAAATAAAAGAAAAAAACCATGGGCAGAAGAAACACACAGAAACAAAGGAAAAAAAGAAGAAGAATCGTTGTTTGGAATAGCCGTCCCACCGCGACATCACCGCCACCAAGAGCCACCAAAGACCGCCAATGCCGTCAGCAAGTCAGGCCCCCCTCTTCTCCTTCTTCTTCTGCTCATTTTCCCATCTCTACTGCCCCGTAGAGCAAATAAGGAAGAGTTGCTCCACTGTTAACTAGGTCGGACAATGTCAGTCCGGACCAAAATGGACGGGTCGGGCCTGGTCCGCCCAATCCGAAAAAAAAAACATCCGGTGGGCCAAATCAACCCCACCCCAATACCTTGGGTCGAAATCAGCCTAATTTATTCTGGGCTGATTTCGGCCCAGTCGGGATGGGCTTAGCCAAATGTAATTGGACCAAGCCAATCCCAATATATTGGTATAATAATTTTATATAATATAATATTATATATTAAAAAAAGTTTTTTTTAAAAAAATTCTAAATCCTTTGAAAAACTTCTTCGGGATTTTCTCACAAGTTTTTTTTAATCATTTTGGGTTAATATTGATTTGTATTTTTATACTGTAAAGATATAGATCCAATATTAAAATACCTGGTTTTCATTGAAATGTTGCAAAACAATTATATATATATATAAAAATTTCATGCATACGGCCAACTCTCTCAANANANANAAANANNTCATATTGTATTTTCATACAACAAAAACAATTCGAAAAATGTTTAGCGTGTATTTTGGCTTTAATAACCAGTTTATTAAAGTTATGAGAACTAAGCCAATATTTTAAAAATACCCAAAAAATATTTTAGTTTTTTTTAGTAACTGGGATTATGAATTTATATGTAAAGCGTATTCGCGATGTTAAAATGTATTTTTTTATAAACATTAGAACGGTTAAGTTTTTACCTGATAAGATAAGAACCTTTTTACCGAATAGGACTTTTCTTAACTCATAGACAGACCAATAATTAGAAAACACAACAAGACCTTAGTTTTTTTATTAGACGATTAAACAATGCAGTTTACCTTAGGTAGGGCGTATTTGGGGTGCTAATACCTCCCCTTTACGCAACCAGTCTTCATACCTGATCTCTAAGACTAGTTAGGGTTTCTAATGATTAAAATACTAGGTGGCAACTCTCATTTCCCTTTTCCATGGATAAAAGACAAGAATTCCTTGTCTGCTTCATTTTTTGATTTCCAAATACTTAAAAGAGTGGACGATCACCGCGATGTCGCACACTTGCAACAGACCACAAGGACCACCAAGGATTAACAATAACTGCTCGTACAATCACCTAAGTTGAGTCATCATGTACCAAAGTTGAGCCATCTCATAACTAAGCTGGGATGTCTGAGCCTTAACTTATTCTCTTACAATCGCCTAGACGACCAGAGATTGGGAGCGCAAACTCAATTGCGAGGAATAAAAGGTCGATACACTACGACTCGTTTGTATATCCTTAATCATAGTGTTTGAGATACCGTAAACTCGATTTCTATCGAGTCCACCAGACGATCCAGCCTCCAACCACAAATCCAAATCGAGTTTTGGATGGGTTTAGGGATCATCCTTGTATCTCTCCTGCAAACGGGTATTATATGTTTCCTTAAAAAAGAAAAAAAAACAATCAACAAATTAAAAAAATAATAACTTAATAAAAAAATTATTAAAATCCAATTTACCATAAACTTTTGAGCTTGGCTATCCATATCCAACAATTTTCATTTTGCATGTGAGTTTAGCAAAAAGCTTTATCTGTCTTGGATCATGTCCAAGAACTGTAACTTACAAAAAAGAGTTATTGTTTGTTAAACATTAAATATTTTCATATAAAATAACAATCTAAAACAAATATACATAATAAAACAAAATCCTAGGAAAAGTTAAGACACATGTCAATTAACTAGTATCCTAGGCCAAAGGGTTTCATCATGGATTTAGCAGCATATAAGTTCGCTTTCAGCTTATTCTCTTTAGATAAAATGTTTTTTGTTCATTCAATAATTTTGTTGTAACTGCCCTAGCTCAACCCATGATCTGACTTAATGGTGAACACCTGTGCAACAATCGATAATTTACTATGATTTGTGGAACCATACCATAATGGTTCGTCAAAATCTTTCAATTAGTTCTTCATCTACAATTGAACATTCACATGCATTACCTTGATTCATTCTCATTGCATTCATAATCATACTCCTATAACCATTATTATTATCATTTACAATTCCATTCACATTGCTAGAACTAAAAGTCGACCTAACCATCCTTTATACCACGATCTTGTATGGAACATATGATTCTACATGTGAAATCAACATAAGTACTTCTCTAAGCACTTTTTTTTCTAGAAGATGTATCGTAATAACATCTAGATCGAGAAACTTTTATTTTTACATCTTTTACATGGAAATTTAATACCGCATCCACTAATATTTTTGGATTAGATAATGTGTATTTAATAAAACGCTTAACCCCATTACAATAATTTATTTCGCGCAACCTTTAAGGTGAAACTTGATACATCCAAGAACGATCGACAATTACATATATGAAACCTATATAGAATATTGATGACAACATGTATTAATTAATAATGTGAACTAAAGAAATTATCGATCCCCAACTAATTAGCTATCATTAGTTTAACTCAAATTTATTCAATCTATTTTAACAGTACCCTTAAATCATTATTAATTTTCTACAAAATTTCAAATTTGTTGAGATTTTCAACTTAACAATAAAATTGATAAAATATGAAATGTACCTATTAAATAAGCCATTATTTATGTCATAAAGCAATTTTTTATTCTTTCTTTATTTTTATGTAGTAAAAAACTGAATGAAATGGAAAAAATGAAATGAATAAAGAATAAATTGAAATTTGGGTCAAAACAACACAAGTTAAAAGCATTGAGGATTAATAAGGGTGAAATTATAAATCTAGGAGTCAATTTTGGTAGAAATGAAAAGAATTAATAAGTTTGGTGACTTAATTGAACTTGGAATAGTTTAATTAATAAATTCAGGGGCTTAATTGAAGAAATACCAAAGTTTTAGGGTTGATGTGGGTCAAAATTACAAGAATTAAAGTCCAAGGACCAAAGTGAAAATTCAGGGGTACAATAGGTAGTTTAATTGATTTTTTCAAGGATAATTTTGAAAGAATTAAAAGTTAAAGAGTCAATTAAGAACTAAATTAGAAACCAAGGACTCTTTTGTAAATACCGCTGGCATGCAGGGGTCCAATTGCAATTAATCCAGGGGTAAAGTTTATTTTTTAAAAAAAGAACAAGAAATTTCCTTGAATAAGGGCCTGATTGCAAGATATCAAAACTTTAGTGTCCAAATTGAAGAATGACCAACTCAGTCGAAAACAATATCGTTTCTACATGTATTGTTTCTTCTTCTTGTTCCTTTGGAACTGAAAATCTGCCTACGAAAAAAAGGAAAGAAGAGCGAAATGATGGTGTCCCCATCCTACCCAACACCACAGCCAAGGTCACCCTATATAGTTGGGCTAGATCCAGCCCAAAAATGACAGATATTTGTTTTTTCTATTATAGAAAATTAAAGGCCACCGTGATGTATCAGAGTGACAATTTATTTTATTATAAAACACTTAAGTTATAAAATCAAACTCATTTTCATCAAATGACAAATAAATATAATTTTTTAAAATTTCAAATAAACCATAACATGCACAAATCATATAATAAATTTACATGAAAAAACGTTATAAAACAAGTAAACACACAAACAAATTACATATACTACATCAAAATGCAACAACAAAAAAATCAATATTTTGAAAACGGGTTACAACAAAAAAAAAGGGTAGTTTTGTTACTTGATGTGGTGAATATTCAAAAAACATGGAACCAGAATAGGATTGCTAACAGACTTAGTGTTGGGGTGACTAGATTCGTAATGATGATAGCTTGATTTGCAACAAAATATATGGGTATTGTGTTTTGTTTTATGCAAAATGAAAAGAAAGAAGAAGAAATGAGGGTGGAGGAGAGGGGGTCGTCTGTCAAGATATAACATAAATATTATCGACAGACGACGAGTATTAATAAAGAGTATATTTTCTTGGTAATTCTATCTATAATAATGACATTTTATTGTTTTCATTCCTTCACTTCCAACTGTATTTTCCTTAGTATTCACCAACAAAAAATTTATATCAGTATATACTGAGAGAAATAGCGAGGAAATATTCCGTCAATAAAAGTCATTGTGATTTACTGACGACATTTTTTTTGTCAATATTTCTATTTGTATTTGATAATTTTCTAGTTGTGATATATATTGGACAATGAACCGTGAATATCTCTCCCTCTCTCTTCTAATTTAATTTTAATTTTAACTTTGTAAGTTTTATGAAAACAGTGGCAAAACCGCCAAACCTCAAGAATGGTGTTTCCTTGATGATCATTTTTATTTTCAACATTTTTCAACATTCTTCCTCAACAAATTGGACTATTTAATGCAAAGCTTTTATTTATAATAATAGAAAAATCGCAAGACAGCATGATTGCACAGCATGACATTTCTTTATTTAGCTAAAGTATTAAAACAAAACGTCCCTGCTCCTATATATCATGACTTGTGAGAATAGTGATCCAACTAAGCTTTGCTGGAGATGAATTCCACTTCATTTCTTAATCCCATTTGTTGTGGAAGAGGTGGGATGCTTTGTTCGTGCCTGAAGAAATTATCAGGATCAACTTTGGTCTTCACATGCACCAGCCTGTAGAAGTTATCCTTGAAGTAGTTGGTACCAAAAGCACTCGCTTCGACAAAACTTGTTTTAGAATTTCTGTTCATGCCCAAATCAAGATCCCTGTAATTAGCATATGCTTCCCTAGGATTCTTTGAGACATAAGGTGTCATGTAACTGTAAACGTTCCTAGTCCAATTTATATGCTTTGCAACGTTTTCCGTTGCATCTTGCCAACTGGACCAGTAAAGGATCATGAACTTGGTACCGTTTCTATGAGGGAAAGGAGTCTGAGATTCTGAAATTTGGTTCATCATCCCACCATAAGGAGTAAACACTACAATAGGACTCTCTGCTTCAAATAACTTCTCCCATAACCCTTCAAGTGCCTTTTCAGGAATGGGTTTTCTGGCATAGTCAGATTTGCCTTTGAAGTAGGCCCTGTCCATGTTAATTCTTTGAAGGAGAACTTCAGGAGGAGTATTATTTGCAAAGCCTGACATATATACAGTAGAATTGATCCAGTTTGTTTCGATACAATCCTGTCGTGTCAAACCCAATTCAGGGAAGCTGTGTTTCATTACCTGGAGAAGTCTGTTGGCGTCACCAAGAAACATGGCATTGTAAGAGGTGGTGATAGTTCTTTTACCTTGACTACTGACATTAGCTGTCTGAATTTGAACTCTGATGAAAAGATCCTCGTCTAGATGATCAGCAATTTGTTGCCATCTATAGAGGAGTTCAGTTGCACCTTGTTCTAACGTCTTGGTAACTGTGAATACTGTCACAGCGGATGGTACAGGAACTAATTTTAGCTTCCAGGCGGTGACGATTCCGAAGCTGCCACCTGCGCCTCCTCTGATGGCCCAAAAAAGATCTTCGCCCATGGCTTTTCGGTCTAGAAGTCTTCCATGAACATCAATTATATGTGCATCAACGACATTGTCGACTGCAAGGCCATATTTTCGCAACATGGCACCATATGCGCCTCCTGAAATGTGCCCACCCAAGCCTAAACTTGAGCAAGTACCAGCTGGGAAGCCATGAATGTTGCTTTTCTCAGAAATTCTGTAGTAAAGTTCGCCATTCGTGGCACCCGTCTGAACCCACGCGCTGTTGTGCTCAATATCAACGCTGATGGACCGGAACTTGGCAAGGTCCACAACGATGAAAGGTGACTCAATTTCTGAAACATAAGAGAGTGCCTCAAAATCATGGCCTCCGCTACGGACTCTAAGGTGAATTCCAAGCTGCTTAGAGCAAATAACAACTGCTTGGATGTGAGATTCTTGTAAAGGAGTGAAGATAAACTCAGGTTTCGGTACTGCAGGCAAGGTGAACCTGAGGTTTTGAGCAGAAGATTGTAAAACACTAGTGAAGGAAGAGTTTTTTGGAGTATACAAGACAGTGGAAAAAGGAAAGGATGATTCTGAAGTTCTTGAGAGACATTTCAGAAACCTATCCTGAAGTGCATGTGAAACTATAAATGGAGATAGGAGTAGGACCAGAAGTATTGAAAGTATGAAAGAACTTGAAGGCACCATTTTGCTTGCTTTCTTGCTTCTTTGGCTTGTCTTCAAGAATTGAAGTCTCAAGGTGCTCTTATAGAGGAGCTGTGATGAGTTGATCGTAAATTGGTTTAATCATTACATTATCCTAGAAATATAATATTACTCTGAATTCTTTGGAGTAAAATGTTTAATTATGACATTAGAATTGAATTGTGATTCTAAACAATTGATATATCTATGATCTTATATCTTTTTTTTCAAATGTTTTGGAAATTTATATATATTGTTAAAAGATAATATAAATTATATTTTGGAATCTCTTCTAATAATTTAATTTAAGCTATTGAATTAATATAGTTCTTTAATATAGTATCAGATTTTTGATAACTAAACGGTTACGATTTTGAATATTATCGTTCATATTTATTTGATAAAAATTAAGCGTAAAATAATGTAAGTCTTTATAAATTTCAAGGTTAAAGAGTTTTAACTTATAAGAATATATTAAAAAAACAATATAATTTATATTTTAAAATCTTATCTAATAGTTTAAATTATTAAATTAAATTATTAAATTGATATAGATATTTTACATGTATAATTAACCATTCAATGCACGTCTCTATTGAAAGTTTTTAGTTAATTAAACGTGTCAAACTTTCTTGCATTTGGGAAGGGTATTTGTTTTTATTGATAATACGTGAGCCAACGTCAGCAGAAAGGAGGAGGATACGGAAGGCTGTATTCCGAATCGATGTCGGAATTGGCCTGTGTATCTTCCTTTTATGTTGTCTGCTTTGATTTTTACAACGTCGTCTTCCGGTTTTTCTATATATATATATATATATATATATATATATATATATATATATATATCAAATACAATGGATCTTCCTTTTATGTTGTCTGCTTTTATAGAGCATGACTTGACGGAGTAAGATCTTCTGTTATCTAAAATCAAGATTTTCTGATTTTTTTTATATATATTTGTGTAAATGAATGTGCTTAAGGTTCTTTATTAAACTTTCAAGTTGGAGTAGGTCCAGAGCTTCTATAATATTTCAATTTTATTGAAAGTTTCATTACCATCAATCATCTAAAATTACATCAATATTCCAATCCTTGAATTTACATCAGATGCTTTACTACTAAATTGTAACATCTCAATTACAGTAACAACACACCAATCATAGTATAAAGAAAAACAAATGGTAAATCTTTTTTTTTTTTGAAAACAACATCATTAAAGGTTCATTAAAATTTCTATCGAAATTTAGGGTACTATCTCCTTTATACCAGAAAGTCCCAAGTTATCGACAAACAGCCTATACATTTTTATTAGTCATTATTCAATCATCATGAGTCTTAATTTTCATTAACGCTCATCGGTACAACCATAATTTTCCAAATATCCAAATAATAACAATGAGTATTAATTAGTACTTAAATGACAAAAAATACACATACATGGAAATTATGAATACATGATAATATAAATTATGTTCAAACATTCTATTTAAAAGATATTATTATAATTTAAGTCATAATAGTTTCTTACGATACAAAATACATTAGCATTTGTTTAGTTCTAAATGACAGAAAGAATAGAGGATCTAAAATATTATTCTTGTCGTGAATATGATGGATCTGAAACAAATATAAGATTGAAAAATAATAATCATAAAAGCAATACTAACATTAATAGTAAAAAAATATATATATTTAAGGCTACATACTATCATATTCTTTACAATTTTCCATCTAATCCCCTTTTAATATTTTTGGATGGATTTACTAACACTTTCCTTTCCACTCCTAAATTTTTTTGACCAATGTCGTATGTTAATGTTGAAGGACAATTCCTTTAAAAATGACGATACCAATTCAATGGTACCATCAACTATCCTCTATAGGATTGCTAATCAAATCTCTTTTTCTCCAAATCTTGGGACGGTAATGTTGATACTAATAAATGTCATTAGTATCATTAATCGCCCTTACTGGACCGACTAATCAAGTTTGTCGCAAATATCGATATCAATGCAACCCATTGATGTCATTAACTATTTCTAATGTGAAATAGTTAATCAATTTTCCATAAAACTTTGAAATATCTCTAAGAATGCTGATGTCAAAGATTATTGACATCATTAGCTTTCAGAATAACTAATCAATTTTTATGGAATTGTTGATATAAATGTTGCCAATGATATCATTAACTATTGTTAACCTCAATAGTTAATCAAGTTCACTTAAAGTAACTTTAAAATAGAAATATGTATAGCAAAACGACATTATTGAAAATTAACTATAGTAATACCAATTGCACAAAGAATTATTGGCGACTTGGAGACTATAGTAATATTTTAAAAGAAAATACTCACTTTTTTTTTAACAACAAATAACAATAATACATTATAAGGTGAGGATGATATTGCTAGAAACTAGTATATTAATCTTTGCTACGCTACGGGTTATATTTTAAATGTAAGTAAAATATTAAGAGCACAAAGAATTTTTTTTAACAGCGTTATTAAACCTGACCAAGAGGGTTAGTTTTGAAACCTCCCAACTCAACTCTTGCTTAACTCAAGTTTTTGATTAAACCGTGCGACAGCTAGCTTGACTTAAATCGATCGATTTTATAGGTCTAAATGCAACCTTGATGATAGATAAAAACATGACTTAAATTTTTAAAAAACATCAAGATGATAATTTTATTTTTTAAATATTAAGACAATGATAGATTTGATCGACCTCGATCCCCCGCGACCGGGTCATGGACTCTATTAGGTTTAGTAACTTTTTCTTATAAACCTTTTTTATTTAATTATATAATAAAAATAGATGCTCATAAAATTAAGTACCAACCATAAAAAGGCACTTATTTGAGATGATTATCTATAGAAAGCAAACAAGAATCAATAATACAGTTCATTTCCTAACTAATTTAATATTAAATGATGAAATAAAAATATAAATTAAAAAAATTAAAAGATCATAAACAAAAAAAAAACATATCCTATCGATGGGTAAACTCGTCAAACTTGTAAATCGGGTAAGTCAAGCTAGGACGCCAAATTTGTGAACTGTGTTATGGACTCTACTAGGATTATAATTTGTTTTTTTTTCCAAAACTATTTTTTATTTAACTATATGACAACAAAAAAACTATTTTTAGCATGAATGTTGAGTTAACTATACTATAAATATCTACTATTATAATCCACGGTACAATAAATGTTGAGTTAACAATCATTTGCCACGTATCCTTTAAATTATATTTTTCTTGTACTTCATAGTTGAGAATAATTGGGAGGCTTGACCTAATGGTTAGCCAACCCTTTCTATATATATGTGTAGGGAAATATACAATAGCAATGGTGGAGGTTACCACACAAGAGTATGTAGACAATATTTCCTATACAGTATTTCCTATATAAGTACATTCTATAATATGCCCCCTCGAGCTAAGGGTGGAGGATCAACCCGAAGATTGAAACGAAAAACAGTAAAGGAAGAAGTAGGAAGTGGCTTAGTGAAGACATCAACAAGTTGATCCCGAGAGGAAATAAAACGAATCCAGATTTCCTTCTTGGCACCTTTATCACGGACAAAATGATAATCGACCTCAACATGTTTTGTGCGAGCATGAAAGACAGGATTCGCAGACAAATAGGTGGCACCAAGATTGTCATACCAGATGATAGGAGCGAAGGCACGGAAATCGAAGATCTGTTAATAAGTACTGAAGCCAGATAACCTCAGTAGTGCCATCGACTAAGGCTTTGTACTCAGCTTCAGTAGAAGAGAGAGCAATTGTACGTTGCTTACCGGATTTCCATGAAATCGGCGTCTAACCAAAGAACACAAGGTAACCACCCGTAGATTTTCTATCCTCAACACTGCTTGCCCAATTTGCATCTATAAAACCATGTAAGGCAAAAGAGGAACTGCGAGTAATATGCAAGCCATGGGATGTCGTACCCCGAAGATAACGTAGGATGCGTTTCATGGCAGCCCAATGAGAATCTATAGGAGCATGCATAAATTGGCGACTCATATCAACGAAAGCAAATATCCGGCGCCAGAAAAGTGAGATATTGAAGAGTACCCATAATTTGATGAAAGTGTGTAGCATCAGAAAATAATGGATCGGGCAGAATGGTAGCTTTGGATGTAGAGATAGGAGTATCAACAGGTTTGCAAGATAACATACCAGCCCGAGTGAGGATATCAAGTGTATATTTATGCTGGCAGATCATAAGATCCATAATAGTAGACTGAACTTCAATACCCAAAAAATAATGAACAGAGCCCAAGTCGCGAAGCTTAAATTCTGAGCTTAGTAGCTGAATGAGGCGTTGAAGCAGAAGAGAGTTGCTACCCATAAGCAGAATATCATCAATGTAGACCAGAAGATAACAAATATCAGCACCAACAAAGAAGATAAACAATGAGGTATCCACCTTAGATGCATGGAAACCAATAGATAACAGGAAATCATTCATACGAGTGTACCAAGCCGGTGGAGCCTGTTTTAAACCATATAGAGATTTATGTAAACGACATACAGGAGAGGGGAGAGCAGAATCAACAAAACCTGGAGGTTGTTTCAGGTAGACCTCCTTGTCAAGAACACTGTTAAGGAAGGCATTATGGATATCAAGCTGATGAATTTTTCAACCACACGAAACGACAATGAAGAAAACTAATCTGATGGTCGCTTGTTTGATGACAGGACTAAAGGTTTCAGAGTAATCAATACCTTCTTGCTGGATGAAACCCCTAGCAACCAGACACGCTTGCTCAATGCTACCCACTGATTACCAACAACATTCATAGAGGGGTGAAACGGTACTAAGGTCCAAGTTCTGTTTGCGTGCAAGGCCTGAATTTCCTCATGCATAGCACTATGCCATGCCTCATATCTGTTAGCATCATTAAAAACAAACGGCTCATGAGAGGGAGGAGAAACTACCCGGCTTAAGGAGGCGAGAGCTTGGGTAGTAGCAAGGGGACAACTGCCTTTAGGTCTTAGACGGAGGACTATGGGATGTTGACGAGGTGCTAGACATGGAGAAGTGTGACTTGTAACTGGAAGGTGCTGAAGAGGATATGAAGAGAGGTCTACACAAAGTTGCAGACCAGCTGGAGATGCAGTGGATGGACTGGTCGGTACTACAGAAGCAGGGGAGACTATGGTAGAGATGGGATGTTCGGCAACAGATCGGAGAACATGTGCATCTGATGATGGAGAACCTATTCCTGCACAATAATCATTGGAAAGACAAGCATATGGTGACAATATGGCAGTGTGGGATTGGGATGAAGGGGTGGCAGAAGCTATGGTTAAAGGGATGGTCTAGTGGGGTGCGGCAGAGGGCAGAGTTGGATTATTTAGAGGAGCAGGTTGGGGAGTAGTAGGCGGAAAACATGGAGGAGGGTTCAAGGATGGAAGATAGGTAGGTGGTGTGGGAGGTACTGGTGATGATGTTACATGTTCAGACTTCTCAAAAGGAAAGACAATTTCATGAAAACGAACATGACGGGAGACATAAATACGATGAGATTCTAAATGAAGACAACGATAACCAAGATGGGATGAGCTATAGCCTAAAAAACACAGGGAAAAGACCGAAAATGTAATTTGTGAGAATGATATGGACGCAAAAAGGGAAAACAAAGACACCCAAAAGTACGTAGGAAGTTATAATCAGGAGGGCGATGAAACAGACACTCAAACGGAGATTTATTTTAGAGAACAAGAGTAGGCATGCAATTAATAAGGTATACCGATGATTCAAAAGCATAGTTCCAAAATCGCAATGGTGCACTACACTGGCCTAAAAGGGTGAGGCCAGTTTCAACAATATGACGATGACGACGTTCAACAGTGCCATTTTGTTCATGAGTATGAGGACAAATAAACCGATGTTGAATACCAATGGTCTGAAAAAATTTATTTAATTCACAATATTCATCACCCTAATCAGTTTGAACAGATTTAATTTTAAGGGAAAACTAACGCTCAACAAGTGTTTGAAAACGTTGAAAAGTGGAAAAAGCATCAGATTTCACAACAAGCGGATAATACCATACATGTTTGGTATGCGCATCGAAAAAATAACAAAATAGCGGAAGCCATCGAAAAAAACTTAGGTTGGCGGGACCCCCAAACATCACTAAAAATTAATTCAAGTGGGGGTAAGTTTTGTGACCCGTGAGGTCGTAATGACAAAACGAGACAACTTTCCTAAAGGACAAGCTTGACACTAAGTAAGAGAACGTCTAGAAGTACATACGATTTTATTGCTGGAAACTAACAAATTGAAAATACGAGGGGTTGGATGACCCAAACGACGATGCCACAGGTCGACAGTCGTGGAGATGCAAGGAAACCAAAAAGCTTGAGGAACTGACGTGGCAGAAGACTCGGGGAGGACATAAAGACCATCATGACTCTGACCGGAAAGGAGAACTTCCTTGGTGACGAGATCCTTCACATAAAACACAGAAGCGTGAAATTAAAAATAAACATGATTATCATGACAAAATTTTTGAACAGATAACAATGGTTTGGTAATGTGAGGCACATGGAGAACATTAGATAATGTAAACATGCGTTTTGGGGAATGTAATTTAGTATGTCCAATATGGGATATGTTAAGGCCCTTACCGTCACCAACATGCAAATAATCATTACCAAGATAGGCTGCAGAATTGGTCAGAGTTCCAAGATCAGGTGTGATGTGTTGATTTACGCCAGTGTCAGGGAACCAAGTTGCAGCAGAAATATTCCCAACAGCAAGATGAGTAGAGGGTTGCTGAGTGCTGCTACGAAACTGGGAACAATGAGGAGTTGTGTGCCCAAAACCGGAGCATAATTGGTAGCGTACATGCTACTGTCCAGACCACTGCCTAGCACCGGAATTGCGCCTGCTCTGCTGCCAGTGGTTTGGCCTCCAATCTGCAGCAGATTGGCCCCTGTTGTAGGGAGTGGAACGGGTGCTGTGGGGACGCCAATTACCTCTAAAGCGACCCTTATTGCGGCTGAAGTTGGGGCTATGATGAGACATAGCATGGTGTGCAGAAAACTGTGGTGTTGGCAACAGAGGAGGCTGCTGTGGCAGAGAAGAATAAGACAGCAGAGAGGGAGCGGCAGCCATGGAATGGAAAGAGTTCTTGTGCAGAAATTCATAGGTAAGAAGGTGGTCGTGAAGATCAACATAGGATAAGCGGTTCCGCCTTGGTTATGAGACTCGTTACCAAGTCTTTGAAGTCGCCATGAAGGCCACGAAACACATAGAGATTGAAATCTTCAAGAGACATGGGGCGACCAGCAACAACCAATTCGTCAAATAACGATTTGGCTTGCTGCATGTATAGACTAACCGATGAGTCACCTTGCCGAAGGTCTTGAAAGGAGCCATGGAGTTGCTTGATGCGAGAATTAGATGGAGAGGCAAACGCTTTCTCAAGAGTGCGCCAAACACAATACGAGGTAGAACAATCGACCACGAGATGCAACACATCCACGGAGAGAGAGGAGAGCAAAGCACTCAAAATAAGTTGATCATGTTGCTTCCAACGAAGAAAGAAAGGGCTGATGGTAGAGGAAGAACCAACAGAGCTGTCAAAAATATAAGATGGAGGACACAACACTAAGCTATCAACGAAGTGAAAAACACCTTGACCGGGGAGATAGGACTTCATCTGCATTCTCCAATAGAGATAATTTGTGTTCGTAAGTTTTAGCGAAACAACTTGGTGAGTGTCCGCTAAAGGAACAATAGTTGTAGTGTGGGTTCCCACGAGAGGTAAAGGAGCGGCAGGGACTTGGGAGGAAGAATCAAAGACAAGCTTTGCAAGTGGAGGCTGATGCGGGGGAGAAAAGGTAGCGAAAGAACGCACTGGGGATGGCTGGTCAGGTCGCATCACCGGTGGAGAGGGAGAAGTCGGCGGCAGCAGTAGAATCCATGTAGAGAAAGTAAAAAGAGGGCCGACTGCAAAGGGAGGAAGGGAGAAAAGAGTTCTGATGGCAGCAAGCTCTAATACCAAGTTGAGAATAATTGGGAGGATTGACCTAATGGTTAGCTAACCCTTTCTATATATATGTGTAGGGCAATATACAATAGCAATAATAGAGGTTACCATACAAGAGTATGTAGACAATATTTCTATACGATTTTCCTATATAAGTACATTCTATAATATTCATAAAATATTTGAAACGTTTGAAATGACATGGCACGTAGTCAAAGCAATCAAATTGAAAAGTTGCCTAAAACATTAAGAAATAAGTAATCTTCAATTCGGTCAGTAATCTTAAATTTTCTAAAGAAAAATCATAAATAGACTCTAATTAATGATTTTGTTATCTCTTTTAATAATATTCTACCCTCAAAACAAAATTACAATTCAATTAATAGGCTTGAAACTAACCTTTACAAAATATAAATAGTCAAGTTTTAATTCAAATAGAAAGTAGCATGGAATCCAAAAATAAAACTAAAAATTCAAAATTAATTAGAAAATTAATAAAACTGCAACTTCATGTGCTAATTTTAAGATTTTTTAGATGATCGTTAATTCTAGAGCTAGTGAAATTAATTAAAATATATGCAAGCTGGTCTAGATAACCACATTAATTAAAAAAAAACCTTTTAAATCTAATCTCGTTATAACGATTTAACCTCTTATAGGACCTTTTAACCAAATTTAATCCCAATCCGATGTTAATCAAATCAAACGTGACATGCCAGCTTTCCGTCATATTGAGAATATCTTATTGAGAAACAACATTTTTATGTCTTATTGAGAATTAAGTTTCTTCTTTGACTTTAACCCGTAAAAACAGCATTATTGAAGATTAGCAGCTGCGCAAAGAATTATTGGCTCTCTGTCATATCGTACAAACAAAATACTCACATGTAAAAGATCTTAAAACTATTAGGTGAGGATAATACTGCTAGCATTGTATGATGAATTTCTTTTACAGTCTATCTTTT
Organism: Populus deltoides; assembly: GCA_015852605.2. Taxonomy (NCBI): domain Eukaryota; kingdom Viridiplantae; phylum Streptophyta; class Magnoliopsida; order Malpighiales; family Salicaceae; genus Populus; species Populus deltoides. The sequence continues at coordinate 20,116,427 of CM027580.2, forward strand.
GAAAAGTTTAATATGACAAGGTGCATGCATGCAAGTAGTCGAAGCAATCAAATTTGAAAAGTTGCCTAAAGCCGCATGTAATCTCAAATTTGGCCAGGATGAAAAGCGTGCTAGAAAATCAAAGGCGTCCACTGAGTTGGGTTTAACTTGAAAACTAGTAAATGACAACTAAGCAGGTATACATTTCACCCAAGCAAATTTTTCAATTGCACAATCTGATTTTGTCCTTGGCCCAGCCTTTTATATATATATATATATATATATTGAAAAGGCTATATATAAAATCAATAATCAAAATAAATACAGGGACATAAAAAAAACTTAGAAAAAAAACTGATTTGTTTTAATAAAAACAAAGACAAAGTTACATAAGATTTTTTATTATACCATAATTTGATACCATCAAAAGATCTTAAGAGATCATTTCTTATATAAGTGAAGTTTAAATCTAAAGTAAATAATTAAATAACAACTCGACGAGGAATGATGGAAAAATAATCAAATAAGTTTATAGTTCATCAAATTCAATTTTGTTTCTTAACAATATTAGTCTTCAAACTAACCTTTATAATTTATCTTGCACCATTCTGGCCATCCATGGCCTAACCTTGTCGAACAAGTTGTTCCACTAAGATAAATTATTATATATCGAAAGCTGCCATAATTGAATTAAAATAATCAAATAAAATTACAACTTGTGAAGCCCCAAGAAAACGATGTCCAGAAAAAACCAAATCATCTTGTAGCAACCCCGACTATAGCGGGGAATAATCTACCCCACCATAAATCCAACCAGCTAGGCTCTAACGAAGCCATAAAATATCATACTCTTTTGAGCCAAGAATCACCAGATTCACAGCAGGAAGATTAGCAACAAGAGGCACCATATCTAAAGAGTGTTCTAGTGGAATAGTATCGGCAGACATAGCCCCCCTGACTAGACTCAATTTGATTGGTATCTGAACTCTAGTTATGTTAGGGTTCCTCTTCATAATGACTTTACTTCTAAGCTCACGTAGATCATATTGGCTATAAGTTTATAACAAAAAAGATTTACCAAATGGGCTTTATCCCATTTTGAGGATAGGCACAAAGACCCAAATAATGATTTATTTTATTGTAACAATAAAGGTTCAAATGACACAGATTTACTAAATGGGCTTTAGCCCATTTGGAGATGCTCACTATAGTCTATCTGACAATATCCAGTCCTTAAGCTCTAAATCATTGAAAAAAGAAAAGAAAAACGTACCTTTCTTACAGCTCCTTGAGATGCTTCAACCTGACATCGTCTCCCAAAACACGAAGAAAGTAGTTTTGGTTATATATATATATATATATATAGTAAAGTTCAAGTTCTAATGATTATAATTTACTTATTTGTATGCATGACTCTGCTGAGAATAAAACAATTTCTATATACATAAAAAAAATATTTAGATTTTAGATAAGTTTTTTTATATTGTAATTAAACTTAAAAATACAGTTGTTTTGAAAAAAAATCCATTATAATAATTTTTATTAATGTATTTCTTGGTTATCTCTATGAATGCATAGTTGTTAACTGGAATTATTGTTTCTGCTAAAAATAAGTTTTTTATTATTGATACATCAAGTTAATAAAAAATTTCAAAATATTTCAAAATAGTATGTTTATATTTTATGTATGATTAAAACAAAAAAATATCATAAATATAATAAAGTCAAGTACAGAATCTATTTAAAAATTTTAAGATTAAAAAAACATTTGAATAGAATTTTCATGAACAATTTATTATTAGTATTATTATTTTAATCAAATGTCATATATAAGATTTGATGGAATTTAATGGAATTAACTTATTACTACTAGTTCCTGTTAAAATAATATTTAAAAGAGATGAAAGAAAATATGAAAAATGATAAACAAAATTAAATAAAAAAAAAAGATGGAAGGATAACTAGAAAAAAAAAGAAGAAAAAGAGTTTGATGAAAGCAGTGGCAAAACCACCAAACCTCGAGAAGGGTACTGTTTTCTAGTTGACCATTTTAATTTTAAACATTTTTCCATCATTCTTCTTCAACAAATTGGACTATTCAATGCAACGTTTTTATTTATAATAAACAACCCCAGACAGCATGATTGCATAACATGGCATTTCTTTATTTAGCTAAAGTATTGGGAAAAAAAAAATAGGATCGATCAAGACTTGTGAGAATAGTGATCCAACAAAGCTTTGCTGGAGATGAATTCCACTTCAATTTCTTTATCTCATGTGCTGTGGAAGTGGTGGAATGCTTTGTTCGTGCCTGAAGAAATTATCAGGATCAACTTTGGTCTTCACATGCACCAACCTGTAGAAGTTATCCTTGAAGTACTTAGTACCAAAAACACTTGCTTCGACAAAACTTGTGTTAGAATTGTTGTTCATGCCCAAATCAAGATCCCTGTAATTCACATATGCTTCCCTTGGGTTCTTGGAGACATAAGGTGTCATGTACCTATAAACCTTCCTCGTCCAATCTATATGCTTTGCAACGTTTTCCTTTGCATCTTGCCAACCGGTATGGTACCGAATCATGAACTTGGTACCTTTTCTATGAGGGAAAGGAGTCTGAGATTCTGAAATTTGGCTCATCATTCCACCATAAGGAGTAAACACTACTGCAGGACTCTCTACTTCAAATAACTTCTCCCATAACCCTTCAAGTGCCTTTTCAGGAATGGGTTCTTTGGCATAGTCAGATTTGCCTTTGAAGTAGGTCCTGAGCAGGTTCGTTCTTTGAAGGAAAACTTCAGGAGGAGTATTATTTGAGAAGCCAGCTAGATATACGGTGGTATTTGTTTTTATTGATAATTACAAATACAAAACAGTGTTCTTGTCTATAGGTTTTTGTTAGCTGTCAATGCCTGTGTATCTTCCTTTTATGTTGTCTGCTTTGATTTTTACCAATAAATTATATATTGTGGATCAATAAATTATATATATCAAATACAGTGGATCTTCCTTTTATGTTGTCTGATTTTATAGAGCATGACTTGACGGAGTAAGATCTTCTGTTATCTAAAATCAAGATTTTCTGATTTTTTTTTATATATATTTGTGTTAATGAACGTGCTTAAAGTTCTTTATTAAACTTTCAAGTTGGAGTAGGTCCAGAGCTTCTATAATATTTCAATTTTATTGAAAGTTTCATCACCAACAATCATCTCTCTTATAGTCTTTCATTAAACGTGGGTACTCTCACTCAACAACTAGGTCATATAATTTACCCGTATTTCTTCTGACATCTACATCTAATCTACAATCTTTTTTTATTTTTCTCAACCAATGTCTAGCGACTTCAGTGTCTTCCTTACAAAGTGACCACCCTCTCCGGTCTAGGAGCGATATTGGATGTTCCTGCTGCCATAGCCCTAACTAGCTGCTCCATGGAGGTAAGATATGAATATGGGTTAGGCACAGCTATCAGCGCCATCGGTGCGGGTATATCATCTTGTCTCCGCCCCTCTGCTGCCTCGGGCAACGATACCTCTGCCTGATGGGATGCAGAATCATCCTGATGCCCTACTGGTTCACCCTTCTCATAGTGAGCTAACGTTGCAAGTAGGTGGGAGGCAGTATCCATCAATGGATGCCCCTATGGTTCACTACCATACAATGAATTATACCATCTTCTCTATATAGGAAAGGATCAGTCCTGGCGATCTGTCGTGTACAAACTATCCTACAATATGTTTTCAAATTCACATCAATATTATTCCAATCCTTGAATTTTAAATCAGATGCTTTGATACTAAATTGTAACATTCAAATTACATGGACAACACACCACTCATAATATAGGGAAAAAAAGCATGGTAAATCTTTTCTTTTTTGAAAACAAAGTCATACAAGGTTCACCAAAATTATTATCGAAATTTCAGCACAGTTTTCTTTATACCGGAAAGTCCTAAGTTATCTACAAATAACCTATGCACCTATATTAATCATTATTCAATCACGACTCAATCATCATGAGTTTTAATTTTTATCAACGCTCATTGGTACAACCATAATTTTTCAAATATCCAAATAATAACAATGACTATTAATTGGTAATTAAACGAGAAAAAAAATACACATACATAGAAATTATGAATACATGATAATATAAATTATGTTCAGACATTTTATTTAAAAGATATTATTACAATTTACATCGTAATAGTTTCTTGAGATACAAAATACATTAGTATTTGTTTAGTTCTAAATGACAGAAAAGATAGAGGATCTAAAATATTATTCTTGTCGTGAATATGATGGACCTGAAACAAATATAAGATTGAAAAATAATTATCATAAAAGCAATACTAACATTAATAGTCAAAAAAATATATTTAAGGCTACATACTATCATATTCTTTATAATTTTAAATCTGATCCCCTTTTTCATATTTTTGGATTTATTCCTTCTGGATTTATTAACACTTCCCTTTCCACTCCTAAATTTTCCAACCGCTGTCATATGTTAATGCTAAAGGACGATTCCTTCAAAAATGTCGATACCAATTCAATGGTACCATCAACTATCCTTCATAGGATTGCTAATCAAATCTCTTATTCCCTAAATCTTGGGACAGGAACGCCGATACTAATAAATGTCATTAATATCATTAGTCGCTCTTATTGGGACCGTCTAATCAAGTTTGTCGCAAAATACCGATATCAATGCAACCTATTGATGTCATTAACTATTTCTAACTCGAAATAGTTAATCAATTTTTCATAAAAACTTTGACATCAGAGATTCTTGACATCATTAGCTTTCACATCAGGAATAACTAATCAATTTTCATGGAATTGTTGATATCAATGTTGCCATTGATATCATTAACTATTCTTAATCTGAATAGTTAATCAAGGTCACTTAAAGTAACTTTAAAATAGAAATATGTGTAGCCAAAACAACATCATTTAAAATTAACTATAGTAATACCAATTGCACAAAGAATTATTGGTGAGTTGGAGATTATAGTAATATTTTACGAGAAAATACTCACTTCTTTTTGTAACAACAAATAACAGTAATACGTTATAAGGTGAGGATGATATTGCTAGAAACTAGTATATTGGTCTTTGCTCTGCTACGAGTTAGATTAATTTAAAATGTAAATAAAACATTAAGAGCATAGAGAATTTTTTTTAATAGTTTTATTAAACCTAACCAGGAGGGTTAATTTTGGAACCTCCCGACTCAACTCTTGCTTAACTCATGTTTTTAATTAAACCGTGTGAGAGCTAACTTGACTTAAATCAATCGATTTTATAGGTCTAAATGCAACCTTGATTATCAATAAAAACGTGACTTAACTTTTAAAAAAACATCAAGATGATAATTTTATTTTTAAATATTAAGACAATGACAGATTGGATTGACCTCGGTCCCCCGCGACCCGGGTCATGGACTCTATTAGGTTTAGTAACTTTTTCTTATTAACCTTTTTTATTTAATTAAATAATAAAAATAGATGCTCATAAAATTGAGTACCAACCTATAAAAAGATATTTTTTGAGACAATTATCCATAGAAAGCAAACAAGAATCAACAATACAGTTTATTTCCTAACCAATTTATTATTAAATAATAAAATAAAAAAAATTATAAAAAACTAAATGATCATAAAAAAGCATATCCTACCGGTGAGTAAACTCGTCAAACTTGTGAATCGGGTAAGTTAGGCTAGGACGCCAAATTTTTTAAATGGGTTGTGGACTCCACTAGGATTATAATTTGTTTTTTTCCCAAAACTATTTGTTATTTAACTATATGATAACAAAAATAGATTATTGCAAAATCAAAAACCAACTTAATACCGAGATGTTTTTTTATATTGAGATAACCTTATAAAAACTATTATTTTTGCTAAAACTATTATTTTTAACTATATGAGAAAAACAAATAGACTAGAAAAAATTCAAGTTCATTTAAAAAAAAAAGAAAAAAAAACTCATCAAACTTGTAAATCGAGTCAATCTGAGTTACCTTGAAAACCGTAAACCACACTAACCTCATATAAAAAAAATAAAAGAAAATAAATTACAAAGTTAAATTTTTAACAATCTTAATTTTAAAAGATAAATATGTGGATAAAAATAGATTTGAAAAAAAAATATAATAAAAATTAAAAAAATATGATAGATTACTATTATAATTTACAGTAAGTTAACAATTTCCAACGTGTCTTTTAATTTTTTTTTATAATTCATAAAATATTTTGAAAAGTTTGAAATGACAAGGCACGTAGTGAAAGCAATCAAATTGAAAAGTTGCCTAAAACATTAAGAAATAAGTAATCTTAAATTCGGTCAGTTTGACAAGTGTTCCAATTCATGATTTTATTATCAAAAGAAAAATTAATTCGGTCAGTAATCTTAAACATTTAGAAATAAGTTATCTCAAATTCGGTCAGTAATCTTAAATTTGCAAAAGAAAAATCATAGATAGATTCTAATTCATGATTTTATTATCTCTTTTAATATTCTACCCTCATAACAAAATTACAATTCAATTAATAAGCTTGAAACTAACCTCAAAACAAAATACAACTCAATTAATAGGTAAATATTGTCTAGACAGCATTGTTCATCCCTCATAAAATATAGTAGATGGCTCTGTTTACTTTTTAAAAATTTATTTTGGTTCTTAAAATTTTATTTTGTGCGATTTGATCCTGATTGAAGGCCAATTAATTTTAATTTTTAAGCAAAGGATGAATTGGAAGAATTGAGATCAAAATTAAAAAGGCATCAAACATGGATGACGCGCTAGAAATTTTGGGAAAGATATACTTTGATCTTTTAACTTTAAAAATAACACAAATTATACAATTTAGGTACTTTGATTTTTTTCCAATTTAATTTTTGTATAAAAAATTATTTTTGTTATTTTTTAATTTCTGGTTGAGAGATGGTTGGTAGAGAGGTCACTAGAGAGAGAAAAATGATCTTGACACCAATTTAGGCCACTAAAATGGACGATGTTTGTGTTAAATGGTTCTATTTGATGAAAGGAATTCATATTAGGTGTTTTTTTTTACCTTTTAATGTTGTGAAAAAACAGTTATGAGTTTTGTTTTGTTTTTCATTTTAGGTTGATTTTGATTTTTTTGCATGGTTTTTTGGGTTTTTAAGGTCATGGATAGGTTTATCACGATTTCTAAAGCGTTTTTAGTCAAAAATAAGTTGAAAACATGCTTTTGGGTTAAAAAAAAACACATAAATCTCAATTTTTCGGACATTTGGTGATTAATTGCAGATATCAAATATTCAAGGATCATTTGGGATCAAATTCCAAGTTATTTCCAGAATTTGTTTACAAGTACATGCAACCTTATGTTTCCAAGCATCCAAGGGAAACATATGTCAATTACAGGGATCTTGATTTGGGCATAAACGAGAGGACTAACACAAGCTTTACAGAAGCAGGTACTTCCTGGGGTCTTAAGTGCTTCAAGAATAACTTCCATAGATTGGCATTTGTGAAGGCCAAAGCTGATCCTGACAACTTCTTCTGGCATGAGCAGAGCATCCCACCTCTTCCATTTCACATGAGATGAAGAATTGGAGAGATATTAAGCTATTATATTTTTTTACTCATGTTCATTTTCCATATTGTATTCTGATTGAACCAATGTTTTGAAATTATTTAGCAATTTGACAGAAAGAAATCCCCGCCTTGTTGCCCAATTTCATATTTTATTGTTCATTTCAAAAACTAGTTTGCTTGTGATCTCTTCTTTCTAATCCATTTGGTGAAGTAATTGACTAAACTGAAATCGATAGGGGATGTTAAACAGTGGCATTGAAAATCTTGTTGGACTTTATACTAATATGTCCAGATAAGAATAAATATGACTAGTATTATATTTGATCTTTATATTGTCAAATTATTGTCTACAATAAGCTACCAGCTGCCAATTATTGTCAAACTTTGAACTTTATTTAATATATTCTGGCATTGGAGTGTCAAAACATATGATTTTGTAGGCGTTTCTTCAATAAGCTAAACCAACAAGGCACGAACGCCTTGCAAGATAACAGTGATGGGGTTGACGCTGGGGCGACAGTTTGTGAATTGTATTATAGGGTTGCTGAGAAAAATCCTGTGCATGGATTTCCAGCAGGAATTTGTCCTGCAGTTGGTGTTGGTGGGCATTTGTGCAGAGGCGGGTTCGGTACCATGTTGAGAAAATATGGCCTCGCTTCTGACCATATTCTTGATGCTCACATAGTTGATGTGAATGGAAGAGTTCTTGATAGAAAATCAATGGGAGAGGATCTGTTATGGGCTATCAGAGGAGGTGGAGGAGCAAGTTTTGGGGTCATCCTTCCCTGGAAGGTGAACCTTGCTTATGCTCCAACAACTTTACTGTATTCAGTGGTGGCAAGACGCTAGCGCAAGGAGCAACTAGGCGTGTTCACAACTGGAAACATATTAGACCATTTGGGATGAAATTCCAAGTTATTTCCAGAATTTTTTTAACATTATGAAAAATAATTTTGAGGCATACTATAATAGAAAAACTTGACTCCTCGGAGAAAAAACTTGTATAATAACACAAAAAATAAGCACTCAATAAATGAATAACCAAGTATTTAATTTTGGGTGTCTAGTGTTTGGAGGACAAGGAAGGCCGAATATAGATTTAGTAATGTGGAGGGGGCAAATTTTGATTTTGAGGGAGGATTTTACAAATTCTTTAAACTTGGGGGCGCCAAGGCCACCCCTAAATCCATTCGTGAGGACAAGATTAACAAGGGATATTAAAAAAAAAAACAAAATCCCTTTAAATGGTGCAATCAAGATTAGACTAAAATGTTTAAAATATAAAGTTGAGGGTCCAAAATGAAATTAACCTCAAAACTGTATTCAGAACCCGGTTAAAGTGATTTACCAAATGGGCTTTATCCCATTTTGAGGATAGGCACAAAGACCCAAATAATGATTTATTTTATTGTAACAATAAAGGTTCAAATGACACAGATTTACTAAATGGGCTTTAGCCCATTTGGAGATGCTCACTATAGTCTATCTGACAAGTCGAGTCCAATCCAATCCTTAAGCTCTAAATCAGTGAAAAAAGAAAAGAAAAACGTACCTTTCTTACAGCTCCTTGAGATGCTTCAACCTGACATCGTCTCCCAAAACACAAAGAGAGAAGTTTTGATGTTTTGGTTATATATATAGTAAAGTTCAAGTTGTAATGATCATAATTTACTTATTTGTATGCATGACCCTGCTGAGAATAAAAAATTTTCTATACATAAAAAAAATATTTAGGTTTTAGATAAGTTTTTTATATTGTAATTATACTTCAAATAACTTCTCCCATAACCCTTCAAGTGCCTTTTCAGAAACGGGTTTTTTGGCATAGTCCGATTTGGCTTTGAAATACCGCCTGTTCGGGTCTTTTCTTTGAAGGAAAACTTCAGGAGGAGTATTATTTTGGAGCAAAGCCATAAATACAGTGGAATTGATCCAGTTTGTTTCGATACAATCTTGTCGTGTCAAACCCAATTCAGGGAAGCTGTGCTGCAATATCTGAAGAAGCCTGCTGGCATCACCAAGAAACAAGGAATTGTAAGAAGTAGCAATAGTTCTTTTACCTTGGGAGGTGACGTTGGCTGTCTGAATGCGTACTCTTATGAAAAGATCCTCGTCTAGTTTATCAGCAATTTCTTGCCATCTATAAAGGATCTTAGTTGCACCTTGTTCTAAGGTCTTGGTAACGGTAAATACTGTCACGGTTGATGGTACGGGAACAAATTTTAACTTCCAGGCGGTGACAATTCCGAAGCTCCCCCCTGCACCTCCTCTGATGGCCCAGAAAAGATCTTCGCCCATGAGTTTTCGGTTGAGAAGTCTACCATGAACATCAATTAGATGTGCATCAACGACGTTGTCCGCTCCAAGGCCATATTTCGCAACATGGCACCATATGCACCTCCTGAAATGTGCCCGCCCATACCTAAACTTGAGCAAGTACCAGCTGGGAAGCCATGAATTTTGCTTTTCTCAGAAATTCTGTAGTAAAGTCCACCATTCGTGGCTCCCACCTGAACCCACGCGCTGTTGTGCTCAATATCAACGCTGATGGACCGTAGTTTTGCAAGGTCTACAACAATGAAAGATGTCTCAATTTCTGAAACATAAGAGAGTCCCTCATAATCATGGCCTCCGCTACGGACTCTAGGGTGAATTCCAAGCTGCTTAGAGCAAATAACAACAGCTTGGATGTGAGATTCTTGTAAAGGAGTGAAGATAAACTCAGGTTTCGGTACTGAAGGCGAGGTGAACCTGAGGTTTTGAGCAGAAGATTGTAAGACAGTAGTGAAAGAAGAGTTTTGTGGAGTATACAAGACAGTGGAAAAAGGAAATGATGTTACTGAATATTTTGAGAGACATTTTAGAAACCTATCCTGAATTGGAAGTGAAACTATAAATGGAGATAGGAGTAGGACCACAAGTATTGAAAGTATGGAAGATCTTGAAGGCACCATTTTTCCTGCTTTCTTGCCTCTCTAGCTTGCCTTCGGGAATTGACGTCTCAAGGTGTTCTCTTATAGAGAGGAGCTGTGATGAGTTGACCGGAAATTGTTTTAATCCTTACATTATCTTAGGAATATAGTATTACTCTAGCTGACATTAGAATTGAATTGTTAATCTGAACAATTGATATGTCGGCAATCTCAAATCATTAAGATCAGACTTTTTGGCCATTAAATGTCTAATTAATTAAAAATAACTCTAGCTGGTCCTGTCATGTTTATACAGGTAATTATAAACGTGATAATATTCTTTAACAGTTTACGAACAAATCATGGTCATTGTTTGAAAAGGCATGAATTGTGACTTAAATAGTTTAAAAAGTGGCTAATGAATCATGACTATGAAAGTTATTAAATAATTATTTTAATTTAAAAACTTAAATAGATGAATTGTGTTTTAAAAATAGTTTTATATTATTTTTTAATATTTTTTATGGTGAAAGTCTTTTAAATTTAAAACTTACATAGACTTATTATTAACTCTTAATTAAAAAAAATCTGAAATTTAAACTCTTAATTACTTGATTATAAAAGCTCTAAACCATGTTAAAGGCAACACTTATACGTGCAATTTACTGATGGTGATGCTGCTGGTGATTTTGGAGGTGATGATGCACATTGTTTCCTAGCATATCCAGTATGGCAAAGTGCAATCAATGATTGAGAGAGTGATTAAGAAATTTGAACCGAGTTCATCAAGCAATCATTTTAATTTAAAAATTAATTTATTAGATGAAAATCCAAAAAAAAAATTATATTATTCATTAACAACACGAATATTATTCTAAGCATTTTTTTCCTGCTAAAAGTTTGGTTGGTTGCTTTTTTATGATCCCAAGACATGCTCATGATTATTGTAAAAAATTAACTATTTACTTTTCGAAAATTAAATACATTAATTCATTTCAAATAATTTCAATTTGAAATAATCAAATGATATAAAAACAAAGGATAGATGAGTTGGTCCAATATTTAATTATTAGCTTTGTTGAATAATATGCAAACTCCAACAAATCTCTTCCAATTTTTTAAAAAGGAATAGTGCAAGAGATACTAAGATTTTTTCAATCACTTGATTAATAAGCTAGTGTTTGGATTGTAATACTGGTTTTTTAAAAAAGTGATTTTTATTTAAAAATAAATGTATTAAAATAATATTTTTTTTATTTTTAAAAATTTTTGTAGCCCATCCAAACAATTTGAAATCATATACCTCTTTTTTGAGACTGCCTTCATAAATTTGAATTTTGCTTTCATTTACAATTATTCTGCATGCTAATTTTGAGAGTTGGTGAAGTTATGCCAGTGGCAGACGGGTGAGTGACGCATTATAACACCTTGTATTTTTTTGGCTACTACCTTGATGGCCTCTTTTTTTAATTAATTTTTCAGTTTTGAGTTTACCCAAAGTAACTTCGAAGAAGAAATTTATTTGAGCCAAAACAACATTATTGAAAATTAACAATTGTGATGCACAAAGAATATTTGGATTCGCTCTCTATAATATCTTAGAAAGAAAATACTCCTTTTTTTATTAAAAAAAATAATATTAATCCAATATAAGGTGAGGATGATAATATTAATCCAATATATCTTATAATTAATCTTTCATACAGGATGACAATCAGAAAAAGGCTAATGTCCAGGTGATACTTGATAGTCTTCATGCATTTTCTCACCAAAAATTATGTTACAGCTCATAGCAACCAAAATAATACTATGTCTAGCTTAATCTTTTTGAGTTAAACTGGATTTTTGACATTATAGTGACGAAAAGTTTAAAGACTTTCATTTAAAATGATATGTTAAAGAATAATATAAAATTATTTTTGAACTCATGTAACCACTACAAGAATATCGATAAATACAAACGGAAATACCGAAGGAATATTTTCGTCGGTAAATTTCCAAGGGATTTTACCGACGGAAATATTTCCGAGGGACAGTGGGAAAAAAAATTAAAACAAAGCAAAAAAAATAATGACATGTCATTTTTACCAACGGAATTACCGACAGAATAAAAAGTATCGGTAAATTCGTTGGTAAACTGTGAACACTGTTCATCATGTTAATTACAAAGGGAATCACCGACGGAATTTTCCGTCGGTATTTTTCAGAGAGCTCCAGAACTATTCACTTTCCAATTGCACTGTTAATTGTTGTTCTTTACGGACAAAATCACTGACGGATTGAAAATTCATCAATGTTATTTGGTGGTTTTCTGAAAAAATTCAATTGATTTAAATTTTTCATTTAAATATTACAAACGGAATCACCGACGGATTGAAAAATCGTCGGTAATTATTGGCGGTTTCTGAAAACTTTTTACGAAATTGAAAATTTAAATTAAATATTATCGATGGAATTACCGACGGAATAATTAAAAAATATTAATATTCAATTATCCATCGGTAAATTCATCGCTAACGCGCCCCAATAAAAAGCTTGAATCCCCTTATTTCACAAGAGACAGACTCATTTCTTATTATTATTATTATTATTATTATTCTTCACTATATGTAAAAAACATCAATATCTATTTCTTTCTCTTCTTTTCTCTCCTCATCACCTTCTTTTTTTCTCCATGCTCGGGTATGTCTTCTTCTTCTTTCTTCTTTTATCCTCTTATTTTTTTTAATTAATATGTTTTACGAAATTGTTTTTCTCTCCTTAGCTTCATTTGCAACTACATTAAAGTAAGATTTTTCTTTTTTCTTCTTTTTTCATGATTTTTTTCACTATATTTGTTTTTTATTTTATTTTTAATTGTTTTTGTTCTTAATAATTGTATAAATGTTGTTGTGAGATTTTTTTTTCATATGAGATCAATTTTTAGTTGATTTATTTATAGGATTTTTAAATTTTTAGCAATTGCAACTTCATTTTTTTCATATGAATTTTTTTAGTTGAATTTATTTTTTCGTTTTATTTATTTGTTGCAAATTTGTTTGAGTTGATTTTCTTATTCTCTTTTCCAAGCATTTTGAGTATATATTATACAATGTTGATTTATGTTGATTTAATTATTTTTTAATTTTTTAAAATGATTTTAAAAAAATATTTTTAAATAATTACCGATGGAATTTCTGTCGGTATATCCCCCGTAAATCCATTGGTAATAAAAAAATATTATTACCAAGGGATATACCGATGAAATGAAGCGTGTAATTTATTTTTTACCAATGGATTTATCAACAGAAAAAAATTACCGATGAAAGATTCACCGATTAATCATTTTTGTCGATGATTTCGTTGGTAAATTAATTACTGATGAAATATGTGTATTACGCTGATGGAAAAATTTCATCGGTAAAACTGTTAAATCTTGTAGTGAACTACTTAAGCTTTCAAACTAAAGGTAAAGAATATATGGCATTGGAAATTCACCAAACTCTTATGGAACTCAAGATACTTTTGGTAATCCAGCTGATTTTTTTTTTTCAAATAACTGATTTTACCAAGTGATTGTAATGCTTTTGTTGGTTAATATATTATGTTAATTAATCACCTATGCATGCCCACATGAAAAAAAAAATTGAAACTATAATCAGTAAGGTATAATATATGGCAGCAAGAATTGCAGAACAGCAGCAATTACAAAAAGGAAAATAAAGTTGGAGCTGCTTTCTTTTTTTCTTTTTCTCCTTTTTCAGTTACAAGGAAAGAGATAGCTAGCCTTTAGGGAAGGGGTAGTGGGGATTTGATGTTTCCCCCTTTTCAGCTGCTATCAGACTATGATGAAAATGATGTATCCTCAAATAAGTGTGAAAATGATGCTCCCTCATAGAGCATGCATCTCCTTCGATCTTGTGCCAAATATGAAATGATCTAAATATGTATTATGGGATGTGTTGTAAAATAGGAAAATATTATGTTTCTCCTTGTATAGATTTATCTTGTGTAACAGGTTACACCATAACATATGTACAATGCCTTAATCATATAAATAGTAGAGGAGCCTCCCTAATTTAAGGTGCTCACCAAATTATTTCAAAAGTTTGTTTCAACTTGGTATTAGAACCTCTCTATCTTAAACAGGTTTAGGCTTTCTTCTCCTTCACCTGGTCGACTCAGCCGCAAACGTGTTTTCATTTTTTTTGTCAGGTTCTTCTACTCTCTGTTGCAGATTCTTCTTTCTGCCACCTGTTCTTCTTCTTTGCCGCAAATAATTTTGTTTGCAGACCTTGATCGGCTGACCTCTCCTCTTTGTCAAAGACGTTCTCAATCCAGGCGTGCTCATCTTTTTCCTCTGTTATTTGTGTGATAGCTCTTCGCAGGTTTTTCAATCGGTTATTGCTACTACAATCTTCCCTGTCACAGTTCAGCTTTTTAGTCATCTTGCTTCTCTTCTCTGTCACGGTTATTGCTATGCATCCATTAGTTAGTGTTGCTACTGGCATTAATGTCAACCCTTCTTCTCCAAATTCATTTTCCCCGGTTCCTGGACTCACAACAACAACCAACACAGCCATGGCTCATTTTGTTGCGACCGCAGCGCTTATTCCCCTCTCTAACACCCAGCAGGTTATTAATCTCAAACTCACCAACAACAATTATTTGTTTTAACGTATGCAGATGAAGCCATATCTGATTGGTCAAGGAGTCTTCTTATTTGTTGAGGGCTCGACTCCATACCCCTCTCTACACGATCTGTCCAGTACGGTTTTTGTTGCCTCTGCTACCTTTAATTATGGCCCTTCCCAAACGTTTCTGACTTGGAAACAGCAAGACCAGCTCTGTTGTCCTCTCTTTCAGATGATGTTCTTCATCTCGAGGTTGATTGTCCGACTTCTGCTAATGTTTGGAGCACACTTGAACATGCTCTCGCCTCCCCATCCAAATCTCGAATCATGCAATTGCATGGCTCTCTTCAGGATCTTCGACAAGATGATGATACTGTCACCCTCTACTTGCAACGCGTTGAAGGTTTGTTTGATGAATTAGTTATGATTGGCAGACCTATTTCTCTCACTGATTTCAACTTATATGTGTTTTGGGGACTTTGTGGTGAATTTTGTGATTTGGTTACGAGTCTGTCACCAAAGTTGACTGTAAATCCCAAGATAATCAAGGCTGGATTAAATTAAAAAAATAAACTAAACTAAAAAGAAGTGGGGGAAAAATGAATACACTTAAAGAAAATAGGGCTTAAATGCAAATAAGAATAATTATAGAGCATAAATACTACTTTTCTTACCAAAAACAAATCTAAAACTATCGTGAAGAAAGAATAGAGGGAGTTTTTATATCTATTTTTACAGATCAAGAGAGAAACACCAAATTTCAAGAACCCATCTAAGATTAAGGGTTATAGGTAAAAATAAACACTGGTGGGCAAGGGATTAATAAGAAAAATTGAACAAGAAAAGAAGAGGGGAGGGTCGGCTGCCATTAGAAAGAAAAGGAGGGATCGAGACCTTGATTCGTACAGGGTAAGATATTCTAAACATGATCTTATGAGTTGTTTTAAAGTCCGTTATGAATTGATGCATGGATGTTAAATTATATATTTGAGTTCTAAAACTCCAGATATAGTTAAAAAAATCTAAGGAGAGGTCAGACAGTAACAGTTCAAAAACGAGACAATAACAGTCCAAGTGTTTATTTATGATCAATTTTGACTATCTTAGAGGCAGAACTGGGTTCTCCTTAAACATAGAACTTGTAGCCTCATGTCATAGCTTTCCAACAAAACTAATCTTGCTTGAATCGGAGTCCTATAACTCCAGATATTGTTAAAAATCTTAGGAGAGGTCAGACAGTAACAATTGGACAGTAACAGTCCAAGTGTTTGTTGATGAGCCATTTTGACTATCTTAGAGGCAGAATTGGGTTGTCCTTAAATAATAGAACTTGTAGCCTCATGTCTTAGCTTTCCAACGAGACTAATCTCGCTTGAATCGGAGTCCTATAACTCCAGATATGGTTAAACATCTGAGGAGATGTCAGACAGTAACAGTTCAAAAATGAGACGATACGATTGGACAAGAATCCAAGTGTTTGTTGATGAGCCATTTTGACCGTCTTAGAGGCAGAACTAGGTTCTCTTTAAAATCATAGAACTTCTAGCCTCATGTCTTAGCTTTCCAACGAGACCAATCTCGCTTGAATCGGAGTCCTATAACTCCAGATATGGTTAAACATTTGAGGAGAGGTCAGACAGTAACAGTTTAAAAACGAGACAATACCAGTTGGACAATAATAGTCCAAGTGTTTGTTGATAAGCCATTTTGACTATCTTAGAGGCAGAATTGGATTCTCCTTAAATCATAGAACTTCTAGCCTCATGTCTTAGCTTTCCAACGAGACTAATCTCGCTTGAATCGGAGTCCTATAACTCTAGATATGGTTAAAAATATGAGTAGAGGTCAGACAGTAACAATTCAAAAATGAAACAGTAACAGTTGGAGAGTAACAGTCCAAATGTTTGTTGATGAGCCATTTTGACTATCTTAGAGGCAGAATTGGGTTGTCCTTAAATAATAGAACTTGTAGCCTCATGTCTTAGCTTTCCAACGAGAATAATCTCGCTTGAATTGGAGTCCTATAACTCCAGATATGGTTAAACATCTAAGGAGAGGTCACATAGTAACAGTTCAAAAACAAGACAGTAACAGTTGGAAAGTAACAGTCCAAGTGTTTGTTGATAAGCCATTTTGACTATCTTAGAGGCAAAACTGGGTTCTCCTTAAATCATAGAACTTCTAGCCTCATGTCTTAGCTTTCCAACGAGACTAATCTCGCTTGAATCGGAGTCCTATAACTCCAGATATGGTTAAAAATCTGAGTAGAGGTCAGACAGTAACAATTCAAAAACGAAACAGTAACAGTTGGAGAGTAACAGTCTAAGTGTTTGTTGATGAGCCATTTTGACTATCTTAGAGGCAAAATTAGGTTGTCCTTAAATAATAGAACTTGTAGCCTCATGTCTTAGCTTTCAAACGAGAATAATCTCGCTTGAATCGAAGTCCTATAACTCTAGATATGGTTAAACATCTGAGGAGATGTCGACGAATGATTCAAAAACGAGACGAATAGCTTGGGCACAAGAATGCCAAGTGTTTGTTGATGAGCCATTTTGACTGTCTTAGAGGCAGAACTAGGTTCTCTTTAAAATCATAAAACTTCTAGCCTCATGTCTTAGCTTTCCAACAAGACTAATCTCGCTTGAATTGGAGTCCTATACCTCCAGATATGGTTAAAAATCTGAGTAGAGGTCAGACAGTAACATTTCAAAAACAAGACAGTACCAGTTGGACAGTAACAGTCCAAGTATTTGTTGATGAGCCATTTTGATTGTCTTAGAGGCAGAACTGGGTTCTCCTTAAATCATAGAACTTCTAGCCTCATGTCTTACTTTCCAACGAGACTAATCTCGCTTGAATCGGAGTCCTATAACTCCATATATGGTTAAAAATCTGAGGAGAGGTCAGACAGTAACAGTTCAAAAACGAGACAGTACTAGTTGGACAATAATAGTCCAAGTGTTTGTTGATGAGCAATTTTGACTCTCTTAGAGGCAGAAATGGGTTCTCCTTAAATTATAGAATTTGTAGCCTCATGTCTTAGCTTTCCAACGAGACTAATCTTGCTTGAATCGGAGTCCTATAACTCCAGATATGGTTAAACATCTGAGGAGAGGTTAGACAGTAACAGTTCAAAAACGAGACAGTAACAGTTGGACAGTAACAGTCCAAGTATTTCTTGATGAGCCATTTTGACTCTCTTAGAGGCAGAACTAGGTTCTCCTTAAAAATAGAACTTGTAGCCTCATATCTTAGCTTTCCAACAAGACTAATCTCGCTTGAATCGGAGTCCTATAACTCCAGATATGATTAAACATCTAAGGAGAGGTCACATAGTAATAGTTCAAAAACAAGACAGTAACAGTTGGAAAGTAACAGTCCAAGTGTTTGTTGATGAATAATTTTGGCTATCTTAGAGGCAGAACTGGGTTCTCCTCAAATCATAGAACTTGTATCCTCATGTCTTAGCTTTCCAACGAGTCTAATCTCGCTTGAATCGGAGTTCTATAACTCTAGATATGGTTAAAAATCTGAGAAGAGGTTAGACAGTGACATTTCAAAAACGAGACAGTAACAGTTGGACCGTTACAGTCCAATTATAAAGAAAGGAATGATAACTGGGGTTGGAAAAAGAACAACAATAATAATGAGTGAAATGAAAAAAAAACATAAAATATTAAGAAATGTCTGAAAGAAAGACTTATTGGTTTTTGATATTGTTATTATAAAACATATCCTTGAGTGAGGAAAATTTATGAGATAAACCTGTGATTTGCAGGAGGAACCACAGGCGTGGTGCAACAGCTGCAGTAGGGGAGCACGAGTAGAGCTTCTATTGCTAGTAGGTGAATCACACCTTTACCTTCTAGTTAAATTCCATGATTTAATATATATTACCGATGTGAAATGTGAATTACTGAATGTATGTGTACTCAAGGGGAAAGGTTGTTGTGTGAATTGCTAAGTGATGAAATTATCACTGACAAATGAAATATGAGAAGTGTGATTTAAGGCGTAAACTAACATATATTTAGTGTATGTTAGGATCCCGGGTAAAGGGATCGCTATGTTTGGACTAGCATACATTTAGTGTATGTTAGGATCCCGGGTAAGGGGATCACCTTGCATCGACTCCTACGAGATAATGATGATGATACCAGTAAAAGGGGTATCGGTAATGTGTTAAACAAAAATAATCATGTTTGATCTTATAAAGTCTAGAATGGAGGTTAATAGTGAAAGAGGAAACGGTTATTAATAGTTGAATAAGGAAGAGATTCTAATGAAAACCAGAAATGAGAAGTGAACAAAATATGAATGCATCTTACCCTGTTGAAATTGTTAGATATTCGTATTGTTATATTTATGTGATATTCATCTGTCAATAATATGTATTTTGTTTCAAGATCATCACATGCACGACAGAAGTAGATCCTAGCATATGTTCCCTTCTTGTAATTTAGGTTCTAGAGGGTATACCCTTATATTTTGTAAACATGAAAATGTTCGTATAACTTTATTTGTATAATTAATGTTTAAACTTGATTGAATGAACTTAATCTCTGTAGTTCATATTGTTACCATATTAGGCAATATTGTATATATAGCAATAATTTATATTTACAGGATCTTTGTAGTTGGTAGAACAATGTTAGGGATTTATATGGTTGGTGGAGCAATGTTAGGGATTTCGAATGATTTGATAGAGAAAATCATGCATGTAATTAATAATAATTAGACTGTAAATAGGGAGAATTCTGACTATTTAAAGAGAGGCAAACCTCCATTGAGAGGCATTCAAACCGAAAACCAATTTCAATCTTTCTAACACATATAACCATTTTTCGTGTCTATGTATTTATTTTTTATCCATCCATAATGATATTTTGTTATATATTGTATATTATGAATATTGTGGGTAATAGGTGTGAGAATATTTATGGAATTTGAAACCCAAGATGATTGGGTCGGGATTAAGTTATGAGATGCAAGTTATTAAAAGTGTAAATAGGTTACATGTAGATAACTTGGGACCTTTCGGTATAGGGGGGCTCCGTCAAAATTTTGATAGATTTTAATATGAAAACCATGAATATATATATATAAGAGAAAAAAAAATTATTACTCTGCTTTCGGTTGATATAAGAGTGTTGTTTTTATCCCGGAATGGGGGATGTTATAGTTGGTATCAGACCCCAGGTTGCTATTCCAGGGATAGGAATGATTATATGATTTTGAAATGTGTTTCAGGATGGTGAGAACAAGGCAATGAGCCAGGATTGATCCATCCCTAGTTCAGGGAAGTGACCAGAGTTTTCAAAAAGAAAGTGATCCAAACGAGGATCCCTTGGTAGACACATCCTCTTATATACCTGCAACATCAGTGTACTCTGAAGCTGGCAAGTCAGTGAGACTTCAGAATGATTCGTTGTCCTGTTAGGAAAATGTGTCCATGCCCGAGGTATCAGACAGACGGGGGGTGATAATATATCCCCACCAGTGGAACTGGTAGCTGGATCAAACCCATTTTCAGATCCTGCTTTTATGGAACATATAGTGAGAGCTGTAGCAGTAGGAATGGTAACAGGAGCCTCCAGTATAACTCCTAGATCAGGGGGAGTAGTCACCATAGTGCAATGGGTGAAGGGTATGAGAGGGATGGGTTGTATCACTTACGGTGGTGAAGAGGATGTTGAGGTTGCTAGGCATTGGCTGAGGAAGGTAGAAAGAGTTATAAATCAGATGTAGGTGCCAGAGGAGCTACGGGTGGATTGCGTGACTCAGCTATTGGTTGATAGTGCCCACTCTTGGTGGGAGACCATTAGAGAGAGGAGATCAGGGGAGGCATTGAGATGGAGGGACTTTCATGAAGAGTTTGAGGAGAGGTATTATTCCTGGGAACATAGAAGGGAGAAAGAACAAGAGTTCTTGGATTTGAGGCAGGGAGATTTGACAGTTCTTGAGTATGAGAGGAGATTTCAGGACTTAGCAGCTTTTGCCTACACTTACCTTCCCACAGAGCGCCACAAGGTGGAGAGGTTATGTGATGGACTGAGGCGGGAACTGAGGATGATATTGATAGTCATGTAGTTTCAGTCTGTGCGGGAATTGCTACGGGCAACTCAGGGTATGGAGAGGGTAATAAGGGATACCCTAAAACCAGTGGTCAAGCCAAGTCAGGTAATTGGAGCTAAGAGGAGAGATTTTGAGTTTTTGACTGGGAGACCTCCTCTCCCAAAGAAAGAGAAGAGCGAGCAATCATCAAGTCAATTCCAGAGAAGGGGCGGGAGTTTCATCCTAATAGGGAGCTCAAGAGGATCTAGACTGCTCAATGGAAGAGGAGCTCGGGGAGGACGGTCTAGACAGGGAGTCAAAACTGCTAGAGGGTCTACAGAGCAAAAGGGAGAATCTTCTAAACCTAGTTTAATCCCCGAAACTCGCAACTTGTAAAATCCTAGACCCGGACTCAACCAAAAAGCTCAATTCTTAACTAATTTAATTTTACAGGATGAAATAAAAAAATCAATTTTTTTTAAAAAATAAAGTATAAAAAATAGCAATCAAAAGAATAAGGATGAAAATTGATAGGAGAAAAAAATAGAGATGAAATCATAAAAAAAAAATCAATTTCAAAAATTTTCTTAAATAGAAATCAAAACAATAAGGACAAAATTTGACAGATAAAAAATCAGTGGATGAAATTGAAGAAAAATTAAATTTTATAAATTATATCAAATAAAAAGAAATAGTAATTAAAATAACATGACCAAATCTAAAGAAAAAACAAATTGAATGGATGCTTTGAAATTTAGAAGAGTCGGGCATGGAAATTGAGGAAAAAGTAAAAAAAGAGAAAAGAGTCACGTGCCACCCAGGGATGAAGGAGATATCAAGACAATTCAAACAATACACTAGAAGCCATTGCTAGGCCACCAGACTCCCACTAATACCCCGCTAGAAGATCATGAGAGCTTCTCACTCGGTGTCGAATGTGCCCACCAATTTTTAAAATAAACTTTTATATTTTATAAAGATAACTAGTTGCCCCTGAGTAAACTTGGTTAGAAAACAAATAGGATAAAAATATGAAAAATCCCCTAGTCGTCATTTTAATAATTTTTGCTTTTAAATGTAATTAATCATTTTATTATGCTAAAAATAAAAAAAAATACAAAAAAGTCCCTAAACGACAGCTAAATATTTTTTTTTAAGGGTAATTCAATATTTTACTATGATTAAAATGTATGAGAAGAATGATTTTTTCCCGGTCAATCTAATAATAAACAATTGATCTCGTGAAAAAGACAATAATGTCTCCAATAGAAAGTTTATTGAGCTTTTTTATAAGGGTAAAATTCGTTATATTGTTCAAATCTATAGTATTTTGTATCTATGTGAAAAGTAAAGCCTTGATCCATTTTAGTTTTTTTTAATAATTTATTATGTAAAAGGGCACAGTGCATCCTATTATACAATCCAAGATTTAATGGATCCTTTGAGAATAAAAAAACTTATTATACTACTGGACCAACATCCAGGGGAGGGTATGTTTTACAAGGGAAATTAGAAACAAATATTAAATTATCTTGATATATCTTTATCAGATTAGAACCTCCAAGACAAAATTGACAATCTAATCTATTTTAAATTAATCCATATAGTTCAACTCTCTCTCTTTCTTTTATTTTTTTTTAACTTTTGGTTTGACTAAGGTTGCTGACATAAACAATGAATGTGCAAGCAAGATTTTAAGTTTAGTCTCACAAGAAACTTTGGATTGATTCGTGCCCAAACGTTCAATTGATATGTGAACAAACTAAATCATATGTCATAAGGTTTAATGGCTATCATTGGAATTAATTTAATACTAGTAGTTCCTATACATGTGCTTAAAATAATATATAAAAGAGATTCAAGAAGTTAGCACAAATGTGAAAATAATAAAGAAAGATTAAAAAAAAATTTAACTCAAGAAAAAAAGTTTTTATTTATAATAAATTGACAAGCTAAGGGATACTTAGAAAAACAAAAAAAAAAAAAAGTTTGATCAGAGCAGTGGCAAAAACACCTCTAGAAGGGTGTTTTCTAGTCGACCATTTTAACTCGAAACATTTTTCCATTATTCTTTATCAACAAATTGGACTGTACAATGCAAAGTTTTTATTTATAATAAAGAAACCCCAGACAGCATGATTGCATAACATGGCATTTCTTTATTTAGCTAAAGTATTAAAAAAAAAGATCGATCAAGACTTGTGAAAATAGTGATCCAACTAAGCTTTGCTGGAGATGATTTCCACTTCAATTTCTTTATCTCATGTGCAGTGGAAGTGGTGGAATGCTTTGTTCGTGCCTGAAGAAATTATCAGGATCAACTTTGGTCTTCACATGCACCAACCTGTAGAAGTTATCCTTGAAGTACTTAGTACCAAAAGCACTCGCTTCAACAAAACTTGTGTTAGAATTGTTGTTCATGCCCAAATCAAGATCCCTGTAATTCGCATATGCTTCCCTTGGGTTCTTCGAGACATAAGGTTTCATGTAATTGTAAACCATCCTAATCCAATCTATATGCTTTGCAACGTTTTCCTTTGCATCTTGCCAACCGGTATAGTACAGAATCATGAACTTGGTACCTTTTCTATGAGGGAAAGGAGTCTGAGATTCTGAAATTTGGCTCATCATTCCACCATAAGGAGTAAACACTACTAGAGGACTCTCTACTTCAAATAACTTCTCCCAAAACCCTTCAAGTGCCTTTTCAGAAACGGGTTTTTTGGCATAGTCCGATTTGGCTTTGAAATACCGCCTGTTCGGGTCTTTTCTTTGAAGGAAAACTTCAGGAGGAGTATTATTTTGGAGCAAAGCCATAAATACAGTGGAATTGATCCAGTTTGTTTCGATACAATCTTTTCGTGTCAAACCCAATTCAGGAAAGCTGCGCTGCATTATCTGAAGAAGCCTCCTGGCATCACCAAGAAACAAGGAATTGTAAGAAGTAGCAATAGTTCTTTTACCTTGGGAGGTGACGTTAGCTGTCTGAATGAGTACTTTGATGAAAAGATCCTCGTCTAGTTTATCAGCAATTTCTTGCCATCTATAAAGGATCTTAGTTGCACCTTGTTCCAAGGTCTTGGTAACGGTAAATACTGTCACGGTTGATGGTACGGGAACCAATTTTAACTTCCAGGCGGTGACAATTCCGAAGCTCCCCCCTGCACCTCCTCTGATGGCCCAGAAAAGATCTTCGCCCATGAGTTTTCGGTTGAGAAGTCTACCATGAACATCAATTAGATGTGCATCAACGACGTTGTCCGCTCCAAGGCCATATTTTCGCAACATGGCACCATATGCACCTCCTGAAATGTGCCCGCCCATACCTAAACTTGTGCAAGTGCCAGCTGGGAAGCCATGGGTTTTGCTTTTCTCAGAAATTCTGTAGTAAAGTTCACCATTCGTGGCACCCACCTGAACCCACGCGCTATTATGCTCAATATCAACGCTGATGGACCGGAGCTTGGCAAGGTCTACAACAACGAAAGGTTTCTCGATTTCTGAAACATAAGAGAGTCCCTCATAATCATGGCCTC
Organism: Populus deltoides; assembly: GCA_015852605.2. NCBI lineage: Eukaryota > Viridiplantae > Streptophyta > Magnoliopsida > Malpighiales > Salicaceae > Populus > Populus deltoides. The sequence goes on from CM027580.2 coordinate 20,141,115, forward strand.
CGCTACGGACTCTAAGGTGAATTCCAAGCTGCTTAGAGCAAATAACAACAGATTGGATGTGAGATTCTTGTAAAGGAGTGAAGATAAACTCGGGTTTCGGTACTGAAGGCGAGGTGAACCTGAGGTTTTGAGCAGAAGATTGTAAGACAGTAGTGAAAGAAGAGTTTTGTGGAGTATACAAGACAGTGGAAAAAGGAAAGGATGTATCTGAATATTTTGAGAGACATTTTAGAAACCTATCCTGAATTGGAAGTGAAACTATAAATGGAGATAGGAGTAGGACCACAAGTATTGAAAGTATGGAGGATCTTGAAGGCACCATTTTGCCTGCTTTCTTGCCTCTCTGGCTTGCCTTCAAGAATTGAAGTCTCAAGGTGTTCTCTTGTAGAAAGGAGCTGTGATGAGGTGACCGGAAATTGTTTTAATCCTTCTGTTATCTTAGGAATATAATATTACTCTGCAATCTTTGCATAGAAGAAATTTTTTAGATGACATTAGAATTGAATTGTCAATCTGAACAATTGATATGTCGGCAATCTCAAATCATTAAGATCAGACTTTTTGGCCATTAAATGTCTAATTAATTAGAAATTACTCTAGCTGGTCCTGTCATGTACAGGTAATTATAAACGTGATAGTATTTTTTTTCCAACTGAAAGGTTGGATGGTCGCTTTTTTTATCCACCTAAAAGGTTGGTCTATTATGACCTGACACCCATGCATCCTTATTTTCAACTCTCGATAGACATAAAGAAGCATACCACGCTTATTTTCAAACTCAGTAAACTATGTATTTACTTTTCGAAAATGAAATGCATTAATTCATTTCAAATAATTTCAATTTGAAAGAATCAAATGATATAAAAACAAAGGATAGATGAGTTGGTCTAATATTTAATTATTAGCTTTGTTGAATAATATGCAAACCCCAACAAATCTCTTGCTGTGGAACGAAGGAAGCAGGAATAAATGGGGATAGTGAGATTCGAATTCATGACCGCTTGATCAACAAGGCTCTGATACCATGTCAAAGAATTATTTCCACCCAATAACTTAAGTTATTAGATGAAATCTCAAGATATAATTTATATTATTTTCTAACAAACAAGAGATATTATTGTTTAAAATATGTTTTACTTGAAAATATATTAAAACAATATTTTTATTTTTTAAAATTTTTTATATAAAAAAATTTCATAAACATTTTTAAATACAAAAACTGAAACTATTTTTTGAGACTGCTTTTTGTCCAATTTCTCCTCCATAAATTTGAATTTTTCTTTCGTTTACAATTATTATGAGTGCTAAATTTGAGACAGTTGGTGAAGTGATGTCAGTGGCAGACGGGTGAGTGATGCATTATAACGCATTGCATAATTGAACTGTAATGAATTCCTCTTGTAATAACCCAATTTTTAATTTTTTAATTTTAATTATTTTATTAATTAAAAAAATAATAAAAATAAAATAAATAAAAAATGAATTAAAATTTAGGTTAAGGACAAGATGATTGGAAGTTTAAAGATTTAATTAAATTCCTTACTCGTTTAATTAATCAAATCAAGGGTTTAATTGAAGAATTGATAAGTTTTGAGACTTAATTGAGCTTGGAATTAATTTTATTAATCCAATTAAGGGTTTAATTGAAGAATTGATGAGTTTTGAGATTAAATTAAGCTTGGAATTAATTTAATTAATTAAATTAAGGATTTAATTAAAAAATTGATAAGTTTTATACTTATTTGAGCTTAGAATTAATTTATCCAGGGCTTAATTACAAAACTTTTAAAACTTCAAGGGTCAAAACGCAAATAATCGCCGTCTGTGGATGCGCTGTTTATCTTCTTCAACGGATGCCCACCGCCACCATAACACCTGCAATCAATGGTTGGAAGAAACGGATTGTTCTCTGGCTATAAAAGCCAGAGAACGAAAGGTCACAGGGAGACGACAGGAAAGAAAAACTGGGGAAAAACTGGGGGAAAGGAACCAAGAGAGGACGAAAAAAAGACAGGGGGAGGAGAAACAAAAAAAAGAACAGTGAAGAATAACGCAAGCAGAACCCAGAGGAAAAACCCAGAAAACAGGGGGGAAAGAGACGAAAAAAAATCACTGAACCGGGGAAAGAAAGAAGAAAACAGAGGAGAGAGAGAGCACGAACGAAAACAGAGAGGGGGCCTAAAAATAGAGAAACGGGGAGAGAGCAAAACGACAGCTTTCCTGCTTTGCCTTTGCTCTCAAAACGCAAGGAAGTGCAGAGAAGCTGCAAGTGTTGGTCAGCCTAATTATTCATGTCCAGCTACACGCTCCAAACCAAGGGGGAGGAACAAAAAAAACAAAGAACAGAGACGGAGAGAAACAGAACCGGGGGAAACAGAGAAACAAAGAACGATCGGAAAGAAAGAAAACGAAAAAGGAAACAGAAGGTTATTGTCCAGCCAGCGCGCCTTCGCCATCGTCTTCGTCCCTTTCGTTTCCTGCACTGAGGTAAGCCCCGCTTCCTTTGCAATTTAATTCACTGCTACAGTAGCAGTGAATTATAATTCACTTGCTACTGTAGCAAGTGAATTATAATTATGCACGCCTGCAACCCAGCAGGGTCACTGGTGACCCTGGTCTAGCCCACGCGAGCTGAGCTGGGCCCAACCTTCAAAACAAAAAATAAAAAATGTAGAAAGTGTAAAAATAAAAATTTTGCATGTCTTAGAAAAATTATATTTTTGTCAATTTATTCACTGATATTAGGATTAGGAATATAAGAAGGAAAATAAAAGAAAATATACTGATTTTTTGGTAGTTATGAATTTTTACCAACGCCAGAGTTGGAATTATTTGTGGTGGAATTTTTACCAACGGCAGAGTTGGAATTATTCGCGATCGAATATTCACTGACACCAAAGTCGGGAATATTATAAACAAATCATCATAGCATAAACGAATAAATGTTTAGCAATTTAAGACAAAATCAGCAATGCAGTCTGCCTCAGGCAGAACGTTTAAGAGGTGATAATATCTTTTCTTTTACGTAACTAGACCCGTACCGTAAAATCTCTGTTGACCAGTTAGAGTTTCTAGTGACCATAATATTAAGTGGCAACTCCTTGAACAACACATTTTCTCCTAAAAGAATAAGATGTCAGATATCTGTTCTTTTTCTATAATCAAAGATTATTTTTAGGGACCGCCGCAATGTCGGGTACCACAGCTCTTACAGTTCAGTGTGACAGAGGTGAAAGGCGCACGCACGTTGTTAAAGCAATAAAATCGAAAAGTTGCCTAAAACCACATCATAATAACATTATTATAGAAACAAGTATTCTCAGATTTGGCAAGTTTGACAAGTATATAATCTGATAAAATTCAAATTGAACCGTTATGGAAATGATTCGGTTAAACTTAATGGATCAAAAAACTCCTTCATCATCATATCAATGAATCGCAGGAAAGTTGGAAATGTGTCTGGAACTTGAACCCATCTTTCTTGCGTGCATACAAGAACAGACCTTTTTTTTCTTATATCAGGCTTCCTATATGAATATTTTTCATGGAAGTGCTGCAATATGTACATGACTGCAAGTCCAATGAGTGGAAATTGAACCCAGCTAGTTGTACTGTGATTAAACATGACCCACGCTCAACTACCCTTCTTCATTATTATAAACCCAAGTGCGTGCGTAGGAGGGTATATAGTCTTTTGGAAAGCCAATCATGCATGCCCAACTAGCAAAATAAGTAAAAAATTACAAAGGAATAATGACTGTAGCATTATAATTAATCTTTCATACAGGATGACAACCAGAAAAAAGGCTAATGTTCTCACCAAAAATGATGTTACAGCTCATAGCAACCAAAATAATACTATTATTTTTTGAGTTAAATTAGTTTTCTAACATTATAATAATGAGTATATAAGTTTTAAATCTAAAAAATTTTATATGTTAAAAAATAATATAAAATTATTTTTAGATTCTATGTAACTACTTAAGCTTTCAAACTAAAGGTAAAGAATATCTGGCATTGGAAATTCACCGAACTCTTATGGAACTCAAGATACTTCTGGTAATCCAGCTGATTTTATTTTATTTTTTTCAAATAACCGATTTTACCAAGTGATTGCAGTGCTTTCGTTGGTTAATCTATTCTGTTAATTAATCCCTTATGCATGCCCACATGAAAAAAAAAAAATTGAAACTATAATTAGTAAAGCATCTTAGATAATAACATAAATCATATATTGCGACCTCACCTAACAGTTTAAATTGAAATAGTTGAGATGGTTCTTTGACATGGTATCAAAACTTGAATGACTAATTAACAGTCATGCATTTGAATCTCACCATCCTTATTTATTTGATAAAAATTAAACATAAGGTAATGTGTGTTCGAAAATAATATAAATTATATTTTGGAATCTCATCTAACAACTTAAACTATTGAGTTAAGATGGTTCTTTGACATGTTATAATATATGGCAGCAAAGAACTGCAGAACAGCAGCAATTACAAAAAGGAAAATAAAGTTGGAACTGCTTTCTTTTTTTCTTTTTTTTCTTTTCTCCTTTTTCAGTTACAAGGAAAGAGATAGCTAGCCTTTAGGGAAGGGGCAGTGGGGATTTGATGTTTCCCCCTTTTAAGCTGCTATCAGACTATGATAAAGATGATGTATCCTCAAATAAGTGTGAAAATGATGCTCCCTCTTAGAGCATATATCTCCTTCGATCTTGTGCCAAATATTAAATGATCTAAACATGAATGGAAGATTTTGAGATTGCTTACAAAATCAATCAAATTCAGTACCAATTTCAATGTCATATATATCTAGTTGCACCAAATTGGTTACATGCAGAGAACATACATTGCCAAGATGATGTTATATAGGATTAGCTCAATTTCTACAAGACAACTCGTGAGAATTGAATTCTTGAACACAAAGCCAAAGCAGCGAAAGGAGGATAATGGTTCCTTCCAGATTTTCCGTTCTTTCAATACTTGTAGTTCTTGTGTTAACACCATCTCGGATGGGTTCACATCCTATTCAGGATCAGGATAGGTTTCTACAGTGTCTATCTAGAAATTCTGAATCGTCCATTCCTTTTTCCACTGTCTTGTATTCTCCTATTAACTCTTCCTTCACCGCTATTTTACGTTCTTCTGCTCAAAACCTCAGGTTTACATTGCCTTCCCTGCCGAAACCTGAGTTTATCTTTACTCCTTTGGAAGAATCTCACATTCAAGCTGCTGTAATTTGCTCAAAACAGCTTGGAATCCACCTTAGAGTCCGCAGTGGAGGCCATGACTATGAGGGACTCTCTTATGTTTCTGAAACTGATACACCTTTCGTTGTTGTTGACATTGCTGAGCTTCATTCTATTAGTGTTGATATCGACAATAATAGTGCATGGGTTCAGGCAGGTGCCACAAATGGTGAACTCTACTACAGAATTGCTGAGCAAAGCACAACTCATGGCTACCCGGCTGGTACTTGCACAAGTTTAGGTATTGGTGGGCACATTACAGGAGGTGCATATGGCTCCATGATGAGAAAATATGGGCTTGCTGCAGACAATGTCATTGATGCGCGTATAATTGACGTTCACGGAAGAGTTCTTGATCGACAAACTATGGGAGAAGATCTATATTGGGCAATTAGAGGAGGTGGAGGAGGCAGCTTTGGAATAATTACTGCTTGGAAGGTAAAATTGGTTCCAGTACCATCAACTGTGACTATATTTACAGTTACCAAGTCCTTACAGCAAGGTGCTACTAAGCTCTTATTTAGATGGCAACAGGTTGCTGATAAACTTGACGAGGATCTCTTCATCAGAGTCAATATACAGACAGTTAATGTCAATAACAAAGGTGGAAGGACTATAACGACTTCCTATGATGCTTTGTTTCTTGGTGATGCGAACAGACTTCTCCAAGTAATGCGAGAAAGCTTTCCTGAACTGGGTTTGGCAAGACAGGACTGTATCGAAACAAGCTGGATCAATTCTACTGTATATCTTGGTGGCTACAACATCAATACATCTCCTGAAGTTTTACTTCAAAGAAGAAATATATTGAAGCACTACTTCAAAGCCAAGTCAGACTTTGTTAGACAACCTATACCTGAAACTGCTCTCAAAGGGTTATGGGAAATAATGTTAGAAGAAGACAATCCAGCTATAGTTCTTACCCCTTATGGTGGAAACATGGGCAAAATTTCCCAATCTCAGACTCCTTTCCCTCATAGAAAAGGTACCTTGTTCATGATCCAGTACTTGGCCAATTGGCGAGATGCGAAAGAAAATGTTAGAAAACATACCGATTGGACTAGGATGGTTTACAGGTACATGAAACCTTATGTTTCCATGTTTCCAAGACAAGCATATGTCAATTACCGGGACCTTGATTTGGGAATAAACAAGGAGACGAACACAAGCTTTCCAGAAGCAAGTGTTTGGGGCACTAAGTACTTCAAGGATAACTTCTACAGACTGGTACGGGTGAAGACCAAAGTTGATCCTGACAACTTCTTCAGGCATGAACAGAGCATCCCAACTCTTCCACATCATATGAGGAAAAGAAATTGAAGAGACATTGGTCAAGGACAGAGAAAGGTTCCTTGGAGGATCACAGTAGTGTCTTGTTTCTGACCTCAATTTCTTTCAATAGTTTATCTTTCGAGATTATGTTAAATAAAAGTTGTTGATGCTGCATTAAGATGTTGCAAGAAAGTACATACTCGATATGATTTTAGTGATGTTGAACTTTTCTTTGTTGCATAATGCTTATAGTATGAATGTTATCACCAAAGAAAAAAAATAGAACTTTAAACATGGTTAAAACAATGAGATAATTAAACATTTGATGCATTAAATGTGTGGTTAGAAAAATATGAAATTTCTAAGATTTTTAATCATTCCTATAATTATATTATATCAGTAATGTCACAAGTCATTGTCTCATTGCACAAATCAGATAAAATAAGATAATGCAGAGTAATAATATATGCTAAGATAATGTCAGGATTAGTTAGCTCAACTTCAGGGTCAACTATTCACAATTCCTCTATAAGAAAACCATTTGAAACTTCAATTCTGAACAAGCCAAAGCAAGAAAATCAAGCAAAATGGTGCGCTCAACTTCTTCCATTCCTTCAATTCTTCTGTCCATCCTACACCTATCTCCGTTTGTAGTTTCGCTTCCAATTCAGGACAGTTTTCTAAACCTGAGTTTATCTTCACTCCTCTGAAAGAATCTCTCATCCAAGATGCCATTATTTGCTCTAACAAGCTTGGAATTCGCCTTAGAGTCCATAGTGAAGGTGACGACTATGAGGGACTCTCTTATACCCTTTGATGAGTAGTTAAGGGTATAAATATTCGAGGGATATTTTGGGTCTTTTCATATATTAATTAATGATAAGTTTTAATTGGTTTGAGTTTTTTAATTCAGGTATTTTTAATTTTATATATGTAGTTTTATTTTTCAAGTAATGATTTTATTAATCAATGCATATATTTTTAACATATTAAAAAGAATTGGAAAAAAAAACGTAGTAGAATGGTAGAATTTATTTTAAATATATATATATATATATATAGATATATAAGGGTAAAATCCATTAAAAACAAAGTACAGGGGGGTAAACAAGTTATTAACCCATTGTTATTAGTTAAATACAAGTCCACAGTAAATTATAAACTGTCTCTAGGTCCACAATGAAAAGTATACCTTTATGCTACCATGGCTTGCTATAGTTTTTATTTCTTTATTTATTTTTCATGTTAAAAAGAAAGGGATAGCCTTGGTGGTACGTAGAGCAATGGGGATCCGATGTTTCCCCTATTTAGCTTCTCGAAAAGTATGAAAGCACAATCTTAGAGAATATATTTCTTTCATCAAAAGCATGTAGATTGGATTAGAACAATCGCAAGTGCATGAAACCTCATGTTTCCAAGAATCCAAAGGGATGCATATGCATATTCCTTACACGATTGAAGCAAGTGTTTTTGGTACTTTAGGAGAACTTCTACGGATTGGTACAGTTGAAGACCAAAGTTGACCTGGGAATTGAACTTCAGGCATGAACTGGGTGTCTCGATTTTTCGACTTCATAAAGAAATTGATCATGGCCAGTAAAAGGTTTCTAGGATGATCACATTTGTCAATTGTGTCTAGATTGGAGTAGTGGCATGAATTTATTTCAATAGTTAATTTTTTTTTTCTTGTCGCAAGAAAAGTATGTAAATCATCAGTATGAATTTTAGTGATGTTGAACATTTCAATCATGCAGAAGTTTCTTATTTCAAAAGTCAAATGTTGCTGGTATGAATCTTATGAATGTTAACAGTAGAGAATATTGTGTAGGTAAATTAAAAAATTCTGATAGTGGTTAAATACGCCTGGTTGAAAAAATTTGAGATTGCTGACAATATTGATCATTCAGATTCATAATCCAAAAGTCAAGTTCTGAATGGACGAAAGCATCTAGGACAAGATAACTCAACTTAATTACGGGTCAAATTTCACATCTCCACTATAAGATAACTTTGCTAACAACAATCTTGAAATAGCAAGAAAATCAGGAAAATGGTGTCTTCAAGATCTTCCATTCTTTCGATGCTTCTGTTCCTCCTCCTAACTCAATTTGTAGTTTCACTTCATCTTCAGGATAGGTTTCTAAAATGTCTCTCAAGAAATTCTGAATCATCCTTTCCTTTCTCCACTGTCTTGTATGCTCCAAACAACTCATCATTCAATAGTATTTTACTATCTACTGCTCAAAACCTCAGGTTTACGCTGCCTTCAGTACCGAAACCTGAGTTAATCTTCACTCCTTTGAAAGAATCTCACATCCAAGCTGCGGTTATTTGCTCAAAGAAGCTTGAGATTCACCTTAGAGTCCGTAGTGGAGGCCATGACTATGAGGGACTCTCTTATGTATCTGAAATTGAGAGACCTTACATAGTTGTCGACCTTGCCGAGCTCCGATCCATTAGCGTTGATATTGAGGATAACAGTGCGTGGGTTCAGGTGGGTGCCACGAATGGTGAACTTTACTACAGAATTTCTGAGAAAAGCAAAACTCATGGCTTCCCAGCTGGTACTTGCTCAAGTTTAGGTATGGGGGGGCACATTTCAGGAGGTGCATATGGTGCCATGCTGCGAAAATATGGCCTTGGAGCAGATAATGTCGTTGATGCACATATAATTGATGTTCATGGAAGACTTCTTGACCGAAAATCCATGGGCGAAGATCTTTTTTGGGCCATCAGAGGAGGTGCAGGGGGCAGCTTCGGAATCGTCACGGCCTGGAAGGTAAAATTGGTTTCTGTACCATCAACGGTGACAGTATTTACAGTTACTAAGACATTAGAACAAGGTGCAACTAAGATCCTTTGTAGATGGCAAGAAATTGCTGATAAACTAGACGAGGATCTTTTCATCAGAGTACTCATTCAGACAGCTAACGCCACCTCCCAAGGTAAAAGAACTATTGCTACCTCTTACAATGCCTTGTTTCTTGGTGATGCCACCAGACTTCTTCAGATAATGCACCACAGCTTCCCTGAATTAGGTTTGGCCCGACAGGATTGTATTGAAACAGACTGGATCAATTCTACCGTATACCTTGCTTTCTTCCCAAATAATACTCCTCCTGAAGTTTTACTTCAACGGAGGAATATAGTCAAGCTATTCTTCAAAGCCAAGTCGGACTACGCCAAAGAACCCTTACCTGAAACTGCACTTGAAGGGTTATGGGATATTATACTGGAAGAAGAGCTTCCTACAGTAGCATTTACTCCTTATGGTGGAAAGATGAGTGAAATTTCTGAGTCTCAGATTCCTTTCCCTCATAGAAAAGGTATCCGGTTCATGATTTTGTACTCGGCCAATTGGCAAGATGCAAAGGAAAATGTTGCGAAGCATGTAGATTGGACCAGGAAGGTTTACAAGTACATGCAACCTTATGTTTCCAAGCATCCAAGGGAAACATATATCAATTACAGGGATCTTGATTTGGGCATAAACAAGAGGACTAACACAAGCTTTACAGAAGCAGGTACTTCCTGGGGTCTTAAGTACTTCAAGAATAACTTCCACAGATTGGCATTTGTGAAGGCCAAAGTTGATCCTGACGACTTCTTCTGGCATGAGCAGAGCATCCCACCTCTTCCATTTCACATGAGATGAAGAATTGGAGAGATATTAAGCTATTATATTTTTTTAATCGCATGTTCAATTTCCATATTGTATTCTGATTGAACCAATGTAGTGAGGTTATTTAGCAATTTGACAGAAAGAAATCCCTGCCTTGTTGCCCAATTTCATATTTTATTGTTCATTTCAAAAATAAGTTTGCTTGTGATCTCTTCTTTCTAATCCATTTGGTGAAGTAATTGACTAAACTGAAATCGATAGGGGACGTTAAACAGTGGCATTGAAAATCTTGTTGGACTTTATACTAATATGTCCAGATAAGAATAAATATGATTAGTATTATATTTGATCTTTATATTGTCAAATTATTGTCTACAATAAGCTACCAGCTGCCAATTATTGTCAAACTTTGATCTTTATATAATATATTCTGGCACTGGAGTGTCAAAACATATGATTTTGTAGGCGTTTCTTCAATAAGCTAAACCAACATACAAGGCACGAACGCCTTGCAAGTTAACAGTGCTGGGGTTGACGCTGGGGCGACAGTTTGTGAATTGTATTATAGGGTTGCTGAGAAAAATCCTGTGCATGGATTTCCAGCAGGAATTTGTCCTGCAGTTGGTGTTGGTGGGCATTTGTGTGGAGGCGGGTTCGGTACCATGTTGAGAAAATATGGCCTAGCTTCTGACCATATTCTTGATGCTCACATAGTTGATGTGAATGGAAGAGTTCTTGATAGAAAATCAATGGGAGAGGATCTGTAATGGGCTATTACAGGAGGTGGGGGAGCAAGTTTTGGGGTCATCCTTCCCTGGAAGGTGAACCTTGCTTATGCTCCGACAATTTTACTGTATTCAGTGTTGGCAGGACACTAGAGCAAAGAGCGACTAGGCTTGTTCACAAGTGCAAATTGTTAAATAATATTTATTTAGTTTTATTTATTAAAGGTAGAATAGTATTTTTAGTTTAACTTATATATAATTTCTTTGTATTTAGATTAACTCTAAGCACTTATAATAAACACATTATTGAGAATTCTAGCCTCCTTTTTCTGTTTGATCTGAATTATTTCTACATGGTATCAGAGCTGGTTTTATGGAACGAGATTTAATCTCAAACACAGCTTTTGTAGATCCAGCAGGTTTTAATTTATTTTTTTAGTGATATTTTGTCTTCCGCTTCTGCAAAATCTGGTATTTCGTCTTTCCTTTAGCTTCTGCAATTTGGTATTTCTGTTATGTCTCTACAATTGTTTTGGTATTTCTTCTTCTGCAATTTGATATCTGTGTTCAGTTTCTGTAATTTGTGTTGTGTTTTGTAGTAATTGTATAATTTCGAGAAGATATTTGTTGAGTATTTGTGATTTCTGTTCAGTTTCTGCAATTTGGTATTTTGTCTTTCGCTGCTTTTGCATTCTGGTTCTCCTTGTTAGTTAATTATGGCTACCGAAGAGATGATTCGCTTCAGTCTGTGAGTGTGAGGTTAGATGGAAAGATTTATTCATATTGGAGTTATGTAATGAGAAATTTTCTTAAGGGTAAGAAGATGTGGGGCTATGTTAATGGAACTTATATGATACCTAAGAATACTGAGGAGGGGGATGTTGTTTTGATAGACACATGGGAAGCAAACAATGCAAAGATCATTACTTGGATCAACAATTCTGTTGAGCATTCGATAGGTACGCAGTTGGCGAAGTATGAAACAACAATGAAGGATTTGGGTTCTCTTCGATATTTTCTGAGTATTGAAGTAACTTACTCACCTAGAAGTTACCTTTTTTCTCAATCTAAATATGTTGCAGAAATTCTTGAGTAGGCTAGACTTACTGATAACAAGACTGTAAACACTCTCATTGAAGTTAACGCAAGGTACTCTTCTTCTGATGGTTTACCTTTGGTAGATCCTACTTTATACCATACTATTGTTGGGAGCTTGGTATATCTCACCATTACTCATCCAGATATTGCATATGTTATTTATATTGTTAGTCAGTTTGTTGCTTCTCCTACTACTGTTCACTGGGCAGTTGTTCTTCGTATTTTGTGATATCTTCAAGGTACAGTTTTTTAGAGTCTTTTACTTTCATCCACCTCTTTCTTGGAGCTACGTGCATACTCTGATACTGATCATGGTAGTGATCCCACAAATCGCAAGTCTATTACCGAGTTCTGTATTTTTTTACGTGATTCTCTTATTTCTTAGAAGAGCAAGAAACAATCTATTGTTTCTCAATCATCCACCGAAACAGAATATCGTGCCATGGCATCTACTACCAAAGATTGTTTGGTTACGTTGGCTACTTGCTGATATAAGAGTTTCATTTTCTCATCCTACTTTTATGTATTGTAACAACCAGAGTTCTATTCAGATTACTCACAACTTGGTTTTTCATGAACGAACTAAGTACATTGAGATCGATTGTCATCTTACTCGTCATTATCTCAAGCATGGCACCATTACTTTGCCTTTTGTTTCTTCTTCCTTGCAGATTGCAGATTTCTTTACCAAGATGCATTCCATTTTTCATTTTCGTTTTCTAGTTGGCAACTCTCAATGCTTATAGCTGCCGCATCGTGAGTTTAAGGGGAAATGTTAAATAATATTTATTTAGTCTTATTTATTAAGAGTAGGATAGTATTTTCAATTTAACCTATATATAATTTCTTTATATTCAGGTTAACTCTAAGCACTCATAATAAATATATTATTGAGAATTCTAGCCTTCTTTTTCTGTTTGATCTAAATTATTTCTACGGAAACATATGGGGCCAAATCTTGAAGAAAATTTGTTCATCAGGGTTATTGCAGAAGCTGTTGGAGATGCAAGAAAAGGGAACAGAACAATCCATGCTACTTTTAAGCACTCTTTGTTTCTTGGAAGAACTGATCAGCTTCTTGAATAATGTTTTCCTTGACTTGGGCTTCAAGAGTATAGATTGTACTGAAATGAGCTGGATTGAGTCTATTCTTTATTTTTAGGGTAACCTAAAGAGGAAACTATGGAAGCCCTTATAAATATAGCAGATTTTATCGAGCACCCTATAGCAGAACCCGTTTTGAAAAAGTTATGGAACTGGTGTTTGGAAGAAGAGAAGCCAATATTAATCAGGGACGGAAGAATGGAGGAAATATCCGAATCAGAAACTTCATTTCCATATAGAGAAGCTATCCTGTACAGCATACAGTTTGGTCAAGTCATGTCATCAAATTGGATAAGGTACATATACGAGAGCATGACTTCTTACATGTCTAAGAATCCCAGACTCGAAAATCAAAGAAGGGAGCATACTTGCTTAAGCACTAGATCATCCTTAAAAATTAATAAATTTGAAAGATGTTGGTGGTTCCTAAACTCCAACCTTAAGAATTTTTATTTAGAGGATTTAAACTAAAAAAGTATTTTCAAACAAGCTTTGATATAATCGAAGGCAGGCCCTTTTCATGTCTTAAATGCCCCATCCATGCTAAGATTAGTGTAAATGGAACGATAATATTGAGAAAACTTGGGGTGATGGCCCTTGTCGTATAGACAAACACCTTATCCACAATGCATGTGAACATGACAACAGTCTCTGCTAATTGCCGAATGAAATAAAAATGACAAAATGCAGTTGATGTGGAGAGCCTAAAATCTCTAATCAGGGTATCAGTGGTGTCTTCACGTAAATATTTGCTAGTAACAAACGGCCTCTCACAATATCCCTAGTTGACAGTCAAATAAAGACCATAAATACCCAAGATGGTAACCCCAGAAGTTAGGAAAAATGAATCACATTGTTCTTGTTTCTCTTTTGCTTTCAGTTTCATGGGCAACTTGTAGTAGTAAAATCCATGAAAACTTCATACAATGCATGTCAACTGAGTTCAATGCCTATACTAAATCCTTTCAAACCATATTCACTCCTCAATCCCCTTTGTATTCATATATCTTGCAATCATCTAAACAAAATTTGAGATGGTTGAACTCAACATCAAAGCCTCATCTCATCATTACTCCATTTCATGAGTCTGAAATCCAGGCAGTAATTCTTTGTAGCAAGAAGCAAGGGTTACAAGTTAGAGTTCGAAGCGGTGGCCATGACTATGAAGGTTTATCTTTTCTATGCAAGACACCATTCATCATCATTGATCTTGTCAATCTTAGAGGGATTGAGATTGATATTGAAGATGAAACAGCATGGGTTCAAACTGGTGCAACACTTGGTGAGCTTTATTATGCTATTGCAAAGAAAAGTAGAGTTCATGGATTCCCAGCAGGATTATGCCCTACTGTGGGTGTTGGTGGACACTTTACTGGAGGTGGGTTTGGTATCTTGTTAAGGAAATATGGCCTTGCTGCAGATAATGTCATTGATGCTTACTTGATTGATGTGAACGGGAGGATTCTTGATAGACAAGGAATGGGAGAAGACTTGTTTTGGGCTATTCGAGGGGGTGGTGGAGCAAGCTTTGGAATCATACTGTCATGGAAGATCAAGCTGATTCGGGTTCCACCAACTGTGACTGTATTCACTGTGCCAAAAACTATTGAACAAGGTGCCACCAAGCTTGTCCATAGGTGGCAAAACATTGCAGGTAAACTACACGAAGATCTCTTCATCAGAATCGTCATTCAGAATGTTGGAGGAGAGAATACTTCAAACAAGAAGACAGTGGAAGCTTCCTTCAACTCACTGTTTCTTGGAGGCATCGACAGACTAATCACCTTGATGAATGACAGTTTCCCTGAGTTGGGATTGGTACCTGAAAATTGCACAGAAATGAGTTGGATTGAGTCTACAGTCTATTTTGCTGGATTTCAGAAGGGAAGCCCTTTAGAGGTCTTACTTGACAAGACTCAACTATACAAAGCCAAATTCAAGGCAAAATCTGACTTTGTAACAGAACCCATACCTGAATTTGGACTTGAAGGAATATGGGAAAGGTTCTTAGAGGAAGGGCTAGTGTTCATGATAATGGACCCTTTCGGTGGAAGAATGAATGAGATTCCAGAATCTCATATTCCTTTCCCTCACAGGGAAGGAAATTTGTACAACATTCAATACCTGGTGAAGTGGGATGAGGATGAGGCTAGAGCAACACACAAGCATGTAAATTGGATCAAGATGCTGTATAGGTACATGAAACCATATGTTTCCAGATCCCCAAGGGCTGCGTATCTTAATTATAGAGATCTTGACTTAGGCATTAACAAGCATGCAAACACAAGTTATTCTGAGGCTAGGGATTGGGGTATGAAGTATTTCAAGGGCAATTTCAAGAGATTGGTTCAGGTGAAAAGCAAGGTTGACTCGGACAATTTCTTCAGAAGCGAACAAAGTATTCCAAGCATCCATAATGTGTAATGTGTCCCATGTGAGTGCAAGGCCCTTTTTAATCGGCTCCACAGGCTTTAGGTTCAAAACAGGGAGTCAACAAGGGGGCAATAATCCCTCCCATAAATTGTACTTGTGAGAGATCACCTAGTAAAAATTAACTATTTAGTTAGAATCCAGCAGAAAACTAACTGCTTAGTGCAGAGGGCGAAGTAGAGCATCAAGTGGATTAAAGTCCTAATAATACCCACAGAAATTACGACTTTCAACTACATTACGTCCAAGAAAAAAAAAAGAACAGAGAAGGAGTGAGACTAACCTCGCAGTGGCAGTAATTTCTTGATAAAGCACTTGGGAGCAATGTCACAATTGCAAAGACACGCACTATGCAGAACCCGCACCCAGACATTCTTGGCCAGGCTATGCCTAGGTCATGTAAGAAGAGACTCTAAAGCTTATAACTAAACATTGGCCTTGCAAGCAGCAACATCCTCGATATGAGCATGAATTGTGCTATCGTAACAGGGCAATTGAGGATTTGTACAGGATTATAAAAGCACAGCATGCTCCACTATCACCTGTGCAACTAAGCCAACGAAGTCAACATATATGATGGCAGGACAAGGAACCACTGAGAAAAAAATTTGACGCACAAAAGAATTCTTCATGAAGACCTGTGTTTCATATAGAGTGCCTATGCTCATCTTATATTCTTTCACCTAAAAATGTAAATTGTAAATTGAAATGGTTCGTTAATCAAATCATGCAAGCTGATGCAAAATGCTACAGAAGGTGCTTCAAAAAATTTACAATGTTATTGGAGGTAAGAGACAGGACTCATACAGAAAGGCTTTCACCACGAGCTACATCTCAAAATTTATGTCGCTAGTTTCTGCCCACTCAGAACTCAAAAAAAGGACAAAACTTATATGGAGAATTCCATCTCAGAGTGGAAAGCCTACTAAAAAAGTGAATCCCAAAAAAATTTCTACATTTTTTTAGTTTTAGCCATATTACAAATTGATAACCACTCGCTATTGAGAAACTCCCGCATCAAACTTGAAGAGTATTGTTGCAGATGGTAATATGTTCTTATTGCAACTATTCAATTGTCTCAGCGGACATCAGAAGATGGCAAGAGGCTGAGTGACAATGCTTGCTGCTCCTTGGTCAGTGAAGAAAACCAGCTTCTTATATGATCAATGGAAACGGATTGGCGTGACATTGCTGGGAGGCAAGAGTTGCTCTGGATAAGCTTCTCAAAATCAAGAGAAAGTAGACCTAGCAAAGCAGTGGCCAAAGCAATTTGAACAGGAAGAGCCATTCTGATGGTAGCATCCCGTGAAAGAAAACCAGACAATTTACACCTCAAGTTCTCTACTCCATTATCTTCATAGCCAAAAGCAGAAACTCCGAGCCTGAATCAACATGGTAGATTAAATCATCCAGTAATTAGTAATGCAACACAAAAATCGAATTTTGTACTGTCCAAGATAAATGAAGAAAATGTCACCAAGTAGGTTTGCTATAAATCCATAACATGAGAAACAAAATTTATTCTGCCCCAAAAGCCAAATATAAATTTTTGGAGTGCTAAATAACGTTATCTAACACAGCTATATATATATATATATATATATATATATATATATATATATCAATATGGATCACCCATTAATATTCAAAGGTAAACAGCTTTTCAAGATAAGACAGTAACTAATAATAGGTTAATTGGTTAAAAGCTACCCTGAATTTTTTATCAACGGGATATTAGTCCCTAACCTTTTTTTATTCTGATTTAGGTCCTAAGCCTATTTTTTGATCAGCGATGTAGTCCTTCCGTCAACTTTGAGATATTTGTTATAGTTCTGCATGGTCACGTGACCACACTTGCTGTCAAAGTTGACGGAAGGACTACATTGCTGATTCAGGACCTAAATCAGAATAAAAAATGTAGACTAATGTCCTGTGAAACGAAAGTTGATGATAGTTTTTAACCAATTAGCCTAGATAATATATAAACATAAACAAATGACGGATCATGCTAAACATACCTTCCAAGTTGACCAAGGAGAATAACCACAGCAGCAGCAAAGTTGTCTAACTTAGTTCTTTCTAGCATTTCCAACAGCTCAGGTATAATTTTGCTACAGGTCCACTCCCAGCTCTGCATATAGACAAGAAAGACAGGTGAACATAAGGCTTTGCCACATTTCTTTTCAGGACTATGAATAATTGAGTAGTTTACACAAAAGATGTATATGAATGGAAACACTGATACAAAACCAAAAGGGGAAACCACATACCATATTGCAAGCAAGCAACTCAACCAAAGATAGAAGATCACTGAGGCCACACAAAGTCTCATTCATGATAGAATTTGATCTCGCAGGCATCACACACTTTTTTAAACTACAGGATGTATCACAATTCATATCAAGGGCAGAATGAACCTCTTCTTGATTTAAACTCAGTTTGTCTGTATCCTTACAGCATAGTACATTGGAATTTGACAAGCTGGGTGATTTCATTGGATGATGCATGATTCCAGAAACAGCACAATTCTGAAGCTTTTCCAAGAGCACTGATGTAACAGTATCTATGGAAACAGCATCTGTTGAGAATGGGCATTTAGTACATGGATGGAACATTCCACCCTTGTACCTGGTAAGACTGGAAGCTGCTGAAGCAACTGGTGAATCCCCCCCTTCAAGAAACATTATTATTGATTTCAACATAGTCATTGTCAAATTGTGCTCCCTCAGGGAGAAAAACTTCTCTCCAGCCAGGTAAGCAAAAATGTGTAGAATAGTAAGTACAAAAACAGTATCCCATTTGTGCATCAGCAGAAGACTGTATGAAGCCTGACAAAGAAATCCAATGCAGTCAATTGCTGCACATATTGAAGCTAGTATGATACTTCCAGCCACTAAAAGGTCAGCTGAAGCTGATTTGGAGGCAAATTTTATATTTACACCATCCAGAAGGATGTCTATCATTGAATCGCATCCACTCAATGATTCAGAAGATAGATCTGCATATATCATCAGTTTCCCATCTAGGAGGAATTCTTCAATGAGGCCAAGCAGTTCATCCAAACAACATACCTCCGCAAACAAGTTTCTTGCCTCAACATCAGAGACAACTGCAATCAAGAAAACACAAGAGTTAGGCTCAACAAAAAACAACCTAGGAGAATAAATACTAGATCATATATTGCAAGGACAATAGAATATTTATAGCATGTCAATATCAGAAGAAAAAAAATTACAACAAATAGACATACCTGCAAATATGTCTTTGGCAAAAGAATCTAAGCAGAAGATAAAGTCCTGATCCGAAAAGCTTCCAAATTTCCCCCAATTGCAAGCAGAGAAATTCAGCAGCAGCAACGTGAAAAATGTGCAAGCCTTCTCCCTGAAAGATGTAGACAGAAAACAAGAAGAAAAATTCAATGTCATAATCTAACCAAGCCAGTGTTGTCAAGAGGCGCTCGCCTAGGCACTCCAAGCGAGGCGAGGCTAGGCCCTAGCACCTTTATTAGCCTCAGACGTTGGATTTCAATGAGGCGCACCTAGGCGAGCGCCTTGTGAGTGGGTGCAAGGCACTAAGGCTAGCGCCTGCTTGAAGTTCTTCCCTTTCTGTTGGATTTTTCTTTATTTTTTTAATTTACCACAAGAATCAACTTAGGGGTATTTTTATAAAAAAAAAAAACAAAGATTAGGGTGAAAAAAATTTTAAAAAATCATTAAAGTGGAAGATGAACCGACAATGAAGGACACTTAGAAGAGAAACACCAACCACATTTTCTTTTTTCAACAGTAGGAGGCGAAGAACAACACATTTGTACAGTTAATACTTTAATTTTTTCTAAACAAGTGCATTATAGTTTGAGAGATGAGGATTTCGATTATAATCATGAAATGGAGGATGTGGAGGATTCAAGTGAAGGAGAGGAAAGCATGGATGGAGATGTTTTTGAAGATTAATGAATAATGATGATGATATTTAATTTTGCTTTTTAATCTAACAGGCTACTTACTACTATAAATTATCTTATTTTGTTTTAAGGGTGAAAAATATAACTTTATATGACTATGTTATGGTATTTTATATTTTCCTTTGATTTTCTAATGATCTAATCTTAATTGGAAAGATATATATTTTAGATTTATAAAATATAATATAATATAAATTTTTTTTTAATTTATAGCATATTGCCTTAGTTTCACTCAGGCGTGCACCTAGCACCCCGGGTATTTTACAAGCTTGGCGCATTTCGCCTTTGACAACACTGAACCAAGCACACAATCTCTATTAACTAACATGGGAATTAAACTCATGTAAAACTCTACAGTGGTGCAGATATGATATGCTTGAATAGAGATGCATTACTTACTTGGGTAAACTGTTCTCTTCCAGTTTTAGAGCACAAAGGATCTTTTGAACCAAACAATCTGCTTGAGTGTCCAAAGAACAGCGAGTCATACAAGTTCGAGTCGCAGATAATACTCTAGACATGCTTATAGTGTCCTTTATATCTGAATGCATCACACAGTATTTAGGAATAGTGTCGTGTCTAGAACCAGTTTCGCCTTCAATTGGAAACTTCAGGCCCTCATAACTAGAACTAGGTATATTCAGCATCTCAATCTCCAATCCCAATCCAGGACCTCTGGTCTGACCATCAGAAGCTTTTCCAGCATCAACATCGTTACCAGTGCCACTTCTATTGCCTAATGTATCAAGGGAATCTGCATGGCCTCCATTTTCATGCAGTCCATCAGCACAGGAAATTCCAAAGGAGCAGTCTTTTAATTGTTTGGAACTAATTTCAGCATCAATGACATCTAATCTGAAAGAAGGCACTAGAGATTCCTTTCCATTAGGTAAACTTCGAGGGAAGCTTTCATCAAGCATGGGTTTAAAATTATCCATGTTATCAGATATTTCAGCACCTGAAGACCCTATCTCAGGAAGAATTGGGGACATAGGCATTTCCATTGCTCTCCTGTAACATTCCTCATCTGCAGTGTTATCCAAGTCCAACAATTTCATATAATCCCCATTGGCTACTTCCTCAAAACTTACCATACCTTCAGGGCTACTTTCAAAAGAATAACTCAAACCTTCCCTGCATGCCTTTGAGGCTTCCAAAAAATTATTGGCAGTAGTGGAGATATATCCACAGGCATTTGCATCTTCATGGACCTCTTTCCCAGCTATTTCAGTCTTCTCCCGCTGATCTATGCCAGATAAACGGTGGACAATTACATTCTCTTCATGAGATATCTTTCTTTTCTTATGAATCCTCCCATGCTTACCATATGAACCACCTTGCAAATTAGGTTCTACATATTTGGCTTCTTCCTTTGGTTTTTCAATTTGCCTGTTTAACATACCATGCAAGGCAGAGAGTTTCTCTTCCATCTGCAGGTGCAGCTTCTTACCCTCCGAATACAAAAGTTCAACAGATTCAACTGCATCAAGGATCCTCCTCTTCCTACCATGTCTATTAACTCTTCCAATCACGTCAAAGCTAGGAGGACTTCTAACACTATTGTCAGCTACCACAGCAAGATTTTCATTGTGCTGTACTTTAGTGACTTCATCAGACATTCCAGAAATTGTTGTCTGCGCCCTAAAGTTATCTTCTACCAAGTTCTTTGATGTGGGAAAAAATGGACCCCTTTCCTGTGAGCCGACCAACTGACCATCAGAAAAAGATGCCGAACTGGAATTTAT
Source organism: Populus deltoides (assembly GCA_015852605.2). NCBI lineage: Eukaryota > Viridiplantae > Streptophyta > Magnoliopsida > Malpighiales > Salicaceae > Populus > Populus deltoides. The sequence continues at coordinate 20,162,329 of CM027580.2, forward strand.
TGCAGAAGTCTGTAACAGTTTTTGGTTAGAGCCTCCAAGCAGAGACTCCAATTTAGAATCAATACCTGAGATGGAAGCAGCATAGTTCCCACTGGATGGAGAAACCAACGGAACTGTACAGTGAAGTGTTTGCGTGGGAGGTTCAGAGACAGCCAAAGCCATGCAACTAGGCTTCAGAAGTTCACTTTCATTATTAGAATACATCTGACATTGTTCTTCTGCACACAGTTTTCTGTTCAACTTTGAACTTTGCATGGTTCCGTGGTTTCCAAACTGCCAAGATCATCAAACAATCCAGTTAGCAAACTACTAGCCGAGGCTTGTGCAGATTTTAATTACATAGAATGGAACAAATGTATTAGAAACAACAATGAATGCACAAGCAAAGACAAAATAACACTGATTCAAGTTCTCAAGTCCAATGATATAAATATAATTATTAAAATAAACATTGGAATAATTACTAAACTAAACATTTGAAATGCTAATCAATGTGCTACAACAGCCCTGAAAAGATGCATAATTATTCACTCAAAACATCGAACAAACATGGGAGACACCATGCTTTATTTCGGCTGCTAAAAATTCAAATCTAATACATAGTGCCCACCACGGTTTTATAGCTAGCACTAACACTCCCACATGAGAAACAAAGTGAATGTTACAAAATGATCGAGAATGAATGTATTCTGTGTGAACTAAATAAATAAGAAGGGGAAGGAAAGCAGAGAAAGAGAGAGGAAGAACTCAAGTTTCCTATTCAAAGAGTGAGGAAAGAAGATTCTAACGTATATGACAATTCCAATACATATTGTTCAATTGTAAATCATATCGACCACAGCAATCATAAACTTCAATAAAAAGATAGTATTGAGAGAATGTCTTTAAAGAGGCATCAGGTAACCAAGCACATCTAAGAAAAATCAAACAGAAGCTAAGTATAGTAACAAATGCCAAATCCTGTTTGCTAAATTTCAAAAATAAATTGCATTGCCACCATCATAAAAACAAGTGTCTTGTATTCCAAATTAAAAGTTTAAAAGAATAAGTTGTAAGTGATTCAAAATCAAGATTGACCTTTTCCATTTTCTCTGTACCTCCATCGCTGGATGAGAAATATCTATCCAGTACATCAAGGCGAAACAACATTTGACCAAAATCAAGCTTCAAGCGAGCTAGTTCTTGCTGAAGAAAACTATTACGGTTTTTTTCCATCTTAGCCACTACTTTGGCATGCTTTAATCGCATCTTTTCAAGCTTCACTTGCTTTTCCAAGAACTTCAGTTTTGTCTTTTCCACATTCATAACTTTGTCAGGTAAAACTGAAGAAGCCACAACAACTTTTTTGGAGGATTGGAGTTCCTGTATCTGCTTCTGCAATTCTTCAATCTTTATTTTATCTTCATCAAGCTGACGAGACAGCTGATCAGCACGGGATTTTTCTTCTGCTGCTATCTTCCTATTCATTTTTGAAAGGTTTCTTAGCTTTTCTGCTTTCATCATCTCTGAATCTGCACGTTTTTTCTCAGTAATAGCTTTTCGCTTCTCAATATCTAACCTTTTGGTTGCTTCCTTGTTATTTAAGAACTCCAAAACCAGCTTTGATTGATCTGAATTGTTCTTCAAATTTTCCAATGAATCCCTAATTGTGGCATCTTCACCATTCGTGATTTCATCATGTTGATCATCAAAAGTCCCACCCATATTTTTGGACTGTATGAATCCATTTATCCCCTTCTCCAGTTCCTCAATCTTTATTCTAGCATCTTCCAACTGCCGAGAAAGATTATCAGCACGAGACTTTTCCTCTATGACCTTCCTTCCATTTGTTTCAGCAAGTTTCCTTTGCTCCTTTGCTTTAGCCACCTCTGAATCAGCACGTTTTCTCTCTTTCATCACCTTAGCTTTTTCTGCTTCTAACATTTTGTTTGCATCTTCAAGCTTCAGAGTCTCAGCAACCAATTTTGATTTTGACTCAGCAGCTTCTTTTTTTAAAGACTCTAACTGACGCTGATATTCCTCAGCCTTCTGTGTTTTCTCAATTCTTTTTCTCGCATCTTCCAACTGCTTGCAAATATTTTCAGTGTGAGATTTCTCTTCCATGAGCTTCTTCCAGTTTGCTTCTGCAAGCTTTCTATGCACCTCTGCTTTCGCCAGCTCTGAATCAGCATGCTTTTTCTCTTTGGTCACCTTGAGTTTTTCTGCTTCAAACTTCTTGTTTGCCTCCTCAAACTTCAAAGTTTCAGAAGCCAACTTAGATTTTGCCAGCTCAGCTTCTTTCGTCAATGTCTCCAACTGAAGCCGATATTCCTCAGCCTTCTTCCACTCACTACTAGCATGCTTCCTCTCTTCATTGGCCTTAGCCTTTTCAGCTTTCACTTGTTGCCATGCTTCAGCAGCTCTCTTCCTCTCCACCTCAGCCTTCTTCTTTTCAGATTCCGCCCTTGTCTTCTCTCTCTCATGAAGCTCCTTGAGCCTACTGATTTCCTTCTCCCCTTTAGAAACTTGATCTTGAAGAAGCTTAACCTCCCCATTTTTGTCTTCATCGACCATACTTCCCTTCTGCTGTAAGGATGATATTTCAGACTTAAGGGCAGAAATCTCATTTTCCAAAGAGACTCTCAAAGCCGCTTCTTTCTCTTTCCCCTCTTTCTCAGCTTTTACATGCTTCCATGCATCAGCAGCACTCTTCTTCTCCACTTCAGCATTCTTCTTTTCAGAATCTGCTCTTAGTTTCTCTCTCTCAAGAAGCTCCTTAAGCCTACTGATTTCCTTCTCTCCTTTAAAAACCTGATCTTGAAGCAGCTTAACCTCTGTATTTTCAACTTCTGGAAATGCACTTCCCTTCTGACGTAAGGTGGATACTTCAGACTGGAGGGCAGAAATCTCCTTCTCCAATTTAACTCTCAAAGCCGCTTCTTTTTCTCTCCCCTCTTTCGCAGCTTCCACCTTCGCTCTCTCTTCCTCACAAGCTGCAAAAACAAACTAATTTAAATTTCTATACTACATGCAAAAAAGTATACCTGCATAGTAGGTAGTACAATACAATATCAAATAAAAGTAGCTTCCAACATGGCTTTTCCTAATCATTCATTCGAACATCACGCATCTTCTACACAAATTAACAAACTTGGCATTATCATCAGACTAGATAACAATAACAAGTGAGATAGATATATTCAACCAAATAGAAAAATGGACTATCAAAATTTCAACTTCAAACCAAAAGCCAACCCAACAAATCAACATTATAACAAGATCATCTAATCTGTTTTTTTTTCAAAAAGAAAATCCAACAAAAAAAAAACTCCATTAATTCTTTTTCAAAAAACAACTTTTACCTTTATTGAGACTAACATTCTCAGCTTGAAACTTATCAGCTTGTTCAGTCAAAAGCTTAACTGCTTGCCTCAAACACTTCCTTCCTTCTTCCAACTTCCCACACTTCTCTTTCCACTAAATTCAAAAAAAAAAAAACCCAGAAAACATTAATCATCAGAAACCAGAAAAACCAGGAAAAAAAAACCATATTATAATATCAAATCCGACAAAACAATAACTTACCACTTTGCAGCATGGATTATTCACTGTCGCTTCCTTCTTTACTGAAACATCAGCAGCCATGGTTCTTCAAGAAAAATCAAACGCTAATTCATGAGGCATTGCTAGTTGGATTATTAATAAATAAAGGGACTTGATTTGATGTTGATTTAGAGTGATAAATCAGAGAGGAGAGAAAAACCCTAAAAATGGACGAGAAAAGAAAAAACCCTAGTAGTTTAAGAAAAACAAGAGGGAAAAAATAAGAAACCTAATTGGATACGGATACGGGACGAAATGGGCCGACTCTTGCTCTCAAATGGAAATTAGAACCGACATTTGGGCTTTTCTTTTTGCTTCTTTATTTTGGTTTCTGATATGATATTCGATCCTGGACACATAATTGTAAAAGTCGATTTAGTTACCGTTTTGAACGCAGTTAAATTCGAGTTTTTAAAAATTTTATTTTTTATTTAAAATTAATATTTTTTATTATTTTTAAATTATTTTGATGCGCTGATATCAAAAATAATTTTTAAAAAATAAAAAAATATTATTTTATTATATTTTTAAATAACAAGTATTTTAAAAAACAACTGCAATTATATTATTAAACATATCTTAGATAGATGGAGACAAAAATCAGGTTGATATTTAAATAAATAAAATTAAAAATTAAAAAGTTGAGGCTTATGTTTTGAAAATAGAATAGATTTGATCCAGTAAATTAAATTTTATTATTATTATTATTATTTTAAAACTTAAAACATTCAAATCTTGAATGAACTAAATCCCGAGTATAAACAAGCTTTTATGCATGAATCACGATATCTTTACTTCACATGCGTGTGATAGGTAGAGAGATTATGTGACTCCAAAAGCAATTATTAATAATATTATATGATTTGATTTTAAAGATAGACATAAATACAATACAATAATAGAAGGAAAATCCTAGTTAACAGAAACAATAAAATCCATAGGCTAACCACTATAGAAAACAGTGTGTGTATACAAAAAAAAAAAACTATTCATTGTGACAGTTAAAATAAAATTTTATTATTTGAAAAAAAATTAGGGTGTTTTGGTTTTGATGGTGGTTCGGTTTTTTGTAAATATTCAATTGATCATTAAAGAATTGTCGAAAGTTATTTTTATTTTTTTGAACTTTTTAACAATTAAATTACTTATTCATCCCATAATTAAAAATTTTATTGAAATGTTGGTCAAGTGTATTTTTGTTTTTTTTTTGTTTTTTATAAAACAGTAAAATAACTTTTTTGCCACTAGAATCGAAAAAAATTAAGGCAAGTGTTTAGAGACGATTTCATCATTTTAAATGGGTTTTTTTGTTAATTCTAGAATCATGAAAGGTATTTTAAACATTTTGCGCTTAGTAATTAATTTTCAAATCATAAAATTGTAGGGGCATAGGCATCACACATCAACGCGTAAAAGGCATTCAAGCCTGTTAGATGGCGCATATGGCCTAATGGCTAAAATGTTTGCTCTAACATGTATTTAGCGGCACCACCTCACTCTTTTCCTCCTAGTGTAGCATGAGACGGCAAATGACTTCAGCAGCAGGTTTTGCAGACCTTTCTTGGATAAACGTATTTTTTAAAAAAAAAAATTTTGTTTTGTATTTAATTTTTGAAGAATTTTTTTATTTTATACAAATAAGATTTATTTTATCAAAAAATAGTTATTTTAAAATAATATTTATAATATGTTTGGCTCTACATAAAAAAAATTTCCTTTTATTTTATTCACTCAGTTTTATATGTGTTTCTATTTCAATTATCTTTTTATTGATTTTAATAAACAAATTCAATAGACACAAACGGGTTAATGTTTTATTTTGCGAAATCAAATATCTTGACCTACAGCTATCCCTCAATTTATCTAGTTTTTTTTAGTTATTATTAACAACTCTTTTTTGTTTATTTATATAGATAATTATCAATTTATTTGATTAGATGCTTGTATAAGCTTTTCAATTTGCAATTTGAATCTTTTTATGTTAAGAAACATATCAAAATACCTTGTATACTTGGATTTTTTAAAATAAAAAAAAAATCTATAACCCGTGGTGAAATAGCTAGTAACTTTTATCAGAAGTGATAAGCTTACAAAATAACATTCTATTATATAGTAAAATAAATTTTCTAAAAATTGATAATTTAGATTTGTGTAGATGCCAAAAGCCGAAGGAATATATGATGAGTTATTTATACATTTAATTTGAATATAATTAACAAAAACTAACACATGTGGTGTTTTTATTGACATAAAATCATTGTTCATTATCTCACAAATTAGTGTGGATTAGAGGAGTGATATTTTTTAAAATTTTCAATTTGATTCACAATCTTTGTCATTGCATAATTGAGTCATTTTGAGTCCAAATTAGCACTAAATTGCATGTTTTTTTTAAAGGAGGGAGAGTTGAATTGAAAGAATAGGGACTAAAGTGAAAAACACGAGTAACATAGGTGTGGCTTTCAAATTTATTTGTAAAGTACATTTTAGTCACTCAACTTTTTTTTTACTATAAGGTGACTAGTCCCTTTAATTTTTTTTAAAATACATTTTGATACCAAACTTTATTTTTTATTTTTCAGATCATTTTTCGTAAATGGGAGAGAGAGGAGCCACCAAATTTTGGAGAAGAGAGAGAAAACTCTTTATTGGTGATGATTTCGATCACTAAACAGGTAAAATTAGTGTCAACAGGTTTCTCGAGATAAGGAGTCTTATGGTGGTTGTTCTAAGCTTTAATGTAGCTTAAAAAGTTAGTTTTAGATCAAGAATGCAATTTTTTTCTAGTTTGATTTGGTGGTTCGGACTGTTTTTGGGTTTAATAGGTTGATAAGTTGGTTTTCTTGGTGTTTTAAGGGTATTTGTATAGTGTTTTGAGGTTAAAATGGGTTGAAAACCGGTTTTTTAGGTAAAAAAACATGTAGGCTTGATTTTCTAGTCATCACGGTGGCAGTCGGAATCTGAGATGGCAAATGACACATCGTCTACAATAGTGGGAGATATGTTGTTTGCCTATTCTTTTTTTTTTCAAACAATATAGGGCAATGATCTGTTGTCTGCCCCTTAAAAAAAAATAGCAGGCCTAGGTTTCAAGGCTTACATGCACGGGCTTTTTCTTTTCTGGTACTTTTTTCCAATCAATAACTTTTTCCATCTTTTTTTTTAATATTTTTTAAGTTTTTTTTAATTAATAACCTTTGTATGTTATTTTTTTGGTTTATTTAGCTTTTTTTAAATATAACTTATTTTTAATTATATTTGGTGTCTTTAATATTTCATGAGGTTAATATGATTCATTTGTAACATTTTTTTATATATATTTATACAAATTAATTTTTTTTTTATTTTTTATGATGTTTTTAATATGTGCAACCTTACTTAGTATTTCTTTCCTTTTATTTTATCAATAAATTTTATATGTCTGTGAATTTATATTACAAATTAATTTTAATAAATAAATTCATCAAACATAATCAAGAAATGACCCGTGTGGTGCTATTAAATATCTTGATTTATATTTATACTTTAATTTTCACAATTTCATTTTTATTTGTCATTAATTTTTTTATCAAATTATCTCAACCTCATGATTTAGGATGCACGACATACATGTAATCTTGACATATCTCATGTCCAAGTCATGCATTTCACGTGTTAACTAAGCTTTACCAGAGCAATTTTTTTTTCATTTTTTTTTATTGTTGTTGCCACATTTTTTATCGTATTATCAACATAATCAAAGTTTAACTCGATTATCAAATTTCTCTCACTTCTTTAAAAACACAGTTATCTCCTAAATTTATTTTTGGGTTAAAAAATTTGATCCGGCTCGCAGCGTCGTGTAGGCCATAAATCTAGTTTCAACCTATTTTTTGTAGAAACATAACACATGTCAATATTTCACCAGCTAGCAGTTGATGAACTTACTTTATTTAGTCTAAAACTAGTTCTTAGACTGCGCTATGATGCGGGTTAGAGCCAAAAAAAAATTAAAGCGCAAAAAAACTATCCAGGTATTAGTAACGTGTCTTCTAAAAAAATAGATTTTAACCATGAATTAAACAAAAAAAATTTATCTAATATTGAGATGGAAAAACATTTTATCTACCTAGGTTAACATGGGTTGATCTTGGAAAAAACAAATTGAAAAGCTTAATTCTGAATTGACTCAATGTTGTAAAACAAAATCGATAAAAAAAATAGCATTTACTTTAAAACAAAACTAAGTAAACTTAAGTCAACAAAGTAAACTCGTGATTCAAGTCATGCACATCATTAGATTTAATAAAAGTTTTATCTCAGAGATTATTTTTCATTTAATTATATAACAATAAATTGCATGATAATTTTTTTATCACATGATAAATTTTTTGTATCAAATATTTATTTTAGAAGTAAAAAAAAAACCATGATAGAAATGTGGTGTCGTGATAGTAAAAATACTTTATTGATAACAAATAATAAAATTGCATTTTTTGTTTAAATTAAGGGATAGTAAAAACATTAAACTAAAAAAAAAGAAAAACAAACAATAGTTCGGATACTACAAATTAACCCATTAAATATACAACCCGGTTTATAGGCTCAATTGGGTTCAATAATTTTTTTAACCCAAACATAAAAAAACAAAAAAAAAAAAACCCAAAAGGAGCTCAGACGCGTGAGCTTGGGCATTTTGAAAATAACAACTTAGGCACTCAGGCCTTCAAGCCCAAACCATGTGCTTGGGTCTGTCTTTATTTTCTTTTTAGTTTTTTGAAGGGACTGACGTCATTTTTTTTAAAGGAGAGAGGAAACAACGCATCATTTGCTTTTGCAGAATCCGACGACCAGAGATTGCTGGAAAAACAGGGCTTTGGTTTTTTTGGTTTAAAAACCCATATTGACTTAAAATACCTAGAAAAACACTAAAAACACTTTGATAAACCTATATATGGCCTAAAAAAACTAAAAAATAACTTAAAAAATCAAAATCAGCCCGAACCCAAAAACATTCTCTTAGTCAGATTTGCTTCATCGAGCAAGGAAAAGAAAAAAAAAACACCTAGGTAAAACTACCCTCATGAAATGAAACCCATTGACACTGATTTCAACCTTTTGGTGATCAGAATCATCGTTTACAACCATTGTTTTAAACCAGAATTGAGTGTCCTCTCTTTCTTCTTCAACAAAAAATAACTGAAAAATATCAAAAATAAATTTTTGTACCAAAATTAAATTTTAAACAACTAAAAAGACCAATCACCTATAAACCTAAAAAGATGAGAAATGAAAATAAATTTTTTATATGAAATTCTAACCCTTTTCAAATCACCTATAAATTTTGAACAGCTAAACTTTAAATCTAACACTTCCTTTCAAAAAACATACATAATTGGTTACTACTTTGAGCTCAAAAAAGCTAAATTATGCTAAAAAGGTTCAAGAATTAAATTTAAAATTTTTGACTATTATAATCTATAATAATTTGTGACACGATAACTACAACATTTTTCTCGCAAGACTTAGTTTTTGTTAATGCTCTAATTCATATGATAAAAAGGTTAAATATAGCCTTTTTTTTTTTTATATGCAGGAAGATTTATCTAACTAAATTAATATATGATTCAAAGCAATACGAACAATGTGCTTTCCTGGCGTTCAATTTATCTTGTTATATTTCAATATATTTTCAAAGTTTTTTTTTCTTCTTTCATTTTTTTTTTCTTTCCTGTCCATTTAATAATTCTTTTTTCGGATATCACAAGTTTTAAATGTTATATTTCTTAATTACAATCCAAATTATACTATTTCATCAATTTTTTTTAGTTGTAATATTACACCAATATTTTTAATTTATGCTAATTTTAAAATCAAGATCCATTAAAAGAAACAAAAAAAAATTAAACTTAGAAAAAACCATACCCTCTTTCTTTTAGACCATGTTTAATTTTACATTTCAAAAACATTTTTAAAAAAATTTAATTTTTTTATTTTAAATTAATATTTTTAATATTTTCAAATCATTTTAATACGCTAATATTAAAAATATTTTTTTTTTAAAAAAATCATTTTAATACATTTTTAAATAAAAAATATTTTAAAAAACAATCAAACTATACTCCCAAACAAATAACTAAAAGCAATATTGATACAGAGAAATTTTCCCTCACAAACAAAGAATAAATAAACCAAGCTTAATTTACACAGAACTTCCCACAGGGAAAAGGGGACCAAAAAAATTTATAATGCTCATATCAATTATAAAATCCTGGCAGAAAACACTTGGATTAACATAGTTTAAATCAATGGATAGCTGATGAATGAATTTTGGACCTTCCACCCTGACCCTTGCTAGATTGAATGCTAGGCTTCCAATTAAATTATCTATATTTTCTTTGCCACTTTTGATGGAGGAAGTGTTCCAAACACTCTGTCCCACAATGATGAAGTGATTCCAAAGCCCTTATCTTGCACCCGGAAGTGATGATTCATGTGATATTTCTGCAAAACACAGACACGCCCTTTATTAGAATTGATGAAAATAACAACATTAGTAAACACTCATAGCAAAAACTTTAAATCATTGATGTATGCCAACTTTAATCACACTGACAAATTTTGTGATCAATGATCAAGCAAAACTACATCCGGTTACAAATCTCCTAGGAACTAAAGGCATTTATTTATGAGGCTGACTGTAACCATTTAGAATTAATAATAAGATTACTGTAGTGATTCTAAAAGATTATATGATTGGTAATTAAAGAAGGAAAGGCAAATGGATGCTGTGCTGCTCTTACCTTGAGATTTTTTGGTACATCATTTGCAGGCTGACCATGGTGCAGGTAGTAATGAGTGCAGTCGTATATCACATAGCCCAGTAAACCACCTCCAAAAAGAGCAGGCGTAGTTGAAGGAGTAGAAAACAACTTGACCATATTCCAGAACTGGCCACGACAAATTTACCATAAAAACCAATATGATTATGTATGTAGAGCAGCTTTTATGCATAAAAACAATACAAACAACTTAACGTGTTAAAAAAGAACAGAATCCAATTGATAAAATTTTGGGAAAAATCCTGAATGTAAACATTTGAAAATATTAAAGTGTTCAACAATCAAACACATTTTTTATCAACTATATGACATTATAAAGCCACAAAACACATACCGGCACCAAGAGAATAGCTGTTGCTGCTGGAGGAAAAACAAGGCGGAGACCATCCATAGGGTGCTTATGATGACAACCATGAAGAAGATAATGCATTGTGTTCCCCCTAAAGCAAGTTCAAGTTATCAGAAGACTATTCTACCATAACATAACTTTAAAGAAAGTAATAACTTCGGTGCATGAGTGCGAATAGAGAGAGGACTGACCAATAGCTTTTTGTTTTTATGTGGAAAAGGAAGCGATGCAAAGTGTATTCGAGCAATGTCCAAATGAAAACACCACCAACCACAATTAAGGCTACCTCGGAAAGCGTATGGCCCATCCTTACAGATTTTAAGACAAAATAGCATATAACAGGCAGCCAAATAGATGGAATTGCCCACCAAACTGTGCGTGTCAAGGACTGTTCCAAGTATAAGTGTCAAAGATGCAGTCATTTATTCTCAAAAAATGCATTCAAATATGAAAATTCTGACTAGCATATATATGCACAGATGATCTGTGATCATGTGGCAGATTGTAGATTCTGTGTATGAGACAAAGCAGCAATACCTCCATAAAATCACTCTCAAAAAACCGAGGGCCTTCCCTGCTTACAATAGGCTGGTGGACCCATTCTTCATAAGCTTCTCCTAGATGGCCAACCTGCAATAAAATCTCAAGAATTTCTAATCGCTAACAGAATTAACAATGACAATATGAATAATGAAGCAAGCTGAAAAGTGCTTTGAAAAAGAAGCTACCCTATGACCGAATTAAAAAAATCAATGATGTACCTGGAAGACAAGGGGCTTATCTAGATCGACAGTGAATTCCTGTGCGACCATCTTGACACTTAGTTGTGTAGCTGAAGACATATAGGCAAAATATGAGGAACAAGTTCAATAGGCAAATTATACAAGTACAGGAAACATAACATAGAACAATACATTCTAGAATATAATTTCTGCAAAATATTTGAAGCAAAAAGTCTTTAGCACAGAAAATTCTAATCTAACATTATTGTATTTCTATATCCCATTCCTCATAATAGTTGAAAAGGCTCATTGGAAAAGATATATAAGCTACAAATGTGTCAAAAGAAAAGAAAAACACAACAAAATCTATAAGAAAACTGTGAAAGGAGATGCTAAAGAAAAAAGATAGGACTTCAAATATTGTATATTCAACACATTAAGCCATTGAATTGTATATTACCCCAGGGGCCTGCTACTCTATACGTAGCAAATTTCAACTTCAAATTCGCAATGTAATCACTTGCATACAATCCTTCAAAGAAATTAAACTTTATCAAATATAAAAAACTTGTGGAGCATGATATAGCATAACTTCAAAATTAAATCTCCAAAATTCCAATCACCATCGTCAACCATGTATGATGTTATGAGTTGCATCAATTACTCCTGCTAGAAGGGAAAAACATTATTCGATTCAAAGGTCCCACATCCCAGTCAATTCAAGCCTAAAAAACCAAAATTGTTCCGCCCTGATAACAGACATTCAAACTCACATTCCGCCTACAAATGAGCCTTATAATTCAAGATTGGAACTTTCTTTAATAAATCTCTTGAAAACGTTTTTATACACAGGCATATATACATGTGGATGGGACCATGAACACTTTCACATCTCGATTAAAGTAAATTATCAAACTTGGTTAAAATATATAAAAAAATCAAAAGACAGTAATTTCTTCCCCTTTACCACATTTTCTCAGGAAACAAACATAAAATTTTCACCATTAATCAACAAACCAACAACGCAACACTCAGCACAAATTCTAGATCAAAAAATCAACCACACAATTCATAAAAGCCCAATCTTTCTTTCAATTCTCATTCAAAATTCAAAAGAGCAACCAGATTTCCTCAGTGACCAAACAGGCAAAAAAAAAACCCAAAATGCACCTATTACCCAAATCCAATTTCAAATACACATTACATGAAAAAATACCCACAAATTTTCTGCATAAAAAATCCAAATTTTCAAACACAAAAAAGAAAACTAAGATCCAAAAATGAATTATTAAAAAAAAAACAAAAAGACACATACTTTAAAGAGAAAAGAAGCAATGCAGGTCGGATCTAGAATCAACAAACCTTAATCTTTAATGGGTTTCTTCCTTCCTTCTCTTTGAACAACAAAAAACCACCACAACCAGACCAAAGCTGTGGTGTTTTTGTTTTTGTTTTTGTCTGTCTGTGTTTGTGTTTTGCAGGAAGAAAATGAGAGAAAAAGGTGGTGGTGGCAGTGAGAAAGAAGTAGAGATTGGAGAAATCTTGACCGTCGAATTTATTATGGGACTCACGTTGGATTCTAAATGTTTCCAGCCTGGAAATTTACGGGGAAAAAAAATCTATTCAAACTTTCCAAGGCCTTTTCTAGCTGCTTGCCTGGCCAAGTCTAATAATATGGTTACTGTATTTTATAATTTTAAAGTAATATCTTGATAAATGTGTTACTTGTTATATTAGTATATTATATGATATAATAGTTGTTAATTGGTATACAAATTGAGATATTAATAAATAAATAAAATATGACCGTTGATAAATTGACTTGTTTACAAAATTAAAATACAAATTTAAAATTGTTAATATATTTTATAATAAAACAAATTATATGAAAGTTGACTTGATTTGATAATTATTTTTATAGGTTTAAAACTAACTTGAAAAATTAATAAAAATATAATTTAATTAAAAAATTATTTTTTAAAATATTAAAACGATAATTTTTTTTAATCCATTATAGGGATGATATGGCTACTAATTAATAAGCACTTGAGCTGTTGTTTTTCCTTTCCTTTCTTTTTTTTTTTTGGTTAAAGATTAAATTAAAGAAAAGGAAGTTGTAATGTCCATCAGAATATGAATTGGTTTTAGGATTGGATGACAATTTTTGCTGCCATCCACTTGATATATATACTCTCAATTCAAGTTCTTTTCCATTTAATCTGTATTGGTTTTAGGATTGTCTGCATATTTTAAAACTCGATCACTTGATAAATAATTTTCCACTTTTTATTCATATTCAAGTAGGGAGTTTACAACAAGAAGCGTCACAAAAGCCTGGAAATATTTTACAACTGAACTAGAACTAGACTAGATAAACAGAGAACCTAACATTGAAATATGTAGTACAGTGTATCAGCAGGCATAGAAAGGATCGTGGAGGCTGCTTCCTCCATGTCAGAAAATGAAAACCCTCTGACATTTGCAAGCTCAGTTTCTATGTCTCCTTGTGTGCTTTGGCCTTCTTTGTTGCCTGATTCGAAAAGTCCTCATGAACCAATCATGTTTTCTTTTCGTTACAAAGTGTCCTATAGCTGCTCCAATGACAAATCCACTTCCATAACCAATCAGAACAAATTTCCAGTCAAGTCCCAAAAGTTCATCTCCTGTAGCCAGAGCCGGAGCCGGAGCAGGTAAGGCCTTGAGACTTCCACATTTGTTTGACAATGGCTCTCCGCTCAGTCCTGAATTGCCATCAAATGAATCTTTCTGAAATGTGTTGAACTGGTTTCCTCGTGGTATTGGCCCAGTAAGATGATTATGAGATGCATTGAAGAACTGAAGGAAGGTTAGCTGCACAAGTTGCTTAGGGATGTTCCCAGAAAGCTTGTTTCGAGACAAGTCCAATGCTTCGAGCTTCGCTAGATTCCCAATGGATGACGGGATGAAACCAGAGAAGATATTGTTGGAAAGGTTGAGTAACCGAAGGCCCTTCAGATTCCCAATGTATTCAGGTATCTCTCCTTCGAATTTGTTGCATGAGAGATCGATGGATGTTAAAATCTCTAAGATCTTTTTATATTCCATCTCCACGCCTTTGTTTGTCATTGTCATGGAGTAACTAGAATGAACATGTATCCATCGACCCTGTATTCGAACACTCGTTTCCGCGTTCATGTATGATAACCGGTCTTCACTATCAACTTGCATCGCAAACCAGCAATGGAAGTATTCCACTGGCAACTTACCGGTAAAATTATTCAAAGAAAGATCCAAGATCTGCAACATGTGGAAAGAAAAACTCGATTCGGGATTCCCTATTTTGCCATGAAATCCGTTATGCCGCAAAATAACAATCCTCAACTCCGGGAGAGTTCCCATCCATGATGGAAAAGTATCGATGAGCTGATTGTTGTTGAGATCAAGAATCTCAAGCATCTTACAACCAACAATCGATGTCGGTATTTGTCCTTGCAACTTATTTTGACCCAAACTAATCATCCTTAGTCTGCTTCCTTGTACCCATGTTTGTGGAATGGTGCCATAAAGGTTGTTACCCTCTAAACTCAATAAAGACAGAGTGCTGCTAAAGTTGCCCAGACATTGAGGAATTAAACCAGTTAGGTTGTTTTTTGACAAATCAAGCACTATAAAAGAGCTGATATTGCAAATTGATGGTGGGATTTCTCCAGCCAATGAATTGTTGGAGATCAAATAGTACTTTGTGGAGACTGGCGGAATTGGAAGAGAGCCTTGGAGCATGTTCGAATTTAGTTTTAAAATAGACATACGAGACCATGGAAGAAAAGCTGGAGGTTGGTCGAGGCCTGTTAGCAAGTTGTGAGAAAGGTCCAAGAATTCTAGTTTTTCTGTACTTACTTTTCCATATCCAACTAGGTATTTTTCCGTAAAGATAATTCAAGGATAGGTCTCGAAAAGTCATTCGATTTTGCATGTATAAAAAGTTAGGGAACACACTTAGGCTGCATGCAGCCAACCCTAAACGGGTGAGCTTCGGTAGATCAGTGATATTGGTGCAACTTTTGTTGAGCAACACAAAGTTGTTTCTAGACAAGTAAAGAATCATTAAGCTCCTTAGTGTAAGAAATTTTTCAATTTCAATCGTGCCACTCAAGTTGTTAGATTGAAAGTTAAGATATTCAAGATTCTTGAGTGCAAAAATTGAGTCTGGAATGAATCCTTGAAATTTGTTTAGTGCAAAGCAAATATAAAATAATTCAGTTAGGTTTCCAATGGAGAAAGGAATTTGGCCATAAAAAGAGTTATTTCCAAGGTCCAATTTAGAAAGCTTGCTAAGATTACCAACTGAAAAAGGGATCACTCCCGAGAAGCTGCAAGAACAAATCATCAAAGATTCCAAGGAATGGAGGTTTCCTATAGAGGCAGGTAAAGGACCCGTGAGCCCTGGATTATGCCGCATGTCAAGATACTGAAGGTTTGGAAGTTGAAAGACCGCCTCTGGGAATTTTCCTTGCAGTCCACAATTAATGAGTGTGATAGCTCGCAATGAAGATAAATTTGCAAATATATCAGGAACTGGGAATGAGATATCTACATAAGCAAGCCCAAGATATGCTAGGTTGGTTAGGTTTTGCACTAGGCTTCTCAGATCAGGCATTTTAAGTTTCAAAAACCTTTTAGAATATACATTATAGTGGGAAAACAGGGAAAGGTAAGTTAATTTGGACAACTTTGAAATTTCTGATGGAATTTCTCCAACAAAGAGGGAGTGGGAGAGTTCGAGAGCTGTTAGCTCAGAAAGATTACCTAATGCAGACGGTATTTGAGAACTACCGAAGTCACTATTGGCGAGGTTGAGCTTTTGAAGTTGAACTAGGCGGAAGAGACTGCTGTTGGAGTCAATGGAACCATAGAGACAGCTAGCGTTGAGGTCAAGTTCAATCACATGACCAGTATCCTCATCGCACTCGACACCATCCCATAAGCAACAGTCACTACCATTTCCGTCGAGCTTCCAGGACTGAACCTTTGGATAAGCAAAAGGGAATTTGGAAGCAGACCGGCTAATAATAAAGCTTTCCTTGAATTGCAACAGGGCAGAGCGCTCTTCGCTATGGCATGCGGGGTGCCCTGATGAATAGGCGAGCATGATTTGAAAAGGAGAGAACATCAAAAGCAAGAACGATATTGTGAACCTCATGATTATCCAGTGTTTTGTGCTCAGAAGATGGTTGTTGGTACTGAAGAAATAATTTCAATTTCATATCTAGAGCATAAGCAACTTCTAGTCAAGTCATCCACCTACTAGGATCGATTCCAGCTTGCCCGTGTCAGAGGGTCTAGTGAAAGTGTCACTGTCACGTTGTTGAACATTTTCTGTATCGTGGTCGGAATTTCCACGCCAAATACTGTTTTGTTACGACCCCGTAAGTTCCAACTTTCTGCTTTGTCGTTGTAAACTCCAATAGCATTTAGTTACATTTAATGTTTATAATTATTATGATTTAAAATGTATTTTATTTAAAAATATATTAAAATAATATTTTTTATTTTTAAAAAATTATTTTTAAAATCAGTATATAAAAATAATTTCAAAATATATATAAAAAATAATTTTTTTAAAAAATACGGTTTCGTTCAAAACAGGTGACGACTTTGATGTCTTATAGTTAATTCTAGGAACGAAGTCTATCAAAGCAAAATACCAAGAATAGAACAAAAACTGAAATTGAGTGCACGAAATCCGTGGATCATACAAAATGAAGTGCTTCTCAAGCAGAGAAAATCCAACCTTTGAACAGTAGAAAGAGCTTTGGCTAAGCAAAGCATGCAGAGGCAAAAAGGTTTTCATTTGTACAGCTACTGTTAATCCATACTCTTATCGGCTAAAAACTTATTTGTAATAAAATTTATACATTTTGCATAAAAATACATACAAGAATCAAAGTATTTGTATTTTAAATATTTAAATACTCTATTTATTACTTTTTAATAATTCATACCTAGATTATAGTAAATTTAGTCGGCTTATTAACCAAATATGCAATATTCAAACTTTTAATTATTTAAAAATATTTCAGCTAATATATACTTACATTCTTTGGCATTTTGATTATGCCATTATTATCTTTAGAAAATTTATAATGAATTTCCTCAGCCTCCTATTAATTAATGAGATAATAATAATCTATTAGATTTTTTAAAAATTTTATTTTTAATATAATATCAGTAACGTATAAGACTTTCACGTTCTAACATATTAGGTTATTTCATATACATCTTTTTGTCAAGGCTATCATTTAAAAAGTTTATTTTTATATTTATTTGATGTACTTCAAGCTTATACATAGTTGTGATGGCTATTAATATCCATATGAAATTCACGTGTGAAAATAATCCATATCTTTTTGTTGTTTGAATCCTTTAATAATAAATCTTGTATTGTATTTTTTAGCAGTTTCATTAGTTTTCATCTTGAAGATCTATTTATGATCCAATGCTTTACTTTGGGGTAAAATATCCCCTAGTTTTCATCTTTTCTTGAAGTTTCCATTCAATCGGCTGCATGCTGGTGAGAATGTTTGTGGCAAAAGCCTGCAGGCCTTGAGAGATTCAGACTCTGAATGATGTAGCTAGCGTCTGCTATGCCGTTTTTAAGCTTAAAAATTACTGAACCTTAGAGCACCAACAATTAGGGAGAATTATCAATTGATTTTCCTCATTGAGCCAATCAAGGAACAGTGGAGCAAGTCTTCAGGAAACTGATTATTGAGCAGGTAAATAAATTTGTCGAGAATCACCGGTTGGACCTCTTGAAATGCTTTTCTAATCAATGAATCGGTTTTCTTCTTCAGCTCTTCGTGACCTGAAAATCTTGATCGTTAATAAAATAATGTAGTAAACATTTTGATACCAAGATTATAGAAGAAATCTCTTCATGTCATGAGTCCCTTTGAAAAACTCGCCTTCGAGTTATAGTTGCTCAACCACTTTGAAGAAAAAGATACTTTGAATATAATGTTGTCACCTATTTATTCATGAGATAGTTGCTCCAAATATCTCAAATCTAATTTCAGCAAAAATATGATCATGTAGAATTTATGAATTTAAACAAGACCACAAACACCAAAAAGCCTAATGATCATGTAGAATTTATGAATTTAAACAAGACTTATCAAGACCTTGAAAATCACTACCTGATACTAATTTAAAAGCTTTGTTAATTTTTTATTCACCAATAATAGATGAAACATTTACAAGTAGAGGAGTATTTATAATAGTATTGTTGTCGTCTTTGTCCATCAAAAGACCAACTTATTTTAATACCGATTGATGTGGTAAATAACGTAGATAAAACTATGCTAAATCTAAATGTTCATAAAATAAACTAGATATTCATATGTATGTTAGTTTTAGATGTAAAATTATTTATAGAAAATGATTTCTAATTAAAACTTACCTAACTAATAGAATTCATCTAACATTAAAATTACTAAATAATAAAATATTAATTAAATTAAAAGTCATGATCTAAGTAGAAAAAATAATTCAAATACAATAACATAAATCACAGTAAATTCTAAATCTTATTTGATAGCATTCTCAATTTACGATCATTATAAAATTTTAACCTAAATGGAAACTAAGCCTTCAGAATCATTTATTAAAATTTAAGCATGATCCAACAACCAGATAAAAAAATATGCTTGTTTTACTAAATTATATTTTGAATTCTTCTTAAATTCTTCAAAACCTAAAAATCTTGAGAAAAAAAACAATAAACATTATTATGCAAAACATTTCTAAGAAATTTCCCCATCTCACTACCAATACCGACAACATATGAGACGGTTTGTCCATATCAAACCATACTGAGATTCTTTCCCAGACAACATGCTATGTCCAAAACAAAGATTTCATGACCAGTTCTGCAGCATTATTTTTCCATTTTCCACTCAAGCTTGGGTTCACTTGAGTACAAGACTTGCACAACTGAGTTGATTGACCTAGTCTCTTAAACTCACAGAGCATATGAGGCTATGTTAGTAAGACAAACAGAAATTGGACTCATCAGTCTATGAGGCTATGTTAGTAAGACAAACACATATAGACACTGGATAGCAGCTAATCATATCTTCAAAGACGGAGTCCTGAAACTCTGGTCCATCCTTTAAAGCCAATGCTTGTCTGCACTCTATGTTCACTATACATAAGAGTTCTTATAACCATCATTTTCCATCTCAAACTTACTTCATCAGTCTCTCTCTAACAATACTTCGAAGAATCAAAATGGCTAATCACCTTTTGGTTATTGCAAGTTTACTAGTCATTGCTTGTGCCATGGTTACTGCCTTTGAGCCTAGTCCATTGCAAGATTTCTGCGTTGCAGATCCTACTAGCTCAGGTCAGGATCTTACTAATTTATTAAGTAGCTTTAATTGCATAAACAATGATGCATGTTTTAGCTTCTGCTCTTTCCAGACCATTAATCAGTACATGTCAGATGTTTGGCTCTTGTTTCTTACAAATATTTTTTTCATATGGCAGCAAAAGTTAATGGTCTAGCTTGCTTGGAACCGAAGAGGGTGCAAGCCAACCACTTTTCCTTTAGTGGACTCCATATTCCTGGCAATACATCAAATTCCCTTGGCTCTGCAGTTACACCAGTCTTTGTAGGCCAATTACCTGGACTCAACACCCTTGGAATCTCAATGGCCCGTATCGACTATGCACCGTGGGGTCTGATCTCTCCTCACACGCACCCTCGAGCCACTGAAATTCTAACAGTCTTAGAAGGCAAACTCCTCGTTGGCTTTGTGACTTCTAACCCTGAAAACAGGCTCATTACTAAGGTCCTTGAGAAGGGTGATGTGTTTGTGTTTCCAATTGGACTTGTACATTTCCAGAGAAATGTTGGCCATGGAAGTGCTTTCTCAATCTCTGCCTTAAGCAGCCAAAACGCTGGTGTTGTTCTCATTCCAAATACTCTATTTGGATCCACACCAAGTATTCCTGGAGACATTCTAGCCAAGGCTTTGCAGGTGGACAAGTCAGTCATTGAAAAACTTCAAGCTCAATTCTAGACGGTCGAGATCCTGAATTGAAGAATTTCTTTCTTACCAATATGTTTCTTTTGGTGATTTCTTACATTTGTCTAGTCCTCATTTATTCTAATGTTTGACGATTTGTATCATTTACTTACAAAATGTTCCTAAGACTTCCATAAAGTTTGCAATAATTTATAGTTTGATCAGATAATGCTGCTTTATGACTGTAATTGCCACACCAAATTCTTCCAGCCATATAATAAGCTTACATAATATAAATGAGAAAACATCTGATGATTGAACACAATTTCATTCCTGAAGGTCCAGTTAGTCCAAATGGTGACAAAAGGCAATGCACTAATCTTTCTTCTGCATGTTGCAGTGGCCAAAGTGCTCAATTGCCAGAATATTTCCTCAATAGAACTTGACATACACCACATAATTCCTTACTTCGATTGAGTTAATTCCACATACTCTAAATACTAGGTCACTGCATTAGAAAATACAGTGTGCTTCAGCAGAACTACCATAGAAAGAATAAACCTTGCTACTTTAGCAGTTTTGCACTCCTAACTCCAAATGACTTGACTGAAAATTCCATTACAGTAACAGAGTACTTTCACAGTTTTGGTTGCATATACTATCAAGTTTAATTTTGACACATTCTAGCAGTTTTCATGCATTTGTTAAAAAATGATCTTAATCAATCTCGGCAGGCCCGAAACATATTGCTCCATGCGTTTCTCTAGAATTATTCGAAGTTATTTAGTGCAGGGTTAGTTTAGTTCTGAGATGGAAGAAGACATCCTCTGCATGAACTAAATGATTAAGAAGATTTGCTAATGTGGCACTAATGAAATCAATAGCAACAACACATGACACAGTTCGATCATATGAAACCGAACTCAAATCATGTTGAGCATATCTTGTATTCTTAAGCCTAATTCCAAGTACCTGAGGACTTTTTCAGAAGCTGGGAAGAACGGGAAGGCGAATAGTGACAGGGGTGCAAGGTATCGTAACCCTGACACAGAGGAAGCCATTTGGAATAAAGGGATGTACTTCGATAGCTATATTCGGCTTGAATTGAAGATGCCAGACTCTCACAATTATAGTGCTGACATTGGACGGCAGGTAACTCGCTCAAGGTCTAATTCTTTAATTTCTGAGCCGCGCTTCATCATATGCATATGTAAGAGTTGATTGAGCGACGATTTAACAACTTCAAATTACTTGAACAAAAGCTTATCAACCTGCTGCTAATAATACCTCAAAGAATCAAAATGGCTAAACACATGATACTTTTTGTGAGTTTAGGAGCCATTGCTTGTACCTTGGCCATTGCCTTTGAGCCTGGTCCGCTGCATGATTTCTGTGTCGCAGATCCTACCCGTCCAGGTCTGGGACCTTACTGAATTGTAAGCGATCATTGTACAGTAGCTTTAATTCCTTAAAAATTTGTTTCAAATGTTTTTGCTTCTGCTCTTTCCAATACATTAATCAGTACATGATCAACATGCTATTTATAAGTTCTTACATTTTGTTTGTCGAATGGCAGCAGAGAGTTACTGGTCTAGCTTGCTTGGATTCAAAGCCTCGTCTCAGCTATCCTAGACCGCATCCCAATCCCGTACAAATTTTGAAGGAACATTGATTGACACACAAAACAACACAGTGTTATTACCTCCAAGAAATATCCTAAGCTTATGAATGGACGAATTATCAGTGTGGTGTCCTTTCATGAACTTGTTTTTCTAATGGGCACCAACTTTTTTCGCTAATTACTTGCAAGCCCTAACCTTTCCAATCAATGGAACACTAAGGCACAGCAATCAACAACACTTGGTTCAGGTAACCTGCACGGTAAAGGCTACTCCAAACATATTTATCCACCTTTTGACCAAAATTTCCTTTCTAAAAAATAAAGTTACTGGATCGCAAGTTAAACTGAATTTTTAACATGATCAATTTTTTTTTTAAAGTCGTACTAGTATTTTATAACTAAAATTATTATATTATTATTAATTTTAATATTCAATGTAAATTAAAATTAAAATAATTTATTAAATCTTGTTGACAATTTTCTAAATACCGTACTAAAACAGTCAACCGTCAACGTCTCTTGTTCTGTATCTTTTCTTCACCATCTCCTATCCTTCTTATTTACACTGTGTTGTCTCTTGTGACAATAACCAGACGCGCTACCGTTGTGAATAAATTAGAGGAACTAGTAACTCTAAAGGTAAAGAAGACTACATTTGGCTGATACATGCATTTTACAGTTCTTTTGCGGTACAGATGTGCTTAATGCATTTGAGCTGAACATTTCTGCTGGTCTAGCGGTTGACATATATAAATTGCAGACTTGATGCTGCTTCTTAAACTGAAATAAAACCAAGACAAGTATACAACAAATTTCCACAATTTAGGAAATGAAAGTATTTATGAATCTTGATTCTGTGTCTGTAAATTTACAGTTACAACACCTCAGGTTGGAATCCCAGCAAAAAAAGATTGGAATTGCTCATCAGACTTTTGTAATACAGTTTTGAGACGTGAAGAACACTTTCCCTGGAAGCAAAAACAGCAAAAATCACCCAAGATCCTAGCTTGAGATTGAAGCTCGGGACCTATTCACTGGCTCGTTTACACATCTAAATCTTCCAATCAATTTTATCAGCAAACATGATGCAAGTGTAAGCACAAGGGATAGACTCCGACCTCCTACAAGACCAGCAAGAGCAACAAAAAAGAGAATCAGATAATCTGAACTGCCCTTTTTATCAACTACTACTACTTCCGTTTCAGACTGCCATCCAGTGCTAGAGCTAGAATTTCCTTGATCAGGTTCTTTTCCTTTTCTCCTCTCTTTTATTCCCTCTTCTTCTTCTTCCTCTTCTAGCAACTTTGATAGCAAGGCCTTGCCTTTGTTTTCAAACCCTTGTTTTTCACCATCTTCTAGCACTTCAATTATCCCCATCTCATCGTCTCCCCAACAACTAGATGATTCACTACCGACATCTGGTTCCTGTCCCTTGCTCTTTTTCGCCTTCTTTATAGCCCGCAACTTCTTTGGCACCAATTTCTTTATGATCTTTCTTCTGATTTTTGATTTTCGGCTTCGCTCTTTTTCGCATACCAAAACTCCACTTTTATCTTCCTCAACCTCCATTCTCCAATCACAAACGAGCAAATCCATTCTTGATTCAGCTCCCCTATTTGCTTCAACTGGCACAATCCTATCAAAATTAAATTCTAGAGCTTGAGTTTCCTCAAGGGAAGACTTCATTTCAAGAGTCTCAATTAAATCACAAGAATCAATCCCACCAACATCTTCTTCTTGCTCTATCTCTTGAATGATCAATTCTTTTCTTGAATCATCACATTTCCTTACTCCTTTCAACATCAGAAATGCTGAAGAAACCCTTTCGACAAATAGTTCCGAGACTATCTCTACATTCAGACATGGTTTCAAGAAACATAACACATGCTTTCCAACATATTCAAGAAAAATAAGCACAAAAGCAGACATTGTTATCCCAACTACAAGCTTTTTTGTACTTAAACCCAAAACCACCACCAAAAACATCTTCAAAACCACAAACAACAAACGTTTCTCTTTCTCATTCCAACATTTCTTATCAGTAACCTTAACATCATCAACATCTTCAACATCTTCAACATCTTCTTCATCTTCGACAACAGGCAATAACTGACTCACCAAATCACATACATCAAAACTCTCCATATTCTCCAAATTCTGAATAGGCCCTGGTGAATCCACCAGCTCTATAGAACTTGATACAAAAATAGGATCAGAGATTACAAGTTCCTCCTCCACCTCTTGCAACTGCTGTTGTCTCTTCTTCTTCTTCTTCTTCTTGCCAGTTGGTTTCTTTAACCTTTCACGGTTCTTGACAAAGAGATCAACAAGAGAAGTAGGGAAACCAGTCTCAACAACAAGAGAATTCCCTCTTTTTGGCGACTGAAGATCTGCCACAATACGTGAAAATCTTGAAACTTTGTCCTTCTTCCACGGAAAAGGCATGTTCGCGTCAAAAAAAGATTGGATTTTGAAGGATGCCCGGATGAGAATTTTCCCTAAAGATATAGAATTTGAAGAGAATTTGTGTGATCTTGTTCTCTTACAAGCATCCTATAAAAATGTCTTGCTTTGTGTTTTATTGTGCTCATAAAAAGGTGAGAAACCTATAGGAGATAATAAGGGAGACACGATAGAGAGGGAGGGGCGGGGGGCGGGGGGAAATGGGAAGAAATTACTGTGGAAACGCGTGTGCGCTGTTGATGAGATTGTTGAACTTTTAATAATTTATGATATTTTAGGAACGTGGTAAATTTTATTTATTAAAAAATATATTAAAATAGTGTTTTTTTAATTTATTAAAATTGATTTTTAATAATAGTATATTAAAATGATATAAAAATATAAAAAAATTAATTTAAAACTAAAAAAACTTATTAGACAACAGAAAGTGGAGTCTTAATCTCTGTTTTTTTAGTATAGAGAATTTAGGGTTTTTTTTTTTAAAAAGGTTTTGGGGGTCTAAAAGGGCTTGTATTTACCTAATAAGGTGGTGGAATACTACAGCTTGGCAAGGGAATTGGTGGTGGTTGCTTTGCTAATTTTGGCTACTCTTGCTGTCAAAGGCTGGATTTTTACCTGTTTTACAGCGTCCCTATTTAGTAGGAAAATTGTTTGAGTTGTTAACGGTTGATGTTTGTTACTTTATGTCTGTCCCTTTACACTCTGTGAGTTATCTTTAGAATTTAATTATAAAAAATAAAATCATAGTTATTAAACAAGAATAAGTCTAAATAATTAAAATATTAAGCTTTATATTTAAAGCATTAATAGCATGATATATGAGCGTAAATATCATGTCCCCCACGGTGATTTAGGAGAGAATCATCCATTCATGAAAAAGGTGTTTTTTTAGAAAAAGAAAGAGGAAAGAAAACAAACCATTCTTCCCATAAGGCCATTGATTGGATTGGATTCCATTTGAGAAAGAATTAAGCATTCTTCCCATGGGGCCATTCAGCGTTTAATTAAGCTCCTAAACGGCGGGAGTAGTTTTTTTCTTTTTATGAGGGCTTTTTTAAATTGTGTTTATTTTAAAAAAATATATTAAATTAATATTTTTTTAAAACTATTTTAATATATTGATATTTAAAAAAAAATTAAAAAAAAAAAGAGGCGCTAAGCTAGATAATAAAACAAGGTGGACAAAGGCAAACAAATTTTTTGTCAATAATCAAAACAAGCCCAAATGGCATTTTGATTAGAATCAAACGGTGGAAAATCAAGATTAAGAAGAGGATTTGGGGACGAAAGCGGAAAGGGACATGGCTAAGCTGGATGATGGGGAATGTGGACAGCTCAGAGGAGAGAGGAGGTAGGGCCCAATCAGTCATGAAAGTAGTTCAGAGTCAAGTGGGGGTTTCTGTGACAGGATAATTGAAAAGACAAAGGGTGAAACACAAGTTAAAGTGACTATCAACACGGTATTGATGATGTTTGACTGCGTTTTGGTCTTTTTTGTTCGCTTTCTGCAAGGCGTGGTCTTTGGGCTCGGTTCCAGCTGTTCAGTATCGTACATTTTCCTGTAACAATAATCATTAAATGTACTTGTCTTGTCACCATTTAAAAAACAAAATCTAGGTTCATGAATTATTCAGTTAATTTGTGGGTTGTCAGGTAAATTAGAATTGTTTTTAATTAAAATTACATCATTTAAAACAAAAAAATAAAGAACATTTGGTGTTGTTTAGTGGAACTTGATCGGGTTATTGAAAACTTGGTTGCGTGAACTGAATTTTAATAGATTAATGTCTGCTATATATAGTTTTTAAACCGGATTGATCTAAGACAATGATCTAAGACAAGTTACAAGTTACAAGTCATGTAATTGATCTAGAATGAACCAATTTTCCATATAATTTTATTGAAATACGACCCAACCTAAGCTCTAGTTCAAGGGTTAGCCTGTCAAGTCTGATTGGTTTTCAAATAGTGGTTTTAATTCTGTAGTTTTTAACTTCGATCTGGAAGTCAACTCAAGGCAAGTCTTATGTTATGGGTTAGGTAGATTGACGCGGGTTAACTCGGGTCAACCTAATTTTTTATCATATAAAAAAATAAAAATGACATCATTTAAAAAAAGAAATTAAAAAAAAGGTCAACAGGTTTTTATCAGGTCGTGGTTCATCCTTGATTTTTGATTAGGTTATACTGAGTCAATTCATCCTATAT
The DNA here is from genome assembly GCA_015852605.2 of Populus deltoides. Lineage (NCBI taxonomy): Eukaryota > Viridiplantae > Streptophyta > Magnoliopsida > Malpighiales > Salicaceae > Populus > Populus deltoides. The sequence continues at coordinate 20,189,103 of CM027580.2, forward strand.
TTTTGTTGAAACCTGGCCTAATTTAGACCCCGAGTTACTTGGATTACAAGTCAACCCACCAATCAAGATTGATTCTTAAAACAATGCACGCGTGGTTCAATTAGAAACCTGACTTGAATCATGTTTATATCTTAAGTTTTCCAAATCAATCTATTACATGTGTCGAGAGTATATGCATGAATGAAAAATGGTGAATTTGATATTTGGCATTACATAAGGTTCAAGGAAGAAGGAATCTAGTTCATTGATTTGTTTTTCAACAAATTGACTAGAATTTAGTCTATAAAAAATAAGTGATGGATCTTTTTATTATAGAAAATTACTAGATACGTTGTTCTTGCTTCATTATGGGCCGTGAAAAAAACATTTGATGTAAAATAGTGCTAGATTTAAAAAATCCAAGTCTCAAGTCATTAGTTCAAATGGCAATTTAAATAATATAAAAAAAATAACTAGACAAAAAAAAAGACTAAAAGAACCATACATGAGCTTATTTGGATTATTAAACAACTATATCCTAACCTAATAGAAAGAAAACAAAAAAAAAAAGAAGCAAAACTTCAAAACAAAAAATAGATGAAAATATTATATTAAAAAAAAGGGGAAAAAAAACAAAAAAAAAACTTAGGCGAACCTTCTGAACCTGGTCTAATATTAAAAACTTGCAACTTATTGAATCATGGATCCGAGTTAAATAAAAAAAAAACTTAATTGTCAAACATTTTAATTTTGAAGGATGAAATCATTGAAAAAATATTAATAAATAAACTTGCAAAAGAAAAAAAATGAGGATAAAATTTGAGAGAAAAACAGATAAAAATGATAAAATTTGAAAAAAAAATTAAAATAATCTCATACAAAATAAATAATAATTAAAAGAATGAGTACCAAATTTAAAAGATCAAAAAAATCATAGGATATAAAATTAAAAAACATTTATAATTTGATAGGTTATTTATAGATTAAGAAATGATAGAAGGTGATGCTAGAAAATGTTATAGAGAGCTAACCCAATAGAATCAAACCAAAAAAATAAGGAAAAAAAAAAGATTAAAAATAAGCTAAAAAAAAAACCCAAGCAAATCCAGATGAATATCTTGAACTTGATCTAATTTCTAAAACTTGTAAATTGTGAAATCCTGGATCTAGATTCAATTAAGATACTTAACTCTCAACAAATTTAATTTTTAACGATAAAGTCACGTAAAAAACATTAATAAAAAAACCCGTAAAAAAAAAATAATAAAAAGAATGAGGATAAAATTTGACAGAAAAAAACCCGAGGAGAATGAAATTTGAAAAAATAAAAATAAAAATGACCCCAAACAAAATAAATTACTATTAAGGGAATGAGGACCAAATTTAAAAGATTAAAAAATTATAGGAAGTGAAATTGAAAAAAAATATAATTTGATAAATTATTCATAGATTAAAAAAATACTAGGGGGTGAAATAGAAAGAAATTGTTAAGGGCTAACCCAATAGAATCAAAACGTAAAAAAAAACTAAAAAATAATAAAAAATAATAAGAAAACATCAGTTTAGAAAAAGAAAAAAACCAAGAAAACCCGGCGAATCTCTTAAACTTGATCTAATCTCTAAAAGTCGTAACCCGTGAAATATTTTAACCGGATTCAATCAAGAAGCATAATTCTCAAACAATTCAACCTTACGAGTGAAATCATAAAACAAAATCAATTGAAAAAGATGATTCCAAACAAAAAAAATCAAAATCAAAATAATAGGAACCAAATTCAATAAATTATTCGAGATAAAAAAAATCATAATAAAAAAGAGACTAGATCTGAAAAGCCAATAAATTAAAGGGTTGTTTTTGAATATTTAAGGGGCTGGTGCAAAAATCTAGGCGAGGGAGAGAAAAGTTGAGAGGGAAAGAAATGGTCGCTGATGCAAAACTATCATGAATCTTGGCACACGTGTCATCTCATCTAGCTCGGGAAGCTGAAACCTTTCAAACGTCATCCAAATGGTGTGACATAATTTTGACTTCCAATAAAACTAGTAAGGTGCCACATTCTCCACAATAGACTCACAAATTAGTGTGATACTATTTTTCTTATCAATGATTACCTCTTGTATAGGCACCTACTTCCGTCTTCAATTGCCTATGAGCACAAACCTCTTCAATAAAATTAGTATGGTGCCACAGTCTTTTCAACTGCTTCACAAATTATTAGTGCAACACCATCTTTCTCGTCAATGACTACTTCTTGTATGGGTATCTATTTTTCTCTCCAATTGCCTACGTCTACTAACCTCTTCATTAATAATACAACGAGGCACAACAATCAACCACTCAATTTTTGATGTGCTCTTTATCATTACATCAGCCTTCATAAAATAAGTTGATATAATAAAGATAAATAAATTAGGCAAGCTACAAAAAGCTACAAAATATAAGTTGATGTAGAACTTTGGGTAACAAAATAAACATTTGAGATGAAACATCCAACTTTAACTAGTTTATTAAGAGCATACCACACAAGCTACAAAAAGCCATGGTTCTTTCCTTGCTCTACTATTTTCTCCATGCATTTTTTTTCAGCCTTTCACATTACTCCAATGCTCTGCATCCCTTGCACATTAAGAGTGTGTTTGTTTTTTAGGTAACTTTTGTGGTTGTGGTTTGAAAAAAATAAGTTTTAAAAAAGTATGGTTAGCCGAGGTTAGTTGGATTTAGATATATGTTTGGTAAAAATTATGATTGAAGTTTATGTGCAGCAAAAAACATGCCATTATGGGTTGTGTTAGGGAGGAGGACTAGAAGGAGGTAGTGTTTGTTTTGATTTTATTTCTAAATTAATTTTTTTTAGTGTTTTTAAATAGTTTTGGTCTGCTGTAGTCAAAAATATATTTTAAAAATTAAAAAAATATATTATTTTAATGTATTTTTAAATTTAAAAAACAATTGTTACCACAATATCAAACACTACTCGAGTCATAATTTTACTTTTAACTATAAACTCTAGTAGGAGTTCACAAGAACAATATAGAAAGGTATAATCCAAAGATTTAAAAAAACCAAAAAAAATTAAAAAATAATATAAAATCTAGAAAAATTAAGGAAAAATAACAAAATTGACTTAAATAACATCTTTGAAACCTAATTTAAGGTCTTCCAAAAAAACTGGGTGCTCTATAAAACTGAACAATCAGTCACTTAAAAGCCATGGTATCTTAATGTCACTTTGTTGCTTTAAAACAAACAAGACTAACATGTTTGGTAGTTGTACGATTGCGGTTGCTTTCAAAGTGATTTTTACTTGAAAATGCATTAAAATAATGTATTTTTATTTTTAAAAAATTATTTTTGATATTAGCACATCAAAATAATCTAAAAACACCAAAAAAATTTAATTTGACGCAAAGAAAAAAGTTAAATTTTTTTAAATTTTTTCAAAAACGCTTTTGAAATGCAAAAACAAACAATGTTTTACGAAACTCAATTAAAAAAACATAAAAACTACTTCATAAAAACTGCTTTTCAAACTCAATTTTTTAATAAGTCTCGCAGTATAAAACACAGTTTTTATAGTTATCAAATATTTTGCTGTTGTTTTTTGCACCGCCAACACAAAAACAAGTACAAAACAAACGTAATTTATCTTATATCTATTAATTGAAACATTAAGTAGTTACTGTTTCGACTGAGAACTTCTAGTTAAGTCTTTCACATTAAAAAAGCCTTTCAATATTATCCCACCAATCCATTACTAAATAGTTAAGCCAAACATTAAGTATATTTTAGGTTTGTTGATGATAAATTGCTAGTATCTTAGCACTCCTCTCAAAATTCTTAGAAACCAAACCTCATAGAATTGATATCCACCTACCATCTTGCTAGCTATTTATAACGATATTTAAAAATATTGTAATAGTTGTGGTTTAAAATATTTTTTATTTAAAAATGTATTAAAATAATATTTTTTAATTTTTTTAAAATTATTTTTAATGTTAACACATCAAAATAATCTAAAAATTATAAAAAAAATAAAATTTTAATAAAAAATTAAATTTATAAAAAACACGATTTGAACCGGATTACTTTCGTACCTTAAAAGTCATCTAATGTTACATCACCCGGGCCAGCCCGTAGGTAGTGTATGGTTATTAGATGGGTTTGCTTTTAGCAAAAATGGCATCACAGGCCTAGTCCATTTTCATGGATTCCAAATGCTACTCAACTTATTTCTGTTCAACATCTTTTACCTAGGACTTGGTCCAAATGTCTTTTTTTGGTAACAGGGTTTTGGTAAGGGGCCATTATGAACTAAGGCCTACCAAACTTTCCGAGCACGAGCTCTCATCATGCCAGGAATTTGTTCAAATGCGATCTGCAAATCCGATGACTTCTTTTTTGGTGTTGCCCTTATTCTACTCTCCGAGCAAACTTGGAAGAGATGAACTTTCCAAGCTTTTGATTCATTCATTCATGGTGGGGTTGCCTGCTTTCCTAGCCCTCTTGACTGAGATCGAAGTATCAGAAAACTTGAGAAAGTGAGAACTAAGGAAGCATGAACAGAGTGGATCAAAGTACCACAGCTGGGACTTGCGACTGAGAGACATTGGAGAGCAGAGTAGATCTTATCTTTCCCAAAAAATTAAAAAGTTTGATTCTTTTCTCTCCAAATTAAAACTTTATTGCTTTAAGTTCATATCTCATCTCGAAAACACCAGCTTGTTACAAATTTCTTGCTGTGTAATCCCAGAGGCAGGCAGCCAGCCCTAATGCCACAAGTCTCATCACGTATTTTCATCAAATACCACCAACAATTTAGTATTTTTTTTTAATGGGTCTACCATTGCTTGTACATACAAGAAATATTCAAGTTTATTTCTCAAATAATATCAGCCATTTATGACATTAACTCTGTGGAATGGATCTCTCTAAAAAATTAAATCATCACACCGTTAACTATTTTGATACTTAGTGGCACTTGTAAAGGGATTAGTTGTTGATATTTAGTATTAGTTTTAAAATCTTAATTCTTAATCTAATCAAATGAAAGTAATCTAAAAAAAAATGAATTGTATTTTTTAATATTTAAATTGAATTTATTTATTAATAATATTTAAATTAATCAGAAATAGAAAATTTGTTACAAACAGTCTTCAAGCCTTAATTAAAATACACATTATAAAGACAATATGATCCCAAGGGATAAACTTGTCATGTTAGACATAAACTGATAAGGTGATTCCTTCCAGAACACTCAAACGTACATTCCATCTCACTTGCAACCAAAAATGATTAGAAAAAACACACCCTGAACCCCATCCCATGCAAGTAACCAATAAAATCACCTCAAAGACCCAAAAAAACCCAAAGAAACCTCCTTTATATGCTCTCCTCCTCTCCTTCCTCCTCAATTCCCTCTCCCCTTCAGATCCCACTTAAAAACCATTTCAGGAACCCCAAAGAGGTGCAAACTTTGGTGCCAAAATGAGAGAAATCCTTCACATTCAAGGGGGTCAATGTGGGAATCAAATTGGGGCCAAGTTTTGGGAGGTGATCTGTGATGAACATGGGATTGATCAGTCAGGGAGGTACAGTGGAGACTCAGATCTTCAATTGGAGAGGATTAATGTGTATTACAATGAAGCAAGTGGTGGAAGATATGTGCCACGTGCTGTTCTTATGGATCTTGAACCTGGTACCATGGATTCAGTCAGATCTGGTCCTTTTGGACAGATTTTTAGGCCTGATAACTTTGTTTTTGGCCAATCCGGTGCTGGTAATAACTGGGCTAAAGGGCATTACACTGAAGGAGCTGAATTGATTGATTCTGTTCTTGATGTTGTCAGGAAAGAAGCTGAAAATTGTGATTGCTTGCAAGGTATTTTTTTTTAAAGATGTCTTTTTCAGTGCCTTTTGTGTTGTTTTGATTGAACCCTTATGAGTTTTGTTTATTTTGCTTGTTTGATATTGCATTGCGAGGGATTAATGCTTTGAGAAATGGCTTTTGGTTGTTTTGATTGGATATATCTATTTTTTTTAAATGGTTTTGGTTAGTTTGTTAGAATACAAAGAATACAAGTGGGTTTGATTGGATCTGGTCTTATATTCAGGTTTTTTTTGAGATTTTTCTTGGTGCCGTTGATTTTTTGTATTATGAAAATGAGGGGCTTTTCATTTTTATTTTGTTTAGCTTGCTGGGAAGCTAAATGTGTGTTTATGATGGTGCCTCCATGACTTGTTCTTTCATGGTGTTCAATGACATCGTAATGCTGGACTAAATCCTGTTTTTCTGGTTTTGCTGACTGCTCCATTTGCTAGGCTAGTTCTGATTTTTTTTTGGCTGGAAACTTGTGTCGTTGGTTTTCACAGCTGATAACAGATAATGAGAAAATGATCTTGCGGGACTTGAAGTATGTAACAAGGTCTATTTAGATTCAAGTGTGGTTTATACTCATGGTTGGAAGTTTGGTTTCTATCTTTTTCATGATTTGGTTTTTGTTTGCAATTTTCCGTGTTTCTCTTTAATTTGTGGTCATTTGATTGGTGTACCATTATTGTTGTTTCTCTTAAATTTAAGTTCTATCTAGAACTGTCCTTTCTCATTGATTCTACATTTTTAGTTTTCCTGTCTGTTTTCAAGAATCATTTAATATATTTGGCGGAACAGGATTTCAAGTTTGCCATTCTTTGGGTGGAGGCACTGGTTCTGGCATGGGAACTCTTCTTATTTCTAAAATTCGTGAGGAGTATCCTGATCGTATGATGTTGACATTTTCCGTCTTCCCTTCACCTAAGGTATCTGATACTGTTGTTGAACCATACAATGCAACTCTTTCTGTCCACCAGCTTGTAGAAAACGCTGATGAATGCATGGTTTTGGACAATGAAGCTTTGTATGACATCTGCTTCCGCACTCTCAAGCTTGCTACCCCCACTTGTAAGTTAATTGAAAGCGCTTTCTGTGAACTGAAAGGCATAATTTAAAGATGTTAAATCTGGAATTAATTAAAAGAACCATCTGGCCTTTTCTACCTAAAGATTGAAAATGAATGTTGAGATGGACAACAATAATAAAATGCTTAGTTCTTAGTTGGCTGCTCACTTCTCGTTCTCATTGGTGGTTGATAGGGAATTGATTGCTTGTGACTTCTTATTTTTTATTGGTATTTAAATCCACATGGTTTGCTGTCTCTCCTAGTCTCCTTGCCTCTAACCTAGACAACCACCACCCCTATGCCCCACAAATAAAGATGACAACAACAACTTCTATTGTACAACTTGCTGTTCACTTATTCTTCTTCCCTCTTCCAGAATATGCAATATCTTCAGCTCAATTTGATTGCAGATAATACACATGTAATTCGTACGAACAGATGCATGATATGTGTACATGAACATGCCCAAACACATGCATGTATGTTCCATGTAAGGTTTTGAAGCATCATGATCTGACTCTGGTACCTTATGTTTTGTTTTGTTTTGCCATATCCCAGTTGGGGATCTTAACCATCTCATTTCTGCCACCATGAGCGGTGTCACATGCTGCCTTCGCTTCCCAGGACAGCTGAACTCTGACCTAAGAAAGCTTGCAGTTAACCTTATCCCATTCCCTCGTCTTCATTTCTTCATGGTTGGATTTGCACCCTTGACATCAAGAGGATCACAGCAATACCGTGCTCTGACTGTGCCTGAACTAACCCAGCAAATGTGGGATGCCAAGAACATGATGTGTGCTGCTGACCCACGTCATGGCCGTTATCTAACTGCTTCAGCCATGTTCCGTGGTAAGATGAGCACTAAAGAGGTTGATGAACAAATGATAAATGTCCAGAACAAGAACTCGTCATACTTTGTTGAGTGGATTCCCAACAATGTCAAGTCTAGTGTATGTGACATCCCACCAAAGGGTCTGAAGATGGCATCCACTTTCATAGGGAATTCAACCTCAATCCAGGAGATGTTCAGGCGTGTCAGTGAACAATTCACAGCTATGTTCAGGCGCAAGGCTTTCTTGCACTGGTACACTGGCGAGGGAATGGACGAGATGGAATTTACCGAGGCTGAGAGTAACATGAACGATCTGGTTGCTGAGTATCAGCAATACCAGGATGCAACTATCGATGAAGAGGAGTACGAGGAGGAAGAGGAAGAGGAACATGATACTTAAGATAGCTTGAAATTCTTTTCACTATGTCTGAAGTATGTATTTCCCTGGCTCTATTTAAGTGAGTGAAATGTTTCTCATTGGGGGGTCAAACTAGATTGACTTGCTGATGTATGGGTTGTGGTTCCTTGTATTGAAGATGGGATTTCGTGACTCCTTTTGCTTTTAAATCTGAATGATGGATGTCTTTGTATTTAGTAGACGAGTGTTTGGTCATCTATCACTTCAAACTTGTAGCTTTTTTCCTTGGATTAATTTGTGTGATAGGCATGGTTTTATTAGCGAGGCAGGTTCTCGTGGGCATTATGAATGCCATTAGTGTTGCAAGGTGGGAATTGTAATTTTTTTTCCAATTTGAGTGTGTATCTTTAGTTTTTCTATTTGAATGTTTGAATCTTTAAAAACTTGCAATGAGTGCTTTTAATTTTGAAATCTAACAAATATCAACTTCGATCATATTTGATCAAATTAATTAAAATTAAAAATTAGAACAACAAAGCAACTTAACAATATATTTACATTAAAAGAACACCAAAAATTCGTTCTTTTTTTAAAAATCGTGGAGAAACCGACTAGATAAGATAATGAAATGGAAACAAAATAAATAAAAAAATATAGGGTTTATGGACAACCAGATGCCAACCAGAGCCAGTAGGATCTGCAACACAAAAATCTTGCAATGGGCTAGGATCAAAGGCAGTGGCCAGGGCACAAATGATGGCTAGAAAACTTGCAGTAGCCAACAATTTTGTGGCTAGCCATATCAATTCTTTGGGGTACTACAAAGAGACTGGTAAACTACGTACAGCATTGATCATTGATGTAGTATGTACGCAGGAACTCTTCTTATATATGGCGATGGATCGACAGTCCAAGAATTTAGTCTTCGAAGGAAACTTGCTGCCGTCCAATGCCCATGTCTTTGGGGTACCCAAGACAAGGCTGGTAGATTACACATGCACCAAGAGTCGTAAGAACAAGGAAATGCCAATGAGTTGTTCCTTGCTTGTTAATATATGGAATAATTTTATTTTCTTGCTATATTTTTTATTACAAACTCGTGAAAGTAACACCAACCATGCATGAACAAGGAAAATTCAGAATTTAACTGTGGAACTGTGCTCTAAGTTTCTCAACAATGGACTTGTCGACATTATAAGCCTTGGCTAGAACATCATCACCAATGGGTGGATTGGTTCCAAATATATTGCTAGGAATAGCAATAAAACCAGGGTTCTGGCTGTTCAAAGAAGCAATAGCAGCAGCAGTTCCGTTGCCCACATTACTCAAGAAATGAGCTAGTCCTATGGGAAAAACAAAGACATCTCCCTGCTCAAGGACCTTGGAAAAGAGCCTGTTTTCCGGTGAAGAGGACACAAACCCAACAAGGAGGCTGCCTTCCAAGACGGTAAGAATCTCACTTGCACGAGGGTGAATGTGAGGAGTGACGAGACCACCTTGTGCAAAGTCAAAGCGAATGAGTGTGAGTCCAAGGGTGTTTAGGCCTGGTATTTGGGCGACAGAAGCTGATGTAACAGTGGAGCCAGAGGGGTTTGATGTGTTGCCAGGAACATGGAAGCCTCCAGAGAAAAAATTATCAGGCTTTACCAGCTTCGGATCCAGGCAAGCTAGGCCATAATCACAAAAGAATATGTTAGTGGGAGTACTCACTAGACTTAGCTAAAAATAAAATGAAAGAATAATTAATTTCTTGAATATGATTAAAGCTAATTAATTGCAGTGTAGTTTTGAGTAAATCAATTAGACCCCCACCTGAGCTAGTAGGATCTGCAACACAGAAATCTTGCAATGGACCAGGCTCAATGCCGGCAGCGGCCAAGGAACAGGAGATGGCCAGGAAGCTAACAATCACCAGAATCTGGGAAGCCATTTGGATTGCTTGAGGTTGGAGATTGAGGCAGAAACAGAAGTGATTGGAGATTTGAGTGTAATTCTTTCAAGGACTAATATGAATTTTATAGGGTAGATATGGATTTATTTTTATTTCTTTACCATTTGAGAATCGCTGCATTAAGTTCTTATTTAATTTTGGATATTATGTGGGAATAAATTTGTTAGCTAAAAAAATAAAATATCAGATTCGAAGAATTTGGAAAGGTAAAAAGGGAATTGAAATTCAGTAGTCAGATTTTCTAATGGATATTATATATTAAAACAGAGAAAGAAATCAATTATATTTATAATAAGATAAATCAATTAATTCCTCGAACTTCTCTAACAAATCCCAAGATTTATCTCCATTATTTTTTTGGTTGATTCTTGTGTTTCAAGTCAAAGATACTTTCCATTAATTAAAACTCCTTTATTATTTTTTATTCGGTTTCATTTTTATATATATAAAAAAATTAAACCAAATTTTTTTAAAAAACCAAAACCAAACCGAAACCGATTCAAACCAACCGGTTTTGGTTCGGTTTTTTAGAATAAAAACTGGTTCAAACCTATTTGACTCGGTTATTTTAGTTTTGACTTGGTTTTTTTCCAGTTTGGCTTGGTTTTTCAGTTCCAGACTTGTAAAACCGAAACCGAACCGATCAGTTTTTTAAAATTCTAATCGGTTTAATTGGTTTTTTTTCACGATTTAATTTTTTCGGTTATTTTTTTTTCAGTTTTCTCGGTTTAATTGGTTTTTCAGTATTTTTGCTCACCCCTACCCTCAAAGCTGTCCTTGTGTTTGTAAAACATGCCATAAAATAATTATATAAATAGCTATTTCAATAAATTTTGTCTATTTTATATAAAAAGACATTTAAATTATAGAACACCATTGAAAATGATACTGGGAGAAATTAATCCAACAATTCTAATGTTTTCAATATTTTTGGTTTAACAAAAGGCATTCTACTTAAAATACCTCATGTAAGAGCTCTTAAAGAGTTGAGAGTTCTCCATAACGAATACTATAATTTTGAGTAATTATCATAGGGAAACTCGTAACCTTAGTTGATATATTTCCACCAACAAAATTAAAATCAAGCCATGTTCTTAGACTAACAAATATCTTTTATAATTTTTTTTTATAAAAAATCCAAAGATACTAAAAAAAGGAAAGTTTGTATGATACAAAAAATTATTATATGAGCTAAGTTTCCATTTATAAAATAGGATAACTGATCTCATAACAAATTAATGTTATAATTTTTATTAGAGTTGCGTTTCATTATTGTTTTAAAACATATATATAAATAAATAAAAATTTATATAGTTTTATTTTTTTTTGTATTTTTAAAACATGAAATATAAAAAAAAATATCTATTATGGTCAAAATAGGATGAAAGATAGGATGAAAGAATTTTTTAGTACAAAATACTATTATGGCCAACCCTAATCAAAGGACCATTTAATCATTTTTGATATTATAGAAATTAATTGATTTATTTTATTAAACTACAAGGACTTAATTGTAATTAACATTTGACTGTGGTCAAGCTCCTTAAAAACTTTCTAGAACGTGCCAAATAAAAAAATAAAATATTTGGACTCTCTTGGCGGCAAGATCAAGCAAGGAGATTCACTGAATTATTATTATATTAAATATTATTTCTATTTTCTTAAAAACAACATTCCAATGCTTGAGCTTCGACTAATCAAAGATTTGTGTGAGGCCATGCGCAATAACCGAGGAAAGCAGTTTTTCAATGCTTTTGGGTTTAACACAAGGCATCGTAATTAAAATACCTTATGCAATGACCTGTAACACATTGACTCTGCATATGCTCATGATGACTACAATAAGCATTGCTCTAAACTTCCATGTCTGAATACTTTTCAACTTAGATCAGGTAAGTTCTTGGTAGTGTTGATAGAAGCAGAGCAATATTTAAAAGCCAAAAACATGAATAATGGTCAAACTTGAATTATATGGTTCCTCAATTACTGATCAAAATAGTTCATAACTCCCACTTGCTGTTGACAAGAAGCTGATCAGTTCGCCTAAATAAAGTCCATCTCTTGCAGGTTCCCCATGCTCAAAGAACAATGGAGATGGCTTCTCTAAACTCTTCCTTGTTGCCATTATTGTTTCTTCTTCTCTTATCTTTCTCATGGTTAACCCTAGCCCATCCTCATGAGGATTTTCTTCAGTGTCTTTCCTTTCATTTTCAAGACTCCACAGCCATTTCTAAGCTCATTTACACCCCAAGAAGCCCCTCATATTCTTCTGTCTTGCAGTTCTCGGTTCAAAACAATAGGTTCAATACAACTTCTGATCCAAAACCTGTGGTTATCTTTACGCCAACGAATGTGTCCCACGTTCAGGCTGCGATTTATTGCTCCCGAAAGCAAAACTTGCATTTTAGAATCCGGAGTGGTGGCCATGATTATGAGGGCCTTTCTTATGTATCATATTCACTCCCATTTGTGATCGTTGATCTAATCAATCTTCGAAAAGTCGCAGTTGATGCAAGGCATAAAACTGCATGGGTCCAGGCTGGTGCATCTCTCGGCGAAGTTTACTATAGAATTGCTAAGAAGAATAGAACTCTTGCCTTTCCAGCAGGAATTTGGCCTACTATTGGTGTTGGTGGTCACATTAGTGGAGGAGGATATGGCATGATGATGCGGAAATATGGCCTTGCTGCTGACAATGTCATTGATGCTCAACTGATTGATGTTAAAGGTAGAATCCTTGACAGAGCATGGATGGGAGAAGATCTATTTTGGGCCATTCGAGGCGGTGGAGGAAATACTTTCGGAGTTGTTGTCGCATGGAAATTGAAGTTGGTTCCAGTTCCACCTACAGTGACTGTCTTCACTGTCCCAAGAACCTTGGAACAAAATGCAACAAAGCTTGTCCATCGGTGGCAATCGGTTGCGAGTAAGCTTCACGAAGATCTCACTATTGCCTTAGTCCTAAGGAGAATCAATTCTAGTGAAGAAGAAAAGACAACAATATTAGCTGCATTCACTTCCTTGTTTCTTGGTGGAGTTGATAGACTCCTTCCATTGATGCAAGAGAGCTTTCCCGAGCTCGGTTTGGTTGAAGAAGATTGCATCGAAATGAGCTGGATCAAGTCTGTCCTTTATGTTGTCGGATTCCCAAGTAATGCATCCTCGGATGTTTTGCTCGATAGGACTCCTCTAACTAACAGAAACTTCAAAGGAAAATCTGACTACGTGAAAGAACCTATGCCGGAAACTGCATTAGAAGGGATTTGGGAACGATTCCTTGAAGCAGATATCGACACGCCTCAAATGGTCTGGGCTCCTTATGGAGGAAAAATGGATGAGATCTCAGAAACTAGCATTCCATTTCCACATCGATCCGGGAATCTGTACAAGATTCAACACTTGGTGTTTTGGGATGAAGAAGGCAACGAGGCATCGAAGAGGCATATAAGCTGGATCAGAAGGCTTTACGATTACTTAACTCCTCATGTTTCAAAAAACCCTCGAGCTGCATATGTCAATTATAGGGATCTTGACATTGGCATAAACAATATTCAAGGAAACACAAGTTATCGACAAGCAAGTATTTGGGGTATCAAATACTTTGACAATAACTTTGATAGGTTAGTGTCTGTGAAGACTAGAGTTGATCCTACTAATTTCTTTAGAAATGAACAAAGCATCCCACCTCTCTCTTCCTAGCTAAAGGAGGGAGATAGGGAGAGATGAAATTAAATGATAATAAAGATGTTGTCAAAAATAGTTTTCTCTTCTTCTTTTTTATCACAATTTGTGGCCTGAGATTTCACTCATACACAGTTTAATGAGGTTGGTGAAAAATTGTGTTCCCGTATCTTTCACTTTGTCCCTTGGCTAGTTAGCTCAATGAAAAATTAACATCGGTTATCCAGATTTTGTAATGCATAAGGCTTTTCCTCTACAGCCAACACATTCTACAGGTTCTTGCTGCTGAGTATTGCAATTCTACGTAATGTTTCTGACTGGTTTACTCATACTTGAAGACAGAAACAGAGAGCTGAAACAGAGGAAAACAGGGTTGCTTCGAAAGGAAAACAGAGAAAACAGAGTAATTTCCAAATCAGAACGAAAATACAAGGGGTAAATTTTAAAAACTTTGTCCAAAATATGAATTAATGGTGAGACTTTAAAACTCCAAACCTTTGAAAATGACTCATAAAGTCATAATAACATAGCAATTCCAATGAATTGCAATATTATAAGCGTTCTTTAATTTAATATGTTGATTAAATGTGCTTACATTATTGACTAATTGAAATAATTAAGTAAAAGAAGTTTGGTGAATCAAAATTCAGAAGTTTGGGAATTAACTAATCAAAATTGGAAGGAAAAGGTCAGAATCTTGGAAAGAAATTTCAGAAAGGCTCGTTGCATGTGTGGATGATGAGATACCGTTTCGTATACTACGTTATAAAATAGGATCATTTCCATTTGAACACAATTTAATAGCTTTCATCTTGATTTGTTGTCAATGCAGATAACCGATAGTCCTGGAGGAAATACTTTGTTATTTGCAGTCATTCTTCAACTTCAAGTTTCTTGCGACGCAAGTTCAAACACCGATTAATTTACTTTTTCTACTTTTAATCTGTTATTACAAATTTCTCTTTCTTTCTATGGAAGCACTTCTCCTCAGTTCTATAAATAAGATGGTTCCCAGTAGGGCTCTATGCTAAAAATCAAATGATCGAAATGATTTCTATTAGGTCTTCAATGCTGCCACTTCTGTTTGTTCTTCTCTTTTCATTCTCATGGGTGACTTCAGCTCACACTCATGAAGATTTTATTGAATGTTTTTCCCTTTACGTTGAAGACTCCACAGACATTTCCAAAGTCATTTACACCCAGAATGACTCTTCATACCCTTCTGTGTTGCATTTCGCAATACGAAATCTTAGGTTCAATTCTACTACCCTAAAGCCTCTTGTCATTGTTACACCGACGAATGTATCACACATTCAGGCTGCCATTCGTTGTTCCCAGAAAAATAATTTACAAATTAGAATTCGAAGTGGTGGCCATGATTTTGAGGGTCTCTCTTACATGTCTGTTCTGCCGTTTGTCATCCTTGATCTAATCAATTTTCGATCAGTCACCATTGATGTAACTAATAAAACTGCATGGGTTCAGGCTGGTGCAACTGTAGGGGAACTTTACTACCACATTGCTAAAAAAGGTAGAACACTTGCCTTCCCAGCAGGTCTTTGCCCTACTATGGGTGTTGGGGGACACTTGAGTGGTGGAGGGTATGGAGCGCTGCTTCGTAAATATGGTCTTGCTGCGGATAACGTAATTGATGCAGAATTAATGGATGCTAATGGTAGAGTTCTTGATAGAAAATCGATGGGGGAAGATTTGTTTTGGGCCCTTCGAGGAGGTGGAGGAAACAGCTTTGGAGTGGTTATTGGGTGGAAAATAAAATTGGTTGAAGTTCCACCTACGTTGACAGTCTTCAATGTCTTAAGAACCTTGGAGCAAAATGCAACCCAACTTATCCATCGGTGGCAATACATTGCAAATAAGCTCCATGAAGATCTCATGATCACGACATATATAAGAAGAGTTAATTCCAGTCAAGGAAATCCAACAATACAGGCTACATTTGCAGGTTTCTTTCTTGGAGGGGTGGACAAGCTTCTTCAATTGATGAATGAGAGCTTCCCCGAGCTTGGTTTAGCAAAAGATGATTGCCTTGAAACAAGCTGGATTGAGGCTATCATCCTTAACAGATTTCCAGGTAATACATCTTTGGAACTGTTGCTTGATAGGACTCCTCGATTTGTAACTAATTACAAAGCGAAATCTGATTACGTCAAGGAACCTATGCCTGAAATTGCGTTGGAAGGTATATTTGAAAGGTTCTTGGAAGAGGACATTGAAACACCTAGACTGCTATTAGTTCCTTATGGAGGAAAGATGGACCAGATTTCTGAGTCTAGCTCTCCATTTCCACATAGAGCTGGAAATATATACAAGATTGAGCATCAGGTGTCTTGGAGTGAAGAAGGCAAGGAGGCTTCTAAAAGGCACCTTGATTGGATTAGAAGGCTTTACAGTTACATGACTCCTTACGTTTCGAAAAATCCTCGAGAAGCATATATCAATTACAGGGATCTTGACATTGGAATGAATAACCTGGCAGGCAACACAAGTTTTAAACAAGCAAGCATTTGGGGCAGGAAGTATTTCAAGAACAACTTTGACAAGCTGGTACGCGTGAAGACTGCTGTTGATCCTGCTAATTTCTTCAGAAATGAGCAGAGTATTCCACCTCTCTCGTCCTGGTGATCGGAGGGGGATAACACATGACAGGGTTGGAAGAAGATTCATCACACTAATAACATAATTTTCTGTTTTAGATGTCTATAAAGTTTACTTCATCAACATTTATTGCATGGCATTTCATGCCAGGTCCAATATTTTGATCATTGTAATAAAAATAAGTATGGTCAATGGAGATATGTGATTTGAATGAATAAAATTTCCTTCTATGATTATCTAAATTGTGAGATTTCATTCAAATTAAATATGATATGTTGCTCTTGTATTTTTATAGTTCGATCTTCTCCCTTGGCATAACGAAAAATTGTTCTTGGTCAATGCTTATGCTCTTGAAGTGGGATATGTATCAAAGGCTCAAATTCAAGAGAAAACTCGGAAGTGTCTAATGGGTCTTCTGATAAAAAAAAAACATAAATTTTAATCCTATTATTGGACAGGGCTAAAATTTTATGTGTGTTTTACATGTTTCTTATGAGTTTAGCTGGCTAGCACCAACTGAGGTCAAGAACATGTTTAAATTAAACCTAGAAAATGCTGTTTCGGAATTTTCTCTGGTTATTTTAGGATTCCTTTCTTAATTAGGTTTCAAAGTGTTATTTGATTTAGGTTTTTTCGGCTGCTATTTAAATAGTTTTATATGTTAATTTTCATGAGATTAAACAAATTGGAATAGTGAAGAATTATTGATATTTTGAATTCATCAAATCAGTTGCAATTTATTTGTTAAAAGTATTTCAGCAGAAGGATTAATCAAGAAAAAACCTCAAAAACCAAAAGATAAACCTTGCAGTGAAGTAATTGACTTGTAAATGAGGCATGAAACTAGCAACAGTGGATGGTCAAGGTGACTAATCGAAAATTTACTTACTTGGATTCATAACCAGATTATGTATCAGTTGAACATGATCATAGGGTAAGCATCAGCAGACACTTTTATCTATATTTTTGAGGAAGAGAAACAGAGAGGCAAAACCAAGAAAACAGAGTAGTTTATGAGAAGAAAACAGAGAAAAACAGTGTATTTTTAATATAAAAACAGAGAAAACAGAGAAATTTCAATACTTCCAAGGACAAAGATCACCGAGGGTAGGTGTTGAAAGATCATTCTCTCTATTAAATATTTTTGAAAATGACATAAAGTTTATTAATTTAAATGTCTAGAAATATTATAAGCATCCTTCAATGGTTGAATAAGCGTGTTCATCTGAACTTCGTTGCATGCTCGAAGATTACGACACACAAGGCCATCATTGAACTGTGCTAACGTTTTAGTATTATTTACTAGAAACATGGCCCGCGCTATTCTTGCGGGTCAATTTTTTTACATAAGAAATATCAAAAAAGTTAAGATTTAAGAGTATTAGGTATTTCTTCAAATCTATACCTAAAAACATTGGGTCTGTATGCTATGGTTGACCTAAAAGTTATATTTACAATATTAATAATAATATTAAACTTGCATGATTCAAGTTTAAGTGAATTTGGTTGCAACATCAAACCCAGAGCCTTGGATATGGATCTGGTTGCAAGGTTATATTATAAAAGTGTGATAATTAAAAAGAAAAAAAATTTAATATTAAAAAATGAAATTAAAAAAATTAATTAAAAAAAATAATAATAAAGCAAAGCATTATTCCGATTAATAGTGCTTTGTAAGGAGGGATACATTAAAATCCCTCATGAGATCACAATAATCCAATGAACAATAAACAAAACAAATCATAAATTTTAATTCTTAATCAAATCGATATTAAAAAGATGAAATTGAAAGGAAAAAACTACTTAAGAAAAAGAAAAAAAAATTTGAATCAACTAGTCACACCGGTCAAATCAAGTTAACTCGTCAAATTTGGAATTCATGTCATGAAATTGAAAGAAAAAAGGTTGATGCCCTTTAGTTATAGTTAATTACAATATTTAAAGATGAAATTGGAAGAAAAAAACCAATGAAGAAAAAAAAAAATCTAAATCAACTGGGTTAACCCACTAAATTGGGTCTTGGGATTCGTGTCATGAGAGTGTGATAACTAAATAGAGAAAAATTAATATTAATGAACTAAATTAAACAAAAAAATCAATAAGAAAGAAAAAAGAACAAAGAAAAAAAACTTACACGAAGAAAAAAAACTAATGAAAATAAATCTGAATTAATTGGGTTCACCGGTCAAACCGGGTCAATCCGTCAAACCTGTAATCTGAATATCGATTTTTGTTTTTACTTTTTCTATTTGTTTAGGGATTTTGATTTTCTTTTCTTGTAAGGGTCGATTTCGGACTTATTTAAAGGGTTGTATTTTGTTTTGAAGAGGTACATAATTAGAGAATAATTTATTTAGTAATTAAAGGAATGGATAGGGTTCCTGTTGTAGACTCTTTTCGTGAATCCTAATCTGAATAGGTTCAGCCGTCTCAAAAACCAAGCAGAAAATAGAGTAATTTGAAGATAAAAACAGAGTAGATGAGAACAGAGAAAGCACACTAATTTCATACGTGACAGGGGCAAAGGTTACTAAGGGCACGTCTTGAGGTGGATGATCATCGAAACCACCTATTAATCGCAAGTATCCAAGAAATCGCAGATAATATTTTTTATGCAGGTAAGTCATGCAGGAAAAGCTTAATTATATTAACAGTCAATTTTTGACTTCAAGTTTCTTGCGGAGGAAGTTCATTTTTTTTTTAAATTCTTAATCTATTTGAAACTCCAGCTCTTCTCATTTTAATGTACTTGTTTCTCAAGCAAGAATTCTCCTTTACACTATAAATTTGGGACTGCCTTGCAGGTTTCTGCACTCAAAAAAGCATAAGCGTATAGTAGAAAGAAAAATGAATTCTATGAGCTCTTCAATGCTGCCATTTCTAATTTGTCTTCTCTTTTCATTGTCATGTGTAACATCAGCTCGTCCTCATGAAGATTTTCTTCAATGCCTTTCCCTTCATTTTGAGGACTCCACAGCCATTTCTAAAGTTATTTACACCCCAAAAAATTCATCATATTCTTCTATCTTGCATTTCGCTATACGAAACCCCAGGTTCAATTCTTCTGAACTGAAACCTTTTGTCATTGTTACACCAACGGATGCATCGCACATCCAGGCTGCCATCCATTGTTCCCAAAAACACAAGTTAGAAATTAGAATTCGGAGTGGCGGTCATGATTTTGAGGGTCTATCTTACATGTCTACTGTCCCATTTGTCATTGTTGATCTGATCAATCTTAGATCAATCACTGTTGATGCAACCAATAAAACTGCATGGGTTCAGGCTGGCGCAACACTAGGGGAACTTTATTATAGAATTGCTGAGAAAAGTAGAACTCTTGCTTTCCCTGCAGGTTCTTGCTCTACTATTGGTGTTGGAGGACACTTTAGTGGGGGAGGATATGGCACGATCTCTCGCAAATACGGCCTTGCTTCAGATAATGTGATTGATGCTCAGTTAATCGATGCTAAAGGAAGGATCCTTGATAGAGAATCAATGGGAGAAGACTTATTTTGGGCCATTCGAGGCGGTGGAGGGCAAAGCTTTGGAGTGGTTATCGCATGGAGAATCAAGTTGGTTGAAGTTCCACCAAAAGTGACCGTCTTTACTGCAGCAAGAACCTTGGAACAAAATGCAACCAAGCTCATCCATCGGTGGCAATACGTTGCGAATCAGCTTCCTGAAGACATCATCATCGATGTGCTTGTAAACAGAGTTAATTCTAGTGAGGAAGGAAAGTCAACGATACAAGCTGCATTCTTTTCCTTGTTTCTTGGTGAGGTTGACCAGCTTCTTCTTTTGATGCAAGAGAGCTTTCCTGAGCTTGGTTTGGTAAAAGATGAGTGCACGGAAATGAGCTGGATCGAGTCTGTCCTGTACATTGGTGGATTTCCAAGCAACGCATCCTTGAATGTGTTACTTGATAGGACTCCTCAAGGACCTCAACCCTCATTACAATTCAAAGCAAAATCTGACTACGTCCAGGAACCTATACCTAAAATTGCATTTGAAGGGATATGGAAAAGGTTCTTGGAGAAAGACATCGAGGTGCCTGTATTTTTCATGATCGCTTATGGGGGGAAAATGGATGAGATTTCTGAGTCCAGCACTCCATTTCCTCATAGAGCTGGCAATCGATACATATTTGTCCCCGTAGTGTCTTGGAGTGAAGAAACCAAGGAGGCATCCCAGAGGCATCTAGCTTGGATCAGAAGGCTGTACAGGTACATGACTCCTTATGTTTCAAAAAATCCTCGAGAAGCATACGTCAATTATAGAGATCTTGACCTAGGAGTGAACAACCTGGGATACACGAGTTATAAACAAGCAAGCATTTGGGGTCGGAAGTATTTCAAGAACAACTTCGACAGGTTGGTTCGCGTTAAGACTGAAGTTGATCCTACCAATTTCTTCAGAAATGAACAAAGTATCCCACCTCTCTCATCTTGGTGATCAAAGGGAGCTAGTTCTCTTATGTATGAGATTAATGCTAATAATAATACTTCTCTTATGTATGAGAGTTCAGCATGGCCCAATAATAATTTAGATCATGTGAATTAGTTCATAAAATTTCCTTTTGTAATGATCTAAAGTGTGAGATTTCACACAAATTCAACACGATGTTGTCTTTTGTATGTTAAAAATTCTGATTTTCTTCCTTGTCAAAAAAATTGACCCTAATCAAAGATTGTATCCTCGAAAATTTATTTTAATTTTCTCCCACCTTGTCATAAAAAACTTCCTCCAATTCCATCATGGCTGTGAAGGCAAGGTTCAGCCTGATGTCTATTCTTTGCTCACTTCCTTTTTGAGTGTTGCAGAACTGTATATTTTCTGCTTGGTCATTTATAATTGAAGATGAAGGAATGGAGAACAAAACATCATCAAAAGTAATCATCTACTTGGAAATTTCTAGTTATTTAGCTTTAAAATAGTTTATAGTCTCAAGACAGACCTAAACCAAGAACAACAGAGTAGTTTGTAAATAGAAACAGAGAAGACGGAGCAGTGTCAGATCACATGGACAAAGGTTACAGAGATCAAGCCCTGATAATTATGATCAAACCACATATTAAATTTGAACATGAGAAATCATTCTTTTAATAAAAATCTTCGAAAATGACAAGAAAAATTCAGAACTTCAAATGACTAATAGCAATTTAAACTTCTTTAATTTAATGGCTTGAATAGTTGTGCTTATCAGAAATTGGTGGCAAGTTCGAATAACGACATGCAAGGATATCTGAATTTGTTATCGAATTATAATAAAAAGATATATAATTTCTAAAACCAAGTTTCAATAGCTTCTACATTGACGAAATCAAAATAGAGATAGAAAATGTCGAATACTAGGAAAATAATGCTCTAGGGAAACAAAGTAAGAAAGAGTTATTTTAATAGTTACATTGGTAGACAACATGATTAAAAATTTTTTCCCAAGAAATTATGGAAATCTTTTTTATATTAACAATCAATTTCTTACTTCAAGTTTCTTGCGTGGCAAGTTTTTTTTTGGTTAAGTTATTAATTGATTTGAAATCTTTTGTCACTAATTCCCGATTCTGACCCGCAATTCCCTTCTAAAGTTCCATACCTATGCGAACTCAAACTTACACACAAACTTATCCTAATTCAATCAGATCCAATCTGGATCCATGACCGAGTTATAATATAACATAGGCAAGGTTCACCAAAAAGCGGTTCAAGGTTCAACAAAAATTGCTTCCATAGCTATGCGAACCCAAACTTACACACAAAGTTATTCTAACTCAATCGAGTTCAATGTATAAAGAGTGATAATAAAGGGCAGAGATTGAATAACAAAATCAACTTCATAATATAATTGAATTGTCTTAATACAAGAGTTAATATAATTCATAGTTTTGGAGCACTAACTTAACATAAAAGGAAGATACAAATTAAAACCAAAGGAAGGGGCGATCTGGGTTTGAGGTTCGAAGGTGACAAAAATTCAATTTGGTCCCTCAATTTAGGAAATTACAGTTTAGTCCCTAAACTTTGAGAAAATTATAATTTGACCCCTAATTGTATTTTGGGATTCGGACAGTGTTATTATGAGGTTAAGGATGATACGAGTTTGATAATTGATTTGGAATATTTTCTTGGTCCCTCAATTTTGGGAAACATTTAGAATAATAATGAGAGGGTTGAGTTTAACAACTTGTTTTGAAAATTATCGTTTAGTCCATAAAATTAGGAGGCATATTACGGGTCTTTTATATATTTTCATCTTTTTACACACGCAGGTAATACAACAAGTATGGCTTTAGGTTCTTATGGAAGTGTTCTCAAATTGGCCATAACAAGAAGATCATATGGTAAAACTGATACTACCTTGTCGAAAAATCAAAATGCAATGAGCATGAGGCTTTGTGATTCTGTCATCTCACCTTCGTGGGATCGATCACCGATCCAACCACTAGGTTATGATGATACGCTTAGTATGTATGTATGATATGATATTTTGCATATTTTGTTACAAGTATGCTCTAAAATTCAGAATATATAAATGTTTTATACTCCCTCCCGAGTTGGTTGAACTCACCCCTTTTCTTTTGTGCTCCCCCCTTTGATCTGTGCACAAAGACTAACACTACCCTTTTTTGCAAGTTTGATTTTAATTTTGACTAACATACCATAGGTTCACAATCATAATCAAACAGACATATTCATATCTCAAGGCTCAACTCATGACATCAATCAAATGAGAAGCTATCAATTCAGAAGTCAATTCAAAATATATACCGGTTCATATCAAGAATTCAGATTCAATAATTGATCATGATTTATCATAACAAGGATAATAATCAACATATATATTATCAAGAAGCATGATCCAATTCAAATTAACAAATCAAATATTTATAATATTTCTCATGCATATGAAAAATTATCCACTCACCTGACTCAAAAGTAAACAGAAGCCAAAAGCATACACTGAAGAAAATCTTACTGACGTCCTGTCGATAGAATATTAGGATTATCTAAATACAAAGGAGACATATTCAAGAACGACTCAAAAGAACATTTAACCTATTTAATAAACTTAACTAATGGTGTATTCCGTAACCCTATATGTTTTTGAACTAACTAGTCAATTTTCTCAAAAACTCAAAATTTAACGGTTTTCCTGAAATCTAATTCATAATAAAACAACTAATAAAATTGGCAATAATACACTAAATAACCCTTAATTATTCATCAAACTAATCTGAAAAGGCTAATATTACAACTAGGGACTAATCTGGGATTTATCATATTTTCAGGGCCAAATTGTAATTTTTGTCTAATTAGAGGACCAAACTGAAATTTATCATAAATCAATGAATATACTGAAATTATGACCATAATTAATCCTCAATTATGTCCAGGATATATCATTATGATCCAGGGACCATTCTGGAATTTTACCAAAATTTTAGGGTCAAATTGTAATTTTTGTCAAATTGGAGGACCAAATTGAAAGTGTTAAATTCTCTTATCTATACAGTAATTATGTCCATAATTCATATGTTATTCTGTTCAGAATCTCGGAATATGGTCCAGGGACCAATTTGTAATTTCCCAAAGTTCAGGGACTAAACTGTAATTTTCACAAATTGAGGGACCAAATTGATTTTTTGTCATCTTCAACCTCCAATCCAGTATTTTAACAGAAACCTACTGTTCTCCCCTGATTTTTAACTCAAAATTCACCATTCAAGCAAAACTATAACTCAAAATCATCACAATCTTCCATAATCAACTAAATCATTAATTAAACACAACAATCAACCCTTAACATTCAATTTAATTCATCAATTAAACTGAAAACATAAATTTTCAAAACCCTAACATTCATCAAAACTGAAATTAAAGCTTAATTAACACATATTTATACATAATCTTACCTTTAAACTTATTTCCTTCAACTTCTTTCTATTTCCCTTCTAATTTCCCTTCTTTTCTCTTCTTCTTCTTCTTCTTCTTTCTCCCTTCTCTCTCCCGTCAGTTTCACTCTCAAAATTTTTCAGATCCCTCTTTTTTTTTCTCTATTTATATTTATCAAGTTTTGTTGAATTATCATTATACCCCTTATTCATTTATTCTAACTTTTAAGCCTTCAAGGGCTTTATTGTATTTTCCAACTCATTAATTCAAAACATTACATCTTTGTTTCTTCCCATAATTGTCGGACCTAGCCCAAAGAGCTAACCATGAAAGAAAGGCCCGGGTCTTTGGGCTATCGAGTCAACCAGTGAGTCATTGGTCCAATATAAGTCAATCATTTTTTTAATCAAAATGACATTATTTAATTTTTCTTGTTGACTTCAAGAATCAATTTTTTTTTATAATTAAACCTTCAATAAATTCAATTAAACCTTAAAAAATTTCAATTGAGTCCTTAAACATACAATCTTAAATTTTCCTTTTCAAAATTGAACTTTTTTTGCCAGTAAGATCTTCATTAGTTGAAAATATGCTGTCAAATTTCTCAATTTTATGTATTTTAATCTTTCTTTACCAATCTTTGGCAATTTCCTAGGAGTTATGATATGTTCTTCTCAACTGATATATATATATCTTGCTTCAAAACAGATTTTTGCCTGATGGCAAGCTATTTTAAGCACCTTTTATTTTGATATTGTCTACATTAAAGGAGACTCAAATTCAATCCCTGATTTCCTAACCCGAGAATTCCTTTAAAACAGGTCCTGATGCCTCCTAAAGCAAAAGCCAAAGATAAGGGGAAAGCCCCTTAAACCCAGCCTACAAAACCAGAAAGCCCCAAGCCTTCTGCAAAACTCATGTTTTCAGCCATCTTAGCTGTTAAACCTATCAGAGCCTAACCAACTAGAGCACCCTTCATCTAACCCTCCAAACCACTTTATATTACCCTCGAAATAGCCACTACCAGTGCTACTTCAGATACTTCTACAAATTCCAAACAAATCAACGTCTTAACCCAAGACCAAGAATTCATTTTTGAGGCTATCAAAAGACTTGATAATCCTCTTCTCCAAAAAACTTATTTGGATAAACTGTTGAAAGATTTCAACCAACCAGAGCACCCTTCATCTAACCCTCCAAACCGCTCTATATTACCCTCTACCAGCATTAATACCTATGACCTTACAAAGATCCTAAACAAAAAGAAATCTAAAACTACAATCACCATTCCAGAATTACATTCTGAGATCAAAACTTTCAAATCTGAATTACAAACCTTAAAACAAGTCCAACAGAAAGACTCTGTCATATTACAACATTTTCTGTCCAAAATCGAAAGTTAGTCTGACACTGAGTCTGAATCAGAAGATCAAACCATTGAATCTCATGCATTGCCCCATACACTTACAAATATTGAGCATGTTCCAGATGATTTCCTGAATGTATTAACACAAATATCTTCAAAAAAATATTTGATTAAGATACACATATACATATACATATATAATTTTACTTCATATTATATATATAATATTTTCTTGTATTATATATATAATTTCTTGTAAACACAAATATCTTCAAAAAAATATTTGATTAAGATATACATACATACATATATACATATAATTTTCTTGTATTATATATATATATATATATATATATATATATATATATAATTTTCTTCCAATAATTTTTTATTTTTTTGTATTTTTTATATTTTTATTTTTATACGAGCCCCAAAAATTATAACAACAACACTACATATGAATATGAATTGTAGACATAATAATTAACATGATTGGGTATAGTCGATATCTTTGAAATTTCAACAATCAATAACATGCAAATAAGCTTTCTTTAACCCAATGGGTTGACTTCTAGGCCTACTTGAACTTCGTAGTAAGTTCCAACTTTGAAAGATTTAGTTATACTGACGATATAACTTGGAAAGATTTTGCTATGCTAAGGAGATTTGAAGCCGCTTTTAACTTGTAGCAATTAATTAGCTAACGATTTTTCTTGGCACAAAATTCAAAAGTTGATGCATTGACTAATATAATACGACAAATTCTTGATCTGACCTTTCTAGCTATGTCCTCAATTTCTTTCTTCCTTGGATAAGAAGTCTTCTTGATGATACTATAAATGAGGGAGCCCTTGCAAGCTTCATTGCTCGAAACCATAGTGATTGATGACTTCTCTTAGTAGTTCAAGGCTACCATTTTTGTTGATTCTTCTATTTCCATTCTCATGGGGGACATCAGCTCACACTCATGAGGATTTTCTTCAATGTCTTTCCCTTTATTCGGAAGACTCCGCAGCCACTTCTAAGGTCATTTACACCCCAAACAACACTTCATATGCCACTGTTTTGCAGTTCTCGATACGAAATCTTAGGTTCAATTCTTCAAAATTAACTCCTGTAGTCATTGTTACACCAACTAACTTGCCACATATTCAGGCTACCATTCATTGTTCCCAGAAACACAATTTACAGATTAGGATTCGAAGTGGTGGGCATGATTATGAGGGTCTTTCTTATATGTCTGTCCTGCCGTTTGTCATCCTTGATCTGATCAATCTACGTAAGATTACCGTTGATTTGTCGACTAAGACTGCGTGGGTTCAGGCTGGTGCAACTCTAGGTGAACTTAACTATAGCATTGCTGAGAAAAGTAGAACTCTTGCTTTCCCTGCAGGTGCTTGTCATACTGTTGGTGTAGGAGGACAGTTTAGTGGAGGAGGGTATGGAGGGTTGCTGCGTAAATATGGTCTTGCTGCAGATAACGTAATTGATGCAGACTTAATTGATGCTAATGGTAGAGTTCTTGATAGAAAATCAATGGGGGAAGATTTGTTTTGGGCCATTCGAGGCGGTGGAGGAAATAGCTTCGGAGTCGTTACAGCATGGAAAGTAAACTTGGTTGAAGTTCCGCCTACAGTGACCGTCTTCGCTGTCCCAAAAGTCTTGAAAGAAAATGCAACCAAGCTTATCCATCGTTGGCAATACGTTGCAAATAAGCTTCCTGAAGATATCGTCATTGCAGCATATGTAAACAGAATTAATTCTAGTCAAGGAGGAAATCCAACAATACAAGCAACATTCACTTCTTTATTTCTTGGTGGGGTTGATAGACTTCTTCCACTGATGCAAGAGAGCTTCCCTGAGCTTGGTCTTGTAAAAGACGATTGCATTGAACTGAGCTGGATTGAGTTTGCCCTCTTCCTCGCTGGATTTCCAAGTAATGCATCCTTGGATGTGTTGCTTGATAGGACTCCTCAATCCATAACAAGTTTCAAAGCAAAATCTGACTATGTTAAACAACCCCTGCCTGAAACCGCGTTAGAAGGGATGTGGGAAACGTTCTTCGAAAAGGACATTGAGTCCCCTAGTTTGTTCATGGTTCCTTATGGGGGAAAGATGGATGAGATTTCTGAGTCAAGCATCCCATTTCCACATAGAGCTGGAAATTTATACAAAATTCACTACTATGTGGCTTGGACAGAAGAAGGCAAGGAAGCATCCGAAAGGCATATTTCTTGGATCAGAAGGCTTTACAGTTACATGACTCCTTATGTTTCGAAAAATCCTCGAGAAGCATACGTCAATTACAGAGACCTTGACCTCGGAATAAATAACCTTGCAGGCAACACAAGTTATAAGCAAGCAAGCATTTGGGGTAGGAAGTACTTCAAACATAACTTTGACAAGCTGGTACGCATAAAGACTGAAGTTGATCCTGCCAATTTCTTCAGAAATGAGCAGAGCATACCACCTTTCTCATCTTGGTGATTAAAGGCATAAGAAGAGAAAATTAATGGCAATACATAATTATATATTTCATCTGCAGAGACATCAATAAAGTTATCCGTTTTAAGATCAATTTTTCTACTGAGATACTTTTGAAGGTGTCCAAGAAATATGTGAGATTTCATTCAAATTCAATAATATGCTGTCATTTCAGTGTTTCTAAGATTGAAGGTTGAACAGTTGGGATCGATGTGGAGAGTTTCAATTTTTCTATATTCGAAAGCTTGAACTTGGACTAATAAGAAATTGTGTGGAAAGGTAGGCTATAATAGCGAAGATAAAGATGGTACTGCAATTATGATTTTCCTTGAGAATTTCCTCTTACGTACTAAGATGCAAAAAACATCTTACTTTTTTTTCCCTCTCTCTCTGATGTAATAATATTAATGCCGCACAACAAACAACCTGTTAATTAATGGAGAACAAAAGGCACACCCCACCCACTTCTTGTCCAGCTAGAAGTGGAAGAAATGATGGCACCTATCTCACTTACTGTCCAGCTGCAAGTGAAAGAACCGATGATCACCAAGAGATGAGTTGTAGTAAGGTGAAATGAGTTGGCATGGCATGTGTTGGAATGAGCTGGATCTATTCCAACTCGCTGCGGAAACACAGCACAATATGTGTGAAAAAAACACCAGGGAGCTAAACACCAAAAGAAAGAGAGAGAGTGTTGGGAGTGTGAGAGTTTGAGTTGAGTTGAGAAGAGAGTTTCTCCTCCTCCTTGTAATATGTATGGTTTCTCTAGTTAATGAAAATAGCAGCTCCAAATTGCCGAACCTAAATCTTGTGGGCATCCATTTTTTATCCTAACAACCGGTATCAAAGCAAGGTTCATGAGTGTTCTTGATTTTCCCCCCGAAATCAAAGTGTTCCAAACTTTGATTTGAATATAGCACTGGATACCACTCGTTTTGAGGATTCAAACAACACAAAAATCAAGAATATCGGAGCTAAAACGAAGCCACACGGTCTGATCAAAGTTTGCCAGGAAAAGTCAACAAACGGGTGAAGAAGAAAGAGCTCGACCCGCCACGTCATCCGGGTTCATCTGGCCAGGTAAGCTGACACGTAAGCATCTTCATCCCAGAAAGCGTCCACACACAGGACGCATCTTCAAAACACTCCACCTGCCACACCAGCGACTGAACCTCCACTTGCCACGTCATCACTGGGTGTGATCCTGCGCAAGCAGCTCTACCGGCACCCGCCTCAGTTGCTTGATCAGAACCATTAATTTGACCAGATTTTGCATGGTCAGATTTAAGCCTTCCGGACTCGGAATCTTGTGATTTCTGAGTCGATCCCAACAGACTTGATCATTCCAGACACAACCACAGAGTCTGATTTTGAAGATTCACACTTGAAGTTTGGGAAAAAAATGGTGGAGGAAATAAAGTTGGTGGAATTGAAAAAATTGATGAAAGAGATTTTCGATATTGGAGAATGCAAATTGAAAATTATCTTCATGAAAGAAACTTCACCTTCCTTTGCTAGGAAGAAAGCCAGAAAATATGGATGAAGAAGAATGGGCCTCTCGTGATGGACAAGTTCTTGGTTTGGTCAGATTAACCTTAATGAGAAAGGATGCATGTAATGTCATCAAAGAAAGAAGTATTGTGGGGCTAATGACAGCAATGTACGACATGTATGAAAAGCTATCAGCAAACGACAAGGTGTATTTGATGAAGAATTTATTCAATTTAAAGATGACAGAAAGAATGTCCATCACACAACACTTAATAATATCATCAACATTATCACAAATCAATTGTTATATGGTGAAATTGAATTTGATGATGAGCTACGAGCATTGATATTGTTGGCTTCACTTCCAAATAGTTGGGAGGCTATGCAACTCTGCCGAAAAGTCCAAATTAAACTATGATAACATTCGAGACTTGATTCTTAGAGAAGAAGTTCATAGAAAAGATTCAAGTGATTCTTTAACTTTTGGTTCTACCTTGAATCTTGAGATGAGAGGTAGAAGATTTGATAGATATTCAAATCATGGTAGATTAAAATCTAGACCAAAATCCCGTCAAGGTCGAAGCAAGTCAAGATTCAGAAAACAAGTAGAATGTTGGCATTGTGGCAAACCAGGTCATATTTAGGTGAACTGTAACTTGATGACGAAGGATGATGAGAATAAATCTGCTAAGCAATAACAGAAGATGGACATGAAGCATTAGTACTTTCGGTTTACAGTTCCCTTGATTCTTGGGTGTTAGACTCAGGAGCCTCTTTTCACACTACTCCACACCAAGAAATCATACGGAATTATGTTGCTGGTGAATATGGTGTGGCGTATCTAGCAGATGGAGAGCCATTGAAAATTGTAGGCAAAGGAGATATGGAGATAAAACTGCCAAACGAATCTGTATGACAGTTACAACAGGTGAGACATGTAATTGAACTGAAGAAGAATTTGATCTCTGTGGGACAACTTGATGAAAGTGTCCATTTTCATAAATTTTATGGGACCTATATGGAAGGGCTCTAAAGGAGCAATAGTTTTGGATCGAGGTTAGAAAACTGGCACCTTGTAAATGACCTCAGCGTCAAATCATACCATTTTTATTGCTGAAGCTAAAAATCAGGTATAATTATGGCACTATGGACTTGGCTGTATGAGTGAAAAGGGAATGAAGCTTCTTTTTCAAAGGGAAAGCTACCATGTTGATAGATAATGGTGAAAAATAAAATCATATATATGGATGATATGCTAGTTGCATGATCTAGCATCGATGAGATCAATAAGTAAAGAAATAGTTGTCATTACAATTTGAAATAAAGGATTTGGGAGCTGCAAAACAAATCCTTGGTATGAGAATTATCAGGAATAGAATGGTACTGTCACAGGGTTAAAATCCATCAAGGTGTAGGCTGACGAAAAGCATTGCTGGATAGTAGCTACGGGGTGGTAGCTCGCGTGACAGTAGCGAAAATCGACAGAGTGTGTGTGTGGCAGCACACAACAGCTAGCGCAACAGTATGCTAACGAGAGTTGGGGCTTGGGCGAGGATTGTCCAAGGCTTGACGAAACAGTGTTGGGATGACACAATGGGACAGTGGGGAATTCAGCAGCACTGGTGAGATCAGCAGCGTCGATAAAATCGGCAGCAGGGGCTGACGATAAGTCTGGACAATAGGCAGTCCTAGACTTGATGTAAACACTACTGGCAGGAATGGCAGCATGCATCGACAGTTGCATTGTGCATGGGCGTTGGCAGATTCAACAGCAGTGTGCGTCAATGGTTCGGCAGGGCATGGTTGATGTTTGGCAGCGAATCCTGACTTGGACAGCCGACGGTCCAAGGCACGCGAGGCAGTTACGCTGGCAGCATGTGTGCTGGCAGTGGGCAGTTGGCTTGTGGGAGAACATGCCAATGCAATTGCGGCAGTTCTGGGAGCAATTATCGGCAGTTGCGGCAATTTCTTATGTGGGGAAGAAGTTGGCCAGAACATAGGATAATGGGTGCTCCTGCTGTGCAGGGAGTTAGGGGTAGTTTATACTTGTAACTTCCATTATCTTGTAAATAGATAGGCTGTAAACGTGTAACATGCAGAACGGAAAGGGGCATAGCACACAAGAAGGACTTTGTGGAATCCTTTAGTTAAGTTAATGAAAAGGTTGGGACTTGTTCTTGTAAATTGCTGTGTTGTTTATTCTGTTCCCATTCAGTTGTGTTATTCCGCTTGCTTGTGACTTTGAAAGAGTGTAGGGATCTCTTGGGTTTGTGGGACAAACTAGTCGTAGGCAAAACACGAGTGAATAGGCGAGGGAAAGGCTGAGTCTAGCGAGACTAGATTGCCATGCGAGATCTTTTTTTGGGGTGAAAAATTGACCCTGTGACAGATACCATGAAGCTTTCATAAGAAGAGTACATGAAGAAAGTTCCTCGAAAGAACTCCAACTATACTTTTGTCTCGCAGTTCTCTCTAAAAAATCCTAGGTTTAACTTAACTTCTACACCAAAACCTCAAGTCATTGTTACAACAACAAATGAGTCCCACATTCAGGCTGCCATTAATTTTTCCTAAGCACACAACTTGCAACTCAGAAAAGCAAACCAAACAAAACAAAATAAAGTGTGCATCTACTTATATTAAACTAGACAATTCTATTTAATTCAAGAATAAAACTTATTTTTTTAAAAAATAAACTCAACAAATAAAAACACATGAGATAACCCAATTAAATAAGAATGAAGGATAAAACAAAGGAAGTAAAAAGCAGGAAAAAAACATAGCTTAATCTCCAATTAAAAAAATATTAAATGATCAAATTGAGAAAACATGAGCTTAAAAAAAACCAAAGCAATCCTTGGTGAACCTTCTAAAACTGGGTTAATTTCTAAACCTTGCAACTTGTGAAATCCTAGACATGAGCTTAGCCAAAAAGCTCAAATCCAAATCAATTAAAAATTGAAGCATGAAATTGAAAAAAAAAAACAATTTAAAAAGTTTTGCAAAGCAAAAAAAAAATAATTAAAAGAATGAGGATAAAATCTAATAGGAAAATAAAATGACCAAGGGTGAAATTACAAAAAAAAAGAAGAATAAATTCTAAAAATCATCTCATATCACATAAATAGCAATTAAAAGAATGGTGATCAAAATTGAAAAAGTAAAAATTTGAATGATGATGAAATCAAAACAAAAATCCAATTTCATAAATTGTTAAAACAAATAACAACTAAAAAAACATGGACCAAATAAAAAATAAAGAGAAGTTTAGGAGCTGATTTGAAAAATTAGAGGGTAGGGCGTAACTACCGAGAAAGAGAGAGAAAAGAAAAAAATGGTTGTCAACGTCAAATTAGATATCTTCTCGGCGCATGCATCACAGGATCATGAAAGAGATGTCGAGATGAATCAGACATTACCCTAGAATGATTTTTTTGGTCACTGGAATCAGTCGCACGCATGACAAAGTGATTGACGTGAACATGTCAATGTTTTTTTTAAAATCCTTTTTATTTATAAAAAGACTAAATAATTCCTAGCCCAGCCCAATAATAACAAAAAAAAACAAAAACTAGTAGCGCCATGAAAAAAGTACCCTTTTTGACCCAAGGTTTAAGAATTTTAATTTCAAGGGTAGACAAGTCTTTTTATTGTGCTGATAAAAAGAAAAAAAATGAAAAAGCCTCCATTATCAGTTATAGTTTTTTTTATTTATTTCAAAGGTAAATAGGTTATTGATATGATTCGGGCAACGAAAAATATAATCTGATTCGGTTTCTATCGTAAAGTTTCCAATTGTCCAGTTTTACGACATCAAACATAATTCGCAATCTGACCGTTGGATGATCATACTAAATATTTACCTAGAGTTTCTAGATATATTGTTAAATATTGGGTTAAAGTTGCAGATCAATCGAAGTCCAATAATGAAATGCAACACATACTAGGAGCTACTATATGGGTTCTAATTTTCTTTTGATTTATGAACTTTTTATTTGTTATGGATTCTTTATCCAGTGAACACTAGGATATTCAGCAACAACGGGGAGTCAGAAAAAAAAAAACAAATATTTGGCAAAACAAAGTGGTTTCAATTAAGCTTTGAATATGCCAGCACAATACATCAATAAAGCATATGTTTTACAAGACAAGAGATAGTGGACAAGCAAGCCACTTTGGTAGCAGCATCTTCATACAAAGTGAATATCACTTTCAAATTCCTTACAAGAGAAGATGGGGCAGTCATGGGCAGTAAAGGAGAAGTCAGAAAACACATGAAAACAAAAATTTTTTCGGCAGCTTTGTGTAATTCAAATTTCAGTTTTTGTTGTTTTTATTTTATGCAAGCTTTGTATTTTATTTAGGTCATGTCCAGGCCTTAGTTCTTTAAGTTATTAGTTTAGGGAAATATAAATACCCTTTTGAAAGTGAATGTAAGTTATTAGACTTTGTTGATTAATGAATTATTTGTGTTTGAGAGGATTTTCGCACTTTAATTTTTAAATAAACTGAAAATTAACTTACCGAAAAATAATTGTATTAAACTTTTATCCTCAAATATGATTTTTAGGCTTATGTTAATTTTTATTATGACTTACGTGACTACGTGATCATAATATTCATTTCGATTAATTAATATGCACTTTCATATCAACATATGAAAATAACCTGTTATGGTATCCTAACTATTTGTTTTTTTTTCTAACAACATTGATGTCATTTTACTATGCAATCCAAAAGAAAAAACCTATTTTGTCCCCAAACAATTATAAAATACCAAAATGGTCCCAGCACAAAGAAAATTCTATTAGCCTATGAGTTTTCTTTTTAAGAAAAAAAATGGGAAAGAAGGTGAAAATATTCTGCCCATCTAGAATGCAATGTGACTAGGTGAACAGTGTATTCACCTTCTTTTCCATTTATTTTTTTAATATTTACAGACGTGGTCATTCGAACTATTGACTAGTCCTAAAATTTGAGCATCCATGTTCAAACAAAAAAGTGCACTGCTTTTGTGTATTAGAACTACAAGCTCAACATTCAACATTCTGGATAAAATAATAATTACTTGAACAAGAGGTTTATCATATGTTTAGAAAATTATTTTTACAAGCGCGTTCATTTGAACTATCTACGAGTCCTAAATTTTGAGCCACCAGACAGATTCAATGCTAGGGAAAAAACCTGCCTTTCTGGATATCTGTTGATTTGAACTTTCTAGCCGTGTCTAGATGCTTGAATTGGTCAAATTCTTCGCAAAACATCTTCAATCCTATTTATTTTTGTGTTTTAAAAGTATTTTTGAAAAAAAATTAATTTTATTTTATTTTTTCTTTGCTTTAAATTAATAATTTTTTGTATTTTAAGATCATTTTGATGTGTTAATGTCAAAAATAATTTTTTTTAAATATTATTTTAATGCATTTCCAAGTAAAAAACACTTTAAAAAACAACTATAACCATATCCTCAAATACCCTTGATTTTCTTCGTAAGCAACCATTCTCTTAATATATAGATGTAGTATAAATAAGAGAGTATGTTACCAAGTTCCTATGCTCAAATCAAGAATTCTCCTTTACACTATAAATTTGGGACTGCCTTGCAGGTTTCTGCACTCAAAAAACCATAAGCGTATAGTAGAAAGAAAAATGACTTCTATGAGCTCTTCAATGCTGCCATTTCTAATTTGTCTTCTCTTTTCATTGTCATGTGTAACATCAGCTCGTCCTCATGAAGATTTTCTTCAATGCCTTTCCCTTCATTCTGAGGACTCCACAGCCATTTCTAAAGTTACTTACACCCCAAAAAATTCATCATATTCTTCTATCTTGCATTTCGCTATACGAAACCCCAGGTTCAATTCTTCTGAACTGAAACCTTTTGTCATTGTTACACCAACGGATGCATCGCACATCCAGGCTGCCATCCATTGTTCCCAAAAACACAAGTTAGAAATTAGAATTCGGAGTGGCGGTCATGATTTGGAGGGTCTATCTTACATGTCTCCTGTCCCATTTGTCATTGTTGATCTGATCAATCTTAGATCAATCACTGTTGATGCAACCAATAAAACTGCATGGGTTCAGGCTGGCGCAACACTAGGGGAACTTTATTATAGAATTGCTGAGAAAAGTAGAACTCTTGCTTTCCCTGCAGGTTCTTGCACTACTGTTGGTGTTGGAGGACACTTTAGTGGGGGAGGATATGGCACGATCTCTCGCAAATACGGCCTTGCTTCAGATAATGTGATTGATGCTCAGTTAATCGATGCTAAAGGAAGGATCCTTGATAGAGAATCAATGGGAGAAGACTTATTTTGGGCCATTCGAGGCGGTGGAGGGCAAAGCTTTGGAGTGGTTATCGCATGGAGAATCAAGTTGGTTGAAGTTCCACCAAAAGTGACCGTCTTTATTGCAGCAAGAACCTTGGAACAAAATGCAACCAAGCTCATCCATCGGTGGCAATACGTTGCGAATCAGCTTCCTGAAGACATCATCATCGATGTGCTTGTAAACAGAGTTAATTCTAGTGAGGAAGGAAAGTCAACAATACAAGCTGCATTCTTTTCCTTGTTTCTT
This sequence comes from Populus deltoides, assembly GCA_015852605.2. Lineage (NCBI taxonomy): Eukaryota > Viridiplantae > Streptophyta > Magnoliopsida > Malpighiales > Salicaceae > Populus > Populus deltoides. Next base: position 20,225,269 of record CM027580.2, read on the forward strand.
GGTGAGGTTGACCAGCTTCTTCTTTTGATGCAAGAGAGCTTTCCTGAGCTTGGTTTGGCCAAAGATGAGTGCACGGAAATGAGCTGGATTGAGTCTGTCCTGTACATTGGTGGATTTCCAAGCAACGCATCCTTGAATGTGTTACTTGATAGGACTCCTCAACCACCCTCATTACAACTCAAAGCAAAATCTGACTACGTCCAGGAACCTATACCTGAAATTGCATTTGAAGCGATATGGAAAAGGTTCTTTGAGAAAGACATCGAGGTGCCTGTATTTTATATGGCCGCTTATGGGGGGAAAATGGATGAGATTTCGGAGTCCAGCACTCCATTTCCTCATAGAGCTGGCAATCGATACATAGTTGCCCCCGTAGTGTATTGGAGTGAAGAAACCAAGGAGGCATCCCAGAGGCATCTAGCTTGGATCAGAAGGCTGTACAGGTACATGACTCCTTATGTTTCAAAAAATCCTCGAGCAGCATATGTCAATTATAGAGATCTTGACATAGGAGTGAACAACCTGGGATACACGAGTTATAAACAAGCAAGCATTTGGGGTCGGAAGTATTTCAAGAACAACTTCGACAGGTTGGTTCGCGTTAAGACTGAAGTTGATCCTACCAATTTCTTCAGAAATGAACAAAGTATCCCACCTCTCTCATCTTGGTGATCAAAGGGAGCTACTTCTCTTATGTATGAGATTAATGCCAATAATAATACTTCTCTTATGTATGAGAGTTCAGCATGGCCCAATAATAATTTAGATCATGTGAATTAGTTCATAAAATTTCCTTTTGTAATGATCTAAAGTGTGAGATTTCACACAAATTCAATACGATGTTGTCTTTTGTATGTTAAAAATTCTGATTTTCTTCCTTGTCAAAAAAATTGACCCTAATCAAAGATTATATCCTCGAAAATTTATTTTAATTTTCTTCCACCTTGTCATAAAAAACTTCCTCCAATTCCATCATGGCTGTGAAGGCGAAGGCAAGGTTCAGCCTGATGTCTATTCTTTGCTCACTTCCTTTTTGAGTGTTGCAGAACTGTATATTTTCTGCTTGGTCATTTATAATTGAAGACGAAGGAACGGAGAACAAAACATCATCAAAAGGAATCATCTACTTGGAAATTTCTAGTTATTTAGCTTTAAAATAGTTTATGGTCTCAAGACAGACAGCTACAGGACCTAAACCAAGAACAACAGAGTAGTCTGTAAATAGAAACAGAGAAGACGGAGCAGTGTCAGATCACTTGGACAAAGGTTACAGAGATCAAGCCCTGATAATTATGATCAAACCACATATTAAATTTGAACATGAGAAATCATTCTTTTAATAAAAATCTTCGAAAATGACAAGAAAAATTCAGAACTTCAAATGACTAATAGCATTTTAAACTTCTTTAATTTAATGGCTTGAATAGTTGTGCTTATCAGAAATTGGTGGCAAGTTCGAATAATGACATGCAAGGAAATCTGAATCTGCTATCGAATTATAATAAAAAGATATATAATTTCTAAAACCAAGTTTCAATAGCTTCTACATTGACGAAATCAAAACCGAAATAGAAAATGTCGAAGATACCGCTCCACTTGATTATTGCCATCACGCTTTATCTTGTAAACCCATTTGTTGCCAATGGCCTTCCTTCCTTGTGGTAGCGGAACAAGATCCCAAGTGTTGTTCTTGTGTAGAGCTTCAATCTCCTCTTGCATTGCTGTCATCCACATAGATACATTTGTGCTTTTGATAGCCTCATGGAAAGTTGATGGCTCTCCATCCTCTGTTAGAAGACAGTATGCAATGTTGCTCTCAGTAACATATTCTGAGTGCCAAGCCGGTGGTCTTCTTTCACGAGTTGACCGTCGAACTTCAGGAGTTTCAGACTCTATTTGTTCTTGTTCTTCATGCTCAGTGCGGCTTGGAAGAAGTATGATTCTGAGTATTTTCCATCTGGACTGCTGTAGTCTCCTTTGGAATGCTATTATGTTCTTCCATTTGCATTTTACCTTCTGCAAATATAACATCTCTGCTGATGACTACCTTGTGGGCAGTGGGATCCCAAGCGATACCCCTTCACTCCATCAAGATATCCCAAGAATACACATTTTCTGGATTTTGAATCCAGCTTGTTGACTTCTTGAGTATTGTACATCACGTACACAGGACTTCCAAATATATGTAATTGAGAATAATCAGCTGGCTTTCCAGTCCACATCTCCATCAGTGTCTTGACTCAATTGCGGTTGATGGAGATCGATTTATCACATAACAAGCGGTATTGATCGCCTCCTGCACGACTTTCCTAGACCTGCAGCCTTCAACATTGCTCTCGTTCTTTCTAATAGAGTTCTGTTCATCCGCTCTGCTACTCCATTTTGTTGTGGAGTGTATGCCATTGTGAACTGCCTTTTGATACCTTCATGTTGACAGAAGTTATCAAATTCATCACTGGTATATTCTCCTCCATTGTCAGTCCTCAAACACTTGATCTTCTTTTCAGATTCAAGTTCCACCCGCGCTTTGAAAGTTTTAAAGACTGCGAGCACATCTGCCTTCCTTCTAATTGGGTACACCCAACATCTCCTGGAGAAGTCATCTATAAATGATACAAAGTATCTTGCTCCTCCCAGGGATACAATCGGTGCTTGCCAAACATCAGAGTGAATCAGGTCTAAGATGCATTTGCTCTTAGTTGTTGATGTGCCAAACTTCAACTTGTGCTGTTTGCTTGTAACACAATGCTCACAAAAGGGTAAAGTAACCTTTGTAAGCCCGGGAGTAACTTCTGATCAGAGAGAACTTTCAAACCTTTCTCTGACATGTGGCCTAGTTTTTGATGCCACATCATCGTCTTCTCTTCTGCAGGACTGACTGATGCAATTGATGCTTCTGCCCTATGATGTGTTTCTCCCATTAATACAAACATGTTTGCAAATCGTCTTTCTCGCCTTTAAAACCACCAGCTCCTTTGACAATTTTCATTATTCCATTGTCTGCTCGGATCTTACGCCAAGACTATCAAATTGTCCCACCGACAAAAGATTTTTCTTTAAGTCTTTCACATGACGCACTCCGTAATTAGTACGAATTAAGCCATCATACATCTTCAATTTGATGGTGCCAATGCCAGAATCTCTAAAGCATGATTATCACCCATGAACACCGAGCCTCCGGAGGTGGGTTCGTATGTATGAAACCAATCTCGATTAGGAGTCATATGCCATGTTGCTCCTCGAATCCATTACCCAAACCTCTGTGAGCTCTTTTTTATCTGTAGAGACTTTGTTGCTTCACTATATAAAACCTCTCCATCTTCTGAGGTGCTTGCAACACATCCTTGAGGTTTTGATGACTCTGCAGTATTCTCTATACCCTTTTTAAACCAACAATCCTTTTTTGAAGTGCCCTTTTCTCGCCACATTGTAGCATTTCACGGTCTTCTTACTTCTTGATTTGGACCTCCCTTGCCTTTGACTCCCACTTGGAGCCACGCTCTGTTGATCTCCCTCTTGACACCAATAATGCCTCTGCTTGGTTTGAACTATTTCTGTCTCCTTTATTTTTGCGCCTATTTTCTTCTTCCAAGATGGCGGCTGCAACATCATCAAAGACTAAATAGTCTGTGAGGATATTATTGGTTAAGTTGATAATGAGCTGATCATACGAATCTGGGAGACTTTGAAGTAGAAGTTCTGCACGTTCACTTTCCTCTATTTGTTGACCCAACGTAGTGAGTTGTGAAAATAGAGTTCTTATTGTGTTGATGTGGTCAGTCACCGCCGTGGTTTCTGCCATTCGAAGGGTATAAAGTCTCCGCTTTAAGAAAATCTTATTGTGCAAAGACTTGGACTCATATAGCTTTGTTAGAGTCTCCCATATCTCCTTAGCTGTTTTCTTCTCCGCTACACTTGATAATACTTCATCGGCTAATGCTAAATGTATGTTAGCAATAGCATTGCCATCCATCTCATTCCATTTTGCATTATCAGTGATCTCCGCGGGCCGATCCCCAATTGCTGCCAAGCAATTGTCTTTCCTTAAGATTGCCTTGATTCTCATTTTCCAGAGTGAGAAATTGCTCCCATTGAACCTTTCAATCTCGTACTTTGCTGCCATTTTATTCACCGTGATCTATTCAGCTATCACCGTTTCACAGATCTGTAACGTATATAGAAATAGTATCGTGTGAATAATACTTCACTAAGTAAGTTCCCAGGAAAGATTGGAGGGGTCACAAACGGTCCCGCTTAAAACCCAATCTCCTTAGACAGAACTTCCTAGACTGTATTTAATCACCGTACTGACTTTCTGTATACGCCAACAATAACGTATGTGAACAGCCGTATGGATGAATAGTGTCGTATAGGTGAATAGTGTCGTAGACGTGAATAGTAACCGTGTACACGAATAACTTTTGTGTATTAACAACACCAACCAGAAAGCTCTGATACCACTGTTAGGATACTGGCATGCAAACCCGACAAGATAAAAGGCAAGGGACAAGATAAAATGAGAAATTAGACACACAAGAATTTACGTGGTTCACCCAATTTGGCTACGTCCACGGGCAAGTATAGAAGGATTTTACTAAGTAATGTGGGAATTACAACCTCTCTCTACTAATAGGAGAACAACTGAAATCTCTCTACTAATAGGAGAAAACACCTCACTTACTCTCTCACAAATACCTCACAATTTTGTGGGATTACTTTCCCTCTCTCACTCTTCTCTTCCTCTCTTTTATTTTTCTCTTGGTGTGTTTTTATGGCAAGGATGCACTGCCTATTTATAGGCAAGCATCCTTGCCTTTGTCTTGCAAAAGACAAAGCAAGGCAAGTGGCACCAATTGGTGCTGAAGTGGCACCGAATTGGTGCTCATTTTGTTGACTTAGCTGCACCAATTTGGTGTCAGCTAACTTCACAGTAGAAGATAAAAAAACAATAATGTAAAGTCAAAAACTCAAAGACAAGAAGAAAATATATTTTTATTAAGTGTTTTGTTGTAAGATCTCTCAGATATTTTCTCTCTTTTTATGCTTCTTTATGATGTTACAAGCCTTTTTATATATATTAAGTCCTGGACAATCAAGAAATAAAACTAATATAATGAAATTCTAATTTAAATAGAAATTATATTATACTAACTGAACCAGCCGACCATTTCTCAACTAGTCGATTGATTCCTAACTGTTAGAATAGTTTCTCTATTCTTTAGAAAAATCAAAAATTAAATTTAAATTTCAACAGCCAAGACGTTGAGATTGATCTTGACTCTTTACGGAGAAAAAATGGATGAGATTCCAGAATCTGCCACTCCATTTCCACGTAGAGCTGGTAACATAATCAAAATTAACTACCTGTCAATTTGGAGGCAAAATGGTGAAGAGGCATCCAAAAGGCATATAGATTGGATTAGAGAGCTTTACAATTATACAACTCCTTATGTTTCACAAAATCCTCGAGAAGCATATATCAACTACATGGATCTTGACATAGGAGTATAAATAAGGTTCAAGGTGACACATGTCAACAAGCTAAGATTTGGGGTCCGAAATATTATAATTTTGAAAAGTTAGCAACTGTGAAGTCTGCAGTTGATCCTACCAATTTCATGAGAAATGAACAGAGTATCCCACCTTTTTCATCTTGATTTTAAGATTTGATCCAATGGACTGAGCTTAAATTGGCAACAATTTTTACCTTTTTTTTTTTTTATGGATGACACATTAATAAAAGTTTTTCTAAAAAAAATTCATCATTTATATTGAATTAATAATTGGTAAAATTTATCTCACGATGTAAACCTGGTGGTTAAAGAAGTATGTTAAGACTTGTTAAATTATTCTAAATGTACCTGGCCGAGATGCATGGGAGGTGCACTCTCAAAATCATTCAGCTAGGAGATAGGCACCTCTGTTTTGTTAAGATCTACTGGGATGATCTAGAGTAGATTTGTTGTGATTCCTTGTTTGAGAAATTGATATATGACTTGGGCAGAAACTAATCAGATTTTATGCATTGTAATTGCTTTTGAAGTGTTGACATTAAGACATTTTCGCAGACATATAAAAGAAATTTGTAAATTTCCTGTGAGGTGAATTCATATTTTCACTATCTAGGACACTTAGCTATATATGTCCACTTAGTTAAAAGATTTTAATACTTTTGAGACATTCACCAACGAGCTTTTTTTTTATTTGGTGATAGTTGATTTTATTAAAAACATGGCTATTTAGATAGTAGCCATAATAAAGAGATCAAAAAATTTACATTGAGAATATTTAAAAGAAAAATAGATAAAACAAAACAAAACTACATCAGTAAGTCCTATGATGGTTTGTCAAAAACTTAATATCATCTACGCTGATTAGAAGATCAGATCCCAAATATGCGAACTGGTGATTTTAGGACTTCAGCCTGGAAGAGAGACGGTGAAGGATCAAGCTAAAGCAAAAACCAAAATCTACAGTAGCCTCATGGAAGACAACATTATTCCAGATTAGTCATACACTCCAGGCTGTACAGAAGAATAAAAGCTTCCAAGCTCTTTTTTGAAAGTTTCCAGTAAACAACGTAGATCATTGATATAACATCTCATTCAAGTACCTAGAAAAACATCCACTAAATCCCCACCGAGATAGAATTCTCATCAAAATATTCCAAACAAAATCACAAACATTATGGGCAACTCTGCAAAATCAACAGCAACAAACAAAAGGAATTAACAATGGGCATCTTGTGTTTACATAGACACCCTCCCTCACGTCCAGTTTACCTTATATCCATCTTGTAATAACCATGCTACTTTTAAGTATCCTCATTCTTGAAAAATTAATAGTCGGCCGGCATATATGGGTTAAGCCGAATACTCCCTTGTATATTTTTTAAACATTGGACAAGCAAAACTGAACAACAACTGAGTCTTAAGACAGCTATACACATGGTAGAGAATGACTATTTCAGAAGAACGACAAGCCGATAGTAATGTATTATATTATCGAATTAGCTTATATAAAATTTCTCTATTTGATCATATTAGATCATGTTTCAGAGTAATTAAATATTAATTTAATCATTAGAAAAAAGTTCAGCTTTAACTATTTATAAATAAAAATGGAGTGAAAAGTAATATTAGTTGGTTGAGTTTGTTCTTTTTCTTTTCAATTTTCAATCATAGAAAATATAATCAAACATTAAAAGACAAATCAGTAATGTACTCATCCCATCCCTTTTGGAAATAATATTAAATTTAATATCAAATGTGGATAAAGTTTGTCATAGGTACCGGCCACCCTTTATATCTAAGAGCACTTAAATAAAACGTTAACCTCCTATTAATTAATTAATTAATTAATTAATTAATGCTTGCCTTCCTTCATTTTTGATTACTTAGTCCTACACGGACAGGTCCTCATTAAAATAACGTATTGCTAATACCGTTTGAAGTTTTCCTTGTAATTAATGGACGCGGATTTGAGCAAGGAAAAGGGTGTGATGTAGACTCTTTCAATGGGACGGCCTTACTTGTTAATTAATTCACTAATTTATTTGTTAATCATCTCTTTCACCTCTCTCACAGCTATATATAAATAGGAATTGGAGGAACCATATTTCATCAACACAACTAAAAGTTGAAGAAAAACGGATATATATACTCGATCTGTACACATAGAAAGTAGAATTGCTTCATAGTGTAGAGAAATTCTTACATAGGATTTTGGAAAATGGCTTCTTCCATTCTTTTCTTTGGATTCCTAGCTCTGTCCTTCATCCATGCCCTAGCATCGGATCCAGGCTCACTTCAAGATTTCTGCGTGGCAGATGAAACCAGTAATGGTACGTACAAGTTGTTAAAAATATTTAAAACTCTCTTGCTCTTCAAGCATTTGAGGGGCATGGTAATCATGCTAATGGCCTGTCTTTGATATTCATATCACAGTTTCATTAAACTTTGAATTAGATTCTGCTTCTTTGATATTGAGATTCATTTGTTTTATGGCAGTGGTAGTGAATGGTTTGGCTTGCAAGGATCCCAAAATGGTTCAAGCTGATGACTTCTCCTTCAGTGGACTTCACTTGGCAGGCAACACTTCGAACGCTGTAGGGTCTAGGGTAACCACAGTAAACGTAGCCCAGATACCAGGGCTTAACACACTTGGAATCTCTCTTGTTCGCATCGACTACGCACCATGGGGCATTAACCCTCCCCACACACACCCTCGTGGAACTGAAATCTTGACTGTCATTGAAGGCAGTCTTGAGGTTGGGTTCGTGACATCCAACCCTGAAAACCGTCTCATCACAAAAGTTCTACAAAAGGGTGACGTGTTTGTATTTCCTATTGGTCTCGTTCACTTTCAGAGAAATGTTGGAAATGGCAACGCCGTAGCCATTGCAGCTCTGAGCAGCCAAAATCCAGGTGTCATTACCATTGCAAATGCTGTGTTTGGCTCCACCCCAGAGATCCCAAGTGACATTCTAGTGAAGGCTTTCCAGTTGGATAAGAAAGTTGTCAATTACCTTCAATCCAAGTTCTAAACAATGTTGACAAAAATTCTTTGAGGCTTTGGGATATAAGATGTGCTCTTCTTGTGAGGGCTTTCATTGTTTGTTAATTTGCTTGTAACACTCCATTGTTTAGCTCGAATTTCTGTGTGCCTCTTTTGCGATACAAGTGACATTCTGTTAATTTGTTTGTTAATTCTTTGCTTCTCTAGTTTTCCTTTTCCATGGCTATGTAATTTCTTTATGTAGCTATTGAAATTTATGATTCAATTCTGTGTAATTTTATCTCTCAATAAAATATATGCGTGTTGTGGTTCAGAAATTCTCTCTTTACTGATTGCCATATTATTACCTTTATTGCTCACTCCAAGATAACAAATATGATACGGCCACGCCTTGATTTTGTTGTTGAGATTTCACTAATTACCTCGAGCAAAGGAACTAATGTGTTCATTTTATATTCACGGAATTCTAGCTTATTGGCAGTGGTCTACTAGTTTACACCAAGAGATTTCAAGCTCATTTCTTAACAAATGCAAAGTGATTGAACTTGTTAAAGTATTAAACCTGGTTTCTCTTTCTTTTTAACACTAATAACTAATCGTTAATGAATATTAGCTTTAAAAAAAACAATATGCAAACTGATTTGCAAATTTAAGTAGGTGGACTTATGTTCTTTTGTCTAGTGAGGCTGGTTAGTTTTTCTGCTCAATATATAATAGTGTTGCAGATTGTATTACTTCTATGGTTGTTGCTGCTCTGACTACGTATCATGTGAGGTTTTAAAATATGATTTTGTCAAATAATTATATAAATCATATTTTATAGTTTTACCTTTAATTTGTTGGATTGAATTGATTCTTTGATATAATATCAAAGCTTTGTTGATCAAGCAATCATGAGTTCAAATCTCACCACTCTAATTCTATTTGATAAAAATTAAACACAATGTAATGTGGGTCTGTACAAGTTTAAAGCCTAAAAGACTTTCATTTAAAAAGGTATGTTAGAAAATTATATAAATCATATCTTGGGGTCTCACCTAATAGCTTAAATTATTGAATTGAATTAGTTTTTTGACTGATTAATTTATATTATTATAACACTCTCCTTTAAATGAAAGTTCTTAAATTTTGAAATTTACACAAACGATTTGATATATTATCAAAGTTTTGCTCATTCAAAATCACACCATTCCAATTCTATTAAATTAAACACAATATAATAAGAATGAAATGAGAATATAATGAGGGAGCCCCTTCGTACTTGACACTTAGCAGCATATGAGATGACATGTTAGGCTCCAATTAATTAATAAGAATTACATTCCGTCTTTCCATTAAACTATTTAGCTTAACCAGTCCTCCATGACCAAATCTTAGCTTTACTATTTTGTGCCCTTGATAAATTAAGGCCGGCATGTACTGAAAGATCCCTAGATTATTAATTATGGCCTGTATGTATGAACGAGATAGAAGAAAGAGAAGACTAGTAAGCAATAAGATTCTTTCAACAGGACGGCATGGAGTTATGGTTTACAGCTTGATTTAGCTGATTAATTAGTTAATGATCTCCTCTAGCTCTCAAATGTATATATATAGGAAGTATTAAAGGTATTTGATTCACAACTAAAAGCTCGATTAATATTATTTTCTTGGTACACAAGCAATTAATTGTTTCACAGAGCTTCCATACCTTTGATTTCCCAATGGCTGCTTCCATTATTTTCTTTGGATTTCTAGCTTTGTCCTTCTCCTTTGCCTTGGCATCAGATCCGAGCCCACTTCAAGACTTCTGTGTGGCAGGTGGAGATGGCAATGGTATGCATCATGTAAATTTGTTAAGCTCAATGTTTTTATTGATTTTTTCATAAAAGAAAATAACACAATTTAATTATTTTATGGCAGTTCTTGTCAATGGCTTGGCTTGCAAGGACCCCAAGAGTGTTCAAGCTAGTGACTTCTCTTTCAGTGGACTTCACATGCTAGGCAACACATCAAATGCAGTGGGGTCGAGGGTAACTGCAGTGAATGTAGCCCAAATACCAGGACTTAACACACTTGGTATCTCTTTTGCACGCATTGACTATGCACCAGCTGGTATTAACCCTCCACACACGCACCCTCGTGCCTCTGAAATCTTGACAGTTCTTGAAGGTAGTCTTGAAGTTGGATTTGTTACATCTAACCCTGAAAACCGTCTCATTACCAAGGTCTTACAAAAGGGTGATGTGTTTGTGTTCCCTATCAATCTTGTTCACTTTCAAAGAAATGTGGGAACGAGCAATGCTGTTGCCCTAGCAGCCTTGAGCAGCCAAAACCCAGGTGTCATCACCATTGCGAATGCTGTGTTTGGGTCTAATCCAGACATTCCTAGCGACATTCTTGCAAAGGCTTTCCAGTTGCACAAGAATGTTGTCAATTCCCTGCAATCAAAGTTCTAGACAAGAAATGGGCAATGGTGGGACAAGAAAGACAAGTTGGTTAGGCCATTAAGTTCTTTGTATTTCATTGGTTTTGTACTTATCTTTGTGTGCATGCAGTGGAGTGCTTGTGCTTCATTGCATGATAGCTTAAGTGGATTTGTATTCCATGTATTAAAAGGTGTTTTGTTCTTGAATTCATGTATTAAATCATTCTTTTTCTGTCTTAAATCCCTGTTTCTTCTCACTGATCTCCTTTTTTTTTTTATTAGCCACTTGATGTGACTTCATTTTACAAGTCTCTTTCATGGATGGTCAATTATGAAGTTTTTTGAGTCCCTCCTACACATTGCAAATTTAACTATATACAGAGAATCAGTCAAATCCAACTGGTTAATCTGGCTTAAATTATAATTCCAACGAGATCTTAGACATTCCATTGGTGTGTGGATGTATAATTCAATTCAGAAGCAATAATTCACTCTCAATCATTTCCATTTGGATTCAAATAAGAGATAATAAAATATATAAAAAATAATGAGATTTTAGATAGAGTAGACGCGCGGTTCTCAAGGATCAATTCTAGTTATAGAGAAGTTATGTAGAAATACTAGTTGGTAAAGAGAAGTTCATTAATTGTGGCCAATGTTGGTGATTCTCGAGCCATCTTATGTAGAAATGATGTGGCAAAACAAATTTCAGTAGATCATGATCCCCAGAAGGAGAAAGAACTTGCCGAGAGCAAGGGCGGCTTTTGTGTCTCAAGCGCCAGGTGCATGCAATTCTTTTTTCTTCTGAGGTGTGAAAGAGTGGGGACTCTTTATCTTTCTGTGAGCTCTTGATCTGTGGTTGGCTCAGGCAATGTGCCGCTCATGGACGGGCAGTTAGCAATGACGAGGGCTTTTGGTGATGGGAGATTAAAAACCACATTACGTCAGAACCAGATATAATGATTGCCCATGTTGACGAGGACACTGAACTCATAATTTTTGGGGAGTGATGGCTTGTGGAAGGTGAGAGAAAGGCTTGACAGAGCACTATATGATGACTAGTCTTCGCTTCTTGATGTAACCTGTTTTGTCAGGCATAAATTTAAAAGTCTATTTTTCCTTCCTTTTATCTTTTTTCCTGTGTCATTTGGAGGTGGATGAGCACATGGGGTGGCAGCATTAATGGGTTGTGGTTGCTTTTCAAATAATTTTTTTGTGTTGAAATACATGTTAATGATATTTTTTTATTTTTTAAAAATTATTTTTAACATCAACACATGAAAACGATTCAAAAAATACAAACTGTACTCAATTTTAGTAAAAAAAAATTTAAAATTTAACGAAATGCAGGTTGAAATACACAGCCAAACAGGCTAGAAGTTTCTCATGATAAAATAAACAAAAACATGTTTAATTGAAGGCACAGAAATGAAGTCTAAAAAATAAATATCTCTAGATAATTTCAATTAAAGTGAGTTCTTGTTTTTTTTTTTTTAAACATAGACATGTCCTTTCTATTTCAACTACCATCTTTTTTTCTATCTCTTTTTCTATCCCGCGACAATAACCGAATAATATCATAAAGTCCTCAACTTGATGCTACCATACAATTTAAATGATGAATTCAGGGACATGAAGCAACTGAGAGATTCATTTATGACTTAATGGGAAAGGTTACGTTACAGGCCAAAACTTTATAGTGATACAACTTGAAATTTCGGTAAATTCAAGCATGGTAAAAATGTCATCCCAAAAAAAATGAATATATATATATATATGGTTGCCTAATTAAAACACTATCTCGTATTAGAAACCTGTCTGGCTTCAATATCCTGAAGTCTAAGAGTTACAGCTCTCTTGTGGGCGTCCAGCCCTTCAACTTCAGCCATGGTTGCCACATATGGACCAAGCTTCATGAGACCTTCCTCTGTCAAAGACTGCACTGTCATGTATTTCTGGAAAGAATCCAAGGATACCCCACCATACATCCGTGCATATCCATATGTTGGAAGGACATGGTTTGTCCCACTGGCATAATCCCCAACACTCTCTGGTGTCCACGGGCCCAAGAACACAGAACCTGCAGAGAAAATCATCCAAGGCTTAAATCTGCTATGTATTTTCTCTAAAGCAGTTGAGAGAATTCACTTGCCTTCGAAGGTAGAAACTCAAGAATAGCACCAAAGATGTTAGAAAAAAGGCTATAGCATTAAAAGAGCATACCTGCATTCTCAATAAAGTTCTCCCACTTCTCCGCATCTTTTACGTTAATGATTAAATGCTCAGGAGCATACAAGTTTGAAAAGGAGACAGCCTTAAGAAACCCAATAATCATGTTAGCTTCGGAAAATAAAATATAACACTAGCATAATGTTAAATGTACAGATTTCAAGAGTATACCAAATGAAAGCGGCTGAAAAAATCTTGCAGGCACCAATTCCAAACCAACTAATCGATACAGTTTGGGGACTAGTATACAAGAGATTGTTAAAACATTTTTCATGCTCATTATTAGCATGGTCTGCAAAATTAGCAACCCCATATTCATTTTTATTTTTGTGATTCAAAAGCACATGTTAAATTCCTTAGACACATAAGAATTCTAACCCCCGTCCTATAATTCCCAATAATGCAAAGCAAGCAACTTCTGGATTGACATTACAAATATCCAGGCAGAAACAGTCAAATAAAAGACTGACCTCAACCATGTCATGAGCAAAGACGGTGAAACTGTGGCTGAGTGCTTTTGAAGCATATTCACCCCTTGGTAGGCTTTGACGTTGCTTACTTATTTCCTCTTCAATGGCTTTCATATCCACACCATCCCCGGCAACTACAAGAACAACCTGGCTATCAGGGCCATGTTCAGCCTGGAAAATGCAAAGAGTTTAATAAAAATATCAGGCAAGATAAAACTATGGCATATATGAAAGCAATGAACATCTAATTCATGATAATTGAACCTTTGAAAGGATCATAAAGGAAATTTTGATTTAATTTTTAACATTGAAGATAGAAAATGCAACAAGATGAAAATGGTGTCCGTTTGTTTTTGCGGTTGAAACTACATTTCAAAAGTGCGTTTGGCTTGAAAAGATATTAAATCGATGTTTTTTTTAGTGTTTTCCAATGGTATTGATATGCTGATGTAAAAAAAAAAACTGAAAAAGAAAAAATCATTTTAATGCATTTTCAAGCGAAAAACACTCTGCCCCACAATACCAAACACACATATATGTCCTGATACTGAGCATGCATGTAACCTTTATAAGGTGAAATAAATAAACACATTGTAAAATCTTATTTATTTTATTTATCAGTTTATTGAATTTTTTGTTCTGCCGTTAATTCAATCAGTATCTGTAACATTAGAACTTCCTCACTTTGGGAGAATTATATGAAAGATGAAATATTACATGCATCACCTACACAACATGAATATGAACATGGTTAAAAAAGAAAAAAAATATCAAGCACCTGGGACAGTAAATCCGCAGCTATATGAACAGGACTAGCATAACTGTCAGCAATGACTAAAACTTCAGAAGGCCCAGCAGGCATGTCAATCGAAATCATTGCTTCACTGTTCTGTTATGAATAAAAGCAAGGACAAACTGGGTCAAATTGAAAAAAGGATCAGCATTTTCTACCCAGGCAGAGAAAGAGATGAAATAAAATATTTATGTAGACTAATAGGCTTCAATAAAGCCCAGTTGGAGAGAAAGTATCCATACTTGGAGAATCATTTTTGCAGCTGTCACATACTGATTTCCTGGCCCAAAAATCTTCTCAACCTACAAATTTCAGGTGAAAGGTGCTAGTACATTACAACTAGTAACGAAACACATCTCTAGAGTAAGTAAAACGTTTCTACATATTTAAGCATGCTATGTCTGTGTTAATACAAAACTAGTTTGAAAGTCGACTTTTCATTTGTGAAATTATTAAATAATAACCTTTGCAAATTTTTCAAAAACAATTTTAGCATAAATTTGAGAGGACACAGTGAGGTAAAGAGAAGAGCCAATATATGCAGGTTATTCTCGTGTCATAAAAACAAATAACAAAAATGTAGTGATTTGATATGGAAAATACAATGAGCCTTTTGTCCATCAATTCCATAGCAAACAACACACTCCCCAAGTTAACAAACAGCAAATACAAAACACAAATATAAATTCCACAGAGGAACAATAAAAGGATTGTTTGTTCTTATTATCAGATTTTGGGATACTAAAAATTGAGAAAGAGTTGATGAGTAAATACCTTGGGGCAAGAATCTGTCCCCCAAGCCATGGCAGATATAGCCTAGAAATCAAAAATTAGTAAGATCACTAGGAACTAAATACAATAAAGACAATGTGCCTAGTGCACAAAACATATGGCCATAAGTTTGTTTGCTAACCTGAGCTCCACCAGCTTTAAGGATGTGAGTGACACCAGCCTTCTTGGCACAGTACAGTACCTCCTATGAAAGACCACAAATCCACTCCCATTAAGAACATGCTTTGCAAAAGTATGGCATTTCAAATGCAAACAAATACCTTGCATATGCTGCCATCCTGAGATGGGGGAGTTGCAAGGACAACAGTTTTACACCCAGCAATTTGTGCAGGCTAGTTTACAAAACAAACTAAAATGTCAACCAAATGAACTTAACTAGAATATGACAATCATAATAAAAATTATAGAACTTGAACCAGTCAAAATAATTGGTAAAACCCAATCAACTTACAACAGCAAGCATCAGAGCTGTGGATGGTAAAACTGCAGTCCCCCCTGGTACATAAAGACCGACAGAACCAATGCTCCGAGCCACACGTTTGCATCTAACACCCTGAAATATTTGGAAATAATCTAGGCTTAGCTATCAACAGAAACACACAGTAAAAGCTAGAACCAATCACTAGAATTGACATACTTTCATGTTCTCAACGCTTTTTTCAGTGGATTTTTGAGCAAGATGAAATGCATATATGTTGTCATATGCCACATCAAATGCTTCCCTAACAGCTGCCTCAAGCTGCCATTCAGCAAAAGGCAAAAAAAAATAAGAGCCAAAAGTTACATTTGGAACCAAAAATATCAAACCATACAAATAACTTCAAATAGAAAATTAGAAATGCAAGGAATTTCTTTTATTATAAGATATATTTTTGGAATTCACCTCCGGATCAGGAAGCTCAGAAACATTCTCGACAATCTTGTCCAATTTGACTTTGTCAAATTTTGCAGTATAACTACAAAGAACAGATAAACAGCTCCATCGGTCTAACCTCATTACTAAAACAAACACAATGGTAAAACTATAAAGATAAAATACTAATTAAAGAATGACGGACTCTTTAACTGCATCATCCCCTCTTTGACGAACATCTTCAACAATAGGATTAACCTAAAAACAACAAGCAAGAATACTACCTATCAGCAATTACCTTATCAGGACTTCAACACAACAAACTTAAATTTTAAAAATTACACCCTTTTCAAAACAAAACAAAAAAGGGTCACTTACAATGCCAAAAATGGAAGAGAAATCAATACGAGGCCGAGCTTTCAAACTTTCAACCTCCGCATTACTAAGTTCTGATAACCTATAAGACTTCATTGCACACATTCCTCCCTTCAACTTACACCCTTCAACCACAACAAAAGACAAAAAGAACCCATCAAATTAACAATAACATCAACAAAAAAAAACAAGCAAAATTGAAACTTTTCCAGTGAAAAATACCTAAAGAGAAATTGGAAGATGGGTTGTATCTGGGTTTTGAAGAAGCAAAGAAACTAAATAGTGGAGGTTTGATTAAAGCGTTGGTCTTGTTAAGTAATAGAAGCTGGGAGTCCATTAATCACCTTGAATCAATCAGATTAATCACAGTAACGGGCACAATGAGAAATGAGAATTTTAGTATAAAGTTATAAACTTTATGTTAAAGATTATTATAAAAGAAAAATATGGAGGAGATTGTTACAGAGTTACCTATTAAGTGAGAAAGATGGTTATGAAGGTTAATGGAAGCTGTGGTGGTTGTGGTGGTGGCTGCGGCGGCAGTGGTGGTGGTGGTGCTGGGCTTTAACTTTTTAAGTTCAAGTGACTGTAAATTAGAGCCAGTCAACAAAAGAAGGTGTTTTTGTATTCTCTTTTTTTAAATAAAAAAAAGGTTTGATTTTCTCAAAAATAAATAATTAAGAAAATGGGTTTTTTTCACTTTTGCAGTAGGAACTAGGAACTTGGAATTTCATGTTGGTAGTTTGAAATATTGAATTTATGTTATTGGCCCTTCAAAGTTATATCTTTTTTATTTTTTTCTCTGATTATTGGATTTCTATTATTGGCCCTCAATTGTCACCCTTAGACTAGGTTCCCTATATTGGGATTGAATCCAAGAAAAAAAGTTACAGAAAAAAAATTATCAATACCCATTTTTCAATTTATATTCATTAGTTTGCTTGGAGAAGGTGTAAAATGTGTGGATAATCTTCCAATAAAGAGAGAATTTTGTATTAATGTGATGATTGACATGGATACATGGAAATAATAAAGGTAGGAAGAGATCATTGATATCAAACTACTTCTGCTTTTTCCTATATCAAAACTTATTTTAACTTTAAAAAAAAAAACCATGTTATTTTAACTTTTTAAAAAGAAAATATTAGAATGATATTATTTTGAAATAATTAAATTAACAAGGATTAACTTATTTAACTTGTAATTCGGATATTGAAACGGGTAAGGTTTTAACATCTTTGAAAGAAAAATAAATAAAAACATTTTAATCAAATAATAAGCATAATTTATATAGTTCATATTATTACTTCTATTTCTTTTTGTATTATGAATAGAAAAAGAAAAAGAAAATTTGAAATCGTGTTATTTTAATTTTTAAAAATAAAAATATTAAAATAATATCATTTTAAAATAATTAAGTTAGCATAAGTTAACTTACTTAACTATGACCGAGATATTAAGACGAGAAGATTTAATATCTTTGAAAAGGAGATTAATAAAGACATTTTAATCAAACAGTATGCATAATTTGTATAGTTCATATGCATTACAACAACTTTTTTTTGTACTATGGACAGAGTTGAATGGCAGAGATATACAATGTTTGATGCAACAGTGACTCACCAAGCTGTAAAAAAAATGATATAAGAAAAAGAATAAACACTCCATATTACTTTGATTTTGATCACTGCAGTTCAAACACTCAAGCATTATCGAATTATATTCACATCTGAAATATTTTGATTCAAGCTCATGAACTATCCAGAGTAGGAGTAATGTCCCGGAAAACCTGCAACCTGTTTCTCCTCTTTGTATTCACATCCTCCGCGGATTCATAAGACATGCTGTTGGATTCCTTGACGAAATAGCATTCATGGAGGTACCAGTGCCATCTTGAAGATCAACAGCAGTTCAAACACTCAAACACTACTGAATTATATTCACAGCTGACATATTTTGATTCAAGCTCATGGACTATCCAGAGTAGGAGTAATGTCCCGGAAAACCTGCAACCTGTTTCTCCTCTTTGTATTCGCATCCTCCGCAGATTCGTAAGATAATGAGCGTCGAGCTGTTGGATTCCTTGACGGAACAGCATTCATAGAGGTACCAGTGCCATCTTGAAGATCAACTGCTTCAAGTTTTTGACATATTCCCTGCTGAAACTTTTGATAAGAATTTTGATGAACTATGTTGGCATTTAAATTTTCATCATTAGATGCTTCTTCATAGTTCCAACTATTGAAACCTTGGCCAAGGTCTGCAGTAAACAATTCCTGTTCTTCTCCTTCTTCTTCTTCAACCATATCTGCCCAACTCTTGCGACGAGATTTGAGTATTCTGTCCTTTCCGAGAGATTTACTTCCAGAAGTATCTGCTGATTGATCCCAGTTACAATCAGTGGAAGCATTCAATACTCCTGCATTGTCAATAAAGGCGGTCTGTTCTGTCGGACACTTTAGACATGTGTTGCTGTCTTCCATTGCAGATTTCCTTTGGCCAACATTTTCCTGAACATTTCTTTTCCAGCTTGTACGATCATAAGATAAGCCTAACAATTCTTCAGAGAGATTTCGGATTGCATTCTCTTCTTTTGTCTCAACTGTATCCTCTCCCCACCTTATCTTAATCTGATCTCCTTTATCAAACCCCAAGGAGCATCTTCTCGGTTGTGTAAATAGTGCTGGGGAAGTAAATGTCTTCTTCTGCGTGGAAGCTGGGCCTGTTTCAGTGAAACTAAACCGATTCTCCTTCATTTTGCTGACAAAACCAAGCCTTTCAACTGGGCTTTCAAAATAAGAACCTTTCCTCCAGTTATTGTCAGCTGCAGTTTGTAGAGGAGACTGTGGACCACTCAGTACAGATGATATGCAAGGAGAACTCCCATTATTGGGATTTTGCCAATAATATCTTCTATTCTGTTCATCCGCCAGCATTCTCTCTTCATTAAATCCTCCTGTGCACTTTATAGAGTCTATGAATCCAGAAACGTATGGATCTCCATTCGGGGAGCCAGCAACTTGTTTCAAATTTCTGGTGGCAGGCAATGTCAAAGATCTTTGGCGATCTTCATTCTGTTCAGTTGGGTTAACTCTCGAATGTGACTCAAATTCAGCCAGGATCTGACAAGCACGCTCAAAAGATTTAGCATATGAATCATCCATTGGTTTACTTCCAGATAAAGCTTTTACAGTTTGAAGCAGAGATTTTGCTTCAGGAATTCTGTTCATGTGCATCAAGCAGATCGCCAGGTTGCATTGCTTGTTCTGATCTGGCTCCAAAGAGAGCGCTTTCCTGAGAAACAAATTTTATTTCATGAAGAAGATTATCATTTTCATGTCTAGGTATATCTTCCAGCGTAGAAATATAGTTTACCTATAATGTTGTTCAGCCAAACCATAATCGTGATGCTGCAAGTAAGCCCAGGCCAAGTTCCCTAGTATTCTGCATCATTTAATGTAGAAAATGAAATGATATCCAGAGATATACAGTAAAAGTAGGAAAAAAAGTAGAGCAGGTGTATCACCTTGATCTTTCCTGCTCAACAGTTATTTGAATCTTCCTTCCATGAGATCTTGCTGTCTTTGTCTTCTTGCCAGAAAAGGCAATACCCTCTTCAATGAGCTTCAGTTTGCATTGAAGCATTTCAATCTCTTCTTCAATCCTTCCAGACCTCTGCAAAAGATACAAGCATGCATCACAACTCAATATAGCTACACAAAAGGAACAGGAATCATCACATCAGCCTCAGTCAGGTGCAGACCAAAGATGTAATCAGATTTCCTCCAAACTATAACTCAACCCAAAACAAGCCTTAATCCCAGACTTGATGGGGTTGGCTAAATGGATCTGCTAACCAGATTCCTCAAAACAAAAAGAAAATTATTCAGCCACATACATTGCAAATATATGCTTCTAAGTCAACAATATATTTTAGGTCTCCTAATGAAAATAATAATTATCTCTACCATGTAAAGCATTTGCACTCCTTAAAAAGCCCTTGTAGATGAAAATTTCATACCTCAACTACATCAAGAACTGAAAGAGTTTAATTTTTGTTTAAAACAGCACCATTGCAACAGATTGATCCTTCACCATTAATGAAGAAAACTACTAAACCTTACAAGGATGCATTACTAAGAAGACAACTCACAAAACATGTAAAATGGGTTCTTCAAATAGATTTTCCTCATGAAATATCAGTATGCAAATGGACAAATCACATTACCAAATCATCAGAGTCAATTCTAGCCAAAACACTACAGTTTGCAAAGATTAAAAAAAAAATATCACTTCACCTTGTAGAGTTCAACTAGCACATTGTCAATAGATTCCTGGGAATCACAAGGGCAGAGATGACGGAAAGATTTAATCGCCTCAATTGCCTCATCTGCTCGATCCAATTGCTTCATCACCACTGCCATGTCTTTCAAGGCACTATCAACTCTATCCCCAGCATTGATAGCAGCCCAGAATAGGGACACAGCCTTGCTCGGATCCTTCTCTATCAACTGTAATTAAAGATTCAAATATCAAAATCACACGCATACACTGGAACCAAACCGGAGAATCAATCTATTCAATTAAGTTCCAAAAATCAGTCATTGATGTATGACCTAAGGAAAGTCAAAATCTGTAATGGGAAGTCAATGGAGACAAGAAGAGTTAAAAAAAAAAAAAACATTTTCTTCAATCCTGAGGAAACTAATGTATGACCTGACATCTCCTAGTGGTATAATCTAATTGTATTGGTCTTTACTACTTTAGTACCTGAATTCCTCTTATCGGGTGACAATGTCTCCTGCATATAGCTATTTAACTCAATTTCCTTTTCCTTTTCTCACTCTTTTTCCCTACAGCAATTCCCATGTGAAATCCACTGATTTCTCATGCAGATAAGAGTTCCAAACAATGAAAAATAGGTAACAGTTTTTCAAATTGCTACAAGAAATACTAAACTACCAACACCAAATCCCATACTAACCTGTAATATCCAAATGGACCAAACCCAAAAATTCATAAAACAAAGATCAATAACATTCAACTTTATCACGAACCAGAAATTACAAAAGAACTTACAAAATAAAAAAGATAGACTAAAATCAACTTATGCAAGAGTTTGGCATTTTCGTTTTTTGTTTAAGAATAAATCATACGATAGCAAAAAAAAAATCCTTAGCTTATCATCTTCTGTCACAATTTCAACCAAACAGATAATTACTATTCTTCAAGAGAACCCATCAAGACTAAAACTTTTTCAAAAACCCATTAACCCAGACAACAAAAAAGCCATTGAGAATTAGTACCTGAACATGTTTGGCTCTAACATAAGGAGAATCACCAGCAGGAACTTTATGAACAACATGAAAAAGATCACGTTTACAATTAGGATGAGACACCCTTTCTTTCCTCTCTGACATTGGCATCATCACCACCTCCGGTGATTGTTGTGACCTCCATGACGCCGGCGGTGTCCAGAATCCCCTTGACTGAGAATTCTTGTCGTTGTTGTTGTTAGACCACATTTTCAAGAGAAAGTACTAATCTTTAAGACCCTTTTTCTTAAAGTTTTACAAGAAAGTGATATACATAAAAAGAAATCAAAGAATTGGGTTTCTTGTGAATGGAATGATAGCTTTATTTGCGTTTGGTTAGAGAGAAAGTGAAGGAAAATTTTTATTGAGAGAGAAGAGAAAGCACAGAGAGGTGTGATGATTGAGAGAAGCAAAAGAGAAGGTGAAAATGTGAAAAAGAAAAGACTAGCCGTTTTATAATAACTAGCCGTTGGAACTCGCACGTTTGGCCTCTGGGCACGTGTGTTGGTGTAATTTTTTTCCATGATAGCTAATTCTCTCTTCTTCTTTTTTACAAGTAAATCTTAGTTTTTTATTTGGAATTAAGGATTTTTTTTTTTTTTTTTTGGGGGGGGGGGATTGAATTAGGGCATTAATATTCTGGGTTATGGAAGGGTTTAGGGCTTAAATTAACTTATTGTGTAAATCTAAATTCATGACAACCAATTTGTTCAGTGATTTTATTAGAATATGTGAATAAAGATTTGGGATTGTTGTAATAATATTAAATAACTTTAATTCACTTATTAAAAAGAAATGATATTTTTGTATGACAAGAAATTCAACCAAAATTAGAGCTGAAAAAATTTTAAATTATGATAAACTCTATCCAAATTCAAACTCTAAATTATATATATTTGCTAACAAGATATAACTTACTTTTTATATCATTAAATTTATATTTATTTTTATATTTTAAAAATGATTTTGAAAAAATTTAAATTTTATTTATTTTTTTTACTTCAAATTAATATTTTTTTATGTTTTTAGATTATTTTGATGTGCTGATGTAAAAAATAATTTTTAAAAAATAAAAAAAAAATATTATTTTAATATATTTTCAAGTGAAAAACACTTTAAAAAACATCGAGAACGATACTTTCATACACGAACTTAAAATACCTAAAAAAAAAATCAATTCTGAACAAATGTATGTTATGAGCGAGACTTTAATCACCCTTGGTATTGAAATTTCAAAAGTGATTGATGTTTTGAGACTATAAGAATCCCTGTAATCGGAAAATTTATCGAATCTGATAGATTATATGATTTTGCATGTCCCCGACGGACACTCATCTTGAAGAGAGAGGTGGGGTGTTTTGCATATAGAGACTTGTATTAATGAGGCTGGAATTCCCTTCAAAAGATTCATAAATGGCATGGGGGCTTTCAAAGAAAAAGAATCATGCACCAAACAAATTGGCCTAAGAGCAAAAGACATGCATCCATTCTGAGCCTGCACTAGTCTAATTCTGTTAGATACCCCCTGCTTCCTAAAAATCATATAATTTATCAGTACAGACTAAAGCTGTACTGATTAAGCTAAAATCTTTGTCAGGGTGGTTTCAAAACCCTTGGTATTAGTTACTTGTTAGAGAGGGTACCGATCCGTCAGCGCAGTTCCAATTCCATACAACTTTGCAATGCTGAGATGAATTTTGTTTTGTCAGAAGATCATCTTCATCAAGCAGGCTCTCCTGTTTAAAGACGGCTATCTGAGAAGCAAAACCTGGTTCCACATCACCAGAACCACCAACCCCACTGAACTCAACGCTGTAATTGTGCTTCTTCACTAGTTCAGATGCCCAGTGGTTGAACTGCTCTCTTGTCCACTCAAACTTGTGGTCATGGTTGCGAAATTTACATGACTCTGACTGGCTTTTCTCGTCTGGGTATTCTTCTTGAGTTGCAGGACTAGATCTTTGTAGAATCACGTTGTATTCGTAATTTGGGGTGGAAACTATAAGAACCTTTGGACGAAAATAACTCAATGCTATATCACCAAAACGACAGGCCTGGTCCTCCTCCATATGCTCTATTACCTGTAAGCTCCAAAAACATACAGGTGCAAAAAAGAAAATCGCAGGAGAACAATAAACAGTTCATTGATTTATAGAAACATCTCTAATCATGCCAAAAGATTGTTGCAGTACAATTACCTATGCAAAAACTAACAGCATCACAACATACAGAGCCTACTGACATGGAAAGTATAAGAATGACGGCACAACTAGAAGCAACACAGGGCTAACCAATTTTCAAAACGCCACTATAACATTAATTTTGTAAGGCATATTTGAGCTCTCCCCACATTCACAGGGAGGTTGTCTATTGGCACAATAATATACTATAACATGTCAATTACCCCAAAAAATATGGGGAATCCAATACATTGTGTGTTCAAAAGCACACATGAATCCCCTTTCTAAATGTTCTAAAAAAAATATCAAAGTTAGGTAAAACATGCTTCTTGATTCATACAGCCTCCATTGTATGATATTCCAGCCAAAGAAACACCACATTAGATGCTAAAACCCATTCCAAGAGCTCTAACCTAGCAGGAAATGTACTAAAGGAGGAAGATAAATACCTCTAAGCAAGTGCCAATATCAAATCCACACAATTGAGGTTCAAATTCTGTGATGGAACCATCATAAAGAATAGCAGATTTGATGCCTGCATCTGACTTTGAGCTCAGTTTTGCATGCAGTACCTGCAGAACCAATACCCAAGACATGAGATTCGCTGACAAGTAAAGAAAGGCCATAGAGTATATAGTGGAGAAACACTGCTCGGTGATGGTTCAGACCTTTGCAGCACGGCCAAGACTCTTCTGTGATATGTCAACACCAACAATCTTTTCTAGTGAAGTTGGGTAATCTAAAAGAGAATCCAATAAACTTCCAGAGCCACATCCAAAGTCAACCTTAAAAAAAAAAGGTGGAGACGAAGGGAGACAAAGATGTCAGTGATGAGGGATAAAAATTACAATCCTAATTTCCAATTAACTAACTATTAATGAGAATACAAAATATGCACCAAAGTAGCAGCACAAGATTTTTTTATATGCTGCACAGCATATTCCACTCGTTGCTTTGAGAGCGGAGGGCTGAAAAGAGCCTGCTCCATTCTTTCTTCTGGTGGTTTTGTCACACGCAACAACATTACATGGTATTCCAACCAGCAAGCTTCTGCCAAAACAGGCCAGCAAGCTTCTGCCAAAACAGGAACACAGAAGATCAATGCATCTATAAGATAGATGTCTGAATTTATGTCATAAACTAACAATTTTCATTTCCAAAGAGAGTACAAGTTGCCGTACAACATAAGTTCCATTAAATAGTCAGTCTGGTTTGTTTCTAACAGTTACAGAGAAAAAAATCATGCTAATTTTTGTAAAAAAGAATCTGTATTAAAAACAGAAAGGGCAATTCATCTTAAAAGTTAATAGCACACAACAATCCCAATTTCCCAACCGAAGATAAAAAAAGAAATTGATAAGATACACTTCCATTTTTTTAGCAATGTAAATCAACCAATGATTCATGTCTAAAGATTCCTTGATTCAATACATTAAGTTAGCTACATCTTGATTTAGGTAGATAACAAAGGATTGGGATGCTCTAGCCTTCCTTTCTGCAGGTTCAATAAATCCTAAACTATTAAATCTAAATTTGATGTGCCAGATTTAACACACCTGACATGATTTTGTCATAATAGAAAAGGTAACAACTTAATGACTTGTAATTTATGTTCTCTCATCTAATCTAGATCACTGAATTCAAAATCAACAGTGGGGTTTAGAACATGATCAGTTATGTTTGATTAGGAACATGAGAGGATCCATATCTGATAATAGGGACCAATAATTCAAATTCCAGGTTAGGAAATTCATTAATCAGATGTCAAGAAGCACAGTTAATGCCTTTATGCATCCAGAAAAAAAAAAACGATATGAATTTGAAAAGTGTGACTTAATTACCTGAGGATAACAATGAGTGAATCCTTCCAGGATCATCAACTGCAGCTAGAATGAACTCTTGAGGGGGCAGATTCATGTTGAAATGAGCACATTGACCAGCTGACATTTGGGTAACAACTGCTTCAAGAGCAGAAATCACTGCTCCAGCCCCCATCTCAAACTCAAATTCCTCTTTACTTTCAATAAGCTCTTTTGTATGTCCACCTTCTGTCACTAAGGATGCAGAGTAACTTATACACAATAAAGATCCATTAGAGGGGAAAACACCAGAATCTGAACCTTCAATGTTAGGTAAGCAAACATCTTGTCCTGACAAAGTATATTGCATATCAGTACTTTTTGATTCTGGTAATTTGGATCCTTGAGTCCCACTTTGCTGAACATTATGAATGGATTGGGATAAAGTAAACTCTTTATGAAAGTTTTCAAGAGAAAAACTAATGTCAAGGGCATCAGCAGAGCAATTTAGCTTCTCCAAAGGCATGCCAAGGTCCTTAAAATATGCATCCAGCCATGAGAGAACTTGCAGAGAAGCACTGTGGGTAGCATCAGTCTGCTTCCTATAAATCTCCTTAGGGGAACACTCTATGATCAAATCCCGACCCTTGGAAAATACTTTTACTTCACATCTAAGTTGCTTTCCAGTCCTACTAATTCTGCATCGCCTGCATTTAAACCTCCTCCATTTGCGTATTCAGTCGCAAGTCCAGCTACCTCGGTAACCTTCAACTTCTTCTGTGATCTCAGTAACTCGCATGATGCCTTTAAAGGAACACTTGTAGTTGAGAAGATAGGCTCAGATAGCCGATCCTGATGGCAGAATGCGAATAGGATTTCCCTTGGGAAGGAGCCTCTCCAATTTGCTTTAGTAGTGAAAATTGAGGGCAACTCTGCTGCAAGTATTGCTTCTCTAGACAACTTGTAATTTCCACTAGGTATCTTGCTTATAAGCATCCTGAATAAGACCATCTAAATTGATTAAATTATGAATAGCTGAAGGCTTAGGGTATTAAAGTACATTATGCAACAATGCGAGCTGCAAGCATCACATAGGGGATGCAACCTTGGGTGATAAACAGTAGGAGCCATTCATTGCCACAATAATTAATAAGGAGCAACAAAATGATCTAGATTTTAAGTAGTTAGAGCATACAACTGTAGATTAAATAAGAAAGTATTCAACTTCACATAATAAATTAAGAAAATAAATAACAAAAAAAGAAGAAAGAAGAGTTATAATATTATGTGCAAATGAAAATGCATCAATAAAATGACATTATATTAGAATGAGTAACTTGAAATTTATTTAAACAAAAAGCTTATCCTTTGCTGACATTATTCAACATGAATTAAGCATTGCCTAAAGAAAAAGTACATCAAGTTTGCATCAAACCTAAGGTTTGATGCAACATTGCAGAGAAAGGCTAGTGATGGTAAAACAAGAAATTCATGGGAAAGAGTTCCAAGAGACCTGTAATATGATTGGAGGGACACGTGTTCATGGAAAGTTCTTTAGACCTCCATGTGTATCCAATGGAAGCCATGATTGCATCACCGTATATTCCTTGACCACAGAAGTAACTTGCCCTTGCATTTGGAGGTCCTTCCACATGAAAATCTTTCACATTTGCAAGGTCCGACAACAGATCCATCACAAGTGACTCAGAAGCAGCAAAATACAATCTGGTCTCTGAGGAAGCTTTACCAATAGTCCTGTGGAGAAAAGTATGAAGTATTTCCAAAACAAGTCACTCTTTCCTGTTTTGATAGGAAAAAATAAGATTTTATTTAAAAAAAACAGAATATAATGCTGCAAAGAGAAGAATAGTGCATCTTCCAAACAAGAAAAACATCACATCATGTCATGTCTGCAAGGAATGAGGAACCCATTTTAGGTGAAAAGATACATCATCCCAGGCTTTCTGTATTACGAACACTTCCGCCTACCTTGAGAGCAAAACCTTGCTGGCATCTGTTACACCAAGTTGTTCTGCAATAACATCCAGGTAATATCCGGCGGATGAAATATTAAGAGTCACTGGCTGAACAGTCTTATCCAGTGAAGCTGGAATTTGTATTGCTTTAACCAATATGCTTTCTGGGGAATCAGATTGCTGGATATCTGATGACTCTATGATCTCAGTGGGATATGGATTTTGCTTCTGAATTGAAAGCTGCCCCTTGGATGTAACACAGCCTGATAATCTCGGTATAGTCCTCATAATTAATGACAAAGCCAAAAAAAGGTTTTAATTCCACCACAGGGTTGAGTAATTTACACAGATTACTCGTCTTTGTATCACAGGCAGTAATGACAGAAGCAGGTACCAGACCATAAAGATCACCTCTTCTCAGCAAAGCTGCTCTAAGGTGACCCCTCAATGGATGAAGAGGTAGAGGGAACTAACAAAGACACAAACAAAGGAGAGGTTAGAGAACAGCACTATGGACAAACCAGTTCAAGGATCCGTACATATATATGTCTTGCAAAAACCAAGTGACATGTGAGTATCATATGTACAACACAACCTGTTTTACAATTTATTTCTATACAAACTAGCAACCTCGTCTGAAAATAGATATAACACTAGCAAGTGGTGGGTGGACTAATGATTTGTAAAACGATTTTTTCAATGAAAATATCATGAATGCTCACATAAAAAAATGACCAAAAAATTGAGCAAAATTACCCTTCTGCCATTTTTTTTCATTCATAATGTTTTCGATGCAAAAATCTCATTATAATGGGCATTGCTCTTTATTGGAATGTGAATTTATGAATTAATTGATTTTAAGATTAAGTTGTTTGTTTTAAGTATCATAATTTTAAAAAATGTACATAAAAATAATTTATTTAAAATAAATAATACTATACAGATAATGCAATCATTTGTAACGTGTTTCACAATATATTTCTATACAAACTACCAACCTCGTCTGAAAATAGATATTTGATTTGATCAATCAAAGCATCACAAGGATCCTTATCAGATGGATTTTCAGCAACGGAATGGTGACCTAGCTGCAGGAGAAACAGTAAATAAATAGTCAAGTAATTAAATGGCATTGCAAAATTATGAAAGTCCCAGTTCCCTATTTTTCCTTTGCCAGCAACCTAACAGGTGGTATTTAATAAAGACGCAAACTTTCATTAAAAAAAAATAACAATAACAATAAAGGCACAAACTTTAGGCAACCAATATGAAACAAGGATGAGAATTAAGCAATTGGAAAAGTAAATTCATTGGTCTCTGAGTTTTCTCAGAAACCAAGCAGCCCCATAAATAAAAAGACACACTTTATGCAATCAATGAGAAACAGAGAAGAATTGAGCTGTAATTGAAAGAAAAACATAGAAATACAAAAATTTAAATGACCCAGAATTCAAAATTATCCAAGATACATACTTTACCATCTGCCACACTCAAAAGTCACCTGTACGCACTGTTTAATACATATGCACGGATACATTCGAAAACAATAAGACAAGAAAAATAGAGAGACAGAGAGAGAGGGTGCAACCTGAGAAGAGTAAAGTATCTAAATGGGGTTTGTGGATTTGTTTGGCTTTTTGGAGTTCTTTATATGCTATGGACTATGGAGAGTGTACTCTTGCTTTTTCCCTCAAGGATCTCTTGCGGTTTTAGAGAGAGAGAGAAGCGGGTTAGGGAAAGGTGGTCTTCATGGTTCATAGTTTATTTATGCTGCGTTTGTTTTCCGCTAGTTTTTGTGTTAGTGGTGTAACAAATACAGTAACATGTTTAATAATAAAAAAAAATTATGTTAATTCATAATAAAAACTCTATATTTAATATAGATATCAAAAATAAAAACACAAAAACAGAAGACAGTAAGGTAAAAAAATAGAATTAAAAGTACATATAATTTTAATTCATAATTTTATAAAAACTTGGAAAGCAATCAAAGTCTTAAACAGCTTGAGATAACATTTTGTTTCACAGCGAAATGTAACATGGACATTGCTGGAGCGCAAGAGAATGATTAGAGCATCATCAAAAGCACCACTAGCAATTCCTCATTCATAAATGCACAGCCAAGCAATCAAACATTGACCAAAAGATCATCATCAAGAAATAGCCTAGAACTGAAAATCTTCTATCCATTCCTTTTATACAACGATGGTTAATTTCAGTAGCTAACACTAAAATGCCAAAAAGAAAAACAAAGATCCGAAACGAGAGGCCAATGAGATATTAAAACCTCAGGTTCAAGCACAATCAAAATGGAACTGACTACAAGCTATATCGACGAAAGATCTTCATATATGGTCTTGATACCTGGCCTGTCAGAGACAGACCTTATACATCGAAAGGCTATTCCGAGGACCTCCTTCATTCCCTTGTCAACTGTCGGATTCACAATTTCCGGCAGCAATGCAGGATCAAAGCAATCCGTGCCACGACCTTCTGTCACTCTCAACAGCACCCAATCTGTTAAGTCAACACTCCCCCCTTCCCCAGTAATTACATCACCAGCACACCTTCCAGTTAAAAGTTCCAACATCATCACTCCAAAGGCATAAACATCTGACTTGAAGGAGGGAAGTGGTTTCTTAGAAGAAGCCAACTCTGGTGCACGATAACCCAAGACCCCAGCATCTAGTATTTGTTCAATGGTGCCAGCTTGAGTCATGAGTCGATGGAGGCAGTAATCGGCAACACGTGCATTGAGATCAGGCCCATCTAGAAGTACATTTGTTGCTTTAAGGTTCCCATGTGGAACAGCACGGTCAAAATGGAGATAGTTCAGGCCACGTGCAACATCAACTGCTATCTTGAGCCTCTGGGCCCAGGTTAATGGGGGGCCTTTTCTTCCCGGTCGATCTGAAAAGTCAGGTTTATAAAATCAAAAGGCAATTCTATCCAATATATGAAATCCATACCATTACCAACATGTTATGAAGATCCTATGTCTCACTTCATCAGTGTGATCAAATCAGTGTTTCTTTTCTTCCTTCCTCCCTTATCATGGAATCTGTAGCAGTTAAACTATAAAGATCAAAGCTAGAAGATCAGTATCTTACCATAAAGAAAGCTTGTCAGGCTTCCAGGTGAGATGTAATCAGAAAGAATGAGCTTTTCATGCTGTGTAGGCCCCCAGTAGTATCCTCTCAAACCCACCACATTTGGATGCCTAATGTTTGCAAATTTTTTCGCCTCCTTAGAAAAGTCCTTTCTCTGTTTTGCCACCCCTTCTCTCAACCATTTCACAGTAATGAAGACCCCATTATCCAGAGTTGCCCTATAAGAAGTGCCATGACTGCTCCTCCCCAAAACTTCAGCAGGAGCCCTAGACAGCTCCTCAGGTGTCATTGTGATTGTATCATCAAGAAAGTACAGCTCACCAACCAACCGATCTGGTGACCTTACATCCAGTCGGGCAAGGGTCTCAGCAGGGAATGAATCCCCAGACTCTGGTGACCAAGATAAGTGGCCATGCTTTGATGGTGAGAAGCCAGTTACTGCAGCCATTTTCTCATCGGGGCTGATAATCTCAGATGATGATCCTTTCTTTGATGCCACAAGATCCTCAGCCGACACAATCAATGCACCGCCACTTCCTGTTCTGCTTGTGCCAGAGGGATTTGTTTGAGTATGCCTACGGATACCTTTATTTGTAACTTGACCTGGTGGGTTTCTCCTCATACGAATGTAAAGTATGAAGATGGCAAGCATGATGAGAATGATCAGAGCAATCACACATGCGACTATGACTACCACCTTAACAATGGTGTTGATTGGTCTCCTCCCAGAATTTCTACCAGGAAGATTGTTTGATCCAGGAGGAACAGCTGGAAGGCGTAATCTGTTATTTCCAGGATAGAAAGAAGAAGTAGGGAACCTCCTCAGGTTTTCTGGGACAACTCCAGAAAGATCATTATATGAAACATTAAAGCTACCAATGCTCTCTGACAAGTTGTTCGGTAGAGGACCTGTGAAATGGTTTTGAGATAAATCTAATGAACTAAGCGAGCTCATGTCAGCCATGGAACTGGGGAGGGAACCAGATAAATTATTCCCTGCAAGATGGAGAACTTGAAGACCACTGAGTGAATCAAATCGACCAGGAAAAAAGCCATCAAGCTGATTATGAGAAAGATCAATAACTTGAAGATTGGATTGAGTAGTGGAAGGGGGAGAGAATTCAATAGCACCATTGAGTAAATTATTTTCAAGGTGGATTTCTTGCAGAGTAGGAGACATTAGTAACTCAGTCAACAGAGATCCATCTAGCTGGTTAGAACTAAGATCTAGGACTCTAAGCTTTGGATACTGAGAAATAACTTTTGGGAGAGGGCTGGTGAAAGAATTATGAGAGAGGTTGAGATAATTTAAACGCAAAAATTGAGGGGCCACTTCAGGGATTGGCCCTGTCAAACGATTCTGGCTTAGATCAAGATACTCAATGTTTCCCCACTTCACCATTCTGGTTAGATTTCCTTCAAATCTGTTGTTTGATAGATCAAGTACAGCACAGCTTCCTGTCACCAAAGGAAGTTCTCCAACAAGCGCATTTGATGACAAATCAAGGACAATAAGTGTTGCTGACATAATCATGCTTATAGGCCCTAAAAGATGAAGCTACAATGTGAGAAGCACGGAAAAATACACTAAACAGAACAAAGCCAACTAAAAATAATAATAATAATAATAATAATAATCAGTAAGCACAGCTTAGATAACTCACAAAAAGCTAAAGCAGTTATTACAGAGCTACCTGAGAGATTATTGGCACTCAAATCCAGTTCAGTCAAGAGCAAAGAATCTCCTTTCAAAAGGTCATTAGGAATGGACCCTGAGAACTTGTTGTTGCTGAGCTTAAGGACCTGAAGCTCATAAGCAAAATCAAATCCTGGCAATTCTCCTGTCAACTGATTGTAGCTCAAATCCAACACCTTCACACTTGCAAACAATTGCAAGTCACTTCCATTTAGCAGTGACCCACTAAGTTGGTTGTGGCTAAGATTCAAAACCTTAATGCTCTCAGACATACCCGGAAGTAACTTCTGAGAACTAGAGCTCACTAGCATATTCCCACTGAGATCAACATGACTAGCATTTGTTAGAAGAAAAAACATTCCATCTAGATGACCATCAAACATATTCCCATGCAAGTCAAGCACCTGTAGATTTGAATTCAGCTCAAACCCCTTTGGAATCCTCTTGCCAAACCCATTGGAAGACAAATTCAGATACACCAGGTTATTCAGTCTTGTCAATGACGTTGGCAATGATCCAGAGAAGGAGTTCCTGCTCAAGTCCAAAGACTGGATTGATGCAAGCCCTGAAATTGAATCAGGAAGTGAACCAGATAAGTTGTTCCCAGCCAATGAGAGGTTCCTCAAGCTCCCTAATTTACCAATCCCCGGCGGTAATGACGACGAGAATAGATTGTTAGACACATCCATAAACTGAAGGCTTTTGAAGTCACCTATATTGTCAGGAATCTCGCCAGTTATAGAGTTGTTTGCCATGGATACTTTGACAAGCAATGTAAGATTTGCAAACACACTTAGGTCTACATCAGCAGAGAGACCTAAGTTATCAAGAACAACACCAGCCACATTTCCACCATTGCAGACAATACCATTCCAGGAAGAAGGGCAGCCATTAAAATCAATGGACTCCTCATTCCATGACTCAAGAACATAACCAGTGGGGTCATGCTTGATACCCTTCTTGAATTCGAGCAATGCCAATATGTCCTGTGAAGGCAATTGCCCCATGGCAGAGAGGAAAAACAGGGATAATAGCAAAAGCCTCAAAAGCTTCATATTCAATTATCAAAACTTAACAAGGGGGTTTCTACCATTTAACTAAAAAACCAAATTTCAGACTATATAAAGCTCAACAACTAGACCCAACAATGGCTGCTTGAAAGTTACAAGAAACAAGCCTCGTGACAACAAGAAACAAGCTCAATCTTGTAAGGGAATGAGGTTGTTAAGCTAAATGAACCAGCAATTTCAACCAAGTCTCAACCATTTGATAGTAAAAACAAGAGAGACTCGGAAAGCATTTCCTTCAAGAAACAAGAGGATTGACCACTTTAGACAGCAACAAACTATACCACTCAACTAAAATCACCAACTCTACTGTTACCTGACAATGGAGCTTCAAGAGACCTTTACTGCTTCCAATGACAAAAACTCAGCTTCAATAAAGAAAAAAAAAATTTCAACCGACCCAAGCATTAAATGGCTGAAATGAGCTACAACAACACAAACTGGGGCCCTTTTTTAAAGAGATCAATTCATCTAAAAAGAACAAGAATTTTAGCATTCTCTCACCAAGATCTCAACTTTCATTAACAATGTAGGCTTAGTAGAATCTCCCACTCTAAAAAGACTCAAACTTTAAAGCAAAAACGAAAGAAAAAACACAACTTTCTTGCAAAGAACAGAACTTTACAACGTTATACAACAGGAAATGGGACAATAAATTAAAAAAAAAAAAAACCAAAAATGTAAGCACTCATAAATGTAAAGGGACCCATAAAATATTCTGGCTTAAGGCCCTCTAGTTACTGCCCATTTCAGCTTTGCTTAAACAGTTTTGTACAACAAAAAGACACTAACTTTTTTCTTTAATATAGGAAACAACCAAACCCTCTCTGTCTAAAGCAAGGGGGTTTTCCCTAAAACAAAAACCCTAATTTGTTTGCCTTGGTTTTTGAATGATTTTTAAAAAATAAATAAACTCTTTCTTGTTTTTTTGTTTCTTTTAAGGGTCTTGGTGCCAGAGTGTAAAAAAATAATAAAGCGGGAAAATGTTAGGGTTTTTTTTGGGGTCATCAACATTTTCAAGGCACAATTTAGGGTTTTACCCGCCAAAAAGACATGGAATCTTACACTAACATGGTGGACTTCAAAAGATTTATCAAGCATGGTTTAATATTGTTTTTCTGCTTGGAAGTACTCTAAGAATAAAATAAAATAGTTTTTTGGGGTTAGTGCCACGTAGGAAAATGGGCGCCACTTACTGCCCTTTGACTAGGGGTTACTGAGGGTCACTTCACTTTACAAATTCCAATAAATTGCATCACACAAGGGAGAAGTGGGTGGAGGAATTATGTTGAAGTGGGACCAACGGGTCCCACATTTTTTGGACCACCAGTAAGATTTTGACACTTGGGCATGATGTGTCCCCCTTAACTACCAATACGCTATGGCATGGTACCAGTCTTGCATTGGGGCAGGAATTGCTATGAAGTAAGCAAATCAAGAGGGATCACATGAACAGATCACCAAGTTCTGATCCACAGTGGATTTCTCTCTGTTGTGTTTGGGGTTATAAAATTGGTTAATTTTTAAAATATTTTTTATTTAGAAATATATTAAAATAATATTTTTTTATTTTTTAAAAATTATTTTTAACATCAACATGTTAAAATAATTTAAAAATATTAAAAAAATATTAATTTAAAGTAAAAAATAAATAAAAAAATTTAAATTTTTTAAAAAATATTTTTAAAACGCAAAAACAAATTATTTTGGGTTAGGTTGAAAAATAAAGATTCATGCAATCTATTTATATCGTGTTTGAAGTGTGGTTATAGTTGCTTTTCAAAGTATTTTTCATTCAGAAATGTATCAAAACAATATTTTTTTATTTTTAAAAAATTATTTTTAATATCAGCTCATCAAAATGATCTAAAAACACCAAAAAATATTAATTTGAAGCAAATAAAAAAATTAATCTTTTTAGAAAACAATTTTGAAACGTGAAAACAAACATAATTTTATAGGATAGAAACTTAGTTTACTTTCAAAAAATAAATTCAAATACATCATTTTATTTTATTTTTTATCTTCAAAATGTTATTCTTTTTAAAATAATTCAAGTTAATTGTTCAGTGACTCGAGTTATGAACGGAGGAGAGTTTAATAAATTTAACGGTGCGTAATATATTTATAAAATTGAATTTAAATATTGAATTATGAGTTAATTAAGTTCATTTGTCAATCTAATTTGTTTTAAACAAAACAATATTGTTTTAATTAAAAAAAAACTCCATTTATAATGCAATTGACGCAAGCTAAACTATAACTATGCTAGGGAGATGAAGAAGAACTTGTAAAGTACATTTTAAAAAAGGAATTATATATTTATTTAAATAAAAAAAACTCAAAATCATATATAAAACATAATTTGAAAGACAATCCAAAAGTATGGAACCAGAACATGGGAAAAGGGACTTTCCTTGCTTGCTTTTTTCTCCTTTGTCTTTTGAGAGTGTGATCTTCATTGGAAAGAGAAGAAAGGAAAAGGAAATCCTCTTCCATGTGAGAGTGATGGATTGCCATCAATAAAAAGGAAGAATCCTATACATATATTATCACTTGATTAGACATCAAAGACTTAGTCTAAGTTCATAAATTAATTGTCGAGTTTTGATCAAATGAAGATCAACCAGGATACTGGATGAACTCGAATATTTAACAAAATAAGATAATTTTTTTATTTTTCAATTTATTTTAGCCTAGACCGGTGTAGATTTGGGAGTGGCTAAATTCCAAGTTGACTTGACAGGTAAAGAATTGTTTTTCTTTTTAATATTTTAAAGTAAATAAAGGAAAAATTGGATTAGCCATCCCACGTTGTAAAAGAAGTTGAAAGTAGTGGGAAGCAGTATGATGAACTAGGATGAATTTCGATGAGTTGCTGTCCTGTTTGATGCACTATCGAAGAAGAACATGAGAGAGATGAGAAAGCTCCAAACACCTTTGAAAAATCTCTGATTCTAAATTATGATTCTTAAATCATTTGATTTGTGCTCTGAAGTTGTGATTACATTTTTCTAAATAAAGAACTCTTCGGCCTTGTTTCCAAGACCCGACCCCTTAAATTGCTAGCGCAATTATCAACCAAAAACACACTAATCATTTCACTACATATCAAAGATTCTTAACGAAGGAGGAAAACTTTTGATTTATCAATTTTACCTCAAATGTAACTTAACATCAGACAATTTGCACTTTCAAGTACTGTTAATGTTTAGTTACTGTTTCAGAACAGAAAAAACAAAGATAATTGAAACAAAGAGACTATCTCTGCAACCAAACATGTTTACGACAATAATTAAGTACAGTTATTCTATCCAAGGTGTTGAAATTACTGTAAATCTTCCTCCATCCCCTCCACTCCACTAGGTTGAATAAACTGGGCATTGCAATAAATTTTGTGTTGTTTATTGCTTTGTTTCTGTGCACATCTTGTAGCAGACCATTTCATCTGAAGCTGGTTTGTTCTATGAATCTGATTAAGAAATATCCTGATAGAGCCTCTTGTGAATTCAAGACACTTCTCCTTTCTTGAGTCTGTAGAAAATGTTATTGGAATTCATGGATTTTTGCACCTTTCTGTTCTTTCCCCAGAATGTTTCTGTAGATGATCATTTAGCCATTCACTAAAACAATCTGATTATTTTACAAATTTCTTCTATATATCTGCAAGCATATAATAATGTCAACACTCCAAAAGCAACTACAATGCATAAAATCCGATCCCTTTCTGCCTAAGCCATGTATCACGTCTCAAACAAGCAATCACAACAAATCTAGTCTGGATCATCATCTTGTACAAAACAGAGAGGTGCCAATGGTGTAAAAGCACATAACTAGTAGACCAAAGAATCAATGAATCCCCCACAAAGAGGCACACAGAAATACAAGCTCAACAAAGGAGTGTTACAAGCAAATCAACAAAGAAGAAAGCCTTCACAGGATCACAACTTATATCCCAAAGCCTCCATGAATTTTTGTCAACATTGTTTAGAACCTGGATTGAAGGTAATTGACAACATTCTTGTCCAACCGGAAAGCCTTCACTAGAATGTCACTTGGGATCTCTGGGGTGGAGCCAAACATCGCATTGGCAATGGTAATGACGCCTGGATTTTGGCTGCTCAGAGCTGCAATGGCTACGGCATTGCCATTTCCAACATTTCTCTGAAAGTGAATGAGACCAATAGGAAATACAAACACATCACCCTTTTGTAGAACTTTTGTGATGAGACGGTTTTCAGGGCTGGATGTCACAAACCCAACCTCAAGACTGCCTTCAATGACAGTCAAGATTTCGGATCCACGAGGGTGTGTGTGAGGAGGGTTAATGCCCCATGGTGCGTAGTCGATGCGAACAAGAGAGATTCCAAGTGTGTTAAGCCCTGGTATCTGGGCTACGTTTACTGTGGTTGCCCTAGACCCTACAGCATTTGAAGTGTTGCCTGCCAAGTGAAGTCCACTGAAGGAGAAGTCATCAGCTTGAACCTCTTTGGGATCCTTGCAAGCCAAACCATTCACTATCACTGCCATAAAACAAACGAATCATAATAAAGAACCAGAAGTTAATCTAAAGTTTAATTAATTTTCGATGTGAAGATCAAAGACTGGCCATTGGGATGATTTCCATGGCCTTCAAATGCTTGGAGTGAGCTTGTACGTACCATTACTGTTTTCATCTGCCACACAGAAATCTTGAAGGGAGCTTGGATCCGATGCTAGGACATAGCTGAAGGAAAAAGCAAGGAATCCGAAGAAAAGAATGGAAGATGCCATTTCCAAGATCCTATGTTAGAATTTCTCAACACTATGTAGCAATTCTAATTTCTAAGTGCACCGATCGAGTATATAATTTTCTTCAACTTCAAGTTGTGTTCATCAAACAGGGTTCCTCCAATTCCTATTTATATAGCTGTGAGAGATGTGAAAGAGATGATTAACAAATTAATTAGTGAATTAATTAACAAGTAATGTAATGCCGTCCCATTAAAAGCGAGTCTTCATTACATCCCTTTACTTGATCAAATCCGAGTCGACAACTTCAAACATTATTAGCAATGCGTTAATTTACTTAGGATTTGTCCATGTGGGACTAATTAAGCAAAGATGAAGGAAGAAAGGCATTAATTAATTAGAGGTTAACCTTTAATGTATGTGCTCTTATGTATAAAGGGTGGCCGGTTCTTGTGGCAAACTTTATCTGCAATTGAGATTAGATTTGAAATTGCTTCCAAAAGGGTAGGATTATTAAGGTATTTAGTGAATTATACAGTGTAACATTTGATAAATTAATAGCCTAAAGGATATTTTTGTTCGATTCCAACGTAAATTTAAAATTCAAATAAAATCTTGATTATTTCATACATTTTTATGACCAAAGAAATTTTAATTTATAACAAGTCATGAAAATGAATCCGATTTGAATATAAACTATTTTTTTATTTTAACAAACACAATATACATAACTTTATTTTAAATCAAATTTCTTTTTCACCGCTAGCACTTTCTTCCCATGTTCTTATTCATATTCTATGAAAAATCACTAAATTATTTTTAAGAAATTTTTATTTTTAAGCTGGAAAAATTATATGTTAATGGAAAATTTTCTTATACGTTATATTAATAAAATACTAAAAGAAGTGGTGCTTTTAATGATTTCACCTCACAAAATATTATATATTTTAATAGTACTTTTTTAATCTATATTTTTTTTTTCAATTTTAATTTCATCTTTTAACATTTAGTTTGTTGGGGATTAAGTTTCATGATTTGTTTCGATTTAATTTCTATGAGGTTATTTCAATCTAATGATCTAGATCTCGAGTTTTGTTAGTTAACTTGGTTCACCCAAGTTTTCTTTTCTTTTTAATTGACTTTGTTTTTTTTTCATTTTATTTTTTAACATTTTATTTGAAGCCTAATTTTCAATCAATAAGATGTCAAAAGATAAAATTAAAAAAAATAAAGTCAAATAAATAAAGGAGAAAAAACCTGAGTCAACAAGGTAACTCGTAAAACTCACGACTTAAATTATTAGACTATGATAACCCTATAGAAAACAAACCAAAACAGATAATGAAACTTAATCCCTAACAAACTAAATATTGAAAGATAAAATTGAAATTGAAAAAAAAAACACGAATTAAAAAAAAACTATTGAAATAAATAGTGTTTTATAAGGTGGTACATAGTAAAAATATCATATCTTTTAGTGTTTTCTTAATGATTTATTTTGATTTACTTTATATGAGGTTGTCTTGGTTTTATGATCCAATTCATGGGTTTGGCGTTTTAACACATGTTGACCCAGGTTAATTTTTTAGTCTTTATAACAACCTCAAGTTTTGAAACAATATACACATGAATTCTAGGATAAAAAAAGAAAGAAAATCCAAGGATTTTTTTTAATTATATAATGTGAATCCATTGTTGCGAGTAATTCATGATTTGTTTTTCTTATAAAAAAAATTTCTTGGATTTTCTTTTATTTTTAATCGTGGAATTCATGTGTATATTGTTTTTGAAAATTAGTGTTGTTACATTTGGTATTAAAACCTGGTCTGGGGTTAGGAAATGAAATTGAAAATTTATAAGTATTGATTTGTTTCAGGATAGTACGAATCAGGTGTGATGACTAACTCCTCTTCAGCGAGGAGAAGAGACCATGATACAAGATCTGTTAACGGTCAGCGAGTAGATCATTTAGAGGATACCGCTTTGTGTATACCACCAATATCTCATCAACTGAGTGTTGGGGAGTCGTCTAGACTTTGAGATGAGGTTGGTTCTAGCTAAGTTGGCGCATTACTGCCTGAGAGATCCGAATTACAGAGGCAACGAGCAACACCTCCATCAGCAACAACCCATGCACCATACACGAACCCTACCTCATTTGCGCAAATAGTTAAAGTTGTGATCGAGGCTATGTCTAGTACAACAGTCAAATGGCCCCAGTAACACCAAGTGTTCCAATTCCATTTGAAGCATCGATCATTCCTACTACTATTATTTCTGATAATGTAGTTGCTCTGGTTCAGGATGTGAAAAGCATAAGGGAGCTGGGATTGAAGCTTTTTTTAGGCTAATAAGATGTAGAGATTGCAAACAGATGGATGCAGAAAGTAAAGAACACCATAATTCAGATTAGAGTACTCGAGGATTGAGTGGTGAGCAATGCTATATAATTGTCATTAGATAGAGCTCAATCATGATGGGAAATGATACAGTCCAAGAGAGATATAAGGTTTATGGGCCTAGAGTGAGTTCATAAGATAGTTTAAGATGCAATATTTTTTCTCTTATCAGTGTAGGGTCAAGAAGCAGGAGTTTCTAGTGTTGAGACAGGGGGATATGTCAGTCTTGGAGTATAAAATGAGGTTCCATGACCTCTCCTTATTTGCTTCACAGTTTGTTTCTATCGAGCAGCACGTGATGGATAGACCGCGAGATGGATTGTGCTAGAAATTGAGACAATGACTGCTTGCTTTATGGTTTGAGTTCGCTAGAGAGCTTATAGAGACGGCTCAAGCCTTAGAAGCATCTATAACAGAGGGATAGTAGGGCCAAACAGCGTTGGGTAAGCAAAAGGTGGTGATTTTTCCTTAAGTAGACCTCTCAATGCTAAAACAAGAGCCCCAATTTAGTCAATTTAGGAAGAAGGAAGGGGCAATAACTGGGAATGCTTAGATTTCTGGTATCAGACCTACTGAAGGATAACATAGTGGTAGGAGTGAATCGGTTAAAGGAATGTCAGAGCATGTGGATCTCCTTTAAGCCGATGTACCTGAGCTTTTTCAACAAGCAATTGTGCTTGTTCTTGATCTTTTTTAACAAGCACTTGTGCATGAGCTTTTTCAACGGGCTCATGGCTTGAAATTGTGACAGTTCATTGGATTCCAATTTCGTGTTTCCATTTCCTTCAAATTCCACTGATCAAACAATGAATTTTGTATATTCAAGTTTTCTTGATAAGCAAAATTAACAACAATAGCATACTATGAATAAATCGAACTAGGGCAAGGAAAATCATGATCTTGCATTAAGAAATTAGACTTAATTCTTTTTTGAATTTTTCTAATAGAGCATATTAGTTTTTTTTTTAATATTAAGTTTTTATTGAATTTTATCATTGAGTATTATATTTATAGTGAATTGATTTTTATATTTTTTTTTATTATATAATAAAATAAAAAAATAATTCAACTAAAAGCAATTTATAATTCAGACCGTGAATTTAACCGGTTGATTAGATTAAACTTGGAATGTTTTTTTTTTTTTGAACCTTTTCAGTTTATAAGTTTATATTAGGAAAACTTTAATATAATTTAATTTAAAACTCGAGTGAAATAAATAATTAAATTAAGATTTTTTAAATTTTAATTGTTATATCAAATTTAATAATAATACAAAAATCTACATATTATTTCTTTACATTCCAAAAATAATTTTTTGGTCTAAGCTGCAGTAATAGCGTGGGCAATAACCTCCTATAATCTAATCACTAACTGGAATTAAAAGGAAAAATATCAAAATCATTTTGAACAATAATTTTGGACTCCACAAACCACACAAAGACAAATTTCAGCCCATCATCCATTTAAGCCAGCCCAGAAAGAACAACCTGAAACTTCAAACGGCACCGTATTACAGCGTCTTCGCCGCCTTCATTTTCCTACCACCAATCCAATGTTTTCGCAATAAAACCACAAAACATCACAGAACTTTCAAATTCAGTTGGTCTTCTTCATGTCCCAATTCTCCTTTCACTGAGTCAATAAAGGTACGGCGTTTTCCCCTCTTTCTCTTTCTCTTTCTCTCTTTCTAACACTGCTTGGTCGCTGAGAAAATTCAAGAAAAGACAAAAGGATCTACCTTTAGGAAGAATATTAGGTACCCATTATTTAGGACTGTGAAAACAGAAAAACCCATCTTTCAATTTGTGTCTGATTTTCATTTTTCGTGTTAATTAAGGTGAAACTTATGTGGTTGTATTAGGTAACTAGCTGGTTAGTTGTTCTGTTTGTTGTGGTCATATGTTTTCTTTATTCAGTGGTTGGGTTAAAATTCAATTGGTGACATTTTGTAGCTTAAGATGTGGAAAAGTCGCAGTCTTGGTGATTGTGGTGGATTATGGATTAGAGAAGGGCTGGTGTGTTGTGCTTTTACTTGGGTTTTGGTTGAATTGGGATTATATGAAAAGAAAAGGTATTTTCAAGAGTTTTTCAATCTTTTCAAGATGGGATTTTTGTGGTTTTTTTTAACCTTAATTTTGAGCAATGGAAATGATTCAATTAGCCTTGTTACTGTAATGATTTTGCTTTCTGATGTTTGCTTCATTATGTGGAATGTGCGTATTTACTCGTGAAGAATGCATTTCACTTCTTGGAATGAAAAGTTTCCTTTCTTTTGGCTTTAGTTATCTGGTTTACAAGCTATGCAGTTCATTATGGTGGAACTTATTTAGCATTTGATTTCACTTGACATCTTTCATCTCATTTAATTTTAACAGATAAATTGACAGGTTATTTCTCCTTTGTTGCTGAGATGTTGCCCTTTTCTGCAAGTAATATCAGCTCTGTGCCTGTTTCTGTGCCAGGTTCGTGTTCCCCTAATTTAGTGCTTGGAAAATATAATTTAAATGTTCATAGTGACTAGTTTTTACTTGAGACTTGTGGACCAGACACCAGTGAGCAGGTATTTGATGCTATAAAATGTGCATGCCAGTCAATTGGATTAATCATGTTGATATGAGTGTAATATATTGAATATATATCTGTGGATGATGCTCAGCTACCAAGCTCTTTAGAGTTTTGAATTGTTTGTTGAATTGTGAAGCTTAAATGCACAACATGAATAAACAATTTGCAATAGTAATAGATCCCCGCTCCATCCTCAACCCTAGTATGGCTTGGTTACCCTGTGCCTTTCTAATAATTAGCTAGCCCTTGCATTTAAACTTATTGGGGAACTGATATTATATAGTGGTATCAAGCTTTGTTTGAGTGTGGGTATGCGTTAGGTTGTTAATGCCCTAGTGCAATGGATAGTATCTATCCCCCATGATCCCTGACAGTTCTCTTGAATGTTGTCAATCAAGGCTATTCCCCAACCCCCAAAATTCCTGATGGTTCTTTTTGCAAGTAGCTTTCTTCTTGTACATGATAATAAAAATTTAGTACCTGGCAAGTTATTTGGCTAAATTTACTAGGTTGTTAGATTGATTCTGTGTTGATTCTAAATACTGCAATTTGTAATATTCTGCGCACAGCGAAGACAAGGG
This sequence comes from Populus deltoides, assembly GCA_015852605.2. Classification (NCBI taxonomy): domain Eukaryota; kingdom Viridiplantae; phylum Streptophyta; class Magnoliopsida; order Malpighiales; family Salicaceae; genus Populus; species Populus deltoides. Next base: position 20,269,124 of record CM027580.2, read on the forward strand.
GTCAATGCAAGGGCCAAATTAAGCAAACAGGACAAGGTCCACTTGGACTTGCTACACAATTACAGCCTATTGATAGAATAAAACCCTTTGTACATTCAAGTAGAAAGCGATCTGCTTCTATTATATGTTCTGTTGCTATGGTAAGTCTGTTGTTGGATCTATTACTTCACTTTATACACGTGTGCTATATTTTGAATGTAGGAAGTTTTAATTTTTTTCTCAATGATTTCAACATAATGAGCTCTTGCCTTTTATTAATAGTCAACTGAATCAATGCAATTGGTCAGAGAAACCTTTTCCATAAGTATTTTTTCTGTCTTCTATTAGCACTTTACACAAGTTGAACAGGCAAAGCCATGCTATAATAGCTTTCTAAAGCAAGAAGCCTGTAATTTTGTTGTTCCCTAGGTTGTAGAGGTAAACATTTTGCCACTGGGACAGGGATTTATGGGTATTGCTGTCTGAACTTCTTGTTCCTTTAATTTTTTTGAGATGTGTAAGTTTGCTGAAGGAGAAAGAATATTGCAAGTTAAATATGCAGAAGAGTTGGCCTAGAGATGCTCAGTTAACCTTTCCCTTCTGTAGTTTGTTTAGGTGATTTAGAAGCAGATTAATCTATCAATTTCATGGGAATGTATCTTGATAAAACAAGATGGAAATGCCAATCCTAGAAAAACCATGGAAATACGAGTGTTATACATATGCATGCACAGAGATGTTGAATATTCATTTTTCAAAAGTATTCTGATTCAACAATTTAAGAAATGAGGGAGTACAAGGTTTGAACAAACTTTCTTTCTCCTGCAGAATGCAAGATGCTCTACTTCAGGGCAAACTCAAACTGTTCTCAAGGAGACACCTACAATTACCAAGGCTCCTGTACGAGGTAATTGCTATTTGCATATTCAACTGAATTGCCAAATTGCTTAGTGAATGAGGTTCAGCTAGCTTTAGGCACACAAGTTCCTTGGGATGTGAAAAAGCACAGTGATGTACATGCATTGATTGTACATGTCCATTTGTATTTCCTTCATTGACACAGCATCTATTTCCAGTTATCAACGAGTCCTATTCCTGCTTGTTTGCAATATTCATTTGTATGTTCTATTTGAATTGTTCATGAGTGTCCTAGGGATCGATGTCTTCTGGAAATGTGTCTTGGTTGCTCAACATTTTTCTTTGTTTGCATGGTAAATAATTAATGAACTTCATTTTTTGGTTATTTAGAATTCACATTAAATGTGCTTTTGTTGTTTTCCAGTTTGTAAGTTTTCTATACAACTGTCTGTTGGATAATTTATTTTTGTTGCTACACATCATATTTAAGATGACTCATACTGGTCAATTGAACTCCAGAACCAACGAAGACACCTCAACTTGATGACGGAGGACCTGGGCTCCCACCCCGTGATGACGGTGATGGTGGCGGTGGTGGGGGTGGAGGAGGAGGAAACTGGTCAGGTGGATTCTTCTTCTTTGGCTTTCTTGCTTTTCTAGGGTTCTTAAAAGACAAAGAGAGCGAGGGAGACTACCGGGACAGCAGGAGAAGATAAAGAAAAAGGATGTGGAATCAATAAATTTTTTTATGCACTTCAATTCTTATATGTCCTGTGCTGAAATTTTTTGGGTGGACGGATAGCTATTAAGCATAAGCATGAGATAGGACAACTTTTGATGTCACTTACATCAAAGCAGGAAATTGTAACGCTATGTTGTATTGTTTCTGTTTCAGTTTTCCATTACCTCTAAAAGGATTTGTTTTACTAACCTATAATAAAAGCTTTCTGTTAATTCACCGTTCCGGTCATTCTAAGATGTTGGACATGAAAACTGGTGCTCATGCACTTCACCTTCCAAAGGAGTACATATGAAGCCATCCTGGACTTAAATCTGAGACCTCTTGGTTCAACTACTCCGCAAGGTATCAGGCCAAAAAAAAGGCGAAGAAGTATCAATATCTAGCTTGACGGATGAAAAATACTCGATAGGAAAGGTGAGACTGGTCACACCAATGACCTGTGATGGACATGGCATGTTCAATAATAGACAGGATTCAATAATAGACCCTGTCTGAACTCTGAAGAAGGAATGTTAAAGAAAATGTAAATTTCGAAGGTTAACCAACATGCACATAGAGCCTTGATCGAAAGGTTCGTGTAGCTAATTCACAAGTCCAGGTAATGTGAAATACCACTACCATTCACCAAGCACTCTCTCCTAACCTCCCTAGTTAAAGACTAGGGCTATATCTGCGTTAGAGGTAACAAACTGCCACAAAACCTTCTCTACCTTGTCTCCCAACACATCCTTGATAACCTTGCAGAGACCCTCGAAGTTCTGCTTCAACTCTTCCTGCCTTTTCTTCTCATCTTCAGTCTGATCAAGTTTCAGGCCCTCCTTGGTAGCAGAGACAAGCTTCTTGCCCTCAAATTCCTTGAGCTGGCCAACAGCATACTTATCAATAGCATCAACCATAAAGAGAACTTCATAACCCTTCTTCTTCAACTTGGAATGGAGACTTCTCAACAGCCTTCTTGCTCTCGCCAGTGATGTAGTAAATGTCATTCTGGCCCTTGTTCATCCTGGTCACATAGTCCCTAGTCAGCTCATCACCACTCTTGGTAGAGTGATATATGAGCAACTCAGCAAGTTTTGACTTGTTTTGGTAATCCTCGTGGATACCAAGCTTGAGGTTCTTAGAGAAGGACCCAGAGAACTTCTTGTAATCCTCCTTGTTTTCAGCAATCTCCAAGAGGAGCTCAGTAAACACACTTAATCTTAATTAATGTACAGGTTTAAACTTGTGGCTACCAATTGGGTTTGTTCCTGAAGGCCCATACCCTCCAATAACCCAAAAAAGCCCAATTCAGTGCCATCACTGCTTTCGCCTTTCTGCTATTTCACGCTAACCATCATCACTCCCAAAAACCCTAAACCAAATCCCCACCCCCCCAAAAAAAAATGCCACCAAAAGCATCGAAATCCAAAGAAGCACCGGCAGAGAGGCCGATTCTTGGCCGATTCTCGTCGCACCTCAAGATCGGCATTGTAATTATTCTCTCACCCCTCTCATTTCCCCTACTTTAACCTCTTTTTTCGTGTTTCGATGTGTAAAATTGTTTCTTTTTTTGCTAGGTTGGATTGCCGAATGTAGGGAAATCTACCCTTTTTAATACTCTGACGAAGCTGTCAATACCGGCTGAAAACTTCCCGTTTTGCACCATTGAGCCTAATGAGGCTAGGGTTAATATTCCTGACGAGAGATTCGAGTGGCTCTGCCAGCTGTTTAAGCCGAAAAGCGAGGTTTGTGTACTTGAAGTTGTTGAATATAATTTGTGGGTTTTTTCGTGCTGATGATATTAGCTGTTGAATCTGACGGATTAAGCAGGGTTATTATTGCTGGATAATGAAGAAAGAAATGAGAAAATGTGGAATTTGATGGAAGTGATGGGGAGAAAGTGAAAATAATGAAAACTTAGTACTGGGTTTTTTAAAAAGATAACATTTTTTTTCTGTTCGGAATCTTTATGCTTTTTTTTGGATGGGACGTGTTGAGATGAGATGATTAGTTCCATAATGTTCGTTCTTTTATTTAAATACTTCATATGCTAGAATTGTGAATAGGCTGATTAACATGGTTCTTATTGCTGAACTGTGAAGAAAAAATGAGGGTATTTCTAGATTTGGTTGAAATCATGGGGAGAAAATGGAAATAATGACAATTTATTCCTTGTTTTTTCTTAAATGCAATTTTGTTGGTTAGAAGTAATATTTTGGATCGAATACGATGATAAGTTACATTTTATGTTATTCTTATGGTTTTAAGTACTTTATGCAATATATATTGAAATTTTTAATGCTCAGGTTTCAGCATTCTTGGAGATTCATGATATAGCTGGATTGGTTAGAGGTGCACATCAAGGTCAAGGATTGGGGAACAGTTTCTTATCTCACATTCGTGCTGTTGATGGCATTTTTCATGTTTTGCGTAAGATATTTATCACTTTTTTTATAATTAGATTTCTGTTATTCAAATAGTGCAGTGACTTTCTAATTTTTTTACTGAACTACTATTCTCTTATGGAAATTGACAATAAAATGTGCGTCAAAGAAGAAATATTCTTCTTAGAAAATATGGTGCTTTGCTTTTTAAGGGGAGAATAGTAGAAAACTTTTCCATTGGATAGGGTTAACCGTTCTATTTGCTGCTGTTATATTAGAAATTAGAAATTAGAAATTGGGTTCAATCTAAACCTGATATCTGAGAATTTTTTTCCTGCTTGTTGTACATGGGTGTTAAATGTGCACTTGATGTGGAATTTATTCATATCTATGCATGTATAATAGGAGCATTTGAGGATCCTGATATTATCCATGTTGACGACATTGTGGATCCGGTTAGAGATCTTGAAGTTATTAGCGCAGAGCTACGACTGAAGGTATGTGATTTACCCACAGATACTGTTTGGCACTTAAATAATGCCCATAATTATGAATTGAACATCTAAATGACTGTTTTGGAATTTTATTTTTGATTTTAAAGTATGCTCCATCATGCGTTTTGGAATGGGATGTGCTATAAGATACTGTGATGTATTTTTGATCACTCAGTCTTAAACCTATCAGTCAAAATGAATTAGATTTTTAAACCCTGTATGACTGTACTGTAGGATATTGAGTTCATAGAGAGGAGGATAGAGGATGTTGAGAAGAGCATGAAGAGGAGCAATGATAAGCAGTTAAAAATAGAGCTGGAGTTGTGTCAAAAGGTATGTATTCTCGTGGCTGGAACTTTGTATAATATTTTACCTTGAATCTATCAGCTAATCACATGCTGATGTGAAGGGCCTGTGTTTATTCTTCATTTGCATATGTTGAATGATGTCTATTGGCTTTGTATATATACTCCCTCAGTCCCATAATAAATTTCTTCATTGTTTTTGCACAAATTTTTAGGAATTGAATAAATTAATTAATGGTGTTTATTTTAAAAATGTGATCCCACCTTTACCCCTAATATATTTATATAGTTAAATGTTTGTTTTGAGTAAATTTGATAGATGGTAAAGGGTAATAAGGGAAAGTGAGTGAAAGAAGGTAATAATTATACTTTGACTTTTAGAATGGGCATTTATATTGAGACATCAAAAAATTGAAAGTAGGACACTTAATATGTGACTGAGGGAGTATAACTACTGGTTTATTCCTTTAAATGATTTCAAGCAATGATGGTGCGTGTTAGGTCAAGGCTTGGCTTGAGGAAGAGAAAGATGTCCGTTTAGGAGAATGGAAAGCTGCTGATATCGAGATATTGAATACTTTTCAGTTGCTTACTGCCAAGCCAGTTGTCTACTTGGTAAGTTTTCCACCCTCCTTTCATCTTAGGCTCATCTTTTGCAGTTTTGATGATCTTCTTGGGTGATTGCATTGAATTTGCAGATTAACATGAATGAAAAGGATTACCAAAGAAAGAAGAACAAGTTTTTGCCCAAGATACATGCATGGTATGCCCTTTTTTTTACCTCGTATTTATCATTTCAAGCTATTCATGTATGTTGCTATGAAGTCTGTCACTCCATTCCCTGCATGTGACTTAATTTGCGTCATGTCTTCCTTGACAACCCCTGTAGAAATTTATTGTAGCTTGTGACAGTTTGATTGTCAAATTTCACTGGTGGTCTCTGATCAGCATACGCCCTTTTAGATTGTGTTCCTACAAAAGAAATAAGTTGTTATTGATTTCTTTTGTAGGGTGCAGGAACATGGCGGTGAAACCATTATTCCTTTCAGCTGTATATTAGAGAGAACTCTTGCTGATATGCTACCAGATGAAGCAGCTAAGTATTGCGAGGAGAACAAGTTACAAAGGTTGGTATTGAGGAGCCAGTGGCTTGTAAATATCTCTTAACTGTTTGTTTTTTTTTCATTTGAAGATCTGTATATTAATTTGAGAGAAAAAACAGTAGTGTGTTCTCAAAATCTAATGATCATGCCCCCCCCCAACTCATATTTTGCTGGAAAAAGTTTCTGGAGTTTGCAATGTGAAGTTTTCTAGGAGTGTTGTACTTTTTTTTTAATTACATTGTGCTTTTTATGGTATTAACTTGAAACAAGTCCAACTTTCCTGCAGTTGCCTTCCAAAGATCATAAAGATTGGATTTTCAGCAATTAATCTAATTTACTTTTTCACTGCTGGCCCTGATGAGGTAACGTATACCTAATAACCATACAATTTTTGTATTGTTGTTAAGTTTTACGGAAAGCTTTAGCTCGAAAATTTATTGCAATTGAATTGAGTATGCAGGTAGTGGTTTTTTACTTTTGTTTGCAGCTATATGACACCTTATCTCCAAAATATGTTCTGAACTTCCAGTGCCCATGGCATCTCACAATAAAGGCATATTGTGCATTTGTATGCAGTTTCCTGATAATTGTTAATGCAACTGTTGACATGTAATGTACAATTTCTCAGATCAGTAATTGAAATTTTTCAGTGACAAACTATTTCTGCAAGTATTGGCCAATCATTTATATAGTTATGTTCACAAACTTGAAGTGTAGCCTTGGAATCTCTGTTGTTAAAATTTTAGCCCGTTCAACTAAATGTTTCTCCACATTGGCGCTTTAGTTTGCACTGTGGATTGTGGAAAAATTTATAAGAAATTAACTTAGTTGCTACGTTTTGATCTAAATTGTTAGATCTTAGCAGATGGCACCTGTACATGGATTTTCTTTGAACATCAGTTGCAATTATTACTGCCTATTTCCCTCTTGGTCATGATTTTCAAGCTCTCATTAGTTTCTCATAATCTGATTGTAACACTGTTAGTCTGGGATCTGGTTTTTTGTGTTATACAAAATTTTTATTTTGTAGTGCATGTTTTCTTTCGTCCGCAATGATAATTATCCTTCTCATTGATGGCATATATTTTTCATGATAGTCCTTCCTGTGTATGGCTTAATATCTTTACAGCCAGCTGTCAGTGGCCTCTGTTTTGATAAGTTAAGCCTAATGTCCTCAATCACTTGCTCTTGCAGGTGAAATGTTGGCAAATCAGACGACAGACAAAAGCCCCCCAAGCTGCAGGGACTATCCATACTGATTTTGAAAGAGGATTTATATGTGCTGAGGTTTGTTTCTTGTTTTTGGATTCACCACTTTCAAAACTGAGTCTTTAACAAACTGCTCAATAAATTTATAATCTCAACTGTGTGCCTTTCATTATTTCCAAGTCAATTAATGGTCTTGATGCATATTTGATTTTTATCAGTGACCACTGAAAATTCATCGTTGTGATTTCTTATCTTTGCTTTTCCTGATAATGCTTAGGTCATGAAATTCGATGATCTGAAGGAGCTTGGTAGTGAGTCAGCTGTTAAGGTATGCGTTTTGAATAAAACATTGTTTGTTTGCTGTGAGAGCCTCAGGGGTTTGGGGGGTTGTGAATGATAACTTCCATATTTCAATATATTCCCTCGGTAACCATTTGGAGTCAGAACTGGACAGACTAATAGGTAAAAGGAGAGATTAAGAGATACAAAAAAGGAAACAAAACGAGATACTATTGTCTGTCGTGGAAGCCTACAATATGCAACATGATGAGCAGCCCTAGAATCTAGTGCACGGTTGTAAAACTGATGACATGAGGATGAATATGTCCAGAATACATCAAAAATATGCACCAAATAAACTACATGATATCAAGTGATCATTGGCTGTGGAACCATTATGAAATCAACTAGTGTGTCCTATTAATCCAACAGGTATTCGAATTTGTTGCATGTATTATAATTATGTGTGAAATGCTCATGTTGTACAGTACTCTTCCGAAAAGATCACATGCATGTGGTGGTGGTAGTGGTTTTCGTAGTATGGTTGATGTTGATCTTGTTGCCTCATGAGCCTTTGTTATTGTGAGCTTTTAATATGGCATCTATTTGAACTTGAAATGTGACGGTAAAGGAAAATTGTAGTAAAGTTCCCATTAATGACTCCTACATTGGTGTCTATATTTATATGCACCGCACCCCAGCTGTACAAAATATGCAGGCTTATCCTTTTTATTGACGAATTGAATCTCTCTTGCAATTTCGCTCAGGCTGCTGGGAAGTATAAGCAGGAGGGGAAGACATACGTTGTCCAAGATGGAGACATAATATTCTTCAAGTTCAATGTGTCTGGGGGTGGAAAGAAGTGAGATTTTATCCTTCAAATCTTCCACTGCAATGATTGATGTATTTTTGGTGGCTATGCTAGAAATTTGGTTGGTGCTTGGAAAAAACACTTGATTTGAGCGGTCATTTATGTGACTGTAAAATCACAACATCACAGCCCAAATCAAATGATTTAAGAAATGTAATTTATAATCAGAATCATGAGCTCATGGATTTATGGTGTATTGGCATATATCTTCTGTTTTGATACATCTAGTCGAATAGTACCATGGGAGGCCATAAAATGGGATCAAAGAATTCATCGCCATATTGCCTTCCACAAATTTCTCCTTCATGAACTTCTTTTGCTATGATGGATGAGTGATTAAGTGATCATTTTTAGGATTTTTTCTCTTACATGTTCAAGAAGATGATGTGGAATTGTAAGGAGCAACTGACTTTACCTATTAATTAACCAGAAAAGATGTGTTTGGTTAGTGTTCAAGAAATGACAGATACAACAACATGTTTAACTGGAGGGATGGAGACAGACGGATATTTGAATTGTTTTATTTTTAAAACAAGAGGTACAGGGGATGTTTTATTGTTTTCTTTTTTGTTTTTTTTTTCCTAGACAAAAGTCATGTTTATTTCTTGAAAAATAGTTTTTAGGAAATTATTTTCTAATCTTTTCTATGTTTATTTCCCACTAGAAAAGTTGGTTAACGGAAAATACTTTCTGGTCAACGAAAAATACTTTCTAGTCAACAGAAACACTTTTCGGTTAACGGAAAATACTTTCCAGTCAAAAGAAAAATTTGGTTTGGTTTCTAGGAAAATGTTTTTTCTTTTGGCTATGTTTGTTTTTCAGAAAATGGTTTTTGAGAAATCACTTTCCAAACTTTCCTGTGTTTGTTTGCCATTAGAAAAGTTGATCAATGGAAAATACTTTTCAGTCGAAGGAAAATTTGGCTTGGTTTTTAGGAAAGTGTTTTCCTGGAAAATTTGGACAGAAAACACTTTTCGAAAGTTGTGAAAAATTTAGAAATGTCAATTTTTGCTGATTATATCAAATTTAATCCTCAAACTTTTGATTGCTATATATAATTTGTTTTGAATATTTATTTTTCAATTTATTTTATCCTCAAACTTAAAATTTAATTTTTATATTAACTTTGGTCCTTATTTTTATAATTGCTATTTGCTTTTTTCTTATCATTTTTTTTATTGAAATTTTTTATCTATAAAATTTGATCCTCATTCTTTTGATTGTTACTTATTTTATTTTTATAAAATGTTAATTATTATTATTTTAATTTCTTTATCTTTTATTTTTTTAATTTTTTAGATTTGATTTCTATTATTTTGATTATTATTTATTTTATTTGAGATAATTTATGAAAATATTTTNTTTTCAATTTCATTCCCATTCAAANTTTTAATTTGTAAGATTTGTTCCTTATTATTTTAATAAACTTGAGAAAAATAAAACATTAATAAATTATTTTCCAGCTCATTTTCCATGACATAACCAAACACTGGAAAATGTTTTCCAACTTATTTTTCATTACACTATCAAATATCAGAAAATACTTTTTTGAAATTCACTTTTTCTGAAATTCACTTTCTAAAATGAAACTACTTTTCACCAAATGCTAAAAAACCAATCTTAAAGAGAGAAATAGACCCAAAATCTCTTCCATTTGGAAAAAGCCACGTGGCTTTCTCTAAACTATCCACCAATCACTTATTACTGTGACCTACGTAGCCTCACAGCCTAATCCCCCTGTCCTTACCCTAACTACCAAACTTATAAGGTAATCTTATCCGCGCTTTCTTTCAACTGTCAAGCCTTCCATTAAGAGACCAAAGAGAAAGAAACTTTCTTTTTTCATATCCCCAATTCGCCGTTAACACAGATGGCTAATTACTCTCAAGCCCACATTTGCCAGTGCCTAAGCAGACTATCAACTCTACGTTCAACTTCTGTGGTTACCATCTCTGGTAATAGGCAAAAAACAGGACACCAGTTTGTGGGAGATGTTTTGTCTTTGGCTCATGGGCTGCTTCAACTTGGTCTTGGCAATGGTGACATTGTAGCCATCTGTGGTTTCAACAGGTTCTTATCATCATCATCATCATCTATCCTTGCACCATCACATTCCTTTGGCAAAAAACAGGTTCTTTTAGACAGTGGTTTATACTTTGAGCTATGTTTTCTTTCTTTTTAAGGATGTTCTGGAAGTTGGTTATTGGAAAATGTTGATGTCGATGTTCTTGTTTGGTTTGCTAGGAAATTGAGAGTGGAATGGGAATTAGGTTCTTGTTTTAGTTCAATTGATTAATTTCTTGAGTGAACGTTCATGGTTTTGTGATTAATTTGAGCATAGATTAGTTGTATTAAACTTAGAATTAATGGTGTTTTTCAAAAGGGTTTTTTGCATTGATTAAGGAAATTAATTTGGTGAAGTAAGCGAAGGTTAATTAAACAAGGATTGATGGCTTACGAGCCTTTTGTTTAATAATATTGGCGGCATTGTCAAAACTAGTTTGGTAAGAGAGAATAAAAAATATATAATTTAATTTAATATGAAGTCAAGGAAGACTTTTATCTTTCATCTTTGAGGTGGTAATATCAAGAAATAAAAAAAAAAACTTATAATCTTGAAAATATAAAGAATCATGGATAAATTACATTGGACATTATTGAAATTTATACTATAATTAGCTGACCTTTTTGTAGTTTTTGAAACTACTCTAATCTAGCCCTCCATTTTCTGTTTTCTTCCAAAATAATTTTTTGTTCATAAATGTAAATAGAAATTATTGATAGATAATAATCCTTGTCGATTGTGTAAAATAATGTTATTAAACTTGGCCCTGTGGGCCAACTTGGTGATTTACCTGACTTGATTTGAGTTAGGCTTTAAATTAAACCAAGTAGGTGATGAGCTTGCCAGTTTACCCGCACTCTATTGACGCTGTCAAGACCTGATTAACTTATTTAAAAATTTATAATAATATCGTTTTGTTTTACTTTTTTAAATCTTAAAATAATATCGATTTAGATTGACTTAGGTCAACCTGTCCAGCCCATGACTCCGGCCTTGGACCGAGTCATGGGTGGGACAAGTTTAATAACTTTGGTGTAAAATAATCTGTTGATCTTAAATAGTGACCCGTGTTTAATAAATTTGATGTGATTTTACAAATTCTGATGAATGTATTTGTTTCAGTGACTGGTATTTGGAGTGGTTACTTGCTGTCGCATTTGTTGGAGGCATAGTTGCTCCTTTGAATTACCGATGGGTTAGTACATCACCTGCCTGTGTATGTGCTGTTCGGCATCTGCACCAGCCATCTATGTACTTGCTGCGCAATTCTTTAGCCAACTCGTAAAGAGTTAGATTGAGGTTTTGTGTTCTCCATTTGCAGAGCTTCGAAGAAGCAAAATCAGCAATGTTAATGGTAAGGCCAGTGATGCTGGTCACTGATGAGAGCTGTAAACACTGGTATCAAGAGCTCCAGAGTAATGCTTTACCTTCTGTCAAGTGGCATGTTTTTTCAGGTTCCCCTTCTTCTGGTTTTGTAAAAACATCAAATGGTGTGTAGCTTCCTTCACATCTCTTCATCTGGTTTTATTCTTCTTCCATGTTCTGATAGACATAATGTTGTTGTTGCTTTCTTCATTTTGACAGTGTTAACTACTGAAACACTTAGGAAGCATGTCATAGGAACTAAACAATTGGATTACTCCTGGGCACCTGAGGGCGCTGTCATAATATGCTTCACTTCAGGTACAAGTCCTATGATGTGTGTGGAAGCAAATTCAAGAAGAAATCTCTTGATGTTCAGTGGAATATTATATTTTTACCAGATTTATCTTCAGAGTGTTGTTGGTGCATGTTCCTGGTATAATGCATAAATACAATTCTGAGTTTGTGTATAGCAACCATATCCCCCTTATAGGGAGGGTTTCCCTGCTTCCTTTCAATCATCCATCCCAGTACGTCGCGTAGGGATCTCAAATATCAGCTGCTTCCCTTTTTTAGATTCCAATTGATAGAGCACTTTTCATGACATCACAGAAAGGAAAGCTCTTTAGATCTGAGCAATTAAACTGACAGAAATGACAATTCTTTCATACAATTCCAACAGCTTCTACTACTCCTGTTTGTTTTATCAACCATGTGCAAGCAATAGATGTCAAATCCTTGCTACATGATAGGTCAGCAACTGGCAGTCACCAATCACAAATGACAAACCCTTTGAGACCAGTTCAAAATTTTATGTTTTGAGCTAAACTTGGCCACTGTTGGTTCAAATTTTGAGTGTCCTTTATGATATGTTTTGTTGTCGAAGATTCCTAACGAAAGTGCTTCTACGAAATGCTTTGTGCTTTTCTCTTAAATTAATTCATCTAAGAGCACATTTTACTTACAGAATCACTTCAACAGCAGGGAAAATAAGTTATGTAAAAAAAATCGTATCTTAAATACGATTGAAGTTTAAATTCTAGTACCATTCTTCAGGTTCCTCCTGTGTAGATCCTTAACTGGCATGATCCACCAATCTAATTATTATTTTGGTTGAAATTTTTGTATGGCTTTAGGAACCACTGGAAGGCCCAAGGGAGTTATCGTAAGCCATTCAGCTATGATAGTACAGTCCCTAGCGAAAGTTGCTGCTGTTGGTTACAGTGAGGATGATGTATGCAGCTCTGAAGAACTGTTTTCTATGGATCTGATTTTGTAACTGGAAAAACATGGCAATTAAAAGGGATAAAGATAATGCAAACCATTAAGGATATTTCTAGAGTTTCTTATAATTTGGAGAATAGTAGCATTGGTAGCTAGAAATGACTGTTGGCTGGATTCCTTATTCCTTGGACTTCTGCAGGTTTATTTGCACACTGCTCCATTGTGCCATATTGGTGGATTGTCATCAGCCATAACCATGCTAATGGTCGGAGGTTGCCATGTCTTGATACCAAAATTTGAGGCTTCGTTAGCCATAGAAGCTATCAAGCAACATTGTGTTACTTCTCTAATCACTGTCCCAGCAATGATGGCTGATTTGATTTCCTTAACCAGGTAAAGTTGCAGTCCCACCTGTAATGGAGATTAACAGAGTCGTGTCTAACCTCTGCTTGGATAGAGCTATCTTTACGCAGTAGTTTTTGTCGTTGGAATTCATTATTACATTTCATACGACATGCACTAAATGATTAACATTTACGCTGCAATTTGTCAGCATACACTTAAAATTTTATCTCTGTTGCTAAGCTCTTCTGAAATCTTTTGTCTAGTTTTCTTCATTTTTCCCCAACATTGACCACACTGCTTTATTTGTGATTTTATCATTATGTCTCATAGTAGTAAACTACTATTTTGAAATATTTTGTCAGGTTGAAAGAAACTTGGAAAGGGAGGCAATATGTGAAGAAGCTATTAAATGGAGGTGGGAGTCTGTCAGCTGAGCTTATGAAAGATGCCACTGAATTGTTCCCAAGAGCTAAGCTTCTTTCAGCTTACGGTAGCGACTTGTCTATCTTTGTTGTCTTCTTCTTTAATATAATCTTTTGGCATGTTATCTTCTTTTTGGGATAATTTTTTTGATGAAACATTGTAGATGTGAATTTGATTTTGAATTGTTGATTTCTAATGTGTTAGAGGAGTGGGCTTGTGGATGCTCTAGGCTGTTCTGCAATTACTTTCATTGTTTCTGCATAACATTTACCACTACAATGCTGGCCAATGGACTAGGTCAATTTAACAAGTGTTGATCCTAGTGATTCATAGACAATCCAGGCCACATGAGGCTATTAGAGTGTAGTTGAACTGAATGGAGCTACTCAAACAAGCCAAGTACGAAGAAATTAGAACCATATTTACACATCTATGGAAAAAAATTGTATTTCCATATAATGTTTCCAATGTTAAATTGTTCTTGAAAGTACAAATCAATTTGGATGAGCTATGTTTCTTATACTACTAGATTTATTAATGTCTTTCTCTTGTTTTTTCACTCTCTCCCTTTTTATGAAGGGATGACAGAGACATGTTCTTCTCTAACTTTCATGACCCTTCATGATCCAACACTTCAAACCCCTGCTCAGACTCTGCAGACAGTGGATAAAACAAAATCCAGTTCAGTTCACCAACCACATGGTGTATGTGTTGGCAAACCTCCACCACATGTTGAATTAAAGATAAGTGCTGACGAACCTTCTACCATTGGCAGAATTTTAACTAGAGGTCCCCATCTAATGCTTAGATATTGGGATCAGAATCCAATGAAGGCAACAGAATCCACCAATGATTTTTGGCTTGACACAGGTGACATTGGTTCCATAGATGACTGTGGCAATGTATGGCTCGTTGGACGACAGAATGCCCAAATCAAGAGTGGTGGAGAGAACATTTACCCTGAAGAGGTAAGTGTGATATATATCTGCCTTCATAATCTACTTTATAATCAAGCAATAACGACTGAATCTAACATTGGGACAATCATGGGCAGAGTGATTTGCTGGATCCTCTGAACTGTAGAATCGTGCAATAATAAATTTGAGCTTCATGTCTTTAATGGATCGGTAACTGGATTTATGCCTTCACGGTCCTTACTATGAAGTGTAATTGCTTTAATGTTACAGGTGGAAGCAATGTTGTTGCAACATCCAGGAGTAATTGCCACTGTTGTAGTGGGAGTTCCAGAAGCTCGTTTGACAGAGATGGTTGTTGCTTGCATTAAATTAAGACAAAGTTGGCAATGGAGCAATAACAACTGTAAACAATCTGCAGAAAACAATCTAACCTTATGCAGAGAGGTTCTCAGAGACTACTGTAGGGAAAAGAAATTAACCGGGTATTGCTGCTCTCTTTAAATCCGTTCCAGAAATGTTAACTTAATGGCCTATTCACATCGATAAATACTCAGCAGCAAAGATTCATCAATTGCATTTTCTTCCTTTTTACATGTATTTTGAAGATGTTTAGTGGCTTACTGATAAATCTTTTGCAGGTTTAAAGTGCCAAAGCTATTTATTTTATGGAGGAAGCCATTTCCACTGACAACGACTGGAAAGATAAGAAGGGACCAAGTTCGAAGGGAAGTTATGTCTCATCTACAATTCTTCCCCAGCAATCTTTGATTGTTATGAATAATTGATTGAATATATACCATTTTTGCTAGCAAAAAAAAAGTAAAAACATTGAAATCACTTTGCCGCATCCTAGTTTCCTAGCTCAGAAAGTCCATCCAAGGCTGTAATCTTATGTGAAATGCCATATCCTAGTTTTCCGAGAATTTAGTCTTGGTGCGCAAGGTGGTCCGAGAATATCCCTAGTCACTGAATAAAGTAAAGAAGAATTAGCTTGTGTGAAACGCGAGACGTCATAGCACAAATAAAAGGATTGAGAAAAGATATGGAGTACTATTAAAGGCAACAGATTATACGTGATTTTTCAATGGAGATTCCAGCTTTTCTTAGCTAGCAATTAAGTTTCTAGAAATTAAGCACATCTAGGTGCCATATTATAAAGGGTAGTATATTAATTGATGTGGTGGTTATGCTAGTCAGAAACTTGTAACCTATGGTGGTTAATTTCTCACCTTTTAGGCTAATCATCACAAGGAATTATGCTAGACTGGCTGTTCTAACTGTTAACCTGCATTTTTAAGCATGCTTGACTTGACCACAGACAATGTCTACTGGGTCAACCTCGAAGATGGGACATCACCATCACCATTGTTTTTTTTAGCTAACATGTGACCAAAAAAAGTAGCAAATGCCATTATTTCAACCATGACTGGTTGATATGGGTACATGTATGAGACAGAACCACAATCCAACACATGATTTTATTAAACACACTTCTTGTCCTAGCTAGGACTGTGGTTTAACTTGGCTTATTGGAACTGCTAGTGTTTGCTCCCCTTGTTTGTTCTAGTCCCAGTTCGAGCATTGATTATACGTTTTGAGCACTAAACCTTTAGATGGAACCCCTTCCATTTTCATTGCCTATCACTCAGGAGACACCTTCTAATACCTTAGGAAAGACTTTTCAAATCCCCTTTCACAGGGGAGAGTCCTAGCTTCTAGCTTTGATTTGATGGAAGGGACGAAATCACATGCATGTAGATGACTTTCGTTTATTAATACGAATTAATTTTAGATCTTTGTTGGATAACATGTAGTTTCGCTCATCATAGTCGAGCTTTGATTTGAAGCTAGTCAAAGCAGAGAGATTGAATTTCCGATGCAATTAAGCAGGGTGGATCCATCCAGTTCATCTACGACGAGGAGCTTTAAGGTAGCTTTATATATATATATTTCTTGTATCTTAGAATTAAGAAAAAACAAAAACGGAAAAGGGAGGTAGAAACAATGTCAAATATTTTAGCTTTAGACTTATTTGCATTGTGAATTAGAATTGTAAATTAATAATTTTACCTTAGGGTTGCTAGCCTTGACTACTGAGTCAAAAAACTTAATGCAATCACTAACAACATATTGAATATTTGTGATATATATGACCAGCTAACCCATCTGAGTAGCCATGACCAGCTAACCCATCTGAGTGCACAAACCAAGAATCCTGCTTTGGCTATGGCTACAGCAGTTAGCTCATTGAGCCAACTGCTTTCTGATGAGGAGTAGACATGGACCATGGCTACAATCCCTTTTGGCTGAGAAGTGGAATCCGGACGCCAAGATTGTGTGAAGATTTTCATGTTCTTCTTGTTGAACATGAAGCTTTCTTGGTGAAAAATTTGGTGCTTCTTGTAGAATTCTTCTCTTGTGAGGTCTCCATAGGGACTTTTGTCATTAGCTCGGTGAATTGGGTGTGACATTTTCTCGTCTTGAAAGCTAATTAATTGAAGATAGACAAAAATTGGCAAGAAATATTTGATGAAGATGGAAAATGCTGAGGATGAGATAATGCACTTTATATAGCCAATTGTGATTTGTGAGAATGATTGAACACCCAAATTTGACTGAAAGAAGAAAAGAGTCAGCAATGTAGCTAGATTCGTGGACAGTATGCATGGGATTCTTGGTGGGGAATTAACTATTTATTACAAAATTAAAGGAATTCTCCTCTTTATCTTCAACCGTCTAATTAGTTATCATCTCCACTGTCTTCATACCTCCGAAGAATTAATGTTGCTTGGGTCTTTGAATGGCTTTATGTTAGAATTATTCATTAAGAGGACTTACATTGAATAAATATTTTGTTTTCTATCACTTTCGAATGGGATTTTTTTTTTATCAGCTAAGAAAACCACTAATATTGGCACAAGAAAATAACGCAACAGATAGATTTTGCTCTTTTTTTTAAGGGTTACAATATATATTAAAATCTGATAATTTTGCATTGCTTGATTTTATAATGCTTCAAGGACTCGATTGAAAATCTCAATATAATTGAGGAACTTATTTCCAATTAATTTCATTTTTGGTATATATATTATATGTTGGTCTTGATAAAACTTTTTTTCCAAAAAAAAAAAAAATGTTAACATGGATGACAAATTTTGAACATGCTTGTGCCTTTACGTGAGGGCATCATCACCTGGGTGAGATGATGAACAATGAGCATGATGGGCGTAGAGATTCTGTGTGATGCATTCATGCATAAACCGTCGAGTGATGGCAACAATTTTCTCATCCACAAAACTAGTTCAATTCTCGCAAGGAAACATACACTGTTCGCAACTTAATTTGGCAATATATACATGATTTAAGGTATTAAAAGCTTCAATCATTTTTTTTTTAATTATTATTATTAACGTCGGTGTCTGGACCAGTTTGCATGTATCTCGACTAATCCCATAGACCTTGAAATTAACGACCATATAATTAACCTACAGTAATCCTGAGGTTTGTGAAACTCGAAATAGTGACATATAAGGAACAAATTCAGAATTTAACCAGTTAAGCTATACCCTTTAGAATTCATTCAGCAATATTCTTAAAGAAAGAAACGGCAACACTGAATAAAAGAGAATGGTTGCAAAAGCTAGGGTTGCTAGACTTATTGATCCATGAGCAAAACCTTTTTCCTTCCTTTAGTTAGTATTATAAGATAGAAGGGACAAATATAAAGACAAATGTATAAAATAAACCTATCTCTATAATGATTTTAAAATAATTTTTATATTTTCAAAATAAAAATAAAAAACTCTGCTATTTTCTGTATATATGATACAGTAACCAATCACCAATCGTAATGATAAAAAGAAGTTGTCACTCCTTCAAATCCAAGTGCTCGCATGCAGTCCAATAGCTTGCAAATAACCTATGGCCATGGATTGAAGAAAGTAGTGACGATTATATATGGAAGGAGCCAGCTGAAACTGAAAGAGGCTTTAATTAAAAACCATGCATATATATTTAGTATTAAGAGCTTCATTCATTGTCCCATCTGAGATGGGTTTGATCTGGGCAAACCCATATGGTAGAGTTGATTTTGGAGTTCTTTTTTTGGGAGAGGATTTAGCAAAAAGTCTTCATATTCATGGGTAATGCTTGCTTGCTTCCTCTTTGTAAGAGCATAGGATTCTCCAAAAAATTTACATGGCCAAAAAGCTTCTGTCAACAACTATTATGAAAGAGTTATGATACAAGGTTGAAGAGAATGGGGACCAAGGGTTCCCCACCCCAGCTGGATCCTCATGGACTCCATATATATCGAATTACACGCGAGTGTTCGTCTCCAATCTGGAGAATTTAACACGCTACCCTTCACTTTCTACCATGGAAGTTTTCCATTGGATTGATGGAGGGGTCCGAGATTGATTTTCCATAACTTTTGCTTTGGTTTAGGTCTGTTAAATGACAAAATTCTGACCTAAAAGAATGGAAAGAAACAGCAGTACCAGTGATCATCATGAACATGATTGCTAAATAAACAAGTGATTGTGGTTAGTTGGACTTCGTGCTTTGTGAGATTATTCTTTTCTTTTTCGATCAGCTTTACGATTGTTTACTCGATAATATATATTGGTATAAACAATGAGAATATGTTAGATTAATAATTCATAAAGGAATGCAACAGCAACAGACCAAAAATATTTCTTCCATGCAACGCACCAACTGAAAATTATTGTAGCTTTCTTGGCCCCACTGCCTCATTCCTACTTAGCATAATTATAAAATTACTGGTTCCGGTTTATAATCTAGTTTAAAGCAATTGTTTTTCTATACAGAATGCTGCGTTTTAAATTACAAGAGTTAAAACAATACTTTTATTTTATTTTAAAATCCAAATTAAAAACTGGATTAAATAAATTAATTCAAGTTAATTTAAAATGATCATTTTTTAATAAAAAAACAAAAAAGTTAAGAATGGGTTTTTTAAAAAGAAAAAAAAAATCAAATTAGATCTCATCTAAGTTTTAACCGCTATATATAAAACATGATCGAAATCAAATCAACAAACTATCTAAATATTCATCTACCAATGGATTTAATAACATAGTCCTCAAACAAATGACAAACTTTAGTTTCTTTAAAACATAATATTCGCTTTCGAGTTAAAATTTATAAAAATATAATTAATCAAATATTAATATTTTATTTTATTATAAAACAATAATAAGATTCAAAATACAAGATTGCAAATTGTATAATATTTCTATGTGACACTCGAACCAAACCCTTAAAGCATATCCGAGAAAAAAATGCAAGAGAAACATTTAGGGTTTCCTTCTAGATTAACTGGAAACTGCTAGCTTTTCCTGTTACCCTGCAACAAAATAAGGTTATCTTTCCTTGTTATGTCTTTTCATATGTGCTGTCTTGTACATGTTCTCCAAACAAACAAAGTGGAATTCTTAATATTGTTTTGTTCTTATAAAAAGACACAAATTTGTTTCTCAAAGGTTCATGTTCATGTCCATGTTGATGTAGATATATCATACCATCAAATCAAATTGCATAAAAGACTTCTATATGTGTCGTGACAAAAATGTATACCCATTAGAAAATGCCAAACATTATACTTAACATCTAATTAAGGTTTTATTTCCTTGGCAATCCTGGCAATCCCTACTAGATTCAGATTAAAACAACATTGTTTTGAATAAAAAAATATTAACTTAATTATATTTCTGTAAGTTTAATCAGGTCAATTAAGTTAACTAGATGATCTTTCAAATAAATCTAAAAAAAACTCAGTTCGAGTTCAGATTCTGAATCGATAAATTATAGAGTTGACTCGCTGGGCCAAGTCAAGTTTAATAATACGATCAAAACCATTTCACGCCTATAATAAATGTTATTTCCATTTTTATTTTTAGATCTAAAATTAACAAAAACTAGTTGTTATTTGAAAAACACTATAGACATAAACTTATTAATATTGTTCATTAAAATAGTGTACTGACGTCTTTACCCTGAAAAAAACCAAATGCCTTGATATTGATAGGTATTTGGGTCATTTTGCAACACCCACCAGTCATTAAATGATTGACCAAGGGTATATATATCTTTTTATATTGTTTAAGCACAAAAAAATAACTAAATTACCCCCCAAAACACGCTTTCATAAACTAATATGAAATGGTATTTATGTCTTTTTTAATTTTTAAAATATATTTTTATGCATCAAGGCCCTTTTGATCTTTTCATTATTGTTCTTTTGTTATTGTTTGTTTCATGAAGGGAAATTTAGTCTTTTGACATAGATTAAATATTATCTATATTAATGGAAAAATGTGTATGTATATGTGACATAAACCACTGATGCGTGGGAGGTGCCTATACACTACGAATAGGGCATGAGAAGATCTAATGACCAAAAATACCCTTTCATTATGTCATTGAAAGCATCACCATATCTTTTTGGTGTTGGTATGACACATGTTGCTGATAACGAGTGATTTGTCGCCAGTGAGATTTTTTTTCTTTTTTTTTCTAACCCAAAAGGTACACTTGGTTCTTTTTATTGATGATATTTCAACTTCAGTTTTTTTTTTATTTTGTTTTTGTTTTTGACCTTTTTGTAGAAGTTTTATTCGCTTTTAATTTTATCATTCAATCTCAATTTTGTAATATGTTATTTTTTCCAATTTCATCCTGATTATTTTATCTTATTTTTTTTTTGACATTTTGTTAAATTGATTTTCCTTTTCAATTTAACCCTTCAATCAAATTTCTTTTTTATATTTTTTATTTCAATTTTAATCCTCATTCTTTTGATTTTTTTGGGCCTTTTGTTAAATTGATTTTTCTTTTCAATTTTACCTTTCAATAAAAAATAAAATTTATTTTGTATTTAAATTTTGATTCTTATTCTTTTAATTTTTATTTTTATTTTTTTATGAATCCTTTTGTATAATTAGATTTTTTTAATTTTATCTTTTAATATTTTATTAATTGAAAATTAAATTTCATGGTTTTTTCAAATAGGATACTTTCGGTCTAATGACCCGAGTCACTAGTTTAAAAAGTTAACTAAATAAACAATACCATTACCATTATTATGCTAAAACAATATTATTGGCCTTTTCTTCATCAATGTTATACAATATTGTCATAGTGAGATTGATATTGTGGTTTATGGTGATTTTTTAAAATATATTTTCACTTGAAAATGTATTAAAATGAATTTTTTTAGATTTTTTTTTAATTTTGTTATCAATACTTTAAAATCATCGAAAAACACTTTAAAAAATATTTATTTAATGTTTTTTCATACCGAATATACTTTTAAAATGTACTAAATATAGTTTTGACGACAAAAACAAACCGTCTCTCATTATAACTTCTCATAGATTATAAAAGCTATTAAACGCAATAACATGCATTAATGATATGAAAAAAAAAAGATCTAATTAAGTTGCTAAAATCACAGAGCACAAAGAAGGAAAAAGGGCTGTCCACTGCTTCAAAAGAATCAAATAACTTATTCCATGCCCTCCCGATCGAAAACTTCGATCAAAGCTAGCTTGCTCATACTGATTAAGATAAAGACAGTAATAAGAAATATCACATGAAATGGACAGTCACATTTCCTTGCCTATATATATATATATATATATATATATATATATATATATATATATATATATATATAGCAATTCGATTATTATGAAAAAGATCATGCCATGCATTGACAACATGAAGAGTTAGTCCTCTTCCATGTGATAACTTTTTAATATTATACGAATTTTTATACATTAAAACTATTTCCCCCAATCTAATCTTAAATAAATATTTTCTTCATACATGTTTTTTTTATCTTATATAGTTAAGGGTAATTAAACCCGGTCAAGTTATAAATTAAATGAATTAATCTAAATCAATTACAACAATATAATTTTAATTTTTTAAATTCAAATAACACCATTTTACAAAAAAGAAGAAGAAATCAAACAGGTTTTGACCTTATAGCTAATGGAACTAAAACCCTATTTGTTTTTACGTTTTAAAAGTACTTTTAAAAAAATTTAAATTTTTTTTTGCTTCAAATAATCTTTTTTATATTTTTAAATCATTTTAATGCGCTGATATCAAAAATAACTTTTTAAAAATAAAAAATATATCATTTTAATATATTTCTAAATTAAAAATAACTACATTTCAAACATGGAGTGGGATGAAATTTGTTTACACCCATCCTAATCTAGGAGACAGTTGACCTTAGTCTCCAATCAACCTCTCAAATTAGATTGGTTGAATAATGATGTATATAATAATTCAATAATTGAAAACTGTAATATATCAATTATTAAAAGTATACGACCATTAACAGCCATCAAAGAAGAAAGGAATCTATAAAAATCAAATCAAATTGCCTCCACCCAATATACAAATACAGACAAATTGAGAATACACATTAGCATTTCTGTTCACGCCAGAAATAAAAAATTTCTAAAAAAAAAAAACAAAATTCATATACTCAACCAAAAGAGAAGTCAAAAGAAAAAAAGGGGCAGCTTGTGTAAAGAAGATAATACTTGTAAAACGTTGAAATTACTTTTGTCTTTACCACTCCCGCTCTCACCAAATCAACCCCTTCAATCACTGTCTCTCTCTCTATCTCTACTTATTTTCTTACATCGACAAAACAGAACCCTAAAACAAAAAACACGCAGAAGAGAGACAAAAAGAGAGAAGGACACTGCCTTTCTACAGCATTATCGACAAGAAATTCAATACCCGTATTACGTTTTTCAAGAAACAGGCAAGTTTTGCTTCTTTTTTTTTTTATGTATTTTCACTTTTTTTTTATGATTTGAGGTGTTGATTAAGCTTAAGTGGAATTTGTTTTTAACATGGTTTTATAATTTACTTGTTGGTCTTGCATGGTGGTTGAGAAAATGGGAGGAAAGAAAATGAAAAGTTTGAGTCTTTTGGTTTTTAAAGTACTAAATTTTTGTCATCTGAATTGTTAATTTAAGCTTAAGCAAGATGGTTTTAGGTTGTAATTTAGCTCAGTTAGATTTAGCTTGTTTTTTAATGAACTGGGTTTTGAAGCTCCTTGGTTTTTGTTGCCAATAAGGTAGAAAAGATTTGATTTTTACCTGAGTAATTTTTATTTCCACTTAAAATAAGCTCATATAGTTGCAATAAGCTTAGTCTCAGATGAGTTGTGTTTTGTTTTGTTTTCTGGTTTATGGTTTATGCTTAAATGGAGCACTTTGAGCTTCAAAACTTTCTTTCTTTCTATCTATTTATTTATTCATTGAATTCTCTCTGCAGTAAATTGAGTAAAAAAGGGATTTTGGGTATTGGCTTGTGGATTGCCTGATTGTATATTTTTTTGGTTTTTTTTTTGTTTTTGTTTTCTTAAAAGTTTCTTTTGCTGCATTGCTAAATTTTGCAGGGTTTTTGTGTTTATTAACCTATTGAGATTGATGGTCTGTTCAAATTGAGTTTTGATGGTGTTGTTATGTTGAGAGTGGATGGGGAGTGAAGAGGTTTTGGAGAATTCTACTCTTATGGATGTTAGTATGAGTTCATGCAATGGAACAATGGTCCAGCACACAAATGGCATCGAGGAGAGTGAGAATCTAGGTGCTGATCTACTTAAAGATTTTGATTTGTGCTGGGAAGATATTGAGGATCGATTGACCGTTTCTAGAATGGTTAGTGATTCGGTCATAAAGGGCATGGTATCTGCAGTTGAACAAGAGGCAGTGCAGAAGATTGCTCAGAAAGAATTGGAGTTGACTAGATTGAAGGAAGAATTGCATCTTTACCACGTGGGCGCAGATGAAAATGAATCTGTGTGTTCAGGGATGTGCCAAGAGCAAAAATATAGAAAAAATGGTCTTTATTCTACCCATTCAGATACATTTGTGGAGCAAGCTATGTTACAAGAATCTTTGGAAAATCTTAAAATTGCAGTTAAAGGGAAGCTTAAGAAGCTCAAGAAAGAAATTCACAAGGTTAAAGGGTCCTGTTCTACGAGGAGGAGGAATTCAGCTTCTGAAATTGTGGGTTTGAGTGGTATCCTTCCAGAAAAGGTGCCTGATAAATGGAGTGATGTGGACAGAATGCTTGAGGATCTAGGAGCTACTCTGGACTCTTTCTACAAACACACAGATGATATGGTCCGTTTCTCCAAGTTATCACTCTTTGAGTGGCAGCAGGAGAAGGAGTTTCAGGCAGAAATTGAAGGGCTGGTTATCCAAAATTGTATTAGGGGTCTCCAAGAAGAGTTTGAGCAGAGTTTGTGGGATCAAAATACCCAGTTTTTTGGCAATTTAAGTGCAAGTTGGCTTGAAAAGGTGAAAGAGCTTTCAAGTTTACGTCAGGAATTGGATGCTATCGCAAAGTCACTGTTTGTATCTGAAAGCGGGCAGTTAATTTCTCATTGTTCCTTTGAGCACCGGAAGTCTTCAGGTCATCATGTTTCAAATGGAAATCACGATGAGTCTATAATTACTATGCCAGAAAATTTGGAAGCTGCCCAACTAAAGCACATGAACAGGGAAGAATTGTTTCATTATCTCAAGACTGAGATGACTAAAATGAAGAGACACCATGAGTCAAAAGTGCAAGAGATGACGGAAGAAATTTTCAGCCTCAAGAGGGAGTACTTAAAAGAAAGGGGATCTTCTTTGCCAGTGAGGAAGGATAAGGACTTAGACATACTGAGGAAAAAGATCGCTGAAGTCATTTTGAAATTGGATGACATTCTTGTTGAAAATAAGAAAGTGCCTTCAGCGAGCAACAATGCAGAGAGTCTTGACAATATGAAGGACAGACTTGAATCCCTTCGTTTAGAAAACCATGAACTACGAGACTTGCTTGCACAAAAGAAAAGGGAAATAAAGCTCCTTTCCTCACAAGTTTCTGATGCTACTGAGAAAATGTCACAACATTCTCTGACAGAGGTAAACTTGTTGAGAATAATCACAAATCTTAAAAGTTTAATAGAAGATACACATGTTGAAACTACAATCAGTGAAGATCTGCATAAAATACTTCTCAAGGAGTTCATGGGCCAGATCAAATGCTTCACTAAAGAATCAGACCTGGAGTATGATTTCATGGAGGGAATTTATGAAATTATATTCAGAGAAGCAGCTCAAAATGCCAAATCTGCTAGCAAATTGGAAATTGAAGATTCAGATATGGAGTCTATTATTACACAAGGGCTGTTGGAAGTTGGTCTTCAAGAGGCCTTCAAGGAAGCTGAGGAGAAACTTGGTAGTTTGAACCAGAAATATGTTGATGAAAATAAAGTTCGATTGACGCTCGAGATGGAAGCTATGGAAAAAGAAAAGGCATTAAGAATGAGCATTGCAGAGAAAGAAAAACTAGACCAAGATATACACTTGCTAACAGCAACAATTCAAGAGAAGGACAAACTAGTGCGGGAATCAACAGATGCATTGGAAAAGGAGAAGGAAAATTTAGAGTTGGCTTCTAGAGAGCTTGGCAATTTAAGGGCTCAGACAAGTCAGCAGCGTCTATTAATTTCACAAAACAGTGAAGAATCTGAGATCATTAAACATGATTTGCTCGAGGCTTTGGACAAAAACAAACTTTGTGAAGAGGAGATTAGCAAGTTGCAAGAGAAGGTTCAGCTAGTGACAGAGAACTTGAGGGAAGCTACTGAAGAGAAAAGCATGCTGCTTGCTGTTTCTCAAGAGAAGCAATCATTGGTTGAAGCAAGAGAAAGGGAGCACAGGGAGCAACTGGATTCAATAGTTGTTCTTGTCAATGGATTATCAAGAGCAGTTACTGATTTTGAAAGCAGAGCCACAAAAGAAATCAAAAGGAGTAGCTTGAGGTGCTTACATTGCCATTGTTTTGATATAAGAGTTATTTATTTTCCCATATATTAATTTATATTGACGTGTGGACACATTGGGGTCTTTTTTTTAGAATGGTAACCGTAAATGCTTAATGAAGCCTAAACTACACTAATGCGTGCACATATTCATAATATAAAGGATTCCGCTGCTTAGATTATGCATGTGGGAAATGGTATGCCCCCATTGTATTTGTATTACCTGATTTTTTCAGATCATTAACCTATAAAGCTTGAAAGAGTTTATTATGCTGTAGAGGATGATGTTTTGACTGAAAATTGTTGCGTAGTAGAGAATAAGTTTATTGATTAGAAACCAGCCATAACAATACATGGCTTTTTTGCAGGCTGGAAAATCTTAGTTCACAATCGGGTTCTCTTATTCAGAAGGCTGGTATACTTAAGAGAATGGGATTTCTGCACAAGCAGAAGTTGGAAAGTAGGTGTTCTGACCTTCAAAAGGCTGAAGCTGAGGTATGCCTTAGAATTCACACTTTGCAAGACTTATCATATCTTTTAGTGGTTTGCCATCATCTCATAACAAATTACACTCTACAGAACACATGTATTGGTTGTTTTGTATGTTTTTGCATACACTATGCTTACTGGTTTGGAGATAAATTCCAATAACTTAAACGGTGGTGTATATGTCCATATGTAGAACTATGTTATTTCATTACTTGAGGAAGTAGCTTTTTATTTTTTTTCTGGAATGGTTGTCTTTTCTGATTAATGTTTGGGTACAGTTTTCATGCTATATTCCAAAATATTAAAATATATAGGATAGACGTTAATGCACTGGCTTAATGGATAGAGAAGGCTTGACTCACATCCTCATTGGAGTTACAGAACCACCAGGGATTTTTTTTTTTCTGAAAAAAAAGACAGTAAGTATGAAGTAACCAACTTAAATTGAATTAATGAAAAAAATTGGAACCCTGGAAATCTTTTTCCTTTTGGAAAGATTTTGAAGTTTTATTTGTTGGAGTAAAAGAAGATAGCGCAGAGAGGTGTATTGGGGAGATTTTTTTCCGCTTCATACTCCCATAGCTATGTGATCAAAGATTATCTGCTATTTAAGAGGATGGAGCTTTTTATTTCAAAGGGTGAATTTTTTTGTGAATAAGTATATTCAGTGAATCAGTTATATTTTTTGTAATTTTGGGTGATCTTGTCCAATGCTCCATGCATCCTTTGCTCAACTCTTCACAGTGACCCCTGGTTCTTTAAGTTTTAATCCAATTTCATGAAAATGTACACCCATGAACTTGAAAAAATGTGTAGTGATATGTGTTTTTCATTTTTCTTAACTAGTTTACTGGATTTTTTTTGTCTGAATTTCAGGTTGATCTTTTGGGTGACGAGGTAGAAAATCTTCTAAGCCTCCTTGAAAAGATATACATAGCACTGGATCATTATTCTCCGATATTGAAACATTATTCTGGAGTAAGATGCTTTTTTCTTCTGCCACTAACACTTAATGTATTTGGAATTAATTTGTGTTCGCTTGCTTTCATTTTAACTTGTGTGTGTGTGTGTGATTGAATTTGATTATTTCTTGAAGTTGCAAAGTGGGACATGAGGGGGAGACAACTCTTTGCATAATTACTGTTGACTAATATTTGCACAGAGTCCATTACATGTTTTGTTTTGAAATTTCATAGAAGTAAATATTACAACTTTCCCTATGTTGGATGAATTCCATTCAGGCTTCAGCCACTCAAAATTTTCAATTTTGATCACGAAGAAACTAGTAAAATGAGAAGGTAATCCATGAATAGATTCCAACACAAAAGAGATTGATTATCGAACATTTGCACATCAACCTTGCCTAATTTAA
Source organism: Populus deltoides (assembly GCA_015852605.2). Taxonomy (NCBI): domain Eukaryota; kingdom Viridiplantae; phylum Streptophyta; class Magnoliopsida; order Malpighiales; family Salicaceae; genus Populus; species Populus deltoides. The sequence continues at coordinate 20,297,393 of CM027580.2, forward strand.
AATAATTTTTTTCATGGTTATACATTGGTAATATTGTAAGACACCCCATCAATACCCTTAAGACATTTAATTTTTGATTCATCCATTCATTAACCGTTTACTTCTTTTGTTGCAGATTACTGAGATTCTAAAGCTAGTTAGAAGAGAATTGAATGGAGAATCTATGAAACCAGTTTGATCCGACAAGGTAATGTTTCCAAATTAGGTGGTTCCATCTTAAACATTATGTCTTTTGGGACATGGCAAGATGAAATTGAGCCAAAGGCCATTGGTGTATGCTCCTAGCTCAAGCTGTCACCTAAACATAGCATTCTGTATGTTGGAGTAAATTGATGATTATTTATGAAGATTTTCTGGTGCATTTTATAGGTATCCTCTCTTTATTTCCTCATCAATAAGTTTTGTTGAACAGATGATACTGCATAGTGAAGGAGGGAATTTTGCCAAGTGCCTTCGCCAACACATTGAAGCTTCAAAACTCTTGCAAAGTAGAAAGTCAAAAAAATATTCATAGTTTTTGGTGTCAGAAGGAAAGTGATGCAGTCTCCCCCTTGGCCTTTGGAGGGGCACGCCAAACGCCCGCAACAAGAGGCGAGGCAACTTTAGAAATTTTGGTTTTTGTGATACAGAATGGTCCCACATTCCTGGTTCTGGACTGCTAGTCACAGTGAATCGCAGATTGGTTCTGTGATTGACAGTTTTCAGTTCTCCCTCCCCCCCTCTGCCTACATAGATTATAGTTTTATGATACCATAGGTTTACAGCCTGTTAATGTATAGGTCTTTCTGCAGTTAATGAATCATTCTTGCTAGTTGGTAGGCAAGTTTTCAGCTGTCTTCATTCTTGAGATACGATAGCTGTTATCCCAGGTAGAAAAGAAATCTCTTACAAGCAGATTTTTTGGGAATCATCAAAAAGTGATTCCTAATCAAAACTAATGAAAATCTTAAGCAATTTCCTTACCAACATGCTGGTGTGATCATATTAATTAGTTTGCAATCAGAAATATAAAGACTTTGAGACATCGGCAAATTTGGACAGACCACACAGGAGCATCTAGCTAGATCAAACAATGGAGGACAAAAGGTGGAAATAAACATTGAAAAACAAGCAGACGAAAAGGCATGTTAAATGCTTTTACCATCAATTCTCGAGTCTTTCATTATCTTTACGTACAGCTGAAAAATGGGGAGAACAAGCGTGAAATATTCTTCCAAAATATGTGGAAGTTAAGAATGAAATGGATGTGCCAATGGTTACCAATGGTTAAATCATGAACAAGTAGCTGCTTCTCATTTTTCTTTTTCCTTAAATGAAGGCAGAACGCACATAAGAATTTCACTAAATACATTTTATTTCCAAGAAACCTTCCTCTATCTTGATCTGTACAGTAGAGAATTCAGCACCCTAAAACGGAACCAGTCAGCTATGGGAGTTCTCTGTTGATTCTTTCATCAAGAAATTCCAGGCCAGCAACGCTGCCCCAACTGCTGGTTCCACCTGAATATTCAAAACAAGAATCAATACTGGTCATCTCACTCCCAAAAATCAGACAACTGTTCATTTTGCACCATGACAAGTACCTCCACACCAACAAGTCATGCTTTGAATTAAGATGCAATTTAGTCCGAGGATTTCCCTAGTGATCCCTTTCTGGTTTTATAGTTTAGAAAGTTGTAGCGTTGCTCTTCTAATTGTAAATCACTAAAATCAGTTGCAACTTGGTTCAATGAATTCAGAGTTGACAGGGGGGAAGGGTTAAATTTGACAAAAATGAAAGCAAGGCTTGAAATCAGGTTTTGCAATTTGTTGAGAAATGAATGCTTCAAGAATAAAAAGTGAATCGATGCTAACCTGTTGTCTAATGGGATGGGCCCCAGGAAACTGCTCCTGAATGCATTTCATAACTTCTTTCCCAATATCCCAAGTCCTGTTAGCTTCGAGAACACCACCAACCATCACAACAGGGAAAGAACCATTTCCATCTGCAAGGAAAAAAAGTCTTTAAGGTTAAGTTATTGAAAATAAAAGGTAAGAAAAGCCAACAGACATGCTTTACTAGATAGCTTTCCAAAATTGCATTCCTATTATTGTTAGAATGGTTTATATGGAATATATCACATCAACTTGCGATAAAGGCTAAAGAACACCATAACCAAGAGTTGAGGCATCATGAGTTCATACAAGGGACCCCCCCAGTGCTAAAATTTATATGAAAACGATGTTTATCTTGAGCAACATTTTAAATGAGTATAGTCAAATCAGGTTTGCACCTTCACCGCACAAATGAAGTCTTTGGACAACAGCCTTCACACTTAGAGCCAAGTCCTGGACTGCATTGACCAAGATCTTAGTTGCTACTTGATCGCAAGCTTCTGCACAAGATACCACTTCTGGAACAAGTGCTGCAATGCGTGCCCAGGATGGATCAGCATAAGTCCACCTAAAAAACCAATGAAAAGACAGGCATCAGTTCACCGAATGATTATCAGGGGGCTTTAGAGGAGCAGGATTTCTCTTATAGCCATTTCATTTAATACTAAATATCATGTGCTTTAAACCATTTGTTGGTTACATATATGCAAGGGGAAAGGAAAATAAACAAGAAAGGAAAAAACATGAAAAGGAAACACACAGACAATGAAGGATACTTCGATTTCAAATTTCAAATTTCAAAGTTCAAACTAATAATTGAAAATAAAAATGATGAGCAGAGTCAAGACGGTTTTAAAACAAATACCCGATAAGTTCATCAGGAGACGAGAGGCTGAGTGCCTTCAAAATCTTATTTGTTAGCATTGTCTGTGGACCACGACCATCATGAGCCCTTATTACTGCAGTCAGTGCCTTTGCAGCAATTCCATATCCACTGCATTATCACACATTACTAAAAAAAAATTACCATACTTGAAAAGGTAAGAAGACTGTCTAGCAAATGATCAATTAACAAAGCAATTTTCTTTTTATAAAAGCTCAAGCTATTAAAAGCCACTGGATGTTATTTTCAGAAAACGAAGTAATTAGCATTCAAACTGTTGATTATTTAAGAAGAGACAAGGAAACTAAAACTCAAACCTATCTCATACACCTTGACTGCATTAGGCAAAGAACTGACCACACACCGAGTGTATAGCGCATACCTCCCCCAATCACCTAGGACAGGTCCTGCACCTGAAGCTCGAGCTTCTCTGCCATCTTCAGCAAATCCATAAGAAATGCACCCCGTACCAGCAATTAATACACAGCCATGAAGCTTTCCCATGGTCCCACTTGCAAGAGCAGCAACAGCATCATTCTGAACATACAACTTCACATGGCTAGGAAATATTTCTCTGTAAAAACAGAGCATCTGATTCAGAACAAGACATTCACGAGTAATTCATTGGTAATAAGCAAGGAGAAGGAAAATAAGAAGCAAGTAGTAATGGTGCGGGTGAATCTATGGCCACAAGTAGAAAATATTTTATATGGAATTGGGAACATTCCAACTAAAACACGAGGAGAAATGAAAGCAACAAGATTATATTTTAAGGTATCAATGAACAATAATAGGCTCTTATAAGACATGAAAAAAGATAGAATTTATGTTCAATTTCCACTGGTCAGGTCACTGCACAGTGAGAAAAAAGGTGCTAGGTAATACTCCGATGCAAACCTTAGCCAGTTTAGTATCCTTTCTTGATCAGTTGGATGGTTAACACCAGAAACGCCTAAACAAACAGCATGAACAGCCGACCAATCAGAACCTGATTTTGAGAGGGCTTCAGCCATAACCTCTTCCAATGTGTCCCTGGCAGCAGTTTCTGTAGGATATGATACATGAACAGTAACTAAAAAAAGCAAAGAAAATGAAACAATGTTTTATCATTTTGATTCTTCAACTTTGACAATGTGAGAGAATGTTGATATTATATTTATGTATTCAACAATGGTGTGGAGAACATAAAGGATATGACATAGGGCTATAATAATTGAAGGTTTATCAGAAAATTTTGATTATTAGCGTCCATATTGGAACTGATACAGAGAAGACAACAAACATTATGCATTAGAATTCTTAAAAACTACCAACTTAGAAGTTCATTTAAGCATCCAAGAACCCCTATTCTCAAAAGAAAGCATGAACAAATCAAGTTGATCAACAAAAAAAAAATTAAAAAAAATCCAGGCGACAATTCGCAAAGCTAAGAGATCAGCAACCTCAAAAAAGTGAGTTCAAGTGTTGTGCAAACAACACAAACATTAAAGATATTAATCAGAGGGAAAAGTCCACTCTACAGCAGCTTAATTACTCTAAAAACTTCCCCGTATAAACACACAATCAGATTAAATCAGGGGCCAAAACATATAGCTTAGCATTGGTACCAACAAATCAACTCCAATTTGTAAAACTCAAAATAATTGGGAATTATGACAAAAAAAATTTAAGAGCAGATCTCCGAAGATTATAAGGTGAAGGTCTAATTCCATTTTTATTTTCCTTTTTTTCCCATAAAGTGCCAAACTTTGAGTCGGATTAAAGGGAAAAGAGCCAAAATTCAACCAAATTCCCATCTGGGTCAGTCCAAATCATAAAAACTCACCAAAAATCATTAACCTAATGATCACCATAATCAAAACCCAAAACAACCCACATAAAAAACAAAAAAAGATTCAAACTTTAACTAAATCAAACACCAAACACTATATCCACCATTCGAAAAACAAAAAAAAATAAAATCAAAAGGGTAACAAAAAAGAACAACAAAAACACCTCCAACGCTGTTATGATTGGAGCAACCAGAAACAGCACGTCCAAGGATAGGAGGAGGGTTAGGGAGGGATTTTGAGGAAGAAAATAAAGGAATGCAGACACAAACAGTTGAAGTAGTCCCACCATCAATCCCCAAAATGACTCTATTATCAGACCCATCTCCATTTTCACAGTGATCATGACCTTCAACTTGTTTTTCATGGACATTTGAATCTCCATTGCTTTCCCCATAATTATTCATCGCTTAAACAGAAAAATATCTCTAACACTCTCTCTCTCTTTTGAAATGAAAGATTAAGGAAAAGCTATGAAGGAAAGAAATACAAGTTAGAGAACGATGACTTTAACCAGAAAAACGGAGACTTTGACATCAGGATTTTTGTTTGATACGGAGAAAGAGTGTACTATTTTTAGTCACTTATTTATGAACAAATTTATAACTTAGTCCAATATGTTTAATGTGGTCAAGCAGTTCTTAAGGTGAGCAACTCGGAGGATAGAGTGTTTAAACCCAATTGACTTCTTCTTGATGATTCTTGCTACCTCAGGCTGGAAGAGATATTGAATTTGTGTAGATGGACAGAATGAAGCAGCAGCCAGTAAAGCTAAGATCAACCAATGTCCCAACGTGGAGCCTCTCGTGACATGCTTTCTTTCCCCTCTTCGTGTTTCCAAGTGAAGGATGAGGCTCATGCGTTGTGTTCTTATTATGTATGTGATTATGTATTTAAGAATATTTAGTAAAAAAATATATAGCATAATTTTGTATGGATTAAGAAAAAACTATAATTTATAATTTTTTTAAATCTACTTTTTTTTTTTTTCAAACCGCAAAAATCATATTGGCCCCAAAGCCCCATTGCCAGCTCCCATGGTCTTGGCCTATTGGGGACTCGATGTAAATCCTTCTTCTTCTGGCAAAGATACTTCAATAACACAACGGTCAGCAAGAGTTAAGGGACTGATTTGTGGGTTTTCAAACATGGAGGACTAATTTGTAATATTATTCAAGACAAAGGGAGTAACGAATAATTTACTCTGGGAAATGTCGATGGTTTGGAGTTTGGAAATGGTGGCGTTGTGTCCTTGGGGAATCGGTAAAGTTGTTTACCGGCTAAATGTTCGTTTGGTATCTTTAGTTCTTTTTATTTGTTAATAAGGTCCCTCAACGTTTTTTTTCCCTTTATTCATCCTCGCAATCTATATTTCTTCACGCGCTCCTACCTCCAGTAATCATTGATTAAATAAAATAGAAAGATCATTTACTTTAAACAGAAAAAGATCTAGAGAAATATATTAAAATAAAATAGAAAAACAAAAAAATAAAATTAACTAAGAATAAAAGTTAAATTCAAAGTAATGTTTCAATGTGATTGCTAAACTTTAAATATGGTCAATCTTGTCCTTGAGTTTTAGCATATATGAAAGATTTCCATCATACAACTTAATTTTTAATTTGTAGAATTAAATTTATTTTAGATCTAGTTTGACTTAACTTATAATGGGAAAATTAAGCAGTGATTTTTGTACAAAACAAGTGCCATCCTCTGATGGGCAATTCTATGGAACAAAATAATTTGATGGATTGTCAAAAAAAAAAAAAAAACTATGGAACAAAATAATTTGATGGACTGACACAAGGAATCTTATGTTATTGATTGGTAGATGTGGTGGAACCATGTGTTTAATTAGCTAGAAGAACAATATTTCATAGAATAATATTTCTTACTTTCCACACTGTAAATTAATTAACTCACTACTAGGGGATTCGAGGGGAGTTTTATGTTGAATCAAGTTAACAATTAATTTAACAAAATTTAATTAAGATTTTAATTCAACTTAACTTTTTTATTTTTCATGATTACATTCTAAATCTTTAAAAAAATTCTTAATAAAATATCGTTTTAAATTGATTAGATCCAACTATCAAATTTATTACTCAGTCACAACAAAAATTAATAAAAAAAATCCCTTTTCGCTATACATAAATAATTTATTGATTTTTCAATAAAATATGAAATTGCTAAACTTTAAAGATATATAAATGATTAGTTTGAATCAAGGTTGTTGGTCCATCAAATCCAATTTATAGACTTGTTTGGATGATAGAATCACTCAAAACTACTTGGATTTGATTGTTTTCCTAACCTTTTATCTTCTTGTATTATATGAAAAAGGACTAGCAGTCCAACAACCTAAGCTGGATAAATTTCAAATATATGTCACTTTTATATATAATCTTCATCATGATCATTTTTATTATAAAAAAATATCAACTTAATTTCTTGGGTCATTTTTCTTTTCTCAACATTAATATATACATTAATCAATGTAAATATTGCATTGGTCTAATTAATGTGTACCAATCCCCTAAAATAAAATATATGTTAATTGATAAATAATCCTTCACAATCAACTCAACTAGGTTTATCTAGTATTTTCTTAGACAGTAAATCTAGAAATTCTATAAAATTTATACTTATCAATCATATGTTATCGTGTATGATTATAGTTTAGGATAAAAAAAAATAGAGATAATACAAATAAAAAATATATTTATTTTACCTTTGTCTTAAAAATATAAAAAAATCACTCTAAAATTATTACAAAAACATATTTATTTATTTTTTTCCACTAAAATGTTTATGTTTATATTATATATAATTTTTTCTTTGTAAAAAAAAAAGAAAGTAAATAACCAGAACATGTATATGTATTTAAATTTTCTGTTAACTAAGCATAATGGATTCAGTGCACAAAAATCTGGATACTAGAAACCCTAATCTCTAGTAAAAAGTAAAGGAAAAAGAAAACTAGCGTGAGAAACAAGAGTCGGCAATGTATTCTCTTGTCCCACGCTGCATGAACATAAAGAGATTGTACTGACAAGGATATATGTATTTTCAATGCAATTGTGGATGCAGATTGAAGAGAGGAGGAAGACATGCAAGCATGTTAGATGGCAGGCATTAACTGGTTAATTTGACCATAGAGATGAGATCAGGATAAGGACCCTCCAGGACCCAATAGGGGTACTCTTGGTACGGACAATAAAGGAGACAAGGCACAGCTTTTTTAGCTCTAGCTGAAACTCAAAGGGTAGTTTTGTTAATGCTCAGTCACTACAGTACAGCATCACTGCTCATCATCTTCCAGACATCTGCATGTGACCCACCTCACCAATAATGGAACCCCATCTCATCGATCTCTGGTTACACTGCCCCAAAACCACCATAAAGTAGAGAAAAATAATATCAAAAGATCACAAAAGATGATGTCTTTGTTTGTGTGTGTGTGTGTGATAGCCTAATGACAACAGTTAAAAAAGATTATAATAAAAAGGAAGCTTAAGCCATGTCAGATTCTTGTCTTTAAAGCATAGAACGGAAAACTACAGGATGGAAAGAAGTGAACTTTTCCAATCCTTTTTTTTTTTTTAAACTACAACCCATGTTCTATTTCCTTTGTTTTGATAGCCACAATTAGTATTTTCAAGATTTGTTTCTTGTGATAATTTTCTCTAGATTTCAATCTCATTTCCTGTGAGCAAAAGTTTGTTTCTTTACATCTCATTGCCATTTTGCATCCAGTTCTTGCATGTTTCTTCTTGGTTCATCAGATCTGAATGGTTACTGGGGTTGCTGATTGGAGAGGGTGGATTCATGGAGGATGTGCAGCTGGTTTTGATAAACATTCTTGGTTTTTAACTTTTGAAGTCTCTGAAAGTGGGAATTCAGATGCCTGTATGGGACTAGAGAAGGTAACTTGATGCATTGGTGAAGTCTGTTGAGAATTCTTGATCCTTGCTTTAATGTATGAAATTGTTGTGAGCCTTTTGATGATGATGATGAGGTAATTTGGGTGAATTAAGAGATGGGATTTTCACGCATTTTGTGAAATACTGTTTGTTTTCTTGGTTGGTTCTTGTTGGACAATTGAGGATTGATTTTGTATTTTTGAAGGTTCTTGAGGGAAATTGGCAGTAATGGAGAAGGTCCAGGGAAGAGGGATTTGGGGTCTTGTATTTCTGATCATAGTGTTCCTATCTGTTAGCAGTGGAGAAGCTCAGTCAAAGCCTGTTTTGGTAAACTGTGGTGCAAATAGCAGTATTAATGTGGATGGTAGGAGATGGATTGGTGATTTGGCCCCAAACGATAATTTCACTGTCAGTTCTCCTGGTGTTGCTGCTACTGATTCAAATGCTGATGGCAATTCAACCTTAGGGCCACTCTACAAAACTGCCCGGATTTTCAATGCTTTGAATTATACTTTTGCTGGAATGCAGGGAAACTACTTTCTTAGACTCCATTTTTGTCCATTCCCTTTTGAGAATTATAATGTCAATGAGTCCTCGTTCAGTGTCGTGGCTAATGGTCTGAAACTGATGACTGAGTTCAATGTTCCGGTCGAGATTTCAGACAAGAATTTGCACTTGCAGAATTCCAACAGCAATTCAAGTTCTTTGTCCTTGGTCAAAGAGTATATTCTAGCAATCAATGATGTTCTTGTGGTTGAATTTGTTTCATCTAGGGGATCATTCGGGTTCATAAATGCCATAGAGGTTGTCCCTGTGGTTGGCACACTTTTTGCAGACTCAGTTACAGTGGGTGGAAGTAATGCCAATTTCAATGTAAGCGGACGGGGGATTGAAACTATGTATCGGTTGAATATTGGGGGACAGGAGATCAAAACTAATCAAGATTCAGATCTTTGGAGGAAATGGGAAATGGATTCCAGCTACATGATTACAGCAGATGCTGGTGTTGAAATCAGGAATACTTCTAATGTCACTTATGCATCGAACAATGATTCCTCGGTGGCTCCACTTCTTGTATATGAAACAGCAAGAATCATGTCCAACACAGAAGTCTTGGAGAAAAAGTTTAACATGTCATGGAAATTCGAAGTAGATCCTGATTTTGATTATTTAATCCGGTTACATTTTTGTGAGCTGGTATATGACAAAGCAAACCAGAGGATTTTCAGGGTCTATATAAACAACAAGACAGCTGCTGATAGCTTTGATGTTTATGTACGGGCAGGAGGGAAGAACATAGCATATCATCAGGATTATTTTGATACGGTTTCCTCCAAGACCAACACCCTTTGGGTCCAACTGGGTCCTGACACTGCAGTTGGTGCTTCAGGAACTGATGCTCTCTTGAACGGACTGGAGATTTTCAAGCTGAGCCGAAGTGCGAATCTTGCATATGCTGACAGAATTGATTCAACTGAGAAAACTGGAAGTCATTCAAAATCTTGGATTCTCTTGTTGGGGGTTGGAGCAGGTGTAGCTTCTGTCCTCATTATTGCAATTACATTTACTTGCATCTTTTGCTTCGGCAAAATCCGAAGAAAACAAATGAATGATGCCAAAGACAACCCTCCTGGATGGCGGCCACTATTCATGCATGGCGCTGTTGTAAGTAGCATTGCTAATAATAAGGGAGGGGTCCATTCTCTAAATGGATCGTTGGCAGCGTCTACTAGAGTTGGCAGGCGTTTTACCTTGTCAGAGATTCGTGCGGCAACGAACAATTTTGATGACAGTTTGGTGATAGGAGTTGGAGGCTTTGGTAAAGTATACAGTGGGAAGATTGAAGATGGCACTCTTGCAGCAATCAAACGGTCAAACCCACAATCCAAGCAAGGCCTGACTGAATTTGAAACAGAAATTGAGATGCTCTCAAAGTTAAGGCACAGGCATCTGGTCTCGTTGATTGGGTTCTGCGAAGAACAGAATGAGATGATCTTGGTTTATGAGTATATGGCAAATGGAACTCTTCGAAGTCATCTTTTTGGGAGTGATTTCCCACCATTGACATGGAAGCAGCGACTAGAAGCATGCATTGGTGCTGCCAGGGGACTCCATTACCTCCATACTGGAGCAGATCGTGGAATAATTCACAGGGATATTAAGACAACCAACATACTGCTTGATGAAAATTTTGTAGCAAAAATGGCAGATTTTGGGTTGTCTAAAGCTGGTCCAGCTTTGGACCACACACATGTTAGTACAGCAGTGAAAGGAAGCTTTGGATATCTTGATCCTGAATACTACCGTCGACAGCAGTTGACTGAGAAATCTGATGTTTACTCATTTGGCGTGGTGTTGTTTGAAGTTGTTTGTTCTCGACCTGTTATAAACCCAAGCTTGCCAAAAGACCAGATCAACCTCGCAGAGTGGGCAATGAAGTGGCAGCGGCAGAAGTCACTGGAGACCATCGTTGACCCACGTCTCAAAGGAAATACTTGCCCTGAGTCATTGAAGAAGTTTGGAGAGATAGCAGAAAAATGCCTTGCTGATGAGGGGAAGAATCGTCCAACAATGGGGGAAGTTCTGTGGCATTTGGAATTTGTCTTGCAACTTCATGAAGCCTGGATGCGCGCCAATGCCACCATTGAAACCTCCATTACTAGTAGTCAAGCATTGGAGGATTTGGAACTTAGAGTAGCAGAAGAGGCACGACGCCCCCCTCTCGCCTTGGAATAAGAGACTGATAGACCTCACAATGAAGGGTGATGGAGGGCCTGCTGAAACAATGGTTTTGGCAAATAGTATGCTGCAGCTGGATTTCACAGTGGAATGGCCCAAGTGTCTAGCGAAAGCTGGAAATTATATTCATTACAATGTTTTTATCATTATGGTCCTAAATTCTTTATTTAGTTCAATCAGATTATGTGCTTGAGGTAACTGTTATTATGTCCATATTAACTTTACTAGCAAGTGGAGTGAAGTAAGGCATGATCTTCATAGTGTTTTATCTTATTCTCTGTAATATAGCTTGTTTGAAAAAGTATTTGAAAATATAGTAACAATTATTTTTTAAAGTGGTTTTTTATTTAAAAATGCTTCAAAAAAAATATATATATATATTAAAAATGATTTTTAACATTAACATATCAAAACAATTTAAAAAATAAAAAAATAAATTTTAAATAAATTTTTTTTTAAAAAAAAAATCATGAAACATGGGTTGAACCGCAACCTAGACAACCCTTAATCAAGTTGACTCTGAAGTCAATTTTTGGGACTTGAAATACAGAAGATATGGATTTATTTCAATCCATGTCACTTTCATATTCTTGCATAGCATGACGATGAATGTTGCATTTTACACATATATGTAGGGAGCACAGAGTGGGACCAAATCCACAAGGTACAAATCCCTCTTCAACTTCACAATCAGATACACAGCTACTTGCTCAAGTTGCCAACAAGAATGGGCTATGGAGCTCAATCCAAAAAAGAAAATCCAAACTGTACACGGGGCATCAAAAAACGCAAAATGCCAACTACTATATCCTTCAGGGTCTAGCCCCTTCAGAATTCAACAAAACAAGTCCACTCAGCTTATCCTATATCCATATCGATCATTAACAACTTCTGAAACCATCCATTGGATGCTGTCTTTTTTATAATGGAATCACTTCCATTCCAAACCAATGTAGTGGTGTGTTCTTGATCATTTTATTTCATCATAGTTAGCTTTAAGATTGTGGGAATAGAAGGTTTTGAATGAAGCAAAATACTCCTGAGGTAACAACAATTCCATAGATAGAAGAAAAAATCAATCAAATTGAGTCCCAGAAGTCATCATCTCACGGGAGAGCCTGAAGGGCATGTCGAAGAGAGAGCAATGCAACAAGAAAATGATATTTCTGATCAGACTATGATGGTGCGTAAAATTATACAAGATGCTGAAAGGGTGGCTGTTGGTTTACTTGCAAAAAAAGTTAAAGCATAGTTTTTAATTTCAGTGCTTCCTTACTATCGTTCATTGGTTGTTAGCCATATCATAGAATTGTTTCACTTCTTGTCTGAAATCGAATATTTGAGTTTTGTAATTTTAGTTTTTATTGACAAGTTTTTTTTTCCTAGGGCCATATTTATCTGTATGGACTCGTATCATCTTAAGCTTGTTTACTTTTCCCGCAGAGCATGTGCAGCAGTCGAGTTGAGAAAGAAACTGCATGGAAAAAGATTTCCTCCTGATACCATGGAGGCATTGATTTCCAGAGCAGGTGCATAACTGACTTTATTTTATGAAGTGCTTTGCAGGCTGTGTTATGAGTTCCCATGTTCTTTGCACTTTTAGTATTTGATGGCATTTGCTCTTTTCACTGAGGGATTTTTGCGCTTCTGCTGACATTAAAATATATGGACCTTTATGGATGTCCTCTAGAAGTTCTTGATCTTTTATTTTGCTGCAGAGGGATGATCAATGATGGCTTGTATGCAGAAACATCTGTTGGTTTTAAACCAATCATGTTTCAAGGTTCAATCAATGTTCTATCATTGGTTTTATGATTTTTCTGTTTCTATAAATTTACAGTACTATTTTATCATCAATATCAATTTATATCACAATTGCTTTATAGTTTTGTGCTAAAGATGTCTTATTATGGCACGTAAAACAAGTCTCAACAACACAATTGCCTCTCTTTGTTTTGAAAGCTTGGAAAATCAAGAAGAGAAAAGTGGTGATTTTGGGAAGGAAAGGGTGGAAATTGTGAAAGATTTGCTTCTAACTCATCAGAAGAGAATGAGTTTGATTGTTGCTGGGTAAGATGAATTATATCCTTTTTATTGAATTTTATTGAAAAGAAAAATAAAAGCCCTAATTTTTAGATTTTTAGGGTTTGTTGATGTTTGTGAGAATTACAAATTGTGGGATTGATAATGGGATACTTGAGAATTTTTGAATTAAGGGAAGATTGAGAGAATTGAAAAATAAATTTTGGGTTTCTAACTCTTTTCTTTTTCTTTTTTTTTAGGGGGGTGGTTTATTTTATAGTTGTTGATTTAATTAGCATGAAATGGATAATGGTAATGATAATTCAAGAGAAAAAATTAAAAAAAAAATCAATGAGTAATTAAGGGAAGATTGAGAGAATTGAAAAATAAATTTTGGGTTTCTAACTCTTTTCTTTTTCTTTTTTTTTAGGGGGGGTGGTTTATTTTATAGTTGTTGATTTAATTAGCATGAAATGGATAATGGTAATGATAATTCAAGAGAAAAAATTAAAAAAAAAATCAATGAGTAATAAATTTATCTAGGGCCGGCCATGGTGAACATTTAGGGGAGATGGGACACCGGTTCAAATTTGTGATGTTGTAGGTTTATTAAATGTGTAGGAATGATAAATTGTGTTTGGAAAAGAGTTTTAGATTGAATATGTGAATTTTATGATATATGGATTTAGTGACGTGGAATGCGTATAAATCAATTTGGAAGCCTTCAAGGATTAAGCGGTAATATAATTGTGGTTGAAGAAATAAATGACATGTATGGAAGTTAATATTTTTGTTGTTTAAAAGGTATAAATGATGGATAAAATTTTGATTGTGTATATGGTGTTTTGGTAGGATTGAATGTTAAAATAAATACACTTGAGAAAAAAAAGGAAGTAAGATAGATATGAAAAATTTAGGGATTTTGTCAAGATTTGATCAAATGGTCAAGAATTTTGAAAAAAAATATGGGAAAATAACCTTCATAAATTGGTTAAATTATATTATTTTAATAGTTTATGTGCTGATAGTATTTGAAGTGGGTTTTTTTAATAGGATGTATGACTTTCATGTTAGGTTTGTGTTCTAAGAAGTGTAAGAATGAATCTTTGAAACATTGATGTGAAAATGTGAATTTAATGAAATAAAGTTAAGGGTTAATTAACTGTGTTAACAATTTAGGAAATTGATGAAATGAAATAAAATTGGATGAAGGACATGAGTTTCTTGATTTATAAGTGGTCGGCCATGTATGGAATTTAGGGATTTTTTCTATTTTGATGATTAATTGTCGAGGGTTTGTGTATTATATGCTTGGCATTAAAATTAACATGTTTGAGAAATAAATTAGAAAAAACATGACAAATTATGAGTTTTACTACAATTAGTCAAATTTCTAGTTTAGAGAATTTGAAAAGATTTATAAGGTTAATTATGGATAGTTGATTTAAATTGTATATTTCATAAATATTTGATGTGTAATGGTAATTATAAATGGGATTGAGTTAAATTAAGAATGCGAGTTAAAGAAATTACATGTCTAGTTGATCCATTGTGTTAGAGTTTGACCAATTTCAAACTTATATATATAAAATGTGCAAGTGAATACTCAATATTTCTTTGATTGTTATATGTGTTATTGGTGTCTACCACCCACCTTATTTTTAGTAAAAGATGCATTTTATTTAATTATTTGTTATTGTAAAAGAAATGTACGAACATATATTTGGTGGATGTTACGAGTTTAAATTTGAGGTGAATCATGTTAATGTGAATTTGATATGAAGTAGGAGAACATAAATTTGTATGATTTATATGAGTATAAATTCATCATGATTTACGAGGATGTGAAAATGTTATGTGTGTGTGTATTATGATGTTTTTAGGGCAAAATTATTGTGTAAAATTTAAATCAACCGTGATGGTGGAATTTATTATGTGAGAAATTAAGGGACTAAAATGGAAAAACTAAAAAGAAAAGTTGAATGGACCATAATAGCAAAAATATAACAAGGAAAAAACATTAAATGACTACAATGATAAAATTTATTACATGATTTTGAACTTGTCCACAACGGTGAAATTTAATAGGAAAAACGTAAATTGGTCGCAATGATGGGTCCAATATACTAAATATTAATCTAGCCATAAAAATAAGAGATATTATATTTTGAAATATAAGTTGTGTATAATTAAAAAGGATTAGTAGTCATGGATAATTTAAATGAGCCATAAACTAGCTTAAGTAATATTGATATTGAAAATATACGAGTGAGTCTTAAATGAGCTTGAGGAATATTTGAGATTTTAAAGTAATATAGATAAGTCATATTAAGTAAGATTGATGTTGTAATTGAAGATTTATAATGAAAAGCCATAAATGAGACCATATGATTCAAAATGAATTAATAAAAGTTTAGATAGTAAAAAATGATTTAATAGGTGTTAAAAGAAATAACTATAATTGGTGAACCAGAGTTAAAATAAAATATAATTTAAGGTATAAAATATGGTCAATGAACCTATAAGGAGGTTAAAATAAGAGTTTTAAACATTGAATGTGATGAATATACATAATAAGATTAGGGTATTTGATAGTTTAATGAAGTCCAAATTGGTTTGGGTTATGAACAAAGAATAATTGAGATGATTATATAAAGGAGGCTAAATCAAAATATGAATGAAGATGATTGTAATAATACAAATAATATAATTAATTTAAAGTATAAGTGATGAATGTTTGAGATGAATGAGGAATTGGATTCTTAATCAAGAGATACTGGGAATAGGACAATGATAGTTCAATGATTATATAAAAAAAATAAAAATAACAGTTTATCTATTGTTTAGAAAAAAGAGAAAAAGTGTATTAAACTAAGGATTTATTAAAGAATTGATGTGTTTATAAAAATGTTAAAGATGTGAGGATTGCTTGTTTAGTTTTGGCAAGCATTAATAACTATGATGATGAAATTGTGTATGTTAATTGTGTGATTCTATTTGTTTTTTAGGTACTTTCTTTTAAAGACTCAAACTTAAATAAAGTGATACTGAGACACCTGATTTTTATATTCAATAAAAACTTGTAATGTCTGATAAAAGTTTTGTAAATAAATTTTTATACATACAATCAAGAGTGTTGTAACCTTATGATTTTTGTATGTCAAAATATATATCAAAGTATTTGTGGATGAAATTAATGGATGTGAAATTAGAGACCATCTTTATGATAAAAAAAACCTTTGAATTTCAAGTGCATGACAATTAAAAAATCACCCTTATTTTTATTTTAAGGTCATATCTAGTATTCAATGTTTACCTCGATTTGGTACCAATCTTACAGCCTATATCAAAATAGTACTTTACCCTTAGATTTCTAGTCAACTACTAAGCCTTGACATATTTTGAGAAGAATTGGCTAGCACTAGTTTCGAGTGACATTTCTCTATTGATAAGATATATAGGTGTTCCAATGATATCTATTAGACTGACTCATTCTAATTGTAAGCCATTGGTGGAGTAGATTCTCTCTAAGATTAAGTCGTAGACCTCAGCTTCTCTTACTTATGTTCAACGTCTTCAACTAATCAAATCAGTTCTCTTTTCCATCTAAGTTTATCGGTCCTCCATGTTTATTCTCCATTGTTCTATTATTAAGAGGATAAAAGGGTATATTGACTGCCTTCCTTTGTAAATGTCACTCTCTCTACCACTCAAGGGCTAAGATGATGTGGGTCTATGTTGTTATCCTTTTAAGGAGGGTGACCTAGGAATAAAGAGGGCTCAAACTTGGAATAAAGCTATTATTCTCAAACATGTTTGGCAACTGCTATTCTCATATACAGATCCTTCTAGCATGCCAGGTCTTCTACAGTGTCCTCTTGGTCATGGAAGAAGATTATACTCAGTAGAGATTGGTATAAAGGGAAGTTTGTCTCTAGTATTAGTGACGAGACTACTACCTTTTTATGTTTAGACTATTGGTTGCCAGATGAACAACAATTATGCAACCTAGTGCCTTTCAGGGTGCTCACTTCTACTACACTATTGTGGAATGGTAAGGTCTCAGACATCATTGATAAGGATACTTGAGCTTTCTCATCGAGTAGACCAGAGCTCCAGCCTATTTAGGACTTGGTTACTTTTAACTCCAAGAGCACCTTACCAGACTATTATTTCTAGAATGGTCACTCATCGGCGAGGTTCTCCATTGACTTGGCATGGAAGGTTCTTAAAGATTCCAGACTCACAAACTTTATGCACCATCTTTTTTTGTTCTTAAGTTTCATCTTGAGACACCCTTTTATCTTGTGGCTTGCCTCTATAGGTTGTCTCAATACCATGGACATACTACATGTTTTTCTGATCATTTCCTCTTCGACATGTATCCTTTGTCGGTTACAGGTTGAAATATATGAACATTTATTCTTTCAGTGCCTTTTCTCTACTACAGTTTAGGGTGCTATCATGAGAATGACCCTTATAAGTTGACTTTCTTTGACATGACATCAGCTACTTTATTTGACATACATGCATTTGGAAAAAAAAGAAGAGGAATTTATACATCTACTTGCTCAGTTAACCCTTTTAGCCTTGATTTACTTCATCTGGTATGAGATAAATAACCGAGTCTTTCATCAGATTTATCAATCTCATTAGGATGTTTACAAGGACATTTTTGATTTGGTCCGATCTTGTTTGGTAGAGCTCAAACCAAGGTTTCACGTCTCAACTACTTTCAAGTCTATTTGGCACCTCAAAAACTCATGAGATATCATTGCTCTTGCTGATATTGAGATTTTGTTTAACATAGGTTCATATGTAATCAACCGGTTAACCGGCTCATATGTTGTTTATCTTCACAATCTACTTTTATTCATTTTCATATTTTTTTTAGCTTTTGCTTTTTTTTCTTGTTATTTTTCATCAAATAAACCAGGATAACAAGTATTTATACTTCTTAAGGTATATCTCTGGCACTCTATATAGTTTATTCCCTTGCATACAATTACTCTTATATAAAAAAAGAAGAAGAAAAAAGGATTGGACCAGCTTACGTCTCTCTCCTGACTACTATAATTATCGCGTGGGTCTCGAAACCTTTTGCATGTGAGCAATAGTTGTTTATAAATCATTATCTTGCTTCTATAAACAGGTCTGATGATCCTGCTTGTGCATGTGCTTCCGAGTTAAGACATGCAGTCTCTTATAAATCAAGTTTAGTATGCTTTGAAAGAGCTTTTTCTTGTTCATTGCTGGAAAGTCTCTCTCAGACAGCACATGGTCATGTGATGTTAGAAACGTGGGTCCATGTGAGCTCCGATGGAAAGACTGGATTAATTGTGTGTGTGTGTGTGTGTGAGAGAGAGAGAGAGAGAGGGAGAGAGAGAGAGAGAGAGAGGGAGAGAATCCATTCCCTTGCAATAAATTCTAATTACTTAGATCCAAATGGACCAATCATTGGTCCACATGCCTTGCAGTCATTCTCTTGCCACTAAGTAACAGCTTCCATCCCTACTCCCAAGATAATCCAATCCACCTCTAGTATTGGAGCAATCAAACAACTTTCAATTTAACCCTCTTATGAACCTCAGAAGTTCTTATTTTTGTTACATTTGTTAATGTGCTTGGCTGGATTTACTCTAATGACTTAGTATTACAGTCTACAGCTCCATATATGGTAAGAATTACAGTTCAAAGGGGAAAAAAAGACTACACTAAAAATTCCCACTGTGGTTGCACGTCTTAGTGGATCCTTGTCTTGATGACTGAAGCACTAAAGAAACCTCCTGTTGTCCAAACCTTTATTCAATATTAGATTGAATAATCTGAGAAGGCAAAGGAACAATTAGAAGATCCTTGTGAAACTACAATCTTAGCAGGAGGTGATGAGCGAACTGCTGTCAAATTAACCCCCTTTGACAGGTCAGGTTCTGGCCTTACGGTCTCAACGTGCCTAATCTCCTTCAGCATTGCAACAACATCCTTCATCATTGGACGATCATCAGCTCGAGTACTGATGCACAGGAATGAAACTGCTAATGTTTGGAGCATTTCGTGCATTGTAGGGTCAGCTCTTCCTCTAAGCTTTGAATCAAGGATGTCAACTGGATCTTTCTTGCTTGCTAAGTGTTCCCTAACCCATTGAACTAAGTGTGCACCATCAGGCAAAGTTGGGTCTAATGGATGCCTTCCTGTTAAAACCTCTAAAAGCACCACCCCAAAACTGTACACATCACTTTTCTCGGTAATACGATGCATCGATGCATGCTCTACAGCAAAAACAAAAATTAAGATTAATTCGACATTGCTAGTGATTTAGTGGAATCAAATTAACTGAAGAAATTAAATTAATTTGATTGAGCAAAAACGAACAAGTACCTGGAGCCATATATCCATAAGAACCAGCAAGTTGAGGTCTTGGACTTGGCTTGCATAAATCATCATCAGATTTGTTATATACCACTCTTGCTAGGCCAAAGTCAGCTAGGTAAGGTTCGTAGCCTGGTCCTAAAAGCACATTCATGGCTTTAACATCCCCATGTAGAATAGGTGGCACACAATCATGGTGCAGGTATGCAAGTGCGTGTGCCACACCTAACAAAACATCATATCTAGCTTCCCACTCTGCTCCTCCCTTGCCAGCACCATGAAGGAGGGAGCTCAAGCTTCCATTTGGGAGGTAATCATAGAAAAGCAATTTCAAATTCTTGTTTGAACACCAGCCCAGAAGCCGGACAATATTTCGGTGTCTGATTGAACCGAGTGTCCGAATTTCAGAATTGAATGCTCCAGACTCTTCTGGTGACCACATCTTCTTTACAGCTATCATCTCCCAATTTGGAAGGGTCACCCTGTACACAACTCCAGAGCTGCCAGTGCCTATGACATTAGATGATGTTAGATTTTTAACAATGTCGTTGACGGAGAATTCAAGCTTCTGATACAAATTCATTTCCCATGTATCATCTTTCATCAGCCCATGATTATCAACACGAGCACGAACTAGCATGTAGATTGTTAGTAGTATCAGTACCACACCAGCACTGAGAAGCACAGACATCAGTAGTCTCATCGCTGATCTAGGGTGTGCTCCAGGTCCCAAGTGGTCTGCTGGTGTTACTACACCTCCAGAAATGTAGAGTCCTTGATTCGAAGCAAAGTCACTTATCGGAAGCTTTCGAAAAAATGGGGTGTTAGGCAATTCACCAGAGAAGTCATTGAAGGAGACATTAAGGGAAACGAGGTTTTGGAGATTTGCAAGAACATCCAAGCTTCCTTCAAGCTTGTTGTGAGAGATGTCAAGTACTCCCAACTTGCTGAGATCAGAGAATTGCGATGGGATCTTGCCAGAAAACTGGTTGCAGCTTAGGTTGAGAGAGATTTCCAGTGATGGAATTTGACCAAGTTCCTTTGGAATTTCTCCAGAGAAACCATTGTCTCCAAGGTTAAGCAATTGTAGCTTACTGCATGACAATATCTCTGCTGGAATTCCTCCTGTAAGTTGATTCTTCGCCAAATTAAGCTTGGTTAATTCAACCAATGACCCAATGCTATGAGCCAGTGAACCTGTAAGCCTATTGTCTGAAACATCCACATACTGTAGGCTTTTAGGCAGAGTATCAGGTACAGAACCAGTGATCCCATTTGAATGGAGATCAAGAAACTCAAGATTTTCACATCCAGATACTGATGAAGGGATTCCTCCAACAAGAAGATTGTTGCTCAAATCAATGAAATTCAAACTCTTCAACTTTTCGATCTCCGATGGAATAGTACCTCCTAACCTGTTGCCATTCAGCCTCAACCTATACAAGTTGGTGCAGTTTCCTATATCAGGCGGTATAAAGCCCGATAATTCATTGGAAAGTATCAGTAGCTTGGTGAGATTTTGCAATCCGAAAATCTGCTTTGGTATTGAACCAAAAAGACTGTTATATGAAAGATCAAGAGCCTGAAGATTGACACACTCTGAAAGAGACTCTGGGATATTTCCTGTGAGATTGTTCTTCCAGGCAAAGAATAGAGTCAAGCTCTTTAGTTTGCCGATACCAGGAGGAATCTCACCGGAGATTCCATTGTTGTCTACTTCAAGATGAGTGAGATCTGTGCAGTTTGTGATTTCAACAGGTATGGTACCTGATAACTGATTAACACTCAGCTGAAGCTCTTCAAGCTTCAAAAGGTTTCCAAAGCTTCTTGGTATGCTTCCTGCTAGAAGATTCTCGGATAAATCAATGACTGTAAGCTCTGTGCAGCTTCCAATCTCATCCGGGATTGCCCCAACTATGCTGTTCTGCCACAAAAGCAGACTCTGAAGCTTGCTGAGTTCTCCAATTCGCCTTGGGATTGAACCGGATATAGAATTCTGATATAGATACAGGTTCTGCAACTCACTGCAATCTCCAATCGCTTCTGGGATAGCACCTGATAATAGTGTTGCGTAAATGGCTATAGTTTGAATCCTTTTCAGCATCCCAATTGATGAAGGAAGACTCCCAGAAATGCTGGTTTCGGCGAGGCCTAAAACAACCAATTCGGTGCAGTTTCCAATCTCCTGAGGCAGCTCACCCTTAACATTTTTATTCCCACCTGCTCGAAAAATCTGTAATCTTCTCAATGCTCCAATGCTCTGTGGAATTTCGCCGCTGAGTTGATTGTCAAAGAGAGTCAGATACACTAGACTTGAAAGGTTTCCAATATCAGAAGGAATGGCACCTTCAAGAAAATTTGTATTGAGAGACAAAGTTTCCAACTTCCTTAGTCTGCATATTTCCTCTGGGATTTCACCTGAGAGAGAATTATCACTAAGATCAATGAGAGTAAGCTCAAGATAATCTCCGAACGCTTCCGGGATTGCACCAGTAAGATTGGTTGATGAAAGGATAAGGCTCTTCAAGGATTTGAGAGGCTGAAAATTTGAAGGCAGGGGGCCTTGCAAATCTACTGCTTTCAAGTTTATCTCTATAATGTTGCCATCTGAGTTGCAATGGACCCCAAACCATTTGCATGGGCTTGAGTCTAAAGGGTTCCAAGAATTGAGTACATCTGTGGAGGTGTTTAAACTGTTCTTCCATGCTAAAAGGGCTTGGCCTTGTTCATCAATGGAGTAACAAGAACGAAAGAAAAGAGAGTTTATAGATAGAAGTAAGGTGAGGGAGAAGATACTGGGAGAAAATAAGAGATTCCTTAGAGGAGCAGGCATTGCTGCTGATAGAAGAGAAGAGTTGGTCTGTGTTGGGATTGTTGAGGGGGGAACCCCATGTTTTGTTTATAGAAGAAAAGCAGAAGATCTGGATCCAAGATCACCACCACCTTCTTTTTTTTTTTTTTTCTTTTCTTTATTATTAATATTCTAATTGACATAGCTGTAATTCAGACATGTTGATGCAGATGCACATTTGATTTTATTTAAAGTTATTACTGAATGAATTCTCTAATTTTTAATTTATAAATGATTTTTTTTTAATTTAGTATTTAATTAGTATCTCAAGATAAAAAAAGATAAAAACAATTTAGATAAAAAAAAAAAATATATGTATCATATATCTTCTCTGTTTTAAAAAAACATGAATTCACTCTAAAACAAATCGTTATAAGAAATATTTATTTTATATTTTTATCTTTATTTCTCCTACCAAATATATTTATATCTTTCAACTTGGGTTGTTTTTTCTTTTTCCCATCATCCATATTGGGATAGGAGCAGGACGGCAGCAATGGGGGGCAAGCAGGGGCCTAGCCCCCCTTGCAATATATATATATTTTGGGTAATTAGATAATTAAATAATAAAAAAGTGTTATATTTTTTTATTTTAAAGAGATGGGCCTCTTAAATTAAGTGTGATTTTATTTTTGATTTTTTTAATTTACTCTTGACCTACATGGAAAAGAAAAAAATATAAATGCATTACTTTGTAAAATAAAAAACAGAGTCACTAATTTACCCTAATATAAATCTTGCCGCCGATAAAAAACATAAATCACGAGTAAAATTTTTCTATAAAAAGATTGAAGCAGAGCTACTAATTAATTTATCTTTCATCAAACAAAACAATGTAACTTAAATTTAAAATATATTTTTGTTTTGTTTTGAGATGTTTGTTAATAATTTGATGAGGTTTTTTTTATATAATTCTATCATTTTTGCTTCTTTTTTTTTCTCAGATCTGCTGGTTCTATCAATTGTTTTTTGAATTCTTGTTATAGTGATTTTTTTTTAATTAATTAGATATATTTTATTGGTTTGTTTTGATTATGCTTGGATTTTTTTTATGTTTTGTTTTTAGCAAAGCCATCAAAATTATCAAAAAAAATTTTATGATATATGTTTTGATTTTAGGTTGAGCCATGAACAAAATAAGAAGAATTGATTCTTTTTTTGAAAAAAAAATATTGATAACTCAGTACAGCCTACCGAACAAGCTTTTTCAGCAATAAAGATTGTTAAAACAAGACTTCCCAATCAGATAAATGATGATTTTCTTGTAAATTATTTGATTGTTTATATAGAAAAAGAAATTGCTGAAAGATTCACAATTGATATGATAATCGATGATTTCTATTCTATGAAAGAACGACGAGCACAATTAAAATAAATATGTAAGAATCATTCTTTATTATTTTTTGCTTTATTTCAAAGTTTATCAAACATAAATAATGTTTCGTTTTAACTAATGTTTCTTATATACTTTGTATGTTTATATTTGATAGGTATAAAGATCAACAATATTAAAGTGATGGATACATTATAAAGATGGAATTAACTTCATTGCTTTGACTTAATTTGGTATTGCTCCAAATCTTTTACCTTATACAAAAGTCATTATATGTTTGTAGTAAGTTATTTAAATAAAACTAAATTATGTAGGTTTTGTTTCACAACTCATATATAATAAATTAAAATAAATATTATATCTTATTATATTAATTTTGGCCTCCCCTAACAAATAATCCTAACTCCGTCCCTGGATAGGAGGATTCATGATCATATACTGTGCTAACCCTAAACCCTAATGTGTAAAAAGCTGCTCATTTTTTTACCAAGAGTAACTCCCACCAGAGCAGCAGAAGAAAAATCTGGTGCTGAATGACTTGTTAACCAAATTTCCCTTTTAAAGATTCACTTTTTAGAGTTATTCATTCTTGTTTCCTCTTTTCAAGTCAAGTTGAACCATCTTGCATGCACTTTTCTGGTCACATAACAGCTACAAGCTTACAAGAACAAGGAAATTAAATCTCCAAAGATTTTTTTTTATTGGCTTATATTATGGTTAAAATCAAAGAGTTTGCATCTCTAGGGCGCCATGGTTGATTGATGGATTTCTAAATTAGATTGTGATAGCCAGCTGCCTTAAGATCAAACCAACTTGACACAGGAACCATTGGATATGCATCAATTTGCTGAGGATTCCATAAATCAAGATATGATCGTTTCTTCTTTAATAATAAATCCAAGACAACTGAAGAGGGTGGTCCATCATGTTGTGTGGTCACAGTTGCTGAGTTTATCATACGTGCTGTTACTTGCAGTGTTTTAATGGCTTTTCAGTGCTTTTAGCAGCTCAGCCTACAGTTTATTCACTGGGTTTTCTACGGTTTGATGTGATTAACCAATCTTAAGTACAGAATCTTATACAGTAAATAGATTAATGTATAACAACTTATGCTACCCAACCCTTAAGAAGTTGGCTCTTATATAGTAAATAGATTTGATATTAATTAATAAAAAATTAAAAAGGGAATTTTATTATACCAATCCTCTCATAACTTTTTTTTTTTTGTGGATTCGAGAAAATCTCATCCTCGAAAAGCATATTTTATGGGTCTAGGTGAGCGAGTAAAACCCCGGTTGTCCCAGACTCTTACAAGAGGTGCACACCCTAATTCGAACTCGAGACCTGCTGTGCAGATCTCAAACCCTTTATCATCACGCCACGTCCTTTGGGGACCGATCCTGATCATAACAGTATTCACTAAAAGTGTTTTTTTCTTTCATTTGATTTTTTTTATATTTTTTTAATTTTAATTTTTAACATTAGATTTATTGAGGGGTTAAACTTCGTAATTTTATTCAATCTACTTATTATGAAATTATCTTAGTCTTATGATCCGGACCACAAGTTTGATAAATTAACTTAAGTTTTTTTCCCTTTGTCTAATTGATTTTCTTTCTCAATTTTATCATTCAACATTAGTTTGATTAAGAATTAGATTTCATGATTTATTTCAGTTTGTTTTTTATGATGTATTCCCGTCTCTTAACTCAAGTTACAGGTTTTGGCGATCTAATTAAACACATTTATAATCAAAATATATTTATTTTATATTTTCATTTTATTTCTTTAACTAAACAAATTTATATCTTTTAATATATATATATTTGTTAATTACGAGACACTAATAAAATGCAACGACGTTAAATGAAGTCTTAATGATTGGAAAGGACAACATGAAATACACGGACTTAACTAATTAATTAAGGATTTGTTAATTGCCACTAATGATAGGTCACTAGTCATGTGCCATAACAGTTTGCTACCAGTCACGGGCTGGATCTAGAAAAAAAAAATTAGTAGAAGCACTAATTAATAATTAACTTTCTTAATTTATCTTTGTTTTCTTACCGAGGAACATTCTCTTTTATATATGCCAAGTTTAATTACTCGGTATTGTAACCGTTAATTATTTTTTAATTTGTTTAAATACAAACAAATTGAATATGTAAACTTTTTTTTATAAAACTGTGCTAATTAGCAATAATTTATTTATCAAACATGAAAAACAATTTTCATATCTGTAATTTCCATTTACTTTCATTTATTTTTTTTAGAACTATTATCTAGTTGAATTTAATAAATTTTTATTCTATAGATTTAAACCTAGAAATTCAATAATTATTGTTTTAGTTATCGAATCTATTTTTATTTATTTAGATTCAATTTTCATGTACTATGAAATTAAAATTATAATGATAATTCACTATCATTAGTATAAATGAAAATACATTTTCTTAATTAACAAATTTTTTTTAAAAAAAGTTAAATACTAGCCTTATATAATTATGCAACTATAGATTTAAGCCTGCAGACCTTTAATTTTCATATGCTTAACTTAATTTTGACAGGAAGCCGGTCGAGTAGATCAATATATAGTTGTACAAGCTTGAAGATTAATTGAAGGAAGCTTCTTAATTAAATGATTAATTAGTTGCATAACAAACTCAAAATGCATATATGGTGACAAATAACTTTTTTAGATAGTGAGATTTACTTGGATATACACTAATATTCCTCTTAATTAAATCATTGTTATAAGATATACACTAGTTAAATACGACAATCTATATATATATATATATATATATATATATATATATATATATATATAGTGACTTGGTATAATTTTGGCTAAATTTATGAAAATCTATAATATTTTGTTTTTTAATACTCCGGGTTTAATCTTAGCTCGGTTAATGATAATATTTAAAAAAAATTAAAAACAACATCTTTTCATGATGTTTTTTAATGAATTCTTCATAATTTATAATGGCAACATTTGTTTAGAAAAAACTATAGAGAATAATTTATAATTTACTCATGAAGATGAAAAGGAAAGAATTAGGGCAAGAAATTTTCGGGGTGGAAAGTGAGGATCTATGAGCCAAACATGGAGAAAAACAAAAGGACGACGACGTACAAACAATATTAATGTTTGGAAATGTGTTTGAGTTTGTATTTTTAAAAATTTTGAATTTTTTTTATTAAAATTTAATATGATTTGTACGTTTTAAATTGTTTTGATGTGCTGATGTCAAAAATAATTTTTTAAAAATAAAAAAATATCATTGACATATATTTTGACATGAAAAATTATTTGAAAAGCATCCATAACTACACTACCAAGCATGCTTTAAAAAAGAGACAAAAATAATAGATACTTAGATAGATAAATTATATCCTCACCTTTTAATCCTTGCATGAAAGGCAACCTGAAAAGGGTTCCCTGTCCTAGAAATAAAGGGTCCATTTGTATGTTTTTTAATGAATTCTTCATACCCATCCAAATAGGGTGATATTGTAATTTCCTCACCTAGAAATTAATTAATAATGCAAGTTAAACGCTAAGAAAAAAATGACAAAAAAAAAGAGGCTTAATTAATTAAGATCATTAATACTGAGAATTAATTTAAGATTTAAAGTAATATTAATGTAGAATAAATTGTAAGCCTTATTGATGATTATTAGACGAAAAAAGGGGTTTTAATTTGGTGATTTGATATTATGTATATTTGAAGATTTAATTGTACGTGGGAATAAATC
The DNA here is from genome assembly GCA_015852605.2 of Populus deltoides. Lineage (NCBI taxonomy): Eukaryota > Viridiplantae > Streptophyta > Magnoliopsida > Malpighiales > Salicaceae > Populus > Populus deltoides. Next base: position 20,324,982 of record CM027580.2, read on the forward strand.
TATAAGAGAGCACAGAGTACTCTTATTTAATTCAATTATTTGACATAATAAAACAATAATTTTTATTATTTACATGTGAAAATTAAGGACTCCATTAATTGTATTGGTAATTAACTCCCAACCAAACCTTTCAATTCTTCATGTTTTTTCATTTATTTACAGAAATAAAAATTATTGACAAAGCAATCATTGCTCTTGAAAATATTGTCGAGTCTCATCATCATCACATGGACATGATCTCATGTAATATTCTTGAGATATTGAAATCCGATCGATCAAGCAATGTCTTGGCATGCATCGACCGACCGAGATGGAAGGGCACATGACTTGATCTAATTAATTAAGATATATTCTTGGGTATTTTTATTGCCATAAAGCATATGTTTCCCTTCCCCTCGTGGTGCAAGCTTTAATTAATTGATTTTTTTTTGTCAGTTTTGGTTTTGGCATGGATAGTTGCACATGAGAGGGAGGGAGGGAGGGAGGGAGTGAGTGAGTGAGTGAGAGAGGAATGGATGGTGACTTATCTTAAGGGTATGTATAAAAGATTATGAAAATAAAATAGTGATGGATGGGCGTAGTGGTGATGAGGTTGGTGGTAGTGTTAGTTGTAATAGTATTTAGTGAATATTATGAATTAGTAGTGTTAAAGAAATTACTTCTCCTTTATTCATGATATTAAAATATTTTTCTATAGATCGACACTATTCTATTAGATGAGATTTCAAGATATAATTTATATTATTTCTTAACACACATCCTCAAGTGACAGACTTTGAACTTGAAATTTGTACAGTTATCTTGTGTTTTAATTTTTAAATATTATAGGGGTAGTGAGATTCGAGCACATGACCGCTTGATCAATAAAACTTTGATATCATATCAAAAAATCATCTCAACTTAAAGTTTAAGTTACTAAATAAGATTCCAACATATAATTTATATTATTCTCTAACACTTCTCGTAAAACAAATAAACAAGTTATAAATTTTCAAATTACATGTTCAAAAGCATAAACATAACTTTCTCTATTGTAAGTTGATCGGAAATTAAGTAGAAAGGGAAGATGAGATCTTTTTCAAAACATCCCAACTTAGAACAAGAGGATGAACATAATTATTTCATACACAAATTGATGCATTGATATAATTCGATCGAGGGTCAAATCAAATCAAAGAAATTGTATTGTATGCCTATATGACACATGTACATGTACATTTCTTGCACAACATAGTAAAACAAGAACATGTTCACACTTGAGCGAGCAAGCAAGAAAAGAGGGGAGAAATTGGAGAGAGGGGGAGTAGGGAGGTAGATGGGTCGATTAGACATTGGATTTGTGAAAAGAGGTGGAGCCTCTGGTCTACCAAAGAGCTATATATCAATAGACTTTCTTGGTTGGTACACGATCGGCCACACGTGCATGGATGATTTAATGGGGGGGATATGAACCCTAGCTAGGATGTATTTTATCTTTTTCAAGACCCTTAATAATACACTATGATGAATCCAAAACAAGATTTGGCATTTGCTGAATTGAAATCCCATCAATTAAATCCCTAGGGTCCATAGCCCTCCAAAAGAAAATTGCCTATCCATTCATGGATTAGTTGCTCATGCATATAATTTTAGCTCACTCATTGATTTTCTTGGTTGGCCTTCAAGTCTCAATATTAGACTACTTGACTCTTAATAATTTGCCAAATCTATATATATATATATATATATCCTACATGCATCTTGACAATTATATTGTTTTTTTTTTTTTTTTGTTAATCATTTCCATCCAAAATCCCCAATAAACTACCATGTTTGTGAGAAGATATTCTAAAACACTATTAGCTAGATCCCGCCCTGAGAAATTTACGAACTACATTAAAATCCAAAAAAAAAAAAAATTACTATATTCATTTTTGTTTAAGTTGTGTTGTGTAATTAATAAAACAATATGAATAAGCATTAGTTTATTTTTCTCTAGCTCTTGTTGTCATCTCAAACAATATCTGACAAATTAAAATGATTCAAATTAAAGTTCGATTAAAAAAAATGCATGGAGGAATTCCTTTTTGGCCTCACAAAAGCTAGTGTGTGATCTATGAACCTGTTGATTTGTGGACATTTGAAACATTAGAGAAAGGAATCTCTCCTGGCTTGAAGAAAAGAAAGGAATAATCTCCCTTAATTTGTCGCAGCTTTATATATTAATTAATTATCTATAATAATCTATCATAATATATATATATATATATAGTAGGTCATTTAGCTTTATTTACAAAAGAAATATGTTGATAACATTTATATATCATCGTGCATGGTCATGATTAAATCTTTTATTAATTTAGAAATCAATGCTAACCCATGATTCAAAAAAGACATATTTAATTAGTATATAGGTACTGATTTGGACTTTGAACAAATTAAAACGCATTCAAAGATGAACTTGGTGCTTTTTTTAATTTAATCCCAAATTCCAAGTCATCTCCAATAAGATCCATTCCATTAAGAATATTAATTAATATTTATTTATATATATATATGATCATAACAAGAGATCTTAGATCATTTTTTTTCCTTTGATTATTTCTTTCTTCTTCTTTTTTGTTTTGTTATTTTTGTTGAATTGCTCAAGCCAAGAACTTTGCGTTTAATTAGTGTCATATAATAGAAAAGACATGCAATATTTATATATAAATATATATAATAAAATAATATAAAAAAAAAAAATGTGAAAAATCCAAACACTAGTAGTAATAAAAAAAACCTTCAAACCTAGTTAGTTTTGATGATAGTTTTGGCTTCAACATTTTATTTCAACCTTGTGTGTATATTTTATACTGTGATAAATATCAACCCTTCACTTCACTTCACTTCACTTCACTTTTGACCCATTTGCTTTTAGCTTTGTTTTTTCCAACTTGCCTTTTGCTTTCAATAATGCCCTTTTAAAAAACCATGGCTCTGTCATGTACAAGACTCTAAGAGGTCAAATCCATGTCCCCATTTCGAAGTTTTGATGACCTAATCTTCCTTAATTTCAGGATTTTGTTCACAAATCCCTTTAATTTTCTATATCTCTTCATGTTTATTATACGAGTGGTAAAGTTGGATTATGCTCTTGGACTGCCTTGCCTAAATTAAGCACAACTAGTGTTTGCATTTCCAGCCTACTAATATAATGAGGGTCAAGAGTCAAAAATCCAAGTGTTTAGGCTTTTCTTTCCTCAATCTTTATCATTTGGTTAAGCCCACAAATCCTATATAGTATAAGATTCATTTATGTATTATTTAATTCTTTACTATCTTTTAATTAAACATTTTTTAAAAATAAAATTATGAAATCAGTGATAAATAATATTTTTCTAAGGAAAAGAATAATTAAAAATTTAAATTTGATATGCATAGAGAGAATAATAAAATATGTTATATAGTTTTTTTAAAAAATTATTCTTTTGATTTTAATTTCATTTTTTAAATTCTATTTCAATCAATACTATTTCTCTTCAAATACACATAGCACATGAACAAAATTATATGTGAATAATGTGGCAGACTTTGAATTTCACTCTCCTTTTCTTTTTTTAAGAGTTCAGACTATAGAGTAAAGGCAACCAAAGTATTCAAGCTGAAAGCTGCAATTCAGGAACCTGCCTCACAGTTCCTACTTTCTAGATACACTAGCAGAACAAGAAGCCAAGGAAAAGGAAAGATATACAAGGGAAAAATGAGCATGGCAGCCAATGTCAACTCCCGAAACGTCTCATCACTGATGAGGTCAGGGAAGATGAGAGGAATTTCAGCCCAGCAGATCCACCAGGGAAGTAGGAAATCGCATAGTATGCAAGGGCAAGAACCTGCATATTCAATGAAAACAGCAGAAAGGGTAATCTTTGGTGTTTCAAATCATGTTTGATGGATGCATCTGGCAAATTCCAGTACTCCTCTTTCCGAAAGATATTTACTTCAATCATGCACAAGAGTTAATCTACTCTTCTAATGAAATAAGGACATAATGAAAAACAAACACAGATGAACGGCAATAAAATCAGTATCTCGAGCCAAACTCTCATAGCAAGACATGAACAGATGAGATATAAAGAGAGAAACTGTCTGGTGGTAGCTACCTGTATCACAGAGAATAGCACAGATAGAATATAGCTGTGAAGCACCATGGAAACATATAGGGTACCCACCATACTGCCTATGAATCCCAAAGTAAATGGAAGCCTCTGTAGAAAAATTGAAGAGAAGAAAAACGGATTAGAAGTGCACAGCCACAATATAGAAAACAAACATGCAATGCAAATTTCTAATGGAGGCATAGCCAGTACCTCTTTTGATGACATGTGAGCAAGTTGATTCTTAGGACCCTTGAGTGCAAAGAATGACGCAATGATAAAGCCACAACCAAGTGTAAAACAGATAGCAAACTTCTGGGGCACGAGTACTATGACAGGAAGGAACAGGGCAAATGAAGTGAAAACAAAGAACACGCCTGTTGCTAGAAATAAACCAAAATACATAAGAGCTTTTCCTGAAGGGATGTTACTGGTGGCAGACTGGAAGTTCCCACTCACACCTTTAGAAACCCTGGATAGGCATCAAAAGAAGAAATACAAGATTTATCACCTTCTTCAAAATTTTCCTTTCAATTGAGCTTAGATTGAATGTGTTAAGAGTTTGCGATAAGAAGCAAGATAAAAAAAAATTAAATAAATAATAATAATTGCATTTCCTTGATATTCACCAATGAAATCATTTCGCAATGCAGGTTGTATTCAAAATTTCAGACATAACATCAAGGCACAACGAAATACAATAGATGATATGATATAAGTGAACACTTCCCTCACTGATGAAGTACTGTGGTGCAGTTGGTGGCATATTCATACTCATATACTAATGGAAATGCCAAGGTGCAATTATTGGAGATTAATCAATCATAGAATTCAAATACCCTGCCAGAGCTAAAGCAAACACGTTATGCATTTCAATATTGATCGACAAACTCCTATGGATTCCACATGACACTACTGCATGACTAGAGTAATCAAACCCTGGTCCAGGAGATTCTTTGTGTTGTAACTAATAAGAACTTTCTCTGATCGGCAAACTTTTTCATACCATGCAACAAATGCTTTTGGTTAACATCTAAACTGTGAAAAAAGGGTCATCTGATAGCATTCATCCACTGGAATATTACCATCCAATCAGAAAACCTAAGATAATTGATTTTAGTACACACTACAATAAAATAACATCTCATCTTCTATTTCGACTGAAATTCGTCAATCCTTCCAGCAGCTAATAGAAATTACATCGCAAAAGGATACTTGGAATAAGTGAAATGGGAGAGATAAGTCAGCAAAGGCACGCAGCAATGGACAAGTACTAGAATAAGCTCACTCACATTCATTGCATAAAAACAGCATACTAGAAATACAGAAGCCATACAAGTTACAACCCAGTTAACTTGCAACACTCTAAATTACAATAAATCCAAATCTCACCCCACAACCATTATATCTTCCATCAAATCATAAGTCAATCTCCTCAAATCAAAATCAAAGCCCACAATCACACTCATCTATATAAACACACACACACACACACACACCCATAAAGTTCAATTCTTTTTACGACTAAAGATTTGCCAAAATTACTCCTATGAATGACATAAAAAAGAAACCCACAATTAAATCCACCTATATAATCACATAAATACATATATAAAGTCCAATTCTTGAGTATAAAGCTGCTTTCTTTTTGCATATGTTTACACATTGAAGGTGCCTAAAACCCTCTAATCAACAAAATCAAGACATCTCACAGTTAAATTTCTCTATATAAAAACAGAAAAATACATAAATTTCAATTCCCGAAAATAAATATTCTTTCCTTCAGTTTTTTTTTTTTTTCCTTACACATTGAAGGTGCCAGAAACAGTGTCATTAGCAGAGCGAACAGCAGCTTCAAGATCAAAGCTACCGATGCTGGCTAATCCAGTAGAGGATTCATTTGAATTGCTTGTTGCTGCATATGAGTTCCAATCAGCCAACAAAGAAGATGCGGGCTTTTCTTGTTGCTGATCTTCTCCACTGCTTGAGAACCAACTCTGCATTGTTTTTATTGAAACAAAAGACAACCCAATTGATGATTTTTGTAAAGGTTCGAGAATTTTGAGAAAAGAAACGATCTTGATGTTGTCTTGATGCTTATCAGTTCGGTGAAACAGTGGAGGTGAAATGGTATTTCCGTTTGAAGCTTAGAAGTCAAGGGAAAATGATGGTTTTCAAAGAAACGATGCCGTTTGAACTGTTGGTCAGTAACGGCGAGCCTGGTGAAGGGAAGTCAAAGTGATTTTGACATAGCTACTTCACAAGGGATCAGTACGGAGGTTAAGTAATTACTACCTCTTTAACTCGCAAAAAATTTAGATATGTAGACTTTTCAATATATATTTTATATAAAAAAATTGAAATACAAGTTAAAAAGTTTGTAACTCTTTTAAGTGTCACTTAAAGAATTGAATTTTAAATGTGATTAAATCTTTAAAAAGACTACAAAAATAAAGCAAAGGTAAACCCCCTTTATTTATAATTCTAAATATGAGAATTTAATGTGAAAACAAATTTTTTTAAAATACCCATCTACTCATATTTTTAAAAAAAACTTTTAAAGAAATAAGATAAATGTAATAAGAATAATATATGAAATAAAATAAATTGAATTTTATCTCATCCAAACACGTGGATTTTTGTAGAAATAAATTGAAAGTAAGGAGAGTAATATAAAAAAAATGAATTAAATTTTATCTCTTTTAAACATGCAAATTCAATTTATTTAGTAATTGAATTCAAATCAAACACTTTAATTAAATTCAATTACAGTAGAGAATTGATTCCAAACAACCTGATAAGGATAGCCCAGCTTCATGATCTAGATTATGGATTTGCCTTGCTAACTCAAATTGATTCGAAGTTTTTACATCATTTTATCTCATTTTATTTTTATATAAAATTTGACCCTTATTTTTTTAATTTTTTTTTTTTTTTTGCTTTAGATCCTTTTTTTAAATCAATTTTTTTTAATTTTATCCTTCAACATTAGATTGTTGAAAACTAAGCTTCATAATTTTTTTTCCAATGTGATGATCCTTGTCTCATGACTTGAATTATAAATATAAAATGTTAACCCAGATTGAAATTGGTCATTTTTTATATTTTTTTACACCGATTTTCTTTTTTCATTTCAACTTTCAAATTTGAGTATATTAAATATTAAACTTCTTGTTTTATTTACTTTTCATGAGGACGGCTAGCCTCACGATCCAACTCATGAGTTTTTCATATTACCTTGGATTGGCTCGGAGCTTTATTTTTTTTATTTAAGTTTTTTTCAATTTCATCCTTAGAATTCAGCTTTATATTGTTCTTTTTCTTTTGGCAAGTGTTTTTTTTTTTCCACATGAAATCACTATCACCTTTTCTCTTTAGATTCAATAGATTTACTATCATTGCTTTTTTTATCTATAATTAAATTAAACCATCTTATTGGATTTGGTAAGGTCTATAACTCGAGTCATAAGTTTTTTTTTTTCACTTTAAAACGCGCTAGTAGTGCTTGATATAAATTTTTTTTAGGTAATAAGAAAAATCAACTTGGTTTGAAACACGAACCACTTATCTAATGTTACATTGTTTATGAAAGATTTCTAGTCCAAGTGCAATTCTATTGTGTTGTTTGTTCAAGTTATATATAAACCATAAGATTTCTAATTGAAGTGCATTATGCGTATTTTTTGAAAAAATAAAACTGATAGGGTTGGGTTTAAACTCGGCACGATCATGAATTTATTGAATCGTTTGTGTGTGTGTGAGTACAATACATGACCCGAAAAAGAATGTTAAAATGCTTTGAAATCAAAATTTATTGTTCAAATAATAAAAAAAAACACCAATTGATAATCTTGGTTGCAATAAATCAACTAAGAGGAAACTGGAATAAATAATAAGAAACTATAATCCATGTGCAGTCTAAAATTGATTTTTTGTATAAAAATAATATAGTTTAGTAAAAAAAATTAGAGAATAACATAGGCTGGAAAAGTATTTCGAGCTATCTATCATCCGATCATATCTCTCTTCTCGGAATGCTCCACAAGAATGAGTAAGGTTTCTCTCATTTCGAGCTCAAACCAAACAGCTTATAAGAGAAGGCCTCATGCATCTCCTTGTCCATAAAAGTGACTTCTGTGCTCCGAGAAAGCCCAGATTTATCATTGACGAACCGGGAAAGACTAGCCCTACTCCAATAAAACCCACTTGATCCTGCACCAGTACGTGATTCTGTTGCATGGGGGAACACTTAAAAATGATAATATTTTGTCATTCTGCAAACACCCAAGAGTTATAGATTGTTCATTATTGCCCTTGTACGAGGTCTGATAATATTTTGTCATTTATGCCTTCACTGTCATGCAAGTTGGTTGAAGCATAAATACTCCTCGATAATATCCGATCATCGCAAAACATTCTCTCTTATCAAACCTATGTATCTCTACACTTCATTTCTTCTTCTACATCACATCGCAGATACTCTATAGACCTTTTTTTATCCTCCAAATTTACTAATTTAATCATCAAATAATCTCCTGTGCCATGCAAAAACTTGTTTCTGCAGGTGAACGTAGACCATAGGCCCATTACATCATCATAAAGACCATCAATCTATCGTAAACGAAGCAAGCCCAAGGCTCTTCTATATGAAATCTGAAATCTAAATTCCTCATAATTATGTATCTTTGAGCATTTTGCTACAAGAAAATGACAAAATCCTTCAACCCTTGTACTCGTTAACAATTTATCTCTAAGAAATATATACCAAAAGCAATTGATTAATTAGCAATGTAAGGAGGGAGAATACAATTAGTTATACATTACATGCATGAAATCACCAGCCCCATAAACAAGGAGAAGCCTAGTACTTGTACCCCTTCTCAAACAAGCTCTCTGAAGCCAACCCACCAGTACCTCCTCCAGCATACTTGCCTAGAGTTGCATCTGAATTCCCCTTGCACCTAACCAGGAATACCTCTTGAGCTTTCTCAACGTTCTCCTTCTTTCCAGCCCATGTTTTGAGTGTGCTTTTTTGCAATGCTCGGCCGAAAGAGAATGATAGAGTCCATGGTTTCAACACCTCAAGCTTATTCATTGCATTGAGGTTCAGTGTTGCTTCCTCCTCGCTTTGCCCGCCAGACAAGAACACAATGCCTGGTACAGCTGGTGGAACGGTTCTGCGTAGCGCGGTCACTGTGAATTCAGCAATCACCTCAGGTGTTACCTTTAAGAATCAAACCCTTTGAAGATTAATCAATAATCGAAGACAAGTATGACAAGCTGAATTATGCTAAGCAGTGATGTTGGTATTTTGATCATACCTTTGGGCTATCAGAGCCTGGAGTCACCATGTTAGGCTTGAGGAGTGTGCCTTCGAGAAGAACATGGTGATCATTCAATGCCTTGTAAACAGCTGCAAGCACAGTCTCAGTTGCAGCAGCACATTTCTTTATGTCATGAGCCCCATCAGTCAGAATCTCAGGCTCCACAATAGGCACCAGACCATTCTCCTGGCAAATGATAGCGTAACGAGCCAACCCTTGTGCATTCTGCTGGATAGACAATTCAGATGGCTCAGTTGGGCCAATCTTGAGGACAGCACGCCACTTCGCGAATCGCGCACCGGCCTTGTAGTATTGCTGGCAGCGTGCTCCGAGTGAATCAAAACCTTGGGTTGTAGTTTCACCATTAGTCCCGGCTAATTCAACTACACCCTTGTCAACTTTGATTCCAGGAATGACATTGTTTTCTTGGAGGACTTCAACAAATGGTTTCCCATCAGAGGATTTCTGGTAGAGGGTTTCTTCAAAGAGGATGACACCAGAGAGGTAAGGTAGGGCTTTGCCGGATTTGAATAGGAGTTCACGCAGGGCTTGGCGGTTGGACTCGATATTCTCAACATTTATGCTTGATAAACGCTTGCCAATGGTGCCTGTGCTCTCATCTGCAGCCAAAATGCCCTTCCCTGGTGTGGCAATGTACTTGGCAGTCTTGATCAGCTCATCTGGAGTAAACAATGGAAAAAACCAACCACCTTAGAAGCTATATAACGCTTGAGTAGATAACCGATACATTAGCATTTGAAGCTTCAATAAATGTGTACGCATGCATTTAGAGTAGGGAATCTGTCAAACCATACACTATGACTCATTGCCCCATACTCACAAAACTAGATGATTTTGTGTTGCAAGAGGTGAATTTTCAATCATTTGCATATGAAAGTCTACAACAAAGGCAATTAAGTTAAACTGGATATATATTCGCCACTGAACTAGTAGCTCAACCACATCCATATCCCACATTCCTGAAGTGATTTCGCGTTCGAGCCTCTCTTCTGTAACCAACAAAAGAACATGGATATGCATATATCCATAGCTGCAAAGGAGAAGGAAATTCTCTGCTGTAGTGCCTCCAGCTTTCAGTGGTGATGAATTCGTAGTCAAAATGTTGCCTTGAAGTGAGCTTGAGTGCTCGACATAAGCTCCACGGAGTTCAAAAGGTAGGCCATAGAAAAGAGAGGGAGAGGGAGAGAGGTGTAATACCTGCATACTTTCCAACAAAGGCCGACATGCTAAAGCTTTTTCAAGGATGGATATTGGATAAAGAATGACGAATAGAGAAAAATGCGAAAACAAGCTTTCACAAGCACCTCTCTATATAGATCATCTTCAATAGAATATACCAAAAGAAATCCACCCCACAAATCTCAACGCGTGTCAAAAGATTGGCCCAACACAGATTATCATCCTTGGATAAAGCAATGGGTGATCATTGTCTCTGCCAAGTGGCATTTCTTATTATTATATCTCAGCTTGTGCACCCTAAAGAATCATGTGGAAAAGCTCCTCCCTCATCTGCAGCTTGCTCCCTCCAAAATTTGAAGAGGTAGATGCTAACATCTTTGTCTCAACCAATAATTTTTAACCATTAATGTCAATGTCCCTTCTAATTCATTTCAACTTCATTTTTTGATAAATGCCCTACTATAGTAGAGGGGAAGAAACAAAAGGAAAAATGCAGCCTGGGAGAGAAAATCTGCAAACCACAATAACAACAAAGAATCAAGATAGGATATTCAAACCCTAACTGAACCAAAATAAAGGTTCACCATAAAATTTTATCACCATATATGAGATAAAATATCTGGGTTCACAGATACATATATTAATGGGGAGGCTGTCACCACCAAGTTCCAAGTAGGTGCCGTAATCACCAATCACTTTCCTCTGAGCCATGCAAACTGAGTAACTTTTTGGTTGTGGATTTATTGCACTTTTTTTTTCCTTGGAGAAACCCTCTGCACATAGAACTGAGGTGGTGACAGAGAATCAAACACCTCCTCTGTGACTCAGTTTTGTTTTTTAAAAAATAAACATATAGAAATGGAAGGAAGAAACTATTGGTTTGATTTGAGTCAAAATTTGTTCAAAACTGAAAGCGCACAACTCAGCACATAAAGAGTTCGGCAGGTTCGGCTGCTCGCTCTCTGCAGATTAATCAGCGCAGCCCTTAATATCTCTATTGTGTATGGGGCACCACTAGTTCGTCGTCGTCGTCTGTGCCAAAATATCTATCTCCAAACTCACCCATGCCAGGTATGACACGGAAATCTTCATTCAAGCCAGTTTCAATCTCAGACGTTACAATCTTTATTCTTGGGAATCTTTTGCAGACCACATGCACTCCCTGGGGTGCCTGGTGGAAATAAACATCATATTTGTAAGCAGAGAACTGGAAAGTCCAAAATTAATGTCTACTGATGAGTCACGTAAAGATGAAACCAAAAATTCGATCTCGCTTACAGATATGAGATTAAGAAAAATGATATTGGATTCTGGCACACCCTTGCTAATAAGTAAAGAAATGGCCTGAACAGCTGAATTGCCTGAACAAAAGGTAGAAAGTCATGTTAATACCAATAAGCAGTGCGAGTCAAATATTCAGTCAGGTAATTTGCTATAATATTCAGATTCAAACTTGAATTAAATATAGAAGCTACTATCTTTTATGCTGTATGAGAGTAGAGAATGATGGGGGATAAGTTGTAGCGCTTCTCCATCAAGTTACAATAAATAAATAAAACCGCAAGATTTTGTGAGTCCTTGAATGCAGTAAATTTTTTTATTATTACTAATGTATATTCCAAAACAAAAATCTATAGAGGAAACAATCCAACCTGTCCCTAGAATGGGATCCAATAGCAACACATGTCTATCTGAGATATCTTGTGGTAACTTTTCATAGATAAGCTGCCAAATCATTGAAGCGTTAAGAATAGTCAGAACTCAGAGATTGTATGACACACACAGATATCAACTCAAGACACGCTTGAAAACAAAGAGAAGAGCCTTCACAAACCTGCTGACCATTGTCACCTTCCCTATGAATAAGAATCTTCCCAATCTTGATGCCTTTGCAACATGCTCGTAGAGCATTCTCCATACTCTCGCCACTGGTGTCAATATAAGAGAGATAAGTGGTTGTTTTTCATGCCACTGGGAAAGATGCAGGAGAAGTTCATAAAAAAGTAAAAAATATGAAATGATTGTTATAGTGGCTACAGATTCCAATTGTGCTCCTAATTCTCTTCCTCTAACCAAGAAACTAGAACAATCAATCAATCATGATGCTACCATTCATGTGACCACCACATTGAGCTTTAGAAATTAACACAACCTAGCTTATTGTTGGTTTCATAGTACTCTTGCATAATATTATCAGGAGAGGAACTTCACTATAACTGCAGTTGGTATCGATCATACAGAAAGAAAGATCAATGTTATATAGCTGACTTATTGCCATTGCCCATGGTATTCGATCTCATGTGCAGATCCCATGTGCAGCTTGCGATAGAAGATGCAGGGGAATAAAACATGCAAGTAAATCAAAATGTTAAACAGACAATGGAACATATCAATCCATTGCTTCAAGAATTGAGATTGTATGAGAACCTCCTAATAATGGAGACACCACATAACCGCTTACAAAAATCCACACCAGTGTAAACAGACCCTGCATCACACAGGAAAACAACGTAGTGAAAACCATGATCCAAGCAGTTTAATTTACAAAATTAAAAAACAAGCTCAAACAAGAGAAATATGGACCCATCACTTAAAAGTATGAACTGAGTAGAAATAAGCCATATGCCTAATCTTGCAGCTATAAACGTACCATCACAAGTAAGATATGTTCTGTTACCAGGGTGCCAACATGCACATCATCCATGTTATAGCTATCTAGTAAAGAGAAAGTATAAACCTTTTTATTTGTAGAAAAAAACATCAAATATTTCTCCAAGATTTCATCTCTCATTGACAAAATAAATACCAGGTAAGAGTGAACTAGAAATCAAGAACTGGATAGCCTAAAGATTCTCAGAACATTGAGAAACATCAGCTTACCAGTGGGAGTGATCACCTGCTTTTCTGTAAATGGTAGATGTCCCAGACCATGTTCAACAACCTGGTAAATGAAAGTGATTGGACAAGTGAACAAACTGAATAAAAGAAAAGGCCACTATATCCCACTCTCAAGAAAGAAACATACTAAACAAACTCATTAAGAAAACATAAACCCACCAAACGAATCAATCTGTCAGCATAAAAAACAAAGTCATGTTTTGTTGTCTGGGAATCACGTATTAGGGTATGCATACCACGTATCTGCATGAGACAAGTAACGATTGTTGGATGAGAATAAGCAAAATACAGTACAGTACACAGAGCCAGAAAAGCTGGTAATATGTTCTTAATCAAGATTAATTAGATCTCCATTAGAATTCATATCCCTTTGCCAGGTTAGATTAGAGTGTAAGAAGCCCCACCTGAAAAGTTGATTGAATGACATATAAGTTGGGATATATTTTACACATGTCATGTTGGCCAAGCTTCGTACAAATATGTTGCACAATCAAATCAATGGCTACATGATTATCTCCCCCGCGAGGAATGATGATGTCAGCATACTTCTTTGTTGGGAGTATGAAGTCATCAAAAGCAGGCTTCACAAATTTTGAGTACTGCATCAAAATAATTCCATTACTTACTACCAGAGGAAGGTAATAGACCATGATAGCAATTTAGATGAGATGAAACCTAGCCTCACTTGCATAAAAGGCTTTCTATTGGTTTACTTTAAGATTCTCTTCATCTCTAAATAAGTATCATAATTCATCAAGTTAAAAATAAAAAGAAAACATAAGAAATCACATGTTGTTGTTAACCATCCAAAGTTAATAGTAAATAAAAAGGAAACTGGATTTTTTTCTTTAAAGATGGAGACAACAAAGGAAGGGTGAGGTTACACATAAACTCATTTTTTAACATAATAAAAGTAAAAAGGAAGAATGACAGTGATTTTGGGATAGCATGGGTAGAAATTAAGAAAAACTCAATGAAAAAAAGAAAAGGGAGTAGTAGGAGTGCACTTCCTATCTCTCTTCTCCAAGCCTCACATGTTCTAAGTTGAATAAATTGGCTGGGGAACAGGCTGTAGATCTAAGAAGTTCTTCATTTTTTTCCTTTCTCTTGTCTCACCATATTTAAAAACCAAACAACCAAAAAGAAGAAAAAATTTATATTTCCTGGAATTTAGTTTCAATAAAACTGTAAGAGAACAATACAAGAAACGAAAGAACAATTCCACTTTTAGGCTCCCATTAGTTCAAGATTCAAACCTACGAAATAAAAGGTCTCTAACCTGATCAAGTACTGTGCCAATATCTCTACCCTTCTCAACAGTATCACGCCTTATTCTCCTTGCCAGACGTACATCAGCATCTGCACTGAAAATTGAACAATGTCAAGCAATGGTGCAAGCAACATATAAGATGCGTTTGTATCGTATATTCAATCATTTTATAAGGAACATCAGAACCTATTGGTTACAAAACAAAACAGAAAGACAAATGGCAAGAAACAACATAAAATTGTTACGGTTTGGAGAAAAACAGGTAGGTGTAAACATTTTGTTAAAGGAAAAAACCAATTGCCACTTGAGACAACCTGAGAAAGATAGGTTGCCATTAAAGAAACTCCAATAATAAGGCCAGTAAGGTAAGGATTATGACATTTCTCAGAAGGCTACAACTAAAATATAACATGCCCTATAGGTTATATGCATTTTATGAACCCACATCTTCACACAATGTCCCCGTATAGATTATACACAGTGATGCAAAAGTTAACCGATAGCTGGAAAACTAAATAACCTGTATCAACAAATAGCTTCATGTTCATCAACTCTCGAACGCGAGGATCATGGAAAATTAGAATGCCTTCCAAGATTATAACATCTGAAGGATTGACCTGTAAAATAGTTGTAGTAATAAGAGTTCAGAATGTAATGCACACGGAAGAATCAGACATGGGATTTACATTCTATCAGTCCAACTACAAGATCAGAGATGAGTTCGAATAACAATGTTGTGCAAAGACATCATGGAAGAAGTATTCAAATGCACTATGTAGAGAAATTTCAGTATGGCAAAACACTGGTAAGTGTAATATAGCATGTACAGCTGAAACATAAAAGGAGACATTTGTCCACCAATGATTAATATGAAGGTTCCCATCATACTTGCACATGTCATTTTTTTAATAGTTCCCAGGTCACTGACAAGGACTACAACCAATACGGTGGAAAAGAGAAACTGCTAACTACTGAAGTTTCAAGTCATTTTTTTTTGTTATATTAATAGCTCCCTAAATTCAAAAAAGAACTCAGTTAAGAGAAAGAAAAGGAAGGAATCCAATTATGTAATGTAGTATAGTATAGTACAATCATAATAGTAGTATTGTTCCCTTTAGTTTTTTAACCTTTTTGTAGCTCTAACATGTAGAATTTTTTGTGCCCGTAACATTCCATGTTGGACAATATAAGCAACAGAACACAAAATCAAACACAAGGCAAAACCCAAAATCTAGCTATAAGCAATTTCATGGTTCACCAGCAATCTAATTCAACATTAAGAATTTTACGAAGAAAATGGCAAGTGAACATAAAACCAAACAATACATTTTCCACTATCCAATTAAGGTCCCATCAAGCAATGTCCAAGACTCTCAGAAGGGATGATTTGGGATAGTCCTACCTTCAACATATTTGCATGATATGGCTGCTCTCACAACTCCTTTGGCAACCTTATGGTTACAATCTATCGACTTTACCCTCACTAAATAATGCCCCCCAGAAAATATATATCCATATAGAAAACAAAGCTTTCCAGTAAATACTACATAAAAATCTTACAAAATTCTGAAGAACACTTGTTATGATAGTACAGAACCAAAGTGTCTCTGTAGCCAGGATCAAATTGCAAGATATCCCCAATGGGATTTGGCATAAATCAAGGAGAGTTATCTTTACAAGACAAGGGGAGAATAGGAAAACTGTACCCTTCTTGCTGGAAAAACATTGTTTTTGTAACTCTTGAAGTCATATTTTGGAATATCTACTGCTTGCCCATGCCTCAACTTCTCCATAGCACATAATAGTTGCTCAGTGTCAAATGCATCTGACAATAAGAGAAATATTATGCTAAAAAACAGGGTGAAATAGCATCCACCACACAAAAAAAAATTCTCCCCGCCATTTCAATAAACTTGGCAAGAATTATGTCCTTAAATGCCTCCACTAGAGATGTACATTACAGAATGTTCCTGTTTGGAAAATGAAATGAGAAAGAAGGAAGCTCAGAGCATGACAAAATAGCAAAGCATTTTCTGGCTTTAGTGGGTATAGGTTTTTTCTCACCAAGAATCAAGTAGAAGAGCAGGCCTATTTTGGATAATGACAGTGTAAGAGGAAATACACACCAATCATTGTATCCAAGATCCCTCAAATAGAAAAATGTATCTTAGAGAAGTCTACTCACCAGGATGGTCAAAGTTATACTCATGAACTCTTGTAAGTTCCTCTTCAGTCAGATCATGATAAAAAGAATCCTGCCATGTCATCCATGAACGAGATTTATTTTTATATTCAATCAATCCTGATAGTAGCATCAAACCTTTATGACCAAGAACTCAAATTTTGATATTGTGTTTCCTTAGCAACTTCCAAAACTAATTTGGAATCGGGAAGTCATTACCTGGTTAACAAGCACCACACGCTGATCATGAAGCTGTTGAATAATCATATCACAAACTGTAGTCTTCCCAGAAGCCGCTCCACCAGCAACTCCTGTACCACAATTAGTAAAAATGGCACATTTCATAAAAAATACATCAAAAAAGTGAAAAGGGAATACATGGTCCCATGAAAAAATTAGAAGAAACCAATGCATCAGCAGCAATGATAGATGTAGAAATATTTCATTTTTTCTTCAACATCAGATCCCTCCTGCCCACCTAATCCTGCTGTTTTAATTTGCTTCACCAAATCTACATCGAAACCAATGTCACCCATTTCTTGATTGACTAGGAGATGTTTAAGAGCAAAATTCAGTACGAGATTACTCTACATCCCTGTTATCCAACTCCCTATTAGATGATTCCAATTGCATTACCCACATAAAGATTCATTTTTTCACACTTCAAATGTCTATGCTCTGCACACCAAACTCGTGTATCCTCTGTTGTTCTCATTTTCTGGTTAGAGATGGCAAATATATGCTGTTCAAAAACATTCAACTGATAGGTAAGAGTAGACTAGTTAGAAGTTTCTAATAGAAGAAGGTAGATAACAAGTGCAATGTTCAGCCAAACCAATATGAAAAAACTTCGATATGGCATTATCAAAATGTACATAAGACAATTTGCATGCACCCAGGCATAAAACATGTCTTTTGAGCTGATAATAAATAAATGCAATAATTCATGAGCTTTCTCTAATCTGTTCTCTTCTCACTATCTCCATGGACATGCCGAAACGTGGTAAGAGTGAGAAATTCAAAAATTCATTTTGATGAAAGGACTTTTCTTGATCATTGCAAATGCCGATCATACATCCTGAATTTCAGCGACCATTGCTAGTCAGTCAGCACATTACCAATGACTGATCTCACAAAACAAGAAGAGAACCACACAACACCTCTCGGTATAAACCAATCAAAGAATTCACTGAAAACCTATATCAAAACAATACAAGTACAAAATCGACAAAGTGAACACTCACTAACTCACCAATGACAAAGGGTTGCTTATGCATCTCTTTAGCTGCCAGCGTCGTCGGTTGCCCCACCTGTGTATTTCTCAACTCCAAGCCATTCATATGAAACCCAGAAAAATGAACTCCTGATGATGCCTCTATCATATCCTCAACTGATTTAGCACCCATGAAGAAAACCTACAAAAAAACAAAAGAGCCCTTTATCCTGAACCACATTTCCCACTTTATGCACCCACCCCGCCCCTCTAAAACTCCCACTTTTTACAAAAAGATTAAATCTTTCATCTCCAATAATCAAAGGGCAACCAAATCAACCATTGCATTCTCTAATTCAATAACAATCACTAAGTTGCATAGCCATAGCACTAAAAAAGTAGAAAAATCAATTAATGAAAACATCCCAACAAAAGTATCAGCGTCACAGCAACTTCCATTTCCTTGCATATCACAAAAACATCAAGATGACATGAAAGGGTCACTCTTTTCACCCTTTCTAACCCACCCAAAAACAACAATCAGCCAATGAACACACAAAGAAATCAAAAATAAAAACTTTAATTAATTACAAAAACCGGAGATTCTAGATTTGATCAATCAAACAAGAAATAACATATCAAAAACCAAAAAAAAATGCAGATTGTACCTGGTGTACAGCTCCAAAATTCAGAGATCAATGAGAGAAAGAGATTTATGAGTGTAAAAATTTTTGCTTTTCAATTAATTATTTATTTGGGAATAATAACAGATTGCCGTTTGAAGAAAGTATTATTCGGGAGGCTGGCTGTGATTTATTTTTTCCTGTTTAAGCAGAGAGAGAATCAGGGACGGAATGATTGCTTAGGCGCGCGCGCGTGTGTTAGACATTACTGAATCTGGAGTCTTTATAGAGTCTGATTTTGCAACAAAGTCTTTGATTATAGAAATAATTCCCAACTCCTAAAATATTTGTAATTATTGCAATATCTATTTCATTGGTAATGTTATTATCTTGAGTTTTAATATATAGAAAATATATAAATAAAAATGTTAAAAATACTATTGAAAGTATAAATCTCTAAAGTTTAGAGTAAAATGTCATATTATAGAATGTCGTGGATTTAGCATCTATTTGTTTGATATATTATAAGTCTCTTGATTATAGAGTAGAGATTCAAATTTATTTGTTTTTTTTTTAAAAGAATATTATGAATATTAAGTGAAATAGTATTAACCCTAGTGCTAGGTCCAGCGCTCCACACAGAAAGGGAAAGAAAGTCCTTGAAGTAGAGAGCACCACTCCTCCACCCCACACCACCGCCATCTGTCGTACAGATTCCAGATCTTGAAAAGTAGAAGTGATTGGATCGAGGAGGAGAAGGATCCACCTAAGCATCGAATCAGCTGTGGGGTGACTGGGGTCCATTGTTTTTTAAGTATGGTGGGGAGATTTTTTTTTCTTTTTAAAATAGTATAATAAAAAATTAGAGAAATAATATAATTTAAAAATTAACATAATTTAAAAAATTGTAAATAATATCTATGAATTGAGAATAGAAAATATTATATATAATTTTATTTAAAAAAATTAATTATTTACAAATTTAAAAATAAATCAAACTCTCTATCATTATAATTTTCAATAAAAAATATAATTTTAATGATCACCATATCTATAATAATGTAAAATTTGGATAGCAAAATAACATGACCCAATAACATGTTAAGAACAATTTAAAGAAAAGAGGTTTTTTTTTTTTTTTTTTTTTTAAAGACCACATAGAGCTTTGATTAATCTAGATTCGAGTCGGGTATGATTACAACGTGATAAAATTCTCTCTACCGAGTACTTAACGCAGCTGCATTCAAAACAAGAACCTTGGTTATTTTACATGGAACTAGTTATAATTACATATTTAAAGACTAGATAGATAAGATTAAATCTGGAAAGGAAAAAAAAAAAAAAAAAAGGGGTTGGTAAAGAAACCTAGAAGCATATATTTGATATGATATGAAGGTTGAAGTTGTTGTTTTTATTATTTTTCTAGTTAATTGTAAATTTTAACTAGAAAACATAGAGATATATAAAATAAATAAAATGAATCTATCATTAAAACAGTTTTTATTACCCATCAATCCTAAGAATCAAGCAATATCTTGTTCTCATTTGGAGCTAGTTACTCACATTTATCTTTGTATAATTAATTCGTAAAATAAATAAATGCATCCCAATGATACCAAACCTATGTATAACGTTTTATTAAATGAAATTGATCATGAATTCAATATCCATTCAAATAAAAGAAATCTACTTGTAGTTAGGATTAGTTTTATCTTGCTTTAGTGCTCATTTGACAATGCAGTTACGGGTAAAGTTGATGTTTATTTAAGTTAAAAAACAAAGTTTTTTTTATTGTAGAACCCATTATATTTGCGACTGTGCTTTAAATTTGACAAAAACAAAAAATTGCTGCTTATGCCTGTATCTCGTCTCTATATATAGAATGAATAGTTCACTTTGCAAAACAGTGCAAAGTGAGTTTTTAATTCACTTACCATTGTTTTTAATTGAACAATGTAAAGTGAATTAAAAACTCACTTTGCACAGTTTTGTTTATCCATTGTTAATGGTCAGACTGGATCCCATCTGAACTTAAATATATTTTTCAATTAAAAACATGAGAAATTGAAAACAAATTTGTCTAAAAAATGTGACAATTTTCAAATCAAACTAGAAAAGAATTAAAACACATGAGAAATCTCACCTCCACAATTTCCAAGCAATTGCTAATGTCGATTGTCTTGTTATTCCAATTTTGGGCAATAGGGAAATATTCCCACGTGCATTTTCCAATTAAAAACAAAATTTTATCTAAAGCATGCGACAATTTTCCAAATCAAACTATACGAGAAACACACACGAGAAATCTGACCTCCACAATTTCCAAGCAATTGCTAAAGTCGATTGTCTTGTTGTTCCAAACAAGAGCGAACTGCCACCAAAACATTTTCTCTGAAAATACTAAGCACCATGTAATTAACAAAAAAGAAAAAAAAGAAAAAAAAAATCAGAAAAAGGGGATAGCTCAGTACCGTCCATGATGTGCATGGGGGTAATAGCCACTCCAACAAAATAGTGTTGGGTGTTGGGTCATGCATGTGAAATTATGTGATTAGTTCCAATTAGCTAAGCCACGATTCTGTCTGTCCCCCTTCGGGCACCAACATGCTGCAGTATCGCACGTTATTTTGATGGCTGAACATGTTGTCTTTCGAAATCTGTCCCTGTGGTTAATTTGTTTGCCATAAGTTTTCTTGATTATTTTGTTTCTAACAAGAACTACATTAATGGCATCCTTAGCAAAGTAGGTTACGTGATGCTTACGGTAGTTGTCGGACTTGATATGTCATAATTCTATGTATTGATTGATTGATTGATTGATTGTGTTGATCAGGATCATGTAACTAATCATGCCTGTAAAATGAATTATCAAATTTATCCTTCTTTAGTTTTTTATTTTCTAGGAAATCTTCAAGAAAAACAAACGATTTTCAGCAAGTAGACGCCTTTTTTCTACCATGTTTCGAGTGGCTAGCCAAAGACCAGAGGCACTGTGGATGTTAAACAGCATGGCATCTGCTTTGTTTTACCTCATTATTCATCTGATAGAGAGAAAAATAGTGCTGTAGCTAGGTAGGACCTCCAAAGCAAAAAAGTTCAAGGAGACGGAGGGACGAAAGGGAAGAGGTGACCCCATGCCTGAAAGGTGGGTAGTTGTGGTGTCTGGTTCTGTCTTCCTTTATGTCCAAATTAAGCTCCTTCATTTGATTTTTGCCTATCGAGAATTCACATTGTCAATTTCGAAGATTTTTCTTTCTGGTATGATTGAAGATTTTGTTGTTTAAACTTATCAATCATTTCGTTCTGTATTTAATTTGTGCTAATTATGATTTAGGTAATGAATGGTAAAAAGTTAATAATTTTTTTGAGTTGTTCATGTGAAATTCAAGCAACATCAAAATAAGATTCGTTAAAAGTTCTAGTTGATCAACTAACAAATTTAAAATGGATTCTTGATGTTGGGTTAGAGTGATTATTGCATACAACTTAAATTCTCCAAGATAAATTCATACGTGATAATGTTGCATTTCAAATGGTGTTTGATTTTTTAAAAAAAGTATAATTTTTAATGTTTTTTTTAAACTAAACGAAGCTTGAACTGCATAGACAACAAACATAGCTTAAATTTTGCAAATTTATTTATATTAGTTGTGCAATCTAAACATATTTTACAGCAAAAATGGCAATAGAAAAGGAGTTGAAAGCTGAAGGCTAAGGAAGCAGAGAATGTTTTCTTTACAATATAAGCAAGCATTGCATTTTCCCAGTGGAAAAATCTTGATGTTAGCTAATCTCATCATGATGACGATGGGCACCACTGCTTGAGCAGCTAGCAACCCATTTTCAAGGAGGTGCGAACTTGAAGAAGGTAGAGGGCAACAGAGAGTGTTTTCTGCTCCTGAAAAGGCCTTGTGTTGCCCTATCAAAGACTTTGATGGTAGACAAAATTAAGGACATTCTTATATGATATATCTAGCCAAATTTTGCCAGTGTTCTTTATCTGGGCTCTTTGGCCCTCATTCTAGAGAACAGAACAGAACTCGAATGAAAATTCTATTTTTGGGCTAATCAACTTTTATTTTTGTGGACCAGTCCGTTGATGATTGTGAAAGGAATACATAAATCATGGCTAGATTACAGGACAAGTGAGTAGTACAAGGAATATTTCCTTGATAACCTAGATTTATCTAGATTTTTTGATATGAAAAAATCATTGAAATAATATAATTTTGAATTTAAAAGAGAATGTTGAAGTTTTTATTTACTCGGCCCGGTTTATCACCTTAGTCCGAGGGCCGAGCCACGAATCAAAACTATGGTTTATAGACTATATACAGCACACTTGTCCCGAGAAAAGTAATGTAAATTAGGTTATAAACCCAGCCATTGACAATATTAAAAGGTAAAGCATGCATGCGTTTATGATGAAGAGACCAAATTAAGCAAAGCCATCGTGCATGTTTCTCTTACAGTACTACAATCCTGATATTTAATTTCTCTCATGGAAGAAAACCATTGCATGTGTCAAAGCATTTCAATATGCCGATTCACAACTTACTTGCATGTGTTCATCAATCTCTTTTCTACATATGTTGAAAACAAAACAATCCAAAATGTTAAAATTACAGATTTTCACGTTGGTTTTTAATTAGCGATCGAGAAATAATTGCAATTCATTTTTTTTAAAAAAAAAAACATAAAAGGGTACGTAGTTGTAATAATTAATGAGGTTTGTTTATTTGTTTCTTTAACTTAATAGATTTGAATCTTGAGAAGGATTTATGATCATGAACACAAATATATATAGAAACATGTTATGAATATCATGCATCATGAAAAAAATTTTTTAAAAAAAATTGACGTTCAACGACTTCATAAAAAAAAAATACCATCGACAAAATGGAAAATCCATAAATAATAACCTTTAATTAACAAGTCCCATGAAAAGAAAATCCCAACAACTTGTTCTTTATTTTTATTTTTTTGGTTTCAAAGCGTCAAAAGAAAAGGAAATATCACTATTACTGGCTTTTGACTATATATGCACTGCACTCTCTTTTTTACTGCAACAATCTTGACTCACATCACACTCATCACCATTGCTTAATTATAAAAGAGATCTTCTCCTAGACATACCTTTAACTAGCTAGGTTAAGTCCTCACAAAAGCAGTAAAGCAATTCAATTAGCTAGCTAGGGCCATATATATGGCTTCAGAGAGATAAAGGAGGGGGGAACCTCTCCAAGTGGTTCATTAATACAAACATATATATATATATTGCCTTTCTTTCATTATAAATGAATGGCTCATATAAATTCACAATATCTAGATGGATGGAGCTGTTGTAAATTATCTAAAGAATGAAATCATTTGTTCAATCTACTTTTCTGATCTCACCCAGAATTTGTGGTTGAAACTCATGCTAGACACCAGACTTGATGGGAATAATTAATATATTTAGCAAAGCAAACACACATACTATATACTTTTATGATGACATTTAGATTAGTCACTCAAATCAAGGGAGGTTGATAATGCTACATTGCTATTCCCAAACCATATTCTTTCTTCTTCTTTATTTTTTAAGTAAAAGAGCATATATATATATTGACTTAGTAATTATAGTCAACTATAGTAATTAATCCAGGTTAACCTGGCAATTAATCAGAGGCTTAATTTCATTAAGGTTTCATTTCAAACTATTTTACTTAATAAGTTAATTAATCCCATCAAACCCAGATAAGATTTAATAAGAAAAATTTTAAAATTTTTTTTTTAAAATTTTAAATGTTATTCTGAATTAATTCCATTCAATCCATTAATTAACCCAACAACTCGTTAACCTAGGATTTAAACAACTGTGATCCCAACACAAGTGATCAAAGTAATTTAGATCCCATCAAATATCAATAGACAACCTTATCATCACCAACTCCAAGAATCAATGAGAACATCAAATGGTCTGGATCCACCACCCACTATATCCTGTACAAACACATCGCAAATACCGCTAGAGGAAAAAAAGGAGTTGCATGGCATGGAATGTACATATATCATGAAGGAAAAGACAATTACATCAAAGAAAGTCGTAACAAAATCATGGTCCAAAGTTTTGTAAAGCAATTCATGCCATCATTTTGGCCAGATCTTGCCGTCCAGTCCAACTATCCAAGGGCCCCAGAAGAGACCACACTTGTCATCATCTAATTTTGGTCTCACTGCATGCCACTTGGAAGGACATTTTCAACTCAAAACACTACTGTGTTTTTCCAAGTAAATGTTCACACTCACAGAGTTGATAAAATGGTAGTGATCAACACCATCAGTGAAACTGGGAGTTGGGAAAAGCAATTGCCCTTATTTCTTAAGGTACATGAAGGCAAAGGGTCAAAAAAGAGGGAGACTAGAGAGCACTAACGTTTCAATTTTGACGAGGTCTATTCCTATTTTCTCCTCTTGAGCTCACACAACATCTCTTTCTCTAGTGTCTCTCTCACGAGCAAGTGGAGAGGGGGGAGCATTTAATGCCAATCTTATGTTATTTCTGAATTCTCTCTCATATATTCACTACACATGAGAACCTTGTTCCCCTCACCTTCCAATATATCTGGATAACTACATTGGATGTGCTGCTCCACATTTATATAGCTCAAACTCTTATGCAACCTGTTGAATTTTCTGAATTTGAAGAAGGCCATTTAAAGGTCTGTGCCTTATAGAAACTGAACTTTATCGCTTCTTCCTTGCAAAAGCTTGCTGCTTCTTTTTCTAGGGTGGTGGTGATGATCAAGTGTAGTTGTTGCAAGACTTCTTGTTTGTAGCTCCTCTCATTTCCATTTCTTTCTATGTAGCTTCTTGGGCCAATTCTCTCTCTCTCTATTAATCTTCTCTGTATCATTTCCAATTCTATTGGATTTTCTTTCTTTTTGAGCATTATATTTCTTACCAACATTTGTTTTGTGTTAAATGTTCATGTTTTTGGTTTCTTAAAGAGCATTACATTAACTTCTTACCAAACCTACTGCTCTAATAAAGTTGGAATATATTACTACTTTCTAGGTTTGAATCTCTAACCAACTTGTTTCAAATGTTCTGATCAGGTTTCTGTGCAATTTTATGTCTGTTTCCGCAGTGATAAGTAGGGTAGCATTTCCAGGTGAGAGTACTGATTAGGCATAAAGATGCCACACGAAACCAACCATGGCTCCCTTTTCACCTCTCCTTGCAAGAACTTGAGAGGGTTAAGAGGTTTGATTCCCAGCAATGAGGCTTGTTACACTGATGAGATTATCAATGACCGCGAATTAGCTCAAAGAAAAGCTGAAGAAGCAGGTAAGAAATGCTAATCTTCCATGTTCTACCATTACAAATTCACACAGATTCTTCCTCCAATGTTGTCTCTTTTGCGTTTGATGCATGGTTCCTACACTTTTTTTGTGAAAAATTTTGTTAAATTTTTGTCCAATGCAATGAATTCTGAGTGGTCAAGTAATTATTTGCCTTTGCTTGAAAAAAGTTTGAATAAAAGATTGTGCAGCATATCATGATGAAAGGAAGAATGTGGGTGATCCCATAGAGTTGAAAATAAACTGGTATTCATCATTTTGTGTTGAAGTGGGTCCAAATTAGCCCTACCTGTGTTTTTGGTAGCCGAAAGAAGCTTTCATTATGGAAACAGACCTACCCTCATTGTCACCCTTTTTCTGGTGTAAGCAATGGAACATTGCAACTAATCATAGCAGGGCCTAAACCATGGATCATTTCTTCTTTCATTGATGTTCTGTCACAATCTGAAACATTTCTTGTCTCGAAAACAAATGTGTAATTTGAAGCTGATGAACATTTAGCCCAGTGATAGTCTCCTCTAGTGAGTAGGAAGAGACTATCCTTAGGACTAGATTTCAGAAGGTTTGCTTTTTGAAATGCTAATGATGATGAATTATGACATATTCGCGGATGCTGACGAAAACCCTGTCCCTAGCAAATTCTTTTGCTTAGGACCATAATAAAAAGGCAAGGTTTGTAGTGGTAAAAGAAAAAACCACCAAGATTTAATGTATAAATTGTGTACTTTCAAAACAACACAAGAAAATAATAATCACAACGAAAAAAGATAAAGTTGGTCGAATTCCTATTTTATTACTATTTTTTTTTAATATATTTTGTTCTTTTAAAAGATTTATGATTTTTTAAATAAGTCAGAAAAATCCTAAGATAAATAGAAAAGTCAACATAAAATCTGAAATTAAGCTAAAAATAAAAAAAAAATAAAAAGGAAAATCATGAAAGTGGCTCAAATAACATCTTCCCAAGTCTAATTGGAGGGTATTTCAAAGCTCAAATGGTTTTAGCCAGCCAACCTCCCTATACAACATGACCTATAATTAAAATCATTTTTTATGTTCTATTAAGAATGATAATTCAAAAGAAACAAAAAATAAAAAGAAAATTATTGGCAGATTTTCTACATTATTTCCCATTTGTGGATTAATGGATTTGAATTCGGTACGAGTTAGTTTAGAAATCTAAGTGCAAAAATGGGCTTGGGAATTTTACTGCAATATCTATTGTTCATGGCTCTCAGCTTCAAGGAGGTACCAAGCAGCAGATTGGCTGAGGCAGATGGACAAGGGGGCATCAGGAACCCTGCCCAAAGAACCCTCAGAGGAAGAGTTTTGCCTTGCTCTAAGAAATGGCCTCATTCTCTGCAATGTCCTCAATAAAGTCAACCCTGGTGCTGTTCTCAAGGTACTTGCTTCTTCAAACCCTTCATTTTGTGTCAGTAATTGCCAAGTGCAGAAACTTTTTTACTTGATAGAAGCTTGCAGTGTCAGCATTAGGTTATTAGCATTCGTGAATGAAACTGATGTTCTATTTCTACTATGACAAAAAGGTAAATGCTGGCTTCTGGGTGCATAATTCTAGTCAGGACCTGACAGTTTCTATAACTTAGATATGAGTTAACAATATTCTGTTGGCATAATTGTAACAAGGATCTTTATTGTTCATTCTAATAATAATGGGAGCTTTGATTCATCTCTGAATTGAAATAGGTGGTTCCGAATCTCACAGTGCAGTCTACGGAAGGAGCAGCACAGTCTGCGATTCAGTACTTTGAGAACATGAGGAATTTTTTGGTGGCTGTTAAAGATATGAAGCTTTTGACTTTTGAAGCATCTGACTTGGAGAAGGTCTGAAATCTTCCCTAAATATACAATGTAGAAAGGTTTATGTGCACTGGAATTTGCTAATCAAGTTCTAGTTTTCCACATCTCTTCTAGTCCAAGTGTAATTCAGAGTTCAGACAATAACGGTGTAATTCTATCTTCTTACATCTGTTGCGCTTTATTTGCTGTCCTCTGCCTTTGATAGTCAAGCATTTTTGTGTTTGAAATCTTGGATACAGGGAGGCTCGTCGAGTAAGGTTGTAGATTGCATTCTCTGTTTGAAAGGATATTATGAATGGAAGCAGGCTGGTGGAATTGGTGTATGGAGATATGGAGGGCTTATTAAGATCGAATCATTCCAGAAGGGATCGCCATCTTCTCTGGTCGGCAGCGAAAGTGCTGATGAGTCTGTTGATGAATCTGAATCATCACAATATGAACAAGTATTAGAGTTTCTTCATCTTTCCAGTGAGGTCTCAATTGAAGAAACCAAAACTGCCAATGCTCTGGCCTTTCTTTTCGATCATTTTGGAATCAGACTTCTACAAGCTTACCTTCAGGAGATCACTGGGATTGAAGAGCTGCCTTTGAATGGAATGGTAGGTAAGACCCTTTCGAGTTTGTGTTACATATGTCTACAATTGTACTAAGCAGACCTGAGTACAAGGTACCTAATATATATGGGAATGAAATCCAACAATGGGAATCGAAAACTAGACAGTGTGTTGCCACTCAATACTATCACTGAAAGGAATTTGATATATGATTAAATGGGTGAAAAATCGCAGGTAATAGATACTTTGCTCAGAAAGGCAGTTAAAGATTTCTCAGCATTGCTTGTTTCTCAGGGCACACAGGTAATAAGAATTTCGGAGTCTCACTGAGTATTCTTTCCCAGTTCCATCTAAAAGTGATCTCCTAAGATCAATATATTACTAATCCAGTGTTCCTGCAAAGTAATTTAGTCTCCTTTTACCACTACTTGCAGCTTGGACTATTTCTGAAGAAAATATTGAAGGGTGATATCGGTTCCCTATCAAAAAATGAATTCATAGAAGCCATTTCCCAATATCTTAGACAAAGAGCTAGTTTGGCTTCAAGTGATTTCTCCAAGTTTTGCATCTGTGGTGGCAAAAGAGAAACTATTCAGCATACTGTTAGTAGCTCTTCCGGTCACACGGAAGTAATTGATCTTCATCAGAAACAGCTTGAGGTTTGAATGTCAGCCCATCAGAGTTTACTGTCTTTTTATCGACAACAATCTACTTATATTACATAATATGTTTTTGTTTATATTGACATGATTGTTACTTTCAGGATCTGAGATTTTATTACAAAGAAATGAGGCGACAAGTGAAACAAATTCAAGCAGATTGGGAAGAAGAAGTCAGCAGGCTTGGTCAGAATACTAAAATTTCTAATAATATTCAGTGAATTTTCCTTGTCTATTTAGAATGGTTTGTTAGGCCTTTAAACATTTTGATTTTGTGTCTCAGAACAACATATCAGGGATCTTGAAGTAGCATCATCTTCTTGTCACCAAGTTTTAGAGGAAAATCGCCAGCTTTACAATCAAGTACAAGACCTTAAAGGTGACCACTTCTTGTGATTTGTTCTAAGTAACTTAAAACTTCATGCATTTTATGACATCTGTTTTTTGAGCAGGAACAATCAGGGTCTATTGTAGAGTCAGACCCTTCTTGCGAGGGCAATCGAATGGGCAATCTACTGTGGACTACATTGGAGAAAATGGAAATATCATGATTGTTAATCCTCTTAAGAACGGGAAAGAAGCAAGAAAGGTGTTTTCCTTCAACAAAGTATTTGGAACGAATGTTACTCAAGGTACGATCTCTTTCTTGTAGCTGCATTGTGAGATGGTGGTCGGTCTCACAAGGTTCTGTAACTCTTCACGGCGCAAACATTTGCGAATGGGCCTCTAAGAAGAATACAGGCAACATGCTTACTTGTTTTCCCACAGGTTTTCTTAAATATTAATGATTTTCATTTTCATTTGCAGACCAAATATATGCGGACACTCAACCATTGGTCCGGTCAGTTCTAGATGGCTATAATGTTTGCATCTTTGCATATGGACAAACCGGATCAGGGAAGACATATACAATGGTATGCCATTGATGTTTAGTTCTGAGCTAACAATATTTTCAGCAATATCAATTATGCAATTCAATGTTTTTGTTTGAATTTGACAGAGTGGCCCTGATTTGACTTCTGAACAAACATGGGGTGTGAACTATCGAGCTCTGCGCGACTTATTTCAGATTTCAACGACAAGGGGAGATGTCATTAGGTATGAAGTTGGAGTTCAAATGGTAGAAATATATAATGAACAAGTGAGAGACCTGTTAGTCAGTGATGGCTCCAACAGAAGATATCCTTCAAAACTGACTTTTACAGCATGATTATTGTTTATTAAAGTTTCATAAACTATCAGCTAAATTTCTTCATTGAAGAGTTGATTTTACCTCAACCATTCATACATTAGACATCCGTAACAATTCCCAGTTGAATGGGCTTAATGTACCTGACGCAAGCTGGATTCCAGTTTCAAGTACACAAGATGTTCTTGATCTAATGAAAATCGGTCAAAGAAATCGTGCTGTCGGTGCAACTGCTTTAAACGAGCGAAGCAGTCGATCTCATAGGTAGGAACACATATTTCTAGCAGAATTTAAAATTCACTCTTCAAGTATTCATTGTAACGGTTCTTTTTTGCTGCAGTGTTTTGACAGTTCATGTCTATGGAAAAGAATTAGTTTCTGGATCAATTCTTAAAGGCTGCTTACACATGGTGGATTTAGCTGGAAGTGAAAGAGTGGATAAATCAGAAGCTGTTGGTGAGAGATTGAAAGAAGCTCAACATATTAATCGATCTCTCTCCGCTTTGGGAGATGTCATCTCTGCTCTTGCACAGAAGAGTCCACATGTTCCCTATAGAAACAGCAAGCTTACACAAGTTCTGCAGGATTCTTTAGGTGCTCATATGATCATATGAAGCAAACTTTTCCTTTCAAATATTTTTCCTACTAATATCTTCTTATTGTTTCTTAATTTCTATATTTAGGTGGGCATGCTAAAACACTAATGTTTGTACATATAAATCCTGAACTGAATTCTATTGGGGAGACAATTAGCACACTGAAGTTTGCTGAGAGAGTTGCATCTGTTGAACTTGGGGCAGCTAGATCGAACAAAGAAACTGGCGAGATCCGAGAGCTGAAAGAAGAGGTTTAGTTTTCTTCTCTCATTTGTACATTCTTTTCTCGACTTATTTTAATTTTGGTGGAAATTCATTGTGATCATTTCTCCTTGTCTAGATATCAAACCTCAAAGAGGCATTGGAGAGGAAGGAAGCTGAAATCGAGCAAATCAAAGGTGGCAGTACTAGAAGCACAGCAGAATCTCAAAGAACAAGAGCAGTTTCTCCTTTCTATGTGCCAAGATATGGTGCAAGTGCCAACTTAAAATCCGAGACATCTCACAGGCCAATTGATGACTCTAGAAGCTCAGAGGTAAAACAAAACAAGAGACTATTTCATTTTCTGCCATCTTTGAGCTGTTTCTATTCTTAAGGAATATCCTGAAGGGTTGATTTTGATTTTCAGGCTAGAAGTTGTTCTTCGGGTAAGCAAAGGAGATCAAGTTTTCCTTCTTCACTCACAGACAAGGAAACATTACCAAGGATTCCTTTCCTAGGCGAAGAGAGGTTAGCAAGCTCCGCAAAACCAAGATCACCATCCCCTCCTGTTAGGAGATCAACCTCAACAGATAGAGGAGCCCTCAGTAGAAGCAGGGTCAAGGAGAGAGTTGAGAATCAACCAGTTGCAAGAGTACCCTTTCCAGCTATAGTGCCTGTCAACAAATCCATAGCTGCAATTCCAGTGATCCCATCAGCAGATAACAGCTCAAAAGGTCCATATATAGGCTCACAAGAAGCGCTGAAGCAGGATAACATCTCCAAAGCATTCTATAACCTCCAAAAGGTTAGCACCAGGAAATATTACCCGGAACACGAAGAGGAGCAGTGTAGGCAAGCTCTTAATATAAGACAAGGAGGCATTAAGAAAAGCAAAAATGAAAGCAAAGTTAAGGCGAAGAATCAAATGCCAGCAAAGTTCCACGAGGTTGATGTTGGGACAACAATGCTCTCTGACATAGATGCCGGTGAAAAGATAGAGGAGCCGCGAAAGAGTGACTCTTCTGAGCCAGAAAACGAGCGTTTGCTTCCCGTGTCTCCAACAATAGGTGCTTTAATGGTGAAGAAGCTTCAGATGAATTTCTCGAAGAACTCACAGAATCTTGAGCCAAGGTATGATTCAAACTGTTCTTTTTGAAGCCTTATCACTGAGAAGTTTTTTCTTTCTTCTCCCGTGAATCTTGGTATATCTATCTATATGCTTGTGTTAACAGTAGTAGAAATATTGCCAATGACGTGCAGAGTTGTTCAAGTTGTGGAACCCTTTTTGGTTGGCAAACTTGAAAGCAAACTTCCAAACAACATAACTCGTAATGCGAAAGAAGCCGGAAACACATCCATGCCTGAATTCAGAAGGAGTCGATCTACTCCTCGTGGAAAGTTTACGATCTTACCTTGAGACTAGACAGTATATAGCAATGAATATACTTCCACAAATATTATTTCCACATGTTGTATAGTCACTGTTCTTGTTTGGATACCTGGTTGCTTTCATCTTTCAAGAGATTTTAAGGCTGGTAGTCCAGATGACTGCCTTTCCACATATCCTAAACCATGTCAAGTTTTCCTGTAATTTACAAGTCATGGGTGCTCTTGCTCAGCACTTGTGGATATATATATAGTTTCTATGTCTTCCGGTGATTACATGTGCTGATCATTCTATAACATCAAGGATTTTATCGGTGTGAATTCATGGATCACCGATTCTATATTAGTATGTGTCTGCAAATAAAAATACTTCTCGCGCGGATCTGATCATTAGAGTGACAAACCCCCCAACTAGATTTGCCTGTTGCTATCCTTGCAACATGATGAGTAGTGGTACAAAGAAGCTCGAAAGCTAAAGGTGGAGATCTAAGAAAGTGTGCTGTAGACTTGTGGGCTCTTATTTATTAAAATTTCATTGCGAAACATTAATTAGTGGCATGATTAAATTAATCGATCGAGCTTGATTGATTCTCAAGCAATCTCGAATATATATATTCTTTATAGTCTAATAAAAAAACTATAATTCCCTAGCTAGGTTCAATTTTCTATAACCAAACATTGAAAATAAAAATCATAATTAATGGCAAATTTCTATAAATTAATATTCTTGTGATTATTAAAATTTATCAATTATATTATTTAAATTAATGAATACTTAAGTTGGCATCAAACAAAAATATTATTTATATCGAGGTTATTAATTTATATAGATTAATTAAGCATTGATTTTTAAGGCCAAAGAATGTTAATCCTTTCTATACCACTTTCTAGGGCTAGCACAAATCCACAAACAAATAAAGCTCGAAGAATATATGCGAAAAGGAAATATTCTTCCTTTATCAACAGAAAAGGAAAAACTGGGCACTCCCTGGCAAAAACACACTCCTGTACAGGAAAGATACCAAAACAGGAAAAACTTTCCCAGCTAGTGAAGCTGTCTATATATATGTGTGTGCTCATGAGATGCTGTGAAACCCACACCCTTCCTCCTCGCGCACACATATTTGGTGCCCTAGCTAGTGAAGGTACGTGTGTGTGTGTCAATGGAAGCCACCGCTGTTGCTCTCTGGGTTGAAGGAATTGCTTTCCTTTTGTTATCGTGCTTTATCAGCATCGAAAGTTGTGGCTTTGGCTGGGGGGCCGTGCTTGGTCTCTTGGCACTGTCTAACTTCCTGTTTAGGTGTGCCATGGAAGAAAAGGCTTCTGCAGTAAAATTGAAGAAGCTCCACAAAAATCTCAAGAAGTCTGACTCGAGGGTTAGTTGGTTCTCTTTTCTGATAATTGATTTTTACCGTACTTGAAAGTTATTTTAATGTGTATTTTTAATATGAAAATACATATTATAAGGAAAAACTCAAGAGTAATTATGAGTTTTACTCTTAATTAAAACTATCTACAAAATCTTTATAATAATTATTTGCTTGTGTAAATTTTGTTTCTTTTATGCAGTTGAGGTTCTTACTAATAATTTACCTTCTCTAGATCAATATCGAGCGATGTTCTGATGTCGAGAGCAACACCAACGAAGAAAAGAAAGCAGTTGATGAGGATGGAGTGAACAACAGAGCTACCTCTGGTGAAGGAGGAGAGGACTTGACCATGAAGTCCAAACTCTTTGAAATATTGAAGAAAGCTACAAATAATTGTGATGCAGAAAAGCTTTCATACAAGTGGCAGGAAATGGTGGTGAACAAAGTGGAGGATGAATTCAAGAAATACCGAGCGCTCGGTGATGAAGAACTGAGGAAAGCAAAAGGAGGATGCGAGGAAGAATTCAAGAAGAAGCTGAAAATCAAGGAGGAAGAACTGGAAGCCAAGCATGACGAGGAGAGACGCAAATGGGAGAAAGAGAGGAAAATCTTGAAAGAAAAATATGAAATGATGCGATGGACATAGGCAGGTTACCGAGAATATTTCATGCTAAATCTTACACATAATATTTTATTCTTGCTCTAGTGCTCAAGGAAAAGTTGTGTCATGGCAGATTTTTACTATATGTAGTATCTCCTAGCCATATTATATAACAGTATTAACTACAGATTAATTTCTAATATAAAAGAAAAAAGATGATGATAATATGAATATTTTTTTCTTAATTATATCGTAAGATTTATTATTATGTATATATGTTGTATAATGACAGGTTTTAACTATGAGCGTGTTTGGCATGTGGTTGCGGGTGCTTTTCAAATAACTTTTAGTGCAAAAATGCATGCCAATGATGTTTTTTCATTTTTTAAAAATTATTTTTAACATCAGCACATCAAAACAATTCAAAACATACAAATCATATTAAATTTTAGCAAAAAAAAAATTTAAATTTTTTAAAATAACAGCCGCAGCCCCGTTCCCAAACTATATAATATCTCCCAACCACACACATAATAGTATTGGGAAATACTAATTTGATTTGCTAGCAATGCTATTATTGTTCAAAGCTTTAATTTGGCTATATTAATTAGTTTGGAATTAAGCTGGCAGAAATTGCTATATATTATTATTAATGAGTGTTTTACATGGTTTCATGGTATGCTCGAAAATATTTAGTTTATGTTTTTTTTACACAATGATTGTATGTAACATAAATCATAGCTTGATGCAAACTCTCTCATTTATATTTTTTTAAAAAAACATTATAGTATAAAATTTTTAATTTCTAATTCCAGATAATGGTTTTTAATTTTTTTTTAATTTATATATCTCTACTATTAAAATAATGTTTAGTTTTTCAATTTCTTTTGGATAAATCAAATCTTATTTAGATTATTATTTTTATTTATTTGTTTTATAAACTTTTAATCTTAGAACCAAAAGAGAATATTGGTTGACTATTAGAAAGTATATGGAAATGTGGTACATAATATTTTTAAAAATATTTTTTAATTAAAAATAAATGAAAATATTTTTTATTTTTTTCTTTTACATTAGCACATTAAAAATATAAAAATATATCTAAAAAATATCAATTTAATATTTTTTAAACAAAAAATAACTTATAGCTCACTTTAAAAAATAAATTTAACTACAAAAACAACACTTTGTTTAACTAAGACTCTTTGACTATTAAGATCCATTTCAAATCTGTAGTCAAAACCATAAAATTCAAATTCCTACATGCAAATAATATTGTATTTATTTAGTGGTGTTTAGTATTGTAGTCCAACTATATTTTTAAAATTTTTTAATTTTTAATTTTGATATATTAATGTTAAAAATAAATTAAAAAAATTATTTTAAAATATTTTCAAACAAAAAATATCTTAAAAAACAACATTTACATCACTACAAACAGGTAATTAATAATTCAACACAAAAATATCAAATTAGTAAATAAGTAAATAAATACTACAAAATATATTCCAAAAAATAAAATAATAATAAACGGTGCGTTTAGACGTCCCTCACAATCTATTTATATCCTCTCCTCTTCTTATTTTAACCCTCTCTCTAGAAACCTCTGCATCTCTCTCTTTGTTCTTCAACCATGTCTTCCACTTCTCTTCGCATGTTGACCACAAAAATCCCAAATTCTCTTCACTCTACCAAAACCTTAGCCTCCTCCTTAAAACCCACAAATCTTTCTTTTTTTATCTTCTCAAAACCTGTTTCTTTCCAAAAAATTCCTACGAAGACTCAACCTTTACTTGCTTCTTCATCTTCAAGTTCTATGTCTTTGCAACCCATTGAAGAACTACCTCCAAAGCTTCAAGAAATCATCAAGCTCTTTCAGTCAGTTCAAGAACCGAAAGCTAAGTATGAGCAGTTGCTTTTTTATGGCAAGAATTTGAAACCACTTGATAGTGCGTTTAAAACTAGGGAGAATAAGGTTGAAGGCTGTGTTT
This sequence comes from Populus deltoides, assembly GCA_015852605.2. Classification (NCBI taxonomy): domain Eukaryota; kingdom Viridiplantae; phylum Streptophyta; class Magnoliopsida; order Malpighiales; family Salicaceae; genus Populus; species Populus deltoides. The sequence continues at coordinate 20,361,521 of CM027580.2, forward strand.
CTCAAGTTTGGGTTAGGGCTTATTTGGATTTGGAGAAGAATGTTGTGTTTGAAGCTGATTCTGATTCGGTTTTAACTAAGGGTCTTGCTGCTTTGCTTGTTCAAGGGCTTTCGGGCCGGACAGTTAAGGAAGTTTTGAGGGTTTCTCCTGATTTTGTTGTGCTTCTTGGGTTGCAGCAGAGTTTGACACCGTCTAGGAATAATGGTTTTTTGAATATGCTGAAGTTGATGCAGAAGAAAGCACTTGAATTGTATTTGGAGGCTGAAAAGGGAAGCGGGGTTGTTGAAAGTTCGAAGCTTGGTGGTGGTAATGGTGATAATGAGGGAAAGGTTGAAGGTTTGGGATCAAATGGTGATGTTGGTGTTGAAACTTCTGGTGACAATTTTGTTAAGGGCTTGAGTTTTGATGGGAAAACTGATGGTGGTGAGAGTTTGGGATTGGAGGGAAGTGAAAAGGGGTCGAATTCAGAGGGATTAGGGAGTAGGGGATTAAGGATTAGGGAGAAATTAGAGAAGGAGCTAAGTCCTGTTGAGTTGGAGGTGGATGATATTTCATATCAGCATGCTGGGCATGCTGGTGTGAGAGGGAGTGATGGAGAGACGCATTTTAATGTGAAAGTTGTGTCAAAGGAGTTTGAAGGGAAGAGCTTGGTGAAGAGGCATAGGCTGATTTATAATTTGTTGCAAGAGGAGTTGCAGAGTGGATTACATGCATTGTCTATTGTAGCGAAGACGCCGGATGAAGTTGGTGAGAGGTGAAGAGGGGATGCAAATAGAGGTTCATTTTTCTTCTTTAATTTGATTCTACAGTTGAGTTCTAAATATTGTCTCTATCTTTCAGTTGTTAAAGACAATGTGAGTCAGAAAGTTTAAATTGTACTGATAATGATCTTTGAAATGATTGAATCAGTTGCATATTTTTGAAATATTGAATGAATTTTGCTTACATGAGTTGGTTTTGATTTGTTTTTAGTACATGCTGCTGCAAATGCCATTGATTGCGAGTTTTGATAGTTAATATTTGGTTTTAGTTATTGTTAATTTCTGAACCGGGAGATCAGCATGGGAAGGCCTTGTGGTCCTTCTTTAATGAGTTCTGACAATAATTTTGTTTGAAGTGCTTTGAATCCACTAAAGATATGTGAATTCCTATGGCGAGGTGGTGAGGATTTTCAAATTTGAGAGAATAACGTGCTTTAATTTACTTGATCAAAGGTGGTTTAGTACATTTGTTTTATTGAAGTAGGTATCTGAATATCAAACTTCTCAATATTATACACTCTATGTGCTTTATCCTATCCTCTAGCATAATTTAATCTGGCATCTTGAGAAGTTATTTATTCTAGTTCACTTCATATGTTACCTCATCAAAAAGTTAGCCAGCAGAATTACCAAAACTCAAATATAAATTGAAATATTATCTGTGTTTGCTGAGCTTAAGGTTTCAAAATAACATCATTAGGGCTTAGACATTTACAACCTCTAAGAATTCCGTTTGATCCATAGCACAAAGCTTATCAGACAATGTCTTAATAACAAAAATTCTAGCTAGGCATCAATCTGAACAAACCAGGAATAGAAAAATTAAGAATTTCAGCTTCATCATCTCTTTGTTCTGCAACTTCGGGCAACAATAACACCAGTGGGTGGGCCGGTCATCTCTATCTCACACCTTCCATGTAACCAGTATGAATAATGGAGCAGACCCATGTTTGCTCTCACTTTAAAAGTTCCTCTTATGTTGTAGTTTACCTTGTTACTCTGCACCTGCTTTTGAAGTTCCACAGCAAGATTCTGGGGCAAATAGACCAAGCTTGATATGATATGAACTGATTCCAATCTTGTTTCCCTACTTCTTTGTGTGAAAGGCTGAAGAGCTTGGGTTCCTATAAGTCTGTTAGAAAAGTAGAGCTCTATGTCCACATACTCAAATCTTACATCAAGTTTCTGATTTGGGTTGGAGAAGTTTGCAAGGAAGGTAAGATCCCCATTGAAATACTCTGGTGAATCGAAGTATATGCTATTTAGATTTGCATTGGGTATGTCAAACACTGGGTTTTTTGGCTTAATGACTAGGTAGATGATCAAAGTTGCTATTCCAAAGACGATCAGAACAAGGCTGAATATGAGGCATAGGATTGCGCCACACCACATAACTGGATTGGTACGGCGAGGTCGAGGATGTTTGAATATTGGTGGCTTGCTTAATTTCTTACTGTCTGAATTTGATGTCTCTGCTGAAGAACTTTGTGGATTTCTGGCTTGCTTTGATATAACAATCTGATTGAGAGAGACTGGAAAGCTTCGCTTTTCTGGTGGTGGAGCTGCTTCTGTGGGCAGCGGCGAGGGTGGTGGAGGAGGGAGTGAAAGCATCTCTAGTTTCTTCTAAGGAAAAAACTTCTAAAGCAAGTTTTGTTGGAGAAGATGGAGATTAAAATTGTTGTTTCTTTAAGTATATGAGGATGTGGAGTAAGTAAAGTTTGGGTAGTGGGCCAACATTTGTTTTTTGAGATTGGCGAAAGGATGTGTATGTGGATTTAAAGTTGGAAATCACAGCTGTTTTGGTTTGAATTGCCCTTTGCTTTTGAATATGCAGTGCTGTATAAGAAATTGCTAAAGAAATGGTCACGCAAAAGGCTCAAGTTTCTAAACTGTTTCATCAAGTACTTTTTTGTATTTTGGACCTTTTAAGTTGTTGACCAATGATTCAAAATCCTACTGATCCAATGGCTGTGATTTGGTTATATGAAATTTAAGATAGTACTGGAATATGATATCAGCTCTGGACTGGAAAGTTAGACTGCATTAAGAAAACATTGAGTGGAAAGTTAAAAGATAAATGCCGTGATCTGACTAAGATAATGAAATCAATATAAGGAAAACTTAGCTTCTTCAAAGGCGGACCAAGCGGGACAGCAGTGGTAAGTGGTATTTTGATAGCGCTGATTGTCATATTTATTTGCATGTGAAGATTATTTTGGTGCAGATCTGAAAACTTGTTTCAAATGGCAAGGTTACATACCAGGGTTTGCATCCAAAAAATGAATTTTGTTCATCTTCCCTTTCTTTAGCCTAGGCCACAAGCCCATGGCCAATGTGTTGTTTTCTGATACATTTTCCATGGGCTTATATGACCTAAGTTACAAATTTGGACTTGAAACAGGATAGCAGCTTCAGGTGCTCCTCCTGTAATAGTTTTTAGTCAAATCAATGATCATTGATTCATTTCCCTGTAGGAGAAGCAGTGTCCCACATTAAGCAGCAAACTTACATGTTCTTTTCCTTCCCAAACTACCCCTCTTTAGTCCACCATCTCTAAAGATACCCTTCTTTAGCTCACCATCACAAAAGCCCACCGCTCTACTAAAGTTGGACTGTAGTGGCAATTCATCTGGCCTATATGCTGATCATACACTGAATTTCTCTTAAAAAATCAGACTGTCTTTACTAAAGAGAGTCCAATAATGGCTGATAAACGGGCAGTGAAACAAGTGGATATTTGAAAAGGAGAAGATACGGATAAATGGGAGAAACACTATCACCACTCTACTAAAGTTGGACTGCAGTGACAATTCATCCTCTGGCCTATATGCTGATCATACACTAAATTTCTCAAAAAAACATCAGACTGTCTTTACTAAATAGAGTCCAATAATGGCTGATAAACGGGAAGTGAAACAAGCGGATATTGGAAAAGGAGAAGATAAGGAGAAATGGGTGAAACATTATTCATCAAAACATCAGATACTGTTAGTTGGTGAAGGTGATTTCTCTTTCTCTTGGTGCTTGGCTCGCTCTTTTGGATCTGGCTCTAAGATTGTTGCTTCCTCTCTTGACTCCTACGGTATTCTATGCTCTTTTATGCATTTGTAACATATATTTGGTACTGTTTATGCAATAAAGATTGTTAGTTCCTTATGCAGTTGACGTTTACTTTTATTAATTATTTATCCCCCGAGTATCAAACAGAGAGGCTTTATGGTTAGTCAAATATAATGAATTTTTGTTACTGTAATTGATAAGTGTATTGAAAATGCTTTTCTGGAGAAAATCTAAACAATAGACCCTTTGTGTCATTGCAGTTTCCGGTCATAATGTGCTTTTCTTGAGATAATGTGCTTTATACTATTTGTTTTCATTTTTTTCCTCCTCTATTAGATGTCGTGATCCAGAAATACAAGAGAGCAAAATCAAATTTGGAATCTTTAAAGGAGTTAGGAGCATCTACATTATATGGAGTGGATGCAACAAAAATGAAGCATCACTTGCCTTTGAGGATGCAGAATCGGATCATATTCAACTTTCCTTATGCAGGTTTTTATTTAAAGGAAGACAATAACCTTATGATTGAGTAAGCTATTTTCCTTCAGTACTCATCTTATTGGTGAAGTAGTCTTCTTTATTATAATGTGATTCTTTTCTATTCTTTGGGGCTTATAAGACATGGAAAGGTCATTTACTTGAAAATTTACATATTTGGCAATCTTACAGCCCTACTCTAGTTTAATAGCTGTTCTATATTCAATACAAGCATAAATATGCAATATTTTCAAACTTGACAGAGTCGAACTATGAAGTTTAAGACTTGATGGAGATGAATTATAGCTTTTTGTGCCTAAAATTTCAACAGTGTTGCTATTGGTTCATTCTAGCAAGGACTGTACTGCTGAATCTAATAAATAGAAGGGAAATTTCTTTCAAATGGTTAGATGTCATACAGGGTTAAGGAACTGACAGTGCATTAGACTTACATGGATGTTGAATACGTAGCAATTGTGAATGTTATATCATGTTCCTCGGAACATGAGAGTATCCAAATCCTATGATATCTATAGTTGTTTGGTTCAATTAATCACAAGATAACTGGACATACTTGTTATTGTTACCTGTTCTCTGGCATTATATCTTAGGATGAATAAGGAGCTTGTGGGAAACTTCTTTGGGAATGCGAATGACATGTTACAAGCTTATGGGGAAATTCATGTAACCCACAAAACATCATCTCCATTCTGCCACTGGAACATTTTGGAACTTGCTCGGAGAAATTCTTTAGAATTTATCAGGCGCGATGATTTTAAGATGGAAGACTATCCAGGTTACAGCAACAAGAGAGGACAAGGTGATAGATGCGATCAGCCTTTCCCTTTGGGAGAGTGTAGTACTTTCAAATTCAGATCCTCCCATACTGATAAGCAGATTTATGGAGTGATAAATAACTCAGATTCCGCACTCAAAAGATCTCGGCAGCTTCAGGGCAATCCAATGGAAATACGGAAACGTCAGAAAATCACATTTGATCGAGGAATTCCTCAAACAACTTTCATCATGAATTCAAAAGACTTCTCAGACTACAGGCTGACACCTTTGGCTGTTGATATCACGATGGAAGATGCTAGTCACTCATTTGGAGCATGTGGCAGAGGTTTTACGCACTGGAGCAACTCTGTTAACGAAGTCCCAATGTCTGAGTTTGGAAGGCACATGGTAAGATTCTCAGAATTTTTCATGCATGGAAATCCATATACGTCCCACGGACTTCAGAGAATTAATCAACCTTTTAGCAACGGGGACTCATTATCACAGCATCGAGAGATTGTACGCAGACATGGTCACCATCCAGAGGGAACAAGGGGGTTTGTTTAATGTTTATAGGGAGACTAGAGCACCTCTTTGTACATGATTGCTTGAAGTTGTGAATAAAAAAATGTCAGAGTAGTGGTAAAACCAGCCTTACGCTCTTGGTTATGTTAATTAGTGTTCGTAACTCTGGCATTAGAAGTTAAGAGATGTGTGCGTGTGCGTGTGCGTGTGTGTATATATGCAGTAACCAGCTCATACTTTTGGGCAACTATGTCTATCAGCTTTTAATGGTTTCAATTAATTATGGTGTCATGCTGCATTTTTCTTTATATTCCATTCCAGTTTCCAGTCCATCATCTTTAAAAGTTATGCGTACTTGATCAACTGGATTGCAGAAGGAACACTCATAAGAGTCATGCATTCCAGATGTTGAAACACGAAATCATTGATGGTTTGTGAACAGAACGTTGTTTATGCCTTCACTGGATTGATGGTCTGCGCACTGCCACGATCATGATCAATTTTTTTAAACCCTGACAAAAATGAAAGAAATAATGTTTAAAAAAGTTGAGAGAGATTCTGAGTTAAATCTTGATTAATATTAATCTTGATTAATTTGATAATATGATGAAAAAATAAATAATTACAATAAAATGTAAATGAAATTTTTTTTATTATGGGCAAAGCTGAGTTAACATATCAAAATTACGTGTCAATCAGTGACCCAGATCACGAGGTCGAGATAATTTGATACAAAAAAAAATTGATAATAAATAAAAGTGAAATTGTAAAAATTAAAAGATAAATATAAATTAATATATTTAATAGCGTAACACAGGTTATTTACCTGATTGTATTTAATATTTGTCAATTAAAATCAATTTATAATAGAAATTGACAAACACAATTTTTTTTGAATAAAATCAAATGAAAAACAAAATATTATGTAAGGTTGCATATATTAAAAATATCATAAATAATAAAAATTTTAATTTATAAAAATAATTTTAATTTATATGAAATACATAAAAAAAATTACAAAATTGTTTTTAAAAAAAATTACAAAAATTAAAAAAAATTATTAACCTCATGAAAAATTAAAGACACAAAGAATAATTGTTATTTAAAAGGGGCTAAATAAGCCAAAAACAAATTACATAGGAGGGATATTCATTAAAAAAAAAAAAAAACTTAAGAAACATTTGAAAAAACATGAAAAAGGCATTAAATGAAAAAAAAACAAATAAATGAAAAGTTCAGGACCGTGGGCCTTGAAGCCCAGGCCCACGTGCCTAAGCCTGCAAATCTTTTCTATTTTTTTTTAAAAGGCAAATGCATCTATTTTAAAAAAAATAGACAAATAACATGCCGCTTGCTATGGCAAACTATGTGTCGTATACCAACCTAGAATTTAACCACCACTATGATGGCTGAAAAATTGAGTCTATGAGTTTTTTACAAAAAAAAATGATTTTCAACCACACAACACCCTTAAAACACCTTTAGAACACCAAGAAACCAACCTATCAACCCATTAAACCTAAAAAATAATCGTACTCTTGAATTGCGAGGGCGCAACAACCCTTTCTAGATGAGGGTGTGAAAGGTTTTTTTAATTGGTTAGGGAGTCACCACTTAGTATTACGGCTACTAGGAACCCTAACTGATTTTATTTTACAGAGATTCTAGGTAATAAATTGACTTTATAAATGGAAAGTATTAATACTCCTAATACGCTTTACCTAAAGTAAGCCACGTTATTTTTTTTATTTGTTATAGTCTGATGATGTCTATTTCTACTGGCCTACTATGATGGACTTACTAAGATAAACAAACCTTGGTTTTTCAGGTTAAGAACTCGATTCAAAAAAGTGAAATATCCTCAATGACTTTTTTTTTTATCTTATCTTTCTATCTACTGTTATATATGTATTTGTTTAAAATGGCATCGTCTATATAAGCTTTCTTAAATGTCTACTTTTTTTATCTACTTTTTTTTATCTAATGTCTATCTGGTTTCGATCGATGAAACCATCTAATAAATGGCATCGTCTATATAAGCTTTCTTAATTTGTTTTTCAATTTCTACATTAATATATGAATTTAGAGTTCGTTTGAAATTATTTATGAAATTAATAGACTTTTGATTTTAGATCATAATTTAAAGCTTTAAAAAAATATATTATTTTCTTATAAAAAATATAAAAGTATATTTGGTAAAAATCACCCAAATCAAACAATTTTTTTGAAGAAAATATGCAGTATAAGTTGGAATCTATATTTAGAAATTAAAAATTTTACTTTTGATTAAATCAAGATTCTTACACTCTAATTATTATTTCTTTTGTTTACTTTATTTGCCTACACTCTTCTGTTTATAAACTAGAAATGTCAGCTGAGCAACAAGATTTCAATGAAATGTGAAAAGCTAGAGGAAATTTTACATAAGAATCTGCATCTCTTCAAGTCTCAGTTTTATATTTGTGATGGAGCAAGGTAATCAACTTCAATTCGTAGACTATGCACTATTTCATTTCTTCATTAGCTTAGCTCACAGGGAATTTAATCACTTGTGTGTGTTTACTGTCATCATCCATATGACTTGGAGTAGAGAGCTTAATAATGCTGTGCAATGAAGTCTATAAAAAATAATTATCCTTAACATCATTTTTTTTTAATAAAAAACCCTATTAACCTAGTCCTGTGGTCTGGTAGATCATCATAGTAACTCGTCTGATGCTTACATGCGTCAGGTTTCAACTGTTGTAACATGACCAACCTACAATAATTTAATTACTTCAAGGAGCCTAAATTCAAAATTTGTTCTCGCAGCAAAGAAGATCAAATAGAAAGGAGTAGAAAAAATGGCAGAGTCAGCAGTGAGTCTTGTGATTGACAAGTTGGCTCCATTGCTAGCTCAAGGGGTGCAACCATTGAAAGGTGTTTACAATGAAGTTGTAGATATCAAAGATGATCTGGAAGCCATCAGAGCTTTTCTGAAAGACGCAAACTCAAAGGCTGAGAAAGAAGGTGTGAGCGAAAGTGTGAAAGTATGGGTAAAGCAAGCAAGGGAAGTTGCTTATCAGATTGAAGATGTCATTGACGAATATAATATGCTTCATGTGGCACAACATCGTGATCGGCGTGCATTCGCGGGCTTCTTAACTAAAGTCTCTTCCTTGGTTCGGAAATTGCCTCTACGCCATAAGATCGCATCAGAGATTCATGATGTTAGAAACACTCTTCAGAGAATCAAGGACAGAAGTGAAGGGTTCCGGTTCGCATCTTCAGAGCAAGGAGGCTCAAATAACATTGTCTTGCATGATCCTCGATCAGGTTCTCTTTTCATTGAAGATTCTGAGCTTGTTGGCATTGAATCTACAAAAGATGAATTGATAAGCCTCTTGGTAAGCGGAGAATGTCAGAGGACAGTGATCGCGGTGGTTGGAATGGGAGGAGTGGGAAAAACCACTCTTGCAAAGAAAGTATATGACAGCTACGTAGTGAAACAACACTTTCAATGCCATGCTTGGATTACTGTGTCTCAATCATACGACAGGGTGTTCTATATATTCACTCTATCTGCTCCCTTCACTAGCTAATTGGTAAGCACTTTTATCTTTCAATAGTGTTCTATATATTCACTCTAAACTAACTCGTTTCTTATAGCAATCCTAATACATGCATGTTCTTCATTCACCTTGTCAGCTTGGCTCCATTGATCACTACCATGAAAGTGCCTCGAGGAATTCTGCTTCCAAAGACGCAATAATCTTCGTGCTTTATAACACTATGCCATGCGGCTGTTATTCTCAAGAGATCATTAATTTTCCTGCTTAGTACTATTGTCAATTACTGCTGTGCTGCTTTGGTTTGACTGAAATTTCCTTGTAATAATTGCTTATTACCAAGCAGCTTGTATACCATCGTTTGATGTACTTCTCCTCAATGCTATAGAGCTAGCTAGCTAGTGCTGCCGCTGTTGGTACGAGAAATAACCTGGCTAGGGATGCATTAATGTCAGCAGATGAATGTCTATGTTCTTTTATTAATTTTGGCTCCTCTGTCTGGTTCCAGATGCTTTAATTAGCTTCTCCATTGATGAGTACCTGTTGGCTGTCGCCCATCACTTTTCTGCTATCTGATTGAGCTCGTGTTAACATGTTTTGTCTGCAAACCTGTCCTGTTGTGGCCATAAGTTGTTCCTTTTTTCTGCCGTGAAATGAAAAAAAGAAAGGATAGACACACGACAAAGAATACAGAAAAGAAAAGAAGAGAAAGAAAAGAAAGAAAGAAGGGGGCGTTCGTGGATATAGGAAGAGAAGGTAAGAAAAAGCATGCATAGGAATAGTTATTATCCTCCACACGGGTTCTATCTATGATAAGGTCTAAGTCATGTTCACGGGTCAAGCAAGTTATTCCTAGTTGAATTTTTATTAATCTATGAAAGATAAAAGAATAAAAAGAGAAAGATGTCTAGAAGATGAATTACAGAAATATTTTTGCTTTATTACAATACTGTTACATTATGGTCTTATATATATTACAATCATTAAAAATGCAGTGAATGATAAGATATATACTTAATTCCTGGAATATCTGTTGCAGATATGATTACCATTATTTTCAGTATCATTAATCTCTTGTGCAGATATGATCAGAGATCACGATTATCTTCAGTATCAGTGATCCCTGATCATGATCTCCTCAGTATCAGGGATCCCTGATTATGATAGCAATCCCTGATCATGATTATCTTTAGTATCAGTATTATCTTCAGTAGATATGATATTATTTTGAACACGCCCCTGCAATCTGAACGGGAGGTTGCGAACGTTGAGATTGGAGCACGGAAGATTGAACCGTGCAACAGAGAGTAGTTTTGTAAGGAGATCGGCTAGCTGATCACTACTAGACAAAAAATTGACAGTCAATTTTTTTTAGAAACAAGATCTCTGACGAAGTGAAAATCAATCTCGATGTGTTTTGTGCGTGCATGTAATATTGAATTGGAGGATAGATACGTGGCACTAATATTATCACATCAAAGAGTGGGACTTTAAGATTGGTGCAAACCAAGTTCTGCAGCTAAAATTGTAACCATTGGAGTTCGGTTGCAATGTCTGCAAGAACCTTATATTCAGCCTCAGTACTGCTACGAGCAACTGTAGCCTATTGTTTGCTATGCCAGGAAATTAAATTTGAGCCAAGAAACACATAGTAGGCATCAACAGATCGACGACCATCTATGTCCCCTGCCCAATCTGCATCAGAGAACGCTTGAAATGTGAAGGAGCTGCTACAAGACAATAGTAAACAGTAGGAGATGGAGTGTTTGAGATAGCGCAGGATTCTCTTTACACATATCTAGTGGGACTGTTTCGGTTGATGCATGAATTTGCTAACGCAATGAACGGTGAAAACAATATCAAGCCGAGTGAATGAGAGATAATAAAGGCTGCCAACAATGCTTCTGTATAGGGTAGGATCATCAAATTGTTCAGTATCAGTTGTTGTCAATGCCACAGTGGTGGACGTTGGAGTGGAACATGGCTTGGCACCATCCATTTTGGATTTTGTAAGAAGATCAACAATGTGCCTGCGTTGAGTGAGATAGAGTCCTGTAACATCACATATAGCTTCAATGCAAAAGAAAAAACTGAGAAGGCCAAGGTCACTGATAGCAAATTCCTTATGCAGCCGCTGAATGATATCTGTGATACCAGCAGCATTAGAACCAGTGATGATAATGTCATCAACATAAATAAGGATGTATATGATGCTAGAGGTGTCAGTGTGCACAAATAGTGACAAGTCTGCCTTGCTGCAAACAAAACCGAATTGTATCAACACAGCAGCAAGGCGGGAAAACCACTGGCGAGGCGCCTATTTAAAGCCATATAAGGAGCGTTTGAGCTTACAGAGATGATCAGGAAACTGAGGATGTTTGAAGCCTGGAGGTTGATCCATATAAACCACTTCTATCAGATTGCCGTGAAGAAATGCATTTTGGACATCCAGCTGACAAATTGTCCAATTATTGCAGACTGCAATGGATAAAACAAGCCGGATAGTTGCAGGTTTTACAACTGGACTGTAAGTTTCATGAAAATCCACCCCTAGCTGCTGATGATAACTTTTAGCAACCAGCCGGACCTTATATCTTTCAATGGAGCCATCAGCTTTCCTTTTAATCTTGAAAATCCAGCGACAACCAATGACATTAAGATGGCATGATGGAGGGACCAGTTTCCAGGTTTGATTGCGGAGCAAGGCATCAAATTCAGGATTCATTGCAGATCGCTAATGACAAGATTTGTAGGCTTTAGTAAATGAGGTAGGTTCTTTGCAAAAGGGAAAGGCAAAAACATGCAGTGCTCGGGGCAAAGGATATAAGGTGTGTCCATCAAGGGTTTTTTTTGGTTTGGAAATGTGATTTTTGGATCTTGTAACCATTGGGTGAGTATTTGAAATAGCTGGGATTGTGTATGTGGGATTTGGAACTGGTATGGGAGGGGAGGCAGGGGTAGTATCTACTGATGATTGAGGTATCGGCTCTGGAGTTGAAGACGATGCTGGCATATGAAAGTCAATATGTGGCAATGATGAAGTTGCACATGTACCTATAGGTGTTAGTGACAAGGAAAAAATAGTATTTGAAAATGGAACTATGGGGGTGTGTCGGACTTTTATATGGAAATGAAATGGTTTTCATCAAAAACGACATGATGGAATACATAAACTTTACCTGTTGCAAGATCAAGACATTTATATCCATGATGGTCCAATCTATAACCAATAAAATCGTTTTTAGATCGAATGTTTGTTATATGGTCGAAGATAAGGCCAGCATGCACAACCAAAAACTTTAAGGAAATGATAGTCAGGAGTATGACGATAAACAATTTCGTATGAAGATTTTTTATTGAGAATAGGAGTAGGGAGACGATTGATAATATAAGTGGCCGTGAAAAAAGCATCTTCTCAAAATTTTTGTGGAAGTTTAGAATGTGAAAGTAATGAAAGACCGACTTCAACAATTTGTTTATGACGACGTTCAACTGCACCCATTTGCTGATGAGTATATGGACATGCTCTACGATGATGAATGCCAATTTGAGTTAGAAGTGTAGACAAGCGGCAATATTCGCCTCCCCAATCAGATTGAATGTTTTTTATGGTACGATTAAATTGTCGTTCAATAGAAGTCTTAAAGAGTAGAAAGACTTTCTCAACATCAGATTTGAGTTTAAGAGGAAACAACCATATGAATTTAGCGCAATCATCTAAAAAACATAAATAGTATCAAGTTGACAAGATGGGTGCTGATCCCCAAACATCAGTATGCACTATGTCTAAAGGATTAATAGATTTATGATTGCTGGTTTTGAAAGACAATTGACTGCTTATAGCTAGTTGACAATCTGAACAAACTGGATGCCTTTTATTTGCAACAGGTAACATAAATGCAGAAATAGATTTTTGAAGAACTGGAAAGGATGCATGACCAAGCCTGTTGTGCCATATTTGGTAAGAAGCTTGTATATCAGTTAGTGCATGAGGAGGAAGTGTGTCTGACAGGCTGGAGAATGAATACAAACCATCTTTAAAGGTGCCGCGATGAAGGATTTTCCTCAATTAGTCCTTAATGAGAAAAAAAAGATCATGAAATTCAAAAAACACAAGATTATCACTGCAAAACTGTTGAACAGAAATTAGATTTTTTTGAATTTCAGGGTCAAGAAGTAATTATTTGAGCACAAACGGTTTTTTTTGAGGGAGTTAAAATAGAAGAACCAATTTGAGAAATTTGCAAACCTGCACCATTGCCTACAAGGACTTGATCTAAACCAGTATAGTCTTCACTCCGTAGATTCAAGTTGGCCATGTTATTGGTGAGATGGTGTGTAGCACCTGTATCAGGATGCCAATCAATTGCAGAAACAACACTTGTTGTAGCCATCAGACCATGCAGATTATTGGATTTGGTAGCATTGTCACGATAGGTAACGTCAAACCGATGATAGCATTTTTTTACAGAATGGCCAGGTTTATCACAGACCTGACATATCATAGTATCTCTATGAAATGCGTTCCTGCCATTGGAGCCATTATAGAAGGAGACTTCTCTGTAATTTCAGCCTCTACCTCTGTATGAATTTCATCTTCTGTAGGAGGAAGAAGATGACTGACAAGTAGCAACGTGAATAGTGGGCTGGACAATAGGTGAATTGTTATGCAGCAGACGTGACTCTGTGGTGAGTAAGAAAGCATATACTTCCTCTAAAGTGACAGGATCTGTGCGGGCTGTAATGGTAGTAATAAAGGAGTCATAATCATGGCCATGACCCGATAGTAGATAGGAGATGATTTCATCACAGTGAAGAGCATGGTTGGCGACAGCAAGCTCATCTGTCATGCGCTTGATCTGCATAAAAAAATCATGTGTTGATTGTGCACCTTTACAAGTGTTAATGAGTTCAGTGCGGAGTTGAATAACCCGAGCATGTGATTGAGAGGAGAAGGATTTGGCTAGAGCACACTAGATTGCAGCAGAGGTGGTGTGAGAAACCACTTGAATAAGAACGTTTTCTGAAATTGTAGAGAAGAGAATAACAACTATGATGGCATCTTGTCGCTACCAATATTCATAGAGAGGGTTGAAGGTGACATAGGAGGTTTCGGCCATGGAAACTTCTTTGAGTGGGGTGGGAATGGTTCCATCAAGGTATCCAAAGAGACCTTGCCCACGGAAGAGATCATTAATTGAGCTTTCCAGACATGATAGTTGTCTTTTGAGAGTTTTGTAACATTTATGGCTGGAGGAGAAACAAGTGGAGGATTGCCATTAGTAACAGCATCTGAGGTGTTTAGTGAAGAAGAAGCCATTTGTGTGACGTGAGTCAATGGCTCTGATACCATGAAAGATAAAAGAATAAAGAGAGAAAGATGTGTAGAAGACGAATTACAGAAATATATTTGCTTTATTACAATACTATTACATCATGGTCTTATATATATTACAATCCCTGATTCAAAAATCCTATCATTAAGAATGCAATGAATGATAAGATATATACTTAATTCCTAGAATATCTATTGTAGATATGATTACATTATCTTCAGTATCAGTAATCTATTGTGCAGATATGATCAGAGATTACGATTATCTTCAGTATCAGGGATCCCTGATTATGATAACAATCCCTGATCATAATTATCTTCAATATCAGTATTATCTTCGGTAGATATGATGTTATCTTCAACCATCTATAATTTTTTTAAAAGAAATCAATAAAATCATTTTAAAATAAATATTTTTTAATTTATTGATAAAAAAGTCAATGTTTTTTAAAATAGACTTAGACAGTGTTTAATACGGGTTGATCATATCACATGTCAATGCTTTTTCTTTTTCTTTTTCTTTTTATACCGTACGTGGTCCACGAGATTACTTCCTCTTTTCTATTTTGTAAAACCTAAAATGGATCAACAGTAAAGTCCACCAGGCAAGCTGGTTAGAATATATAACAATGTACATGGGCACTCGTTTAGAACCAAAGAAAACATTAAAATATTCTCATTTTTTTCTATTTTTTTTTTTTAAAGAGTTGAGATGTCAACTATTCATATCAATAGTGAAGGAGGTGGTCTTTTCTTCTTCTTTTTTTAAATTTTTTTCATTATTTTCTTGGTTTTAAATTTGTATCTTTATAAATTGTTTTGATTTGTTTTTTTATAAGTTTATCAAAATCTCAAACAAATATCCTGATATTTGATTTATAATCGATTTTACGAACATTTATTATTGTTATTTTATTATTAAGTAAAAACTTTTTTTTCTAAACAAATATAAAAATAGCACATCAAAACAATCAAAAATACTAAAAATTTATTTTAAAGAAAAAACAAGAAATGTTTTTTAACATGGTTGGATCATGAAAACAAATGTAACCTTAGCCTGACTAGATTTCTTGGTAGATTTTTGAGTTCCTAGATGAATATTAAAAAAATTTGTTCCCGTGCTAGAATTAGAGTTTTTAAAGATTTTGAATTTTTTTTGTGCTTTTGCATTATTATGTTGTGGTGATTTTAAGAATTATTTTTAAATAAATAAATATATATATATATATATATATAATGTATTTAAAAAAATAAAAAAAAACAATTTATAAATTTAAGACGGCGGAGGTGGATGCATTCATCACATCAAGCAGTTTCGTGTAAGAAAAAAGAAATAAATAAAAGAAGAAATTAGTTACTGAAATTAACCATCATGTGGAAGTTGTATAATTCCCAACAATATATATATATACATATGTGGATTTACTTATCTAATGGGCAGTTGAAATGGATTATTTACACCGAACGATTCACTCGAGCTGTCTGTCTGTCTGAGCAAGAAAATATCTTGTCTTGTCTTAAAGAGGGAATTAAAACAAAACCATGGATACGCACTATCATCATCTCCCTGTTCAATCCTAATGTATCTTACAAAAATCACTTATCATTTGACTAATACAAATCCAATTAAGATCTTAACTCTTTTTTCCTTACCAAAACAGCCAAAAAAAAAAAAAGACAAGAAAACATGTCTAATCGATCTCTCTGTTCTTTCTATACCCAAACGATAATCAAAATTGCACATCTACCCAGGGGCGGAGAAGCACAGAAGACTAAGGTGGGCTGTAGCCCAGGTAGAAAAATAGATCTTAAAAAAAATGTAATATCCCATCTTATAATTATAAATATAGCCTTTTTATTTATCTTTTTTCAAATCCGGATATGTAAATATTTCCTCTGCATTATTTCTTATTAGCCTCGTACCTTTTCATTGGGCTTCTTAGCCTTTAGCATCCCATTAATTTATCTTCTTACTCATTGAATAAATTTCTAGGATTTTCTATTCCGGATAAAAGAACCCATTTTATATATCCCAATTTATATGTATTTGATTCATAGAAAAAAATTAAAAATTTTAATTTTAAAAAATAAAATTAAAAAATAAGTTTGGGAATATGGTTGTGATTGTTTTTTAAAGTGTTTTTCGTGCTGGAATATATCAAAATAATGTTTTTTTTAAATTATTTTTAAAATCAACACATCTAAATGATTCAAAACATACCAAAAAAATGAATGTTTAGCAAAAAAAATAAATTTTAAGGGAACATGGTTTGCACCGCGTTCCCAAATGCTCTCTACTCTTTAGCCCCATCTTATAGTAGCAAATAAATACTCAATTAACCATGAGGAGTGTAGCCTAATTAGTCAGGCTCTAGGTTTGATCTCTAAAAATCACTAGTTCGAATCCCACAAATCTTAAGACCACTAAAGATTTATATGGTCCTTAACTTTTAGAATTAGTTGAGGTATATGTGAACTGATCCAGATATCCATATTAATAAAAATAAATAAATAAATACTCAAGCGAACTTCATGATATTTCACGCACTTACCATATCTTTGCCACTTGCTTAACTCCCATCGGTATGGAGTATGGTTTCTTAACTCATCCTTCGATTTATAATACAAAAATTTTCATGCATCATTAGTGAAGTGATGGAAAACAACCAGAGTGTCTATTTAATAATGAATATTGAAAAACAATTTATGTTTATTTGTTCGTAGCCCAGGATAAAAAAGATTCCTGGCTCCGCCCTTGCATCTACCTACTTTAATCGTGCAAGCCGTGATTAATCTTCATTTGCAATGTCAGTTACACAGTCGGAATCTACTCAGCTCCATTGACAAAAGGCTAGGCTAGACTAGGCCCATCGTACATGCTACTTTGTTTTTCTGCTGGCCATCAAGCAAAAGCGAAAGCATTATTATTATTGATAATTGTTGCGTTATTGTTACCTATGGTTCTGATTTAAAAATAATTATTTTATAAAAAGTATTTTTAATTGAGGTTAGTTTAAAAAAATAAATATTTAATTAAAATTGTAGGTAAAATTAAAATTGAACAAAAAATAATTTAATGTGTTTGGTTAAAAAATTGCTTTTCAAATTTTAGGTTATAAAATAATTAATATATATATATATATATTAATGGTTTTTAATTTAAATATTGTAAATTTAACTATTGCTATTATATCATGAAATAAATAATATTTTATATAAAATAATTTTTATTGTTCAATTAAACTATCTATAATTTCATCACGTATGAAATACATCCGACAATGCTATAGTTTTCTTGGTTTTTTAAACACGTAACAACATCAGGTAAAATATAATCAGGAACAAAATTGGAATTGCGATCAAATTTTGCAAATGTTACGTCATCAACAAAACACAATTAAAAATAAAATTTAATTTTTTTTATTGAATCGGACCCGATACAATATATTTAATTTTGAACTGGACTCAGTCAGATTGAAATCATGCACGTTCACGTAAACAGTGGTGCATATCTCTACTGTGCACTTAAAAGTGAACAGTGAAGCTCTGTTCACTTTTAAGTGCACAGTGGAGAACAGTGGTGCATGTCTCCACTGTGCACTTAAAAGTGCACAGTGGAGCTCTCCGTTCCGCACTGAAAGCAGCTCTCCGCCATGACTTTATGATATTGTTTCCTCTTAACCAATTAAATGCATTGTATGAATTGAACTTCATTCATAATTCAGATATATAACAACAATCAGTAGTCAAAATAAAAGCTTTTTAAATAATGAAAATCTCAACCTCAACGAATCCCTTAGTACTTGTGGAAAGAAAAAAGATACAAAGAAATTGTCCTTAATTTATTATCTCTTAGGACACCCCCAACCCATAAGGGTTGGATTAAGGCTTGCCATTTATAGATATATCTACACTCCACTTAAGCAAGCATACCTTGAGGAAGAGGAATCCATGAGAATTTACTATGCACTCTTTCCTTTTTTATCCACATAAGAATACTATTTGGTGATCTTTGTATAATGCCTTTGCACATATATATTTTGATCAAACCAAAGTTTTCCTGTGCTGCACCCCCCAACCAAACTCCCTTCACTAAGTTATGAAATTTCATTGTCAGAATGACAAAATTACGAACTTTTCTGGTTTCGATCGATGAAACCATCTAATAAATGGCATCGTCTACATAAGCTTTCTTAATTTGTTTTTCAATTTCTACATTAATATATGAATTTAGAGTTCGTTTGAAATTATTTATGAAATTAATAGACTTTTGATTTTAGATCATAATTTAATGCTTTAAAAAAATATATTATTTTCTTATAAAAATACGTTGAAGGTATATTTGGTAAAAATCACGCAAATCAAACAATTATTTTTTGAAGAAAATATGCAGTATAAGTTGGAATCTATATTTAGAAATTAAAAATTTTAACTTTTGATTAAATCAAGATTCTTACACTCTAATTATTATTTCTTTTGTTTACTTTATTTGCTTACACTCTTCTGTTTATAAACTAGAAATGTCAGCTGAGCAACAAGATTTCAATGTAATGTGAAAAGCTAGAGGAAATTTTACATAAGAATCTGCATCTCTTCAAGTCTCAGTTTTATATATGTGATGGAGCAAGGTAATCAACTTCAATTCGTAGACTATGCACTATTTCATTTCTTCATTAGCTTTTTTTTTTTATAGTAAACGAGTGAATTATATATTAAACAGTCCCATTAAGTAGGTGGAACTGAACGAAAGATAAATACAATGGGAATGTAAAAGAAAAGAGAAGACCAAAGCGACGCGAGACCTAATTAATTAGTCCAGTTTATAATACATTCAGGATTTCTAAAAAGATCTGAGCCTGTATAGCTGAAATTTCTAACTGAAGACTTCAACCAGAAGGCCAAACGGTGAAAGGTGAGATCAAAAATCATATCCCAATCCGGGGCCTTGGATTCAAAGATTAGGCGGTTGCGCGCTATCCAAATTGACCAGTACAGACCTTTGCAAAGGAGGGTAATAGCACGTCGCTGAAAATTTCCATTAATCAAACCGGACCATTCCTGTAGATGATGATATGGGTCTTTGTGCAAACAACCTAAGCACCCAAACCAGTTCAAGAAACGACCCCAAAGAGACCATGTTATAGGACACCAATGGAAGAGATGATTAATTGTCTCAATTTCCTTGCAGCAGAATGGGCAGTGAGAATCCTCATAATTAATGATTCTCCTCTCAGCTAAAAAACTCCGTGTACTCAAACTGCCATGAAGAAGAAGCCATATGAACACATCCACTTTTGGAGGAGCATAACCATTCCATAGCGAGGGGAGTGATTATTTTCGCCATCCGATAGACTATAAAAAAGAGCGCAACCTGATTGAGCTGAGTACATGCCAGAGCTGTGAAATTTCCATACCTTGCGGTCTGCACCATCTGAGAAAATGAGACCACGCTGCACCTCTGCGATCAAGCTCTCCCTCATGCAGTTTTCACGAGGCCGGAGGGGTCTTCTCCAGGATAGGTTGAAAGAGTTATCTGTCAAATCACATATATCTGCAAGGCTGGATTTTTGTTGCAGGGAGAGGTTATACAGTCTGGGGAATAAGAGTTGGAGAGTGGTTGTAGAGGCAAGCCAAGAGTCAGTCCAAAACCGGATGTTCCTCCCATCACCCACCTTGAACCCGACATTTGCATGTAAAAGATTGGATATGTTTTGTGTTGAGAAGATCGTCGAAACAATGCCATGCCAAGTTGGAGATAAAGAACATGTGAACTCAGGGATACCATTTATAAAGCGAGGTCGGTATTTTAGAAGAATGTGTTCTTGCCAGCCTCCTACCACTCCATTATCCAGATTCCAAATCCATTTAAATAGCAGAGCCAAATTTTTGTTGTGGATGGATCCCAGCCCGAGACCACCAGAAGATTTACTCTTTATTACCTTGTGCCAGGCCACCTTAAAAATCCCATGAGATGTGGAGGTTCCTTTCCAGAGAAATGACCGGGTTAGAGAAGAGATGACTTTAATAATACCCTTTGGCATAGCAAAAACTGACATGTAGAACAAAGGAAGAGAGCTTAAGACTGATTTAATTAGACATAACCTTCCCGCCATGCTCAAAAAATTCCCTTTCCATGTGCTTAGCTTTGCTCTGATAGTGGACAACACCGGTTTCCAAGTAGAGAGTCTGCTGGGATTGGCTCCAAGAGGTAGTCCAAGGTACCTGACCGGGAAAGTATCACTACGACAGAAAACTGAGTTCGCCAAGCTAGAGGTGTAGTCGTTGTCCAAGTTGATACCTATTAGTGAGCTTTTATAGAAATTAACTTTCAATCCGGAAATGATCTCAAACCAGCGAAGTATCCTCTTGGCATGTAGAAGAGAGGGAAAATCATTTGGCAGGAAAATCAGAGAGTCATCGGCATATTGCAAATGAGTTATGTAATGACCTGGAGCAGTCTGTAAGCCTTTGAAATAACCTGAAGTTGATGCCCTATTGAATAAAACTGTCAATCCCCCGAATCGCGATGTCAAATAGGAAAGGAGAGAGAGGGTCCCCTTGCCCCGAGACCCCTCTCCGGACTAAATTCTCTCTTTGGGGAGCCGTTTATCAAGATGGCTAATTTAGAAGTGGATAAGCATTCAAAGATCAACTTCCTCCAGTGTGTGCCAAAACCCATGTATCCCATGCTTGTGTCAATATGTTCCCACAAAATTAAGTCAAAGGCTTTATGGAAATCTACCTTGGTGAAGAGGCCATGCTCCTTCTGCACGCACACCATGGACAACCTCATTTGCTATCATGAACCCATCTAAAATCGACGCCCCGAGAATGAATGCAGATCGTTAACACCGATTACATCCGGTCAACACATGTCTAAGCCTAGTGGACAATAGTTTTGCCACTATTTTATATAAACCGTGAATCAAGCTTATCGGACGAAAATGTGAGAATCGCTTTCCTACTTTGATTTTGGAATCGAGTTACAAAAGAAGAGTCGATACCCTTTGGAAGTTTACCGTTCTGAAAAAACTTTTAACCAACATAAAAACCTCCGAAATGATGATATTCCATACCTTTTTATAGAAGGAGAAGGTGAAACCATCGGGCCGGGGGCTTTAGAACCATCACGGTCCCACACACCTTGCTTAACTTCTTCCATTGAAGGTGGTCTTTCTAGCCAAATAGACTTTGCTTCTGAAATTTTGGAGAACCCCGAGCCTCCCATTTCAATTCTTTTACACGTTGGTTTCCGAAACAAGGATGAGAAGAAGTTGACAGCGCCTTCTTTTATATCATTTGGGGAGACTAGGTGACTACCATTATGATCAATCTTACTAATGTAGTTGCGGCCTTTCCTTAGACTTGCTGATATGTGAAAAAAACGAGTGTTCTTATCCCCCATTTTACACCAGTTTTGACGAGATTTTTGTCTCCAGATATCTTCAACCCTTTTGTTAACCTCCCATAAATCAGAGTTCAACCCCTGGAGCTTTGTTTTTTCGGTGTCAGACAAGGGGCACACTTCGCTTTTGTTTTCAAGTGTTGTAATGGAGTTCTGGATGTCTGCAAGTTTTAGATTCTGATCCCCGAAAGTGGATTTATTCCATTGTCTCATTTTTTTTCCCATGTTCCCCAGCTTCTTAATCAGACTAAACTCACCTGGAAACTCCTTACAGCTATCAGACCATAGGGCCTCAAAATCTGTTAAGAAAGAAGGGTGCGACAGCCAGCAGTTTATGAAACGGAACGGCTTCCACCCCCAGTCTACCTCAGGGCTTTGGAGGAGCAGCTGACAATGATCTGACATCCCTCTAGGGTAGCGGCAAAGAGATAGAGACGGGAACTGAAGCTGAAATTCTGGGGAAGCAAAAGCTCTGTCAATACGGCTCATAGACCCACCCCTAAACCAAGTGAACCGGTGCCCCTGCATATTGTACTCAACCAGTTCACAGTCGGATATGAATCTGCGAAATGAAGTTGAACCTGATAGATTGAGGTTACCACTACTTCTCTCATTAGGGAGTAGAGTCTCGTTAAAATCGCCTATCACCACTAGTGGTAGTTCAAAAGCAAACTTAAGAGTGGTGATTTCTTCCCATAGATCAGCACGTTCTTTCACCAAGATGCGGGCGTAGACACCAACTATCATACAATTAAAAGAAGAGGGAATATGCGTGCCACATAAGCTGATCCACTGCCCCCCAAATTCTATAGAGTTAACTTCAAAGACAGAGTTATCCCACATTGCTATAATCCCTCCTGATTTCCCTACAGATTCTAGAAAAGTCCATTTGACATTTGCAATATTCCACAGATTTCTAATGAAGGAGTCACAACAATTATTTTTCTTGGTTTCTAAAAGGAAACAGATACCAACATTATTTTTTATAAGCCTATTCCGGATGGAATTTCGTTTGTGTGCCATACCTAAACCACAGCTGTTCCAAGCAAAGATATTCATAACGAGAGCAAAAACCAAGGCAGACTAGACTTAGCGGGTAGAAAACTTACAACAGGTTAACTGATGTCCACTCATCTACTTCTCTGTCAATGTTTCTCATTATTCCTTCTTCGTACCCTTTTAGTTCTTGCGGGTTACCCAGACCTAGAGCCACAGCATCTTGTATCATTTTTTGAGTCTCCTTTTCACTGTCAAACCCATTGTCTGGATGCTTCATACTTGTGATTTGAAACCGAATATTTCCTTGTTGGATTCCTGAGTTTAAAGAGTCTGAAGAATCACAATCCTCCATAGTGTTAGCAACACTACCACTGGCTTGCAGCAACTTCAGTTTTCTTATTTTATGGTTATTCCCGTTTGCGCTTTCATTGGGCGTGTATGCAGAGGTTTGTGGGCTGCTTTGAGGGTTCAACAGGGGTGGTAGATGGAGATGCTTGCCATTGGTTTCATCATCCATAGAGGTATAGTTATGGTTCTTTTCAACGCTGGATGACTCGATAACAGGGGATGATATGGTGTCTTGTAGAGGTGTGTTATTGTGGGTGCTGGTTACCTTAATTGCAAGAAGGTTGGGTTCTCCATTAGAAATATTAGCTGCAACCGATCTAACTTTCATCACATTCTTCCTCTTGTTGAATGAATATTTAGGTGCAAGCCCTCTGGTTCTTCTAAGCTTCTTATCTTTTATTTTTCCTGCCATCTCCATTTCCACTACTTCTTGTGGTTCTGCCAGTCACGTATGAATGCAGAGAAAGATTGCGATGTGTATTCTGGCTCTGATTTTGGGCTAGTATCGTGTGCCTCGTTAGTTTTGGGGTAGGCCTTATAACCTGGGCTGAGGAGGCTTTTGGTTGTGCTTGTTTTTTATCAGGGCCCACTCTTGAAAATGGTACTGCTGAATCATCTGGGTTGCTATAGCATGGCTCTACAGAGGAAGATTGGTAAAAGGCGGTGTGTTTTCTTTGGTTTTTTTATCTCGTAGCTTGTGTGTTTCCTTAGTTTCAGGAAAAAGGCAGAAGGTTTTGTATGTTGTGTCAGATTGGTCTAGGTTGCTGGGTAATTCAGTGTACCTTGTGCAGAGAATGAGAGAGGGGTCATTTTGCATGTCCTTGTCCTGTTGCACTGGTGAGGTCCACTCAGCTTCTGGTTCATTTGTACTTGGCCGTGAAAACTCTTCTAGAGGTATAAATTTACTGCATGTCTCTTCATCCGATGCTTCAGTGCCTGATGTATCCATTGAGTATTTAATTGTGGTAAGCAGGGGGCTAAACCCTGGCTTCATTTCCATGACTGATATATCAAATTCCTCTCCGTCTAGAATCAGTGAAATCTGGTTGTTTAAAGTCGTGAAAGAGGTTGTGCTCGAAGCACCTTGACTCCCATAAGTGAACCTTGACTCACACTTGTAATGTCGTAACCAATCATCTTGCCTACATCTTCTACCATGAATTCAATACATCTGCGGTTCCATCCAATCAGAGGAAGTCCCAGAATAGACACCCAAGCAAATCTGTCTACTGCTTTTACTTCCCTCTTCCATGGTTTGATACTAGAGAAGTAGTTTGCCAAAGCAGAGCAACTGCTTATTAATTCTTTCTCCATGGTCGCTTTCTCAGAAAGGTGATAACGCTGCTTGCTTGCTCCCGGAAGCGAAATCCAATTGCCTTCTTAACAGTTTTCAAAACCATATGCTCCAGTTGTGCATAGTCCACTTCTGTGGCTATAGAACCGACTAAACTTCTCTGTAGCCATTCCTTGTCATCCTGTGTAGACTCATACACCACAGTCTTCTTTGATGGTTGTTGGGCTAAAAGAGCTTCAACAAAGGTCCTGTTGTCTCTGAGGGCTAGTTTGGGCGAGATTTTGGTTTTTGGCTTTGTGGTGAGGGTTGTCTTTTCCCTGGAATCTATAGGTGTTTGAAATCTTGCTAAGTTTGCACGAATTTTGAAAGAGTCGAACCATATAAGGTTTAATCTGTCACAAAGTTCTGTATCTTTTAAATGGGAGAAGAAAGTTACAAAACCAAACCGTCTCCCTATTTTTGTTTTTTTCCTAGAAACAAAGAGATTAGTGACCAGACTAATTTTTGAGAAAGATTTTTTGAGATCTTGGTAATCAATCCAAGACGGGAAACGTTCAAAATAAAACTTAGTAAAAACAGAGAGAGTGGGAGATGTGTTAGGAAGGTGTTTGTTGTCTTGGCAGTTGTTTGTGTAACACATAGGTTGCAAAAAGTTCATGGTAGCATGGTGAAGAGGGGGGTGTTGTGTATGTTGAAGAGGGACATTTGCAGGTGTTTGTGGGGTTGAATTGTAAGAGGGAGGTTTGAAAGAGGTTGCTAAGACCTGGGTTGCAGGGGAGGGGATGTTAGACAGAAGGGGGAGTGTTTTGGATGGGAGCATCGTTGCAGGGGAGAGGATGGTAGACAGATGTGATTACGGCAGCTTCAAAATGGACTCGGAACAGTGCTTGAATTTCTGGCTGTCGCCGGTAATGTGAAAAAATGAGGGGATCGGATAGATCTCCTCCTTGCTACCTTTCCTGTGCTAACTGTGTCACCAATAGAGACCTTTATGCATCTTGAGGAAACGAGGAGGGAAAAGACATCGTCCGGCCAGAGCTAACCGGTCTTCACCATTTGCTTTGTTTGCTGCAACCCGGTTTCATTCTTTATGGTCGTTACTATGCATGAGCTCCGCTCTTCATCCAAGCAATAGCTCCGGTGGAGGAAAGGGGAGAGATCGGCTGACTCTTGACGATCTGGCTGCAGTTCTCTGTCCTATGCTCTGTCCTCCTGTTAATATCGTCGGTGATGCTGTGTGAGCTGCTTACTCTCCTTCACTTTTGGCTTACTGTTGACTTTTGTCTTACTTGGGCGATGAAAGATCTCTTCAGATCTGCAGCGAGAGGATCTGATCTGCTTTGTTGTTTCCTGTAGTTTAACTTTCTTCTTCTCCTTTACAAGTGGCTGGCGACTCTGTTGGGTCCAAGATGGAGGTGAAGGTGGCTGGGAGGTTGGTTTGGTGGTCGGTGGAGCCCGATCTGGTCTTCTAGCGGTGGAGCCCGATCCGATCTTCGTCTGGATGTAACTGATATTGTATAGCTGAACTGAAAGTAGCTGAACTGAAAAGAGTGATCACGACCACCATAACCGGCAAAACTGCTAGCTTATTCAGGTAGTCTCATGTTATAGGTCCTCTATGAAGTGTTAAAAATTAGAAGATAAATAATGAAGCAATGAATATACTAGCTCACAGGGAATTTAATCGCTTGTGTGTGTTTACTGTCATCATCCATATGACTTGGAGTAGAGAGCTTAATAATGCTGTGCAATGAAGTCTATAAAAAAAAATTATCCTTAACATCATTTTTTTTTAATAAAAAACCCTATTAACCTAGTCCGGTGGTCTGGTAGATCATCATAGTAACTCGTCTGATGCTTCCATGCGTCAGGTTTCAACTGTTGTAACATGACCAACCTACAATAATTTAATTACTTCAAGGAGCCTAAATTCAAAATTTGTTCTCGCAGCAAAGAAGATCAAATAGAAAGGAGTAGAAAAAATGGCAGAGTCAGCAGTGAGTCTTGTAATTGACAAGTTGGCTCCATTGCTAGCTCAAGGGGTGCAACTATTGAAAGGTGTTTACAATGAAGTTGTAGATATCAAAGATGATCTGGAAGCCATCAGAGCTTTTCTGAAAGATGCAGACTCAAAGGCTGAGAGAGAAGGTGCGAGCGAAAGTGTGAAAGTATGGGTAAAGCAAGCAAGGGAAGTTGCTTATCAGATTGAAGATGTCATTGACGAATATAATATGCTTCATGTGGCACAACATCGTGATCGGCGTGTATTCGCGGGCTTCTTAACTAAAGTCTCTTCCTTCGTTCGGAAATTGCCTCTACAGCATAAGATCGCATCAGAGATTCATGATGTTAGAAGAACTCTTCAGAGAATCAAGGACAGAAGTGAAGGCTTCCGGTTCGCATCTTCAGAGCAAGGAGGCTCAAATAACATTGTCTTGCATGATCCTCGATCAGGTTCTCTTTTCATTGAAGATTCTGAGCTTGTTGGCATTGAATCTACAAAAGATGAATTGATAAGCCTCTTGGTAAGCGGAGAATGTCAGAGGACAGTGATCGCGGTGGTTGGAATGGGAGGAGTGGGAAAAACCACTCTTGCAAAGAAAGTATATGACAGCTACGTAGTGAAACAACACTTTCAATGCCATGCTTGGATTACTGTGTCTCAATCATACGACAGGGTGGAACTCTTAAGGAGCACGTTAAAGAAATTATATGAAGCTAAGAAAGAGCCTTTTTCCTGAGGCCATTGTCACAATGGACGATTTATCGCTGATTGATGAACTTAGAAAATATTTACAACAAGAACGGTATTTAGTTGTATTCGATGATGTGTGGGAAATCCGCTTCTGGGGAGATGTGGAGCATGCCTTGGTGGATAACAACAAAGGTAGCAAAATACTGGCCACGACAAGAAATGAGGATGTTGCTAACTTTTGCAGGAGATCTTCATTGGTTCATGTCTATCAAATGAAATCTCTCCCTCAACGAGAAGCTTGGGAACTCTTCTGCAAAAAGGCATTCAAGTTTGATTTTGAAGGGAATTGTCCAAAAGATTTGGAGGAATTGTCGCAAGACATTGTTAGAAGATGCGGAGGATTGCCACTGGCAATTGTGGCTGTTGGTGGACTTCTAGCAACCAAAGAAAGGGTCATTCCAGAATGGCAAAAATTGGTCAATAGTCTGGATTCTACAATGGCGAGTGATCCTCATGTTGAGAATGTCACTAAAATTCTCTCCCTCAGTTTTCACGACCTGCCTTACGACCTCAAAGCATGTTTCTTGTATTTCGGGATGCTTCCCGAAGATTTCTCCATTAAACGTACAAGAATAATTCGGTTATGGGTGGCTCAAGGTTTTGTACAAGAAAAACGAGGATTGACATTAGAAGAAGCCGCGGAAGAGTGCTTGAATGGACTCATTCGTCGAAGTCTAGTCCAAGTAGATGAAGCTAGCATGAAAGGAATTCCCACAACATGTCGAGTGCATGATCTGGTACGAGATGTCATTCTTTCCAGGTCAGAAGAATTAAGTTTCGGCCATGTTTCTTGGAATTCCTCAGCTTTGGAAGGCATAGCACGACACATGTCCATAAGCAAGGGAGGAAGTGACAATCCAAAGGGAAGCACCAGGTCTCAAACTCGCTCTGTCATGGTCTTCTGCGGGGCAAAGCTGCAAAAGCCAATAATTGATGCAATATTTAAAAAATGTAAGCTTTTGACCACATTAGATTTTGAAAAGTGTCCGATAGATGAAATTCCAAAAGAGTTGGGAAATTTGCTACACCTGAAGTATTTAAGCTTAAGAGATACACTGGTGTCAAATCTTCCAAAATCAATTGGAAAGCTGCAAAACCTAGAGTTCTTAGACTTGAGTGATTCCTTGGTGGAAAGTTTGCCAGTTGAGGTTAACAGATTCCCTAAATTGCGATATCTTTTGGGTGAACCTAAACAGGGTTTCGGGTTCGTTGTACGTGGTAGCCTCGGGCAGTTAGAGCTGTTGCAAACACTCTATTTAGTTAATGCAGGTTTCCATCCTGAATGGGAATTAATTAATGAGATTGGAATGTTGAAGCAATTGAGGAAACTGGGGATCATGAATATGAAAACTGAATATGGAAGGGATCTATGCGTTGCGCTAGAGAATATGCCTCACCTGCGGTCGCTTTGGGTTGCTTCAGCGGGTTATGGGGATGCAATTCTTGACTTGCAGGCAATGTCTTCTCCTCCTCTTCACCTCCAATCTCTCATTCTTTGGGGGAAATTAGAAAGGCTGCCTGAGTGGATTTCCAGGCTGCACCATCTAGCTAAATTGAGATTGACTGATACTATGTTGATGGGTGGTGATTCGATTGAAGTCCTACAAGCTTTGCCCAATTTAAGATTTCTTAGGTTCATTCGTGGATTTAATGAAAAGAAGATGCATTTTGAAGGAGGAGGGTTTCAGAAACTCAAGTCTCTACGTCTTGCAGGCTTGACTGAATTGAATACAATCCCCCTTCTTGAAAAACTAGAAATAGGTTTTTGCCAGAGTCTGAAGGAGGTGCCTTCTGGGATACAACACTTGAAAAATCTCAAAAAGCTATCATTGGCAAAGATGTCAGATGAGTTCAATGAGAGATTGTCACCCAATAATGGCCAAGACTACTGGATAGTGAAACATGTACCAGTTCTCCAATACGACGGCACTTACGATCCTGATGATGAGAGTTCTTATGGAGCATGGGTGAAGCTCTGGTTTGGGTAGCTAACCAAACTGGCTTGAGGGTTTATGATACTACAGGTAATGCGAAGTTAAATGATAATTTCAATTTCATCAAGGAAATTCTTCAATTATTTCTCGAATTTCCTCATTCTTTTTACTCGTTACAATTCAAATTCAATTATCAGCGTTCTTCCATTCTTTGTGGCAGGTAATATCGATGATGTTCAAGTTCTACCTGCTCCCTTCACTAGCTAATTGGTAAGCACTTTTATCTTTCAATAGTGTTCTATATATTCACTCTAAACTAACTCGTTTCTTATAGCAATCCTAATACATGCATGTTCTTCATTCACCTTGTCAGCTTGGCTCCATTGATCACTACCATGAAAGTGCCTCGAGGAATTCTGCTTCCAAAGACGCAATAATCTTCGTGCTTTATAACTCTATGCCATGCGGCTGTTATTCTCAAGAGATCATTAATTTTCCTGCATAGTACTATTGTCAATTACTGCTGTGCTACTTTGGTTTGACTGAAATTTCCTTGTAATAATTGCTTATTACCAAGCAGCTTGTATACCATCGTTTGATGTACTTCTCCTCAATGCTATAGAGCTAGCTAGCTAGTGCTGTCGCTGTTGGTACGAGAAATAACCTGGCTAGGGATGCATTAATGTCAGCAGATGAATGTCTATGTTCTTTTATTAATTTTGGCTCCTCTGTCTGGTTCCAGATGCTTTAATTAGCTTATCCTTTGAAGCAAACATAAATATAACCCAAACAAGTAGATTTATATGGTTCTTTCAAACCGGGTACATTTATAGAGACATATATTATTAAAAGAATGATACAAACACTCAACTCAACTCAGTACAATCTCACAAAACCCAGTGTTTCACTCTTACACTCAGTGTTTCTCTCAAATCTACTCTTATACTCGGTGTTTCTCTCAAATCTACTCTTTTTCACTCTCACAGTTGCACTTGCACTCACTGCACTCTTACTCTACTCTTGCTCTCTCTGTCTCCATTTATAGGAGAAATGAAAGCCTTGGCAGCAACCAATAAATACCTAACAACTACTAACTACTATAATAAATATTGCAACTGACTTTAGTGTATTTGTCATAAGTTATGGTGGTTGAAAAGTGATGGTGGTTGAAAAATATTGACATAAATTTGCTACAATTCTCCACCTTGGCAAGATTTTTCCATCCAACTCTCGTGATCAATCAATGCTGCATCTAATACGCCATATGGCGTTGCACCCTGAAGGTGCTCAACATCGAGAGATGTTGACCAAGTCCAAACAATGTTGGAACTTGATCCTTGAGACACATTTTGTGAGCATGTCAGCTGGATTATATGTGATACCAATCTTTTATACTAGAATATTCCCTTCATCCACAATTTCTCGAACAAAATGAAATCGAACATCGATGTGCTTGGTGCAGGAATGATGAACCTGATTCTTTGCAAGACAAATAGCACTTTGACTATCATAATGGACATCTACGTGCTCTTAAACAATTCCCAAATCTTCAGTCAACCTATGTAACCAAATAGCTTCCTTGACAGCTTCCGTTACTGCCATGTACTTTGCCTCAGTTGTTGACAAAGCTATTGTTGATTATAACGTTGACCTTCAACTTACAAGCCCTTTAGCAAGTGTAAACACGTAACTTGTTATGGAACGACGCTTGTCTAAGTCACCAGCATAGTCCGAGTCCACATAAACAACTAAATTTTATCCAAGTCTATAATCCTTCTCAAACTTCAAACCAATATTAGTTGTGCCATGAATGTACCGTAGAATCCATTTAACTACCTACCCGTGACCCTTTCTCAGATCATGCATATACCTGCTCACCATATTGACAGCATGTGAAATATCTGGTCTCGTACAAACCATTACATACATTAATGCACCAACTGCATTTGCATACAAAATTTGAGCCATATGTTTGCACTTCCTCTGTGCGTGGAGACATTGAAGCACTTAGCTTAAAATAAGGAGCTAAAGGTGTGCTTACAGGCTTGGTCTTACCATCTACCCTAAATCTCTGTAGAATTTTCTTCAAGTATTAGGTCTGTGTCAAACAGACTGTGCCTTTTCTTTTGTCTCTCCGAATCTCTATGCCAAGAATCTTCTAAGCTTCTCCAAGGCCCTTCATTTCAAACTCAATTCTCAGTTGAGCTTTCAGTCTATCAATCTCCACCTTGTTCTTCGATGCAATCAATATATCATCCACATATAAGAGCAAATAGATGAAAGAACCATCAAGAAGTTTGCGAAAATATACACAGTTGTCAAACTAACTCCGTGTGTATCCATGTTCTGTCATGAACTTATCAAATCGCTTATATCGCTAGCAAGGAGATTGTTTCAATCCATATAATGACTTCTTCAGTTTACAAGCCCAATTCTCTTTCCCAATGACTTTGAAACCATCTAGCTGAGACATGTAAATTTCCTCTTCCAAATCTCCACGTAGGAAGGCAGTTTTCACATCAAGTTAAGCTAACTCTAAATCAAATTGTGCAACCAAGGCTAGCAGAATATGGATTGATGAATGCTTAACAATTGGAGAGAATACCTCATTATAATTTATCCCCTCCTTCTGAGCATAGCCTTTTGCTACTAATCTTGCTTTGAAACGAATGTTGTCTTTTTCAGGATTACCTTCCTTCTTGGCATATACCCACTTGCAACCAATTGTCTTCTTTCCTTTAGGAAGTTGTACCAAATCCCAAGTCTGATTCTTGTTGAGAGAATTCATCACTTCATCCATTGCCTCTTTTCATTTTTCACTTTTTACACTCTGTATTGCTTCTTTGTAGGTGAGGGGATTCCATCATCAATCACCGGAAATGCATAAGCCATCATATTACAATACCAAGCAAGTTTCTTGATAGCTCTTTTCAGTTTACTCATTGCAATGGATTCTTGTTATGTGGTTTCTGGAGTTGTTGCATCCTCTTCATTTGAACTTTCATCTGAATCTCCTTCAGTGGGGATTGCCTGAACAATCTTTATAGGAATGACTGAAATCTCCAACTCCACCTGTTGTGCATCACCAAATTGTTTTTCCTTCTCCTACGATTTCTCTTGTTGTAGCATGCCAGACTCATCGAAAGTGACATCTCTACTCAAAATCACTTTCATTGATTCAGAACACCAGAGTCTATAACCTTTTACTCCTCCACTAAAGCCTAAAAATATAGCTTTCTTGGCTCTAGGATCTAGCTTGGACTCGATAACATGATAATATGCCGAGCAACCAAATATACGCATAGAGTCATAAGCATTTGTAGGAGAGCCTAACCATACCTCCAAGGGGGTTCTTCCATTTAATGTTGTTGAAGGTAACCGATTAACAATATGACGAGCATAGCTTAATGCCTCACCCCAGAACACTTTGCTTAGTCTCGAATATGATAGCATACATCGGACTTTCTCCACCAATTTGCGATTCATGTGTTCTGTTACTCCATTTTGTTATGGTGTTTTATGAACATTAAAATGTCGTTTGATCCCTTCATCTTAGCAAACTTCAAAGAAAGGATCTGAAGTGTACTCACCACTATTATCTGACCGAAAAGTCTTAACTCTCCTTCCAGTTTGAGTCTCCATTTCAGAAAGATATCAAGGACCTCATCCTTGTGTTTCATCATATACACCCATATTCGTCTTGTGAAATCATCAATAAAAGTAACAAATCAACGATTACCACCAAGAGATTCATTTTTTGAAGGTCCCCATACGTTTGTGTGAACATAATCTAGAATCCCTTTTGTGTTGTGTACCATAATGCCAAACTTGACCCTTGTCTGTTTTCCAAGAACACAATGTTCACAGAACTCATGTTTCTCAGTCTTGACGCCTTTTAATAGACCTTGTTTGACTAATCCTTGCAAGGCCTTTTCACCAGGATGCCCTAAGCGCATGTGCCAAAGTCTGGAATTATCTGCTTCATCATCTTCTAAGCTTTTGGAAACAGCTGTTGTACCAATAATTGTAGATCCATCCAGGAAATATAAGTTTCCTATCCTCGTGCCTCTTAAGACAAGTAATGCACCATAGATTGCTCTCAGGACTCCACCATACATGATAATCTTATAACCACTGGATTCTAGGACTCCAAGTGAGAAGAGATTTTTCTTCAAGTCAAGTACATATCGTACCTCTGTTAGTGTCTTGACTACCCCATTACGCATCTTCAGATGGATAGTCCCAATCCCTTTGATCTCACAAACATCATCATTACCCATCAACACAACTCCTCCATCGAACTCCTCGAGTCTCAAGAATAAGTGCTTGTTGGGGCACATGTGATAGGAATATGCATAATCAAGAACCCATTCACCAGAATGGTTTTCTGGTGATAAGACCATGAATGCAGAGTCTCGTTCATCTTCATCTCGTATAACGTTCACAGTTGGTTCATCTTTTTTCTTGTTGCCCTTGATTGGACAATCTTTCTTCCAGTGCCCCTTTTTATGACAAAAGGCACACTCATTTTTTGCAAGATATCATCTATTTAATGATTCTCCTCTGAATTTTGAGCAAGATCTCCCTCACCCTTGAAATCTTTTGGGGTTTTTTCTGCCTCTAACTGTCAATGCTTCTGACGTTGACTCCTTGTAAACAATTTGGTCCTTCTTCCGGTACTCATTGTTTACCAAAACATTAGACACATCAATGAATTTAATTTTTTCTTTACCATATAGTAAAGTGGTGACGAGATGCTCATATGTTTCAGGCAGTGAATTCAATAATAACAGAGCCTTATCTTCATAATTGATTTCCACATCCAAATTCTTCAAATTAGCTATTATTTTATTGAAATCATTCAGATGCTCATTCATGGAAGTACCTTTCTTGTGCTGAAAACGGAAGATCCTTTTCTTTAAGTAGAGACGATTCTCTATACTCTTCTTCATAAACTTATCCTCCAGTGCTTGCCAAAATTCCTTTGCAGAGTTTTGTTCTGAAAAGGCGTACTTCTGATCATTTATAAGACAAAGCCGTATAGAACTGTAGGCCAACTGATTTATCCTTTCCTAGCTTTTATCATCCAAATCCTCTGGTTTATCTTCTAGAGTGAAATCCAAATTCATTTGGATAAGCATATCCATAACTTCACATTTCCACATGCCAAAATTACCTTTCCCATCAAACTTCTCCACCTCAAATTTGGTACTCAATACCAGGATGTATTGTGGAGGTATACTAGCATTCCCCGCTGATATTTCTTCTGGAATATCAGCCATTAGGACGTCTTTGAATTACAAATTAACTTCTAAAATTGTTAAAACACGCACTTTTATACTCAAAAGAGCCAAAACAGTAAGTTCGGTTTGCTGTTTCACAAAATGGACACCATGGTTGCATCCAGAATGGTTGAAAATGCTAGGAATAAGCTTGACTCGACCAAAAACAGGCTAAAACATCACTGAGTTGGCCAAAAAACCAATCTAACCGAGTTGACACAGGAAAAGAATATTCTGTCTCTGCTAAAGAATATTCTATCACTGTGAATGGAATATTCTTATTTTGTCAAGAGAATATTCCATCACTATTAGATGGCGTGGCTGATGATATGGCACTGTGGACCATCTGTGGATGATGACTCAGCGTTAACGTGTCGGATGGCGTGGCAGTCTTCTCAGGCTTGAATTTCGGCACTGTCTGGTTTATCCGGCAGATTTCAGGCGAAACTTCGGCGAGCTCTACAGGGCTCGTTTCAACTCTGATTTCGATGATTTTTATATCATCGAACTCGTATCAATGAGAGGAATCTCTGCAAGTGGTCAAAATCAAGATCTGAGGACTATAAAAATTTTGCAACTTTGAACCGAGAGATGAAAAAACATGTTTTTCAGTGTTTTAACTTCCCTAATACTCTGATACCAATTTGTTGTGCATATTGGACCAAAAGCAAACATAAATAAAACACAAAGAAGCAGTTTTACGTGGTTTCCCAAAACCGGGTGCGTCCACGGAGGTAGCAGATTGTATATTATTAGAGGAATGATACAAACACTCAACTCAACCCAGTACAATCCCACAAAAACCCAGTGTTTCACTCTTACACTTGGTGTTTCTCTCAAATCTACTCTTTTTCACTCTCACAGTTGCACTTGCACTCACTGCACACTTACTCTACTCTTGCTCTCTCTGTCTCCATTTATAGGAGAAATGAAAGCCTTGGCAGCAACCAATAAATACCTAACAACTGCTAACTACTACAATAAATATTGCAACTGATTTTAGTGTATTTGTCATAAGTGATGGTGGTTGAAAAGTGATGGTGGTTGAAAAATGTTGATATAAATTTGCTACACTGTTGTGGTCATGGGAAGAATAGACACACGACAAAGAATACAAAAAAGAAAAGAAGAGAAAAAAAGAAAGAAAGAAAGAAAGAAATGGGGGTCGTGGAAATAGGAAGAGAAGAGAAGAAAAGGCATATATAAGCATAGTTATTATCCTCGGCACTAGTTCTATCTATGATAAGGTCTAAGTCATGTTCACGGGTCAAGCAAGTTATTCCTAGTTGAATTTTTATTAATCTATAACTCTTTTTAAAAAAAATCAGAATAACATCAATTTAAAATAAATATTTTTTAATTTTTTGATCAAAAAGTCAATGTTTTTTAAAATAGGCTTTGACTGTGTTTAATACGGGTTGATCATATCACATGTCAATGCTTTTCTTTCTTCTTTTTTTTATCGTGGTTCATCATAATTTTGAAATCCGGCTCGGCCTGGCAGGTCAACCCAGGGCTGGAACTGGGCCGACTTTAAAAAAATAGAAAAAGGCAAAACCTGGCTGACCCGGTGACCTGGTTAAAAACCTGATTGCAACCTATTAATTTTTTTTTTATAGGTACACGAGATTACTTCCTCTTTTCTATTTTGTAAAACCTAAATTGAATCAACCCTAATGTCGATTGCAGCAAGTAATTTCACTTTCCGTGAAACTATATGCAATTTCTTGAAGGTTTCGATTTGTCCAATATATTTTTGTGATGTGCAGGTTTTGATTAATTTAACGGTGAAGAACTTGTTTACGATGGTGATATCTATCAAAGAAAATAAAGTTGGAGGCTAAATTGTCAGCTTTTCTTTTTACACATGAATCTAATGTACGTAGGAATTAATATGTCACTGTCTTCTGTTGAACCAGTGTGTATATATATATATCCACTTAAGCATACTTGAGGAAGAGGAATTCATGAGAATTTACCATGTACTCTTTCCTTTTTTATCCACATAAGAATACCATTTGATGATCTTCGTGTGTCTATCATGATATAGCAGAAACTCTAATTATAATATTTTGTCTGTGAAACAACTCTATGGAATAATGAGTAATGTTTATATATCATCCTAGTTTGTTTCCAACCTCATTGAAGATCAAATTGTTTTGAGCATTCCAAATGGACCAAACCATCCAATGTGTAGTTTTACTCATTAAATACTTAGGCCTTACTCTAGAAATAAATCCGAGACTTATGTTCTACTTGGAAACTAGTTCTAGAAAATATCAAGTCTCATCTTAGAGCTTGAAAAGGTATGATTCTCTTTGTAGGTGGAAGACTTTTTATTTATTAAAATCAATATTATCTAATCTTCCTATCTATATATTATGTTTTTGTTCAAAATTCCATCTGGATTTTCAAAAAGAATTGTCTCCATACAAAGACAATCCTTATGGATTGAAGATATGAATACTCAAAAAATTTGTACAATTGAAAAACAAATTCGAGGATGAAAGTGAAAAGGATTTTGGGTAGTATGGATTACTAAAATGATTTAGCTAGTTCTTTTAATATATCTTGCAATTATAATAACGAGGGAATTTCATATGTTATGCAACAGAGAAGGTAACTTATTCGGAATTTAATCAAAATATGATGATCTAATTGATAGAATTTTGTGTTATTAAAACTAATTAAAATCGTAGCAGACGTTTTTAATTATCTTCCTATTTAATTTGCTTCTTTGGATTGCCCAAGTCCTTCTTGGCCTCTCCTAGCTAGTTGATGAAATTATCTCTTTAAATTTTTCAGAAGAAAAGAAAGTTGTGATTTTTATAAAGGGTCTAGTGGTTCACATTGTTTCTGGACTTTTATTGCTGTCGTTGTTAAAAGAAATGTCTAAAATTAATTTGTCTGCTGGTACCACCATATAAACTTCCTCAAACCAGACAATTCTAGCCATTCAAACATGGAAAATGGGGTTCTTGGCCCTAATTTTCCATTGATATCACTTCCTGTCTTTCTCCAATTTATACATACCTCGACGTAGTCAATGGAGTGATGCAAGTTCCATGAAGTTGATTGTGGAAGACTGACTTTCAATTTATACATATCTCCTTAATTAGTCAAAAAATCTTATCCTACCAAACTAAATTAGCACTTTGAAACCGCGATAATTAATAGAAGATTTGACTATTAAATCATACTTAAATTTTTCATTTTATTCTATAGATTTTTTCCTATTAAAAACCACTTTGTTGCATATTGATCCGCTGGATATACTAGAATTAAACCTAGAAGTTGTTGTTCGGGTTAATTTTTTTAATTTTTCTTAGGGTTTTTTGGATTTATTAATTAGTTTATTTGGATTATGTTTTTATTTCCTTGATCTCTTCAGAATTTAAGTTGTTTTCTAGTAGGGGTAGGTTTTTCTGATATATTTAAAGGTCTTATAAGTCTCTTGAGCAGGCAGCCACCATAAGCTTAAGGAGTGAAATGTTAAGAAAAATAAATTTTTGGATCAAAATCAAACTTACAGAAACTAAAAGGATTGCAGAGTAAGAAAAAAGAATGTAAGTGGACTAAAAAGAACCTTTTCTATCGAAATTCGAGATTGGCCGAGAAGTTTTCCTTGTTTTACACTTTATTCCTTTATTAATAATTTTTCTTTTCTTTTCTAAAATTTTTTTTACTAATTAGTCATGAAATCGAGCATAGTAGACTACAATTCAAAAAATAATTTGAGGATTAAAGTGAAAATGATTTTGGGCAGTATGGATTACTAAAATGATTTAGCTAGTTCTTTTAATATATTTTGCAATTATAATAACGAGGGAATTTCATATGTTATGCAACAGAGAAGGTAACTTATTCGGAATTTAATCAAAATATGATGATCTAATTGATAGAATTTTGTGTTATTAAAACTAATTAAAATCGTAGCAGACGTTTTTAATTATCTTCCTATTTAATTTGCTTCTTTGGATTGCCCAAGTACTTTTTGGCCTCTCCTAGCTAGTTGATGAAATTATCTCTTTAAATTTTTCAGAAGAAAAGAAAGTTGTGATTTTTATAAAGGGTCTAGTGGTTCACATTGTTTCTGGACTTTTATTGCTGTCGTTGTTAAAAGAAATGTCTAAAATTAATTTGTCTGCTGGTACCACCATATAAACTTCCTCAACACCAGACAATTCTAGCCATTCAAACATGGAAAATGGGGTTCTTGGCCCTAATTTTCCATTGATATCACTTCCTGTCTTTCTCCAATTTATACATACCTCGACGTAGTCAATGGAGTGATGCAAGTTCCATGAAGTTGATTGTGGAAGACTGACTTTCAATTTATACATATCTCCTTAATTATTTGAGGGGATTTATTTTCAACCAACCCGCTAGCTACATCATATATACAAGATGAGGATTTTAATTAATACTGGAATTGCATATCTGGAAAATGCTACCATACATTGGTCTCAGATGTTGGAAAAACGCTAAATCCAAGCTATGATATCAATTATTAGAAACACTACACGCTTAAGTATTTGAACCTCTCAAGCTTTATTATTCGATATTCAACTCAACTCTTAGCAGACATGCACTTCTCTGCATACAAGATCTTTTTATTTATAACTCAAACTCTCCGCAAAGAGAGGGAAAGCTTTAGGAAAAGGGCCGGGGTTGCTTTTTATTATGGTTTTTTTTTTCTTCTTTTCTTTTAATAAAATGGAAAAGGAGGGAACGTGGTGAGGGAATAAAATAGAAAAAAACTTCACCGGGTTGATTGGATTGGCTACTTGTTATATTTTATTTTTAGTTGCTTACAAACTTCATCTTCTTCGCCATCTAGCTAGTGTAGGGAATTCCGATCGGTGATGTATTGATGTTTGCTCATAGGAGGTAAAGCACACTGACACAATATTTAACGTGGTTCGGCAAACTGCCTACATCCACGGGAGAAGCCATTGCATTATATAGGGAGAGAACAAGATTTACAACAATAGAGGAGGAGGAATCATCCCCTCTTTGGCAACTCTCAACCTCACTCTATTTCTCTCTTTTGGTCTTTCGCTGAATGGCAGCTTACACGGCTGCCTTGGCAGCCCACTCTCTCCTACATTTCTCACATCTTTGGCTCTACTTTCCCTCTCTCAACTCTCTCATTTTGCTCTCTAACATATGCCTCTATTTATAGGCATCCATGGCAGCTCCACTTGTTCTTTGGTCAATAATGGTGGCCACCGTCTCCAGCTCATTCAACAATGGTGGCTGCCAATAGTCAATGGTTGGTGCCAACCATTTGCTGCACATGCAATGGCAACAACCCAACAATCACCCCCTTTGCCATTCATGTGGGCAATTGTCTTCTTGCTTCTTCAGCACATGCTTGCATTCTGCAGCTCTTCCAAGCTTACCATTCTGAGAGCGTCTTTGGCCAAGTTTCCAGGTACTTGCCAAACCTTTTAATCACCAGAGTCATCCAAGCACCCCTTTGCTCACTCCAAAGGATCACTTCGACCAGATGGTTTGTCATATCTCATCTGAAGAGTGTTTAACGCTTGTCTCTGGAACAACATCCCCCTTCAAGCATATCAACCATGCTTGGCCCGGAATGATTTATCAAGCCTTACACCAAGGCTTACAACACCCCCTCAAACGGATATTTCCAAGTGCGACAGTCATTGAGTATTTCAATATGATCACGAGCTCACCACTCTTCCAAGAGTCTACTCATCCTGGAGTTGCGTCTGCCCTCTGTTCCTCTCTAGGAACCACGCCTTACTTCTCCATGAGTCTCCCGCTCTTAGTCTCAAGAGTCTAGGTAGCTCTCCCTTTTAACCATGGGGACAGCCCATTAAAGGTTGATCCATCTCTGTCTTCATACTCTGAGTATTACAATGCCATTACCGAGCTCACCACCTTCACAAGAGTTAACTTGTTCCCGGAACCTGCGCATGCCCTCTGCTCCTACATAGCAGTCGCGTCTTAATGCTCCACAAGTCATCCATTTATTGTCCAAGGCAAATGTCTTTTAGCTCATTGATCTTTAGCATGGGGGCAATATCCATGAAAGTCAATCCTGCATTTGTCTCTATACTCATCATAGCCACTTCATTGGCTATACACTTGTCCACTTATATCCAGCCATCACATTGGCTTTAGGGCGTTCTGAAATTGGGCTCCTATCATGGCCCTCACACCTTCTCCTAAGGTGTCTCCGCCTGTCGTCATGAGACGGTCTGAACTTGGACTCATATCATGGTCCTCACACCTTCTGTCTGAGGTGTCTCCGCCTGTCATCATGAGACGGTCTGAACTTGGACTCATATCATGGTCCTCACACCTTCCATCCGAGATGTCTCCGCCTGTCGTCATGAGACGGTCTGAACTTGGACTCATATCATGGTCCTCACACCTTCCATCCGAGATGTCTCCGCCTGTCGTCATGAGACGGTCTGAACTTGGACTCATATCATGGTCCTCACACTTCTCCTGAGGTGTCTCCGCCTGTCTTCAGGAAACGGTCTGAACTTGGACTCATATCATGGTCCTCACACCTTCCATCCGAGGTGTCTTCGCCTGTCATCATGAGACGGTCTGAATTTGGACTCATATCATGGTCCTCACACCTTCTCCTGAGGTGTCTCCGCCTGTTGTCATGAGACGGTCTGAACTTGGACTCATATCATGGTCCTCACACCTTCTCCTGAGGTGTCTCCGCCTGTCGTCATGAAACGGTCTGAACTTGGACTCATATCATGGTCCTTACACCTTCTCCTGAGGTGTCTCCGCCTGTCGTCATGAGACGGTCTGAACTTGGACTCATATCATGGTTCTTACACCTTCTCCTGAGGTGTCTTCGCCTGTCGTCATGAGACGGTATGAACTTGGACTCATATCATGGTCCTCACACCTTCTCATGAGGTGTCTCCGCCTATAGTCATGTGGCGGTTTGTACTTGGGCTCGTTTTATGGCCCACACACCTTCTGCCTGAGGTGTCTCCGCTCATCGTCATGTGGTGGTTTGTATTTGGGCTCTTTTCATGGCCCACACACCTTCTGCCTGAGGTGTCTCCGCTCATCGTCATGTGGCGGTTTGTACTTGGGCTCGATTCATGGCCCACACACCTTCTGCCTGAGGTGTCTCCGTCTGTCATGAAGCGGTCACATCCTCCTTCATCGGGGATGTCTCTAGTGGCTCCAAGATTCTCTACCACCATGTGGACTTGGGAGAGATAACTGCCACTGATCACATAGAAAGAGAGAGTTGTGGTACATTCTTCGCAATCCTCCATCTTATTTTCTATGTTTGAAGCTTCTATGCCTTTCTGCTTGATAGCTCCACCCACACCAACTCTCTTTGTTGTCTTCGCCTTTCATCGACGGTTGCACCCCCTTAATTAGGTGCTTCTGCAACAGCTCATCTTTCCATCCTTGCATGCATTGGAAAGGTCCTCGCTTGTTGCCATTATCAAGAGCACAAAAGACTTCCTGTTGTACAACTTTTTCACACAGTCTCTGCTCTGAGCTTCATCTAGGAACTCTTCTTCTCCTTGCACCTATCGTCTCATTACAGTACCTCGTTGGATCCTACGGGTACTCCTGCACAATCTCTGTGTGCTCTCGTGCAATTTCGGTTCTCCAGATTTCTCCCTATTCTTTGCTTTTATGTTTGACAGCAGCTCATCCTGTCATAACATTTATCCAAGTCAAAATAGGGTGCCAATCTTTATCCCCTTACTGTATTTCTCTTCCATTATCAGGGTCTTCATTAATTCTCCCTTCGAGAAATTACAGTCACCGAATCTAACTTCTTTGGAGAAATCACCACTCTATCAGATCCTTGAACATACGGAACCCAACTGTTCCTTTGTGCCGTCATCTTGCTAGTCTTCAACAATTTCATTACAAACTGTTACATATACAAAAATAGTACTGTGTGGATGATCCTTCAACTAAGCAAAGTTCCCAGGAAAGATTTGGAGGGGTCACACTGGTCCCGCTTAAAACCCAATCTCCTAGACAGAACTTCTTAGAACGTATCTATCCACTGTACTGCCTTTTCGTATATACAACCATTTGCTAACTTTGTTGCGGCTTTTCTTTACAAGTGATCTGGGGTATCCCGGTTTTATACCTGATTTCTCAACATCTGGCGAGACTACCAGTTCTTAGATTCGTCAAGATTGGTCTTCATCAATTTCCACTCTCCACCTCAAATCGTCCACTTGATTGGGTGTCTAGAGTGTCCCAATTTTGCCTTCCCTCAAGGCAATTAAAATTCTCTCCACTTAGCAGTTCAACACATGTAATTGGGTAAACATGTGTGACATGTTCTTCTTCATCTCCATCGACCACCATGATGACCTTTAGATGCCTCCTGATCGGGCAATCTTTTTTTGTTAATTCACCACC
This sequence comes from Populus deltoides, assembly GCA_015852605.2. Lineage (NCBI taxonomy): Eukaryota > Viridiplantae > Streptophyta > Magnoliopsida > Malpighiales > Salicaceae > Populus > Populus deltoides. The sequence goes on from CM027580.2 coordinate 20,404,427, forward strand.
ACCATTTTCGGTCTCAATCTCAACGATCGGACCGTACCATTGCATCCGGAACGATCAAATTAGCTGGAAACAAGTCTGAAATCATCCAAATCGCATTTCAGACGGCTAAGATTTGATCAAAACAATTCTGGCCTGATTAACGGCTCAGATTCAATCTCAGATCCAGTTGCACATAGGATCAGCTACGGTGGATCCTATCCTTCGGCTAGCGGCTCAGCTCCAACTCGGCTCGGCTCAACTCAGCTCGGCTCATGGCTGATGACGTGGCATGTGGTCCCACTATGCTGACATGGCATGCTACTGTACATGCTGATGTCACAATTACATCAGGATGACGTCATCCCTGGCATGTCTACTGTACATGCTGACATCATCTTTATCCGGGTCAGTCACATGGGTCGGGTCAACTGGTATTCGGGTCGGGTCAACCCATCCGGGTCAAGAAGACGCGTGGGGCGCGTCTGCGCGCGTGGGCAGACGCCTTGCCAGAGAGTGATGGAGAGTGCGGCCATGTCCGACGTCCGATTTTGACGCCGTTTTCACCAGTGGCTTCGTCTCTTCCTCCTCTACACGGTGGTATGGTCAAAACACAATTTTGACAACTTTCATTTTTTGAGCAAAAATCAAACACCACTTCAAACCATATGCTCTGATACCAATTGTAGGGAATTCCGATCGGTGATGTATTGATGTTTGCTCATAAGAGGTAAAGCACACTGACACAATATTTAACGTGGTTCGGCAAACTGCCTACATCCACGGGAGAAGCCATTGCATTATGTAGGGAGAGAACAAGATTTACAACAATAGAGGAGGAGGAATCATCCCCTCTTTGGCAACTCTCAACCTCACTCTATTTCTCTCTTTTCAGTGCTGCAATAGCAGCTACTGCTGGCTGCCTTGGCAGCCCACTCTCTCCTACATTTCTCACATCTTTGGCTCTACTTTCCCTCTCTCAACTCTCTCATTTTACTCTCTAACATATGCCTCTATTTATAGGCATCCATGGCAGCTCCACTTGTTCTTTGGTCAATAATGGTGGCCACCGTCTCCAGCTCATTCAACAATGATGGCTGCCAATAGTCAATGGTTGGTGCCAACCATTTGCTGCACATGCAATGGCAACAACCCAACAGCTAGGGATTTTACCTAAGCACATGTATTTTTATGTACTAATATATAGGGCAGATTTAGATTGGAAAAAAAATCTTATCCTACCAAACTAAGTTAGCACTTTGAAACCGCGATAATTAATAGAAGATTTCACTGTTAAATCATGCTTAAATTTTTCATGTTATTCTATAGATATTTTTCCTATTAGAAACCACTTTGTTGCATATTGATCCGCTGGATATACTAGAATTAAGCCTAGAAGTTGTTGTTCGGGTTAATTTTTTTAATTTTTCTTAGGGTTTTTTGGATTTATTAATTAGTTTATTTGGATTATGTTTTTATTTCCTTGATCTCTTCAGAATTTAAGTTGTTTTCTAGTAGGGGTAGGTTTTTCTGATATATTTAAAGGTCTTATAAGTCTCTTGAGCAAGTGCCACCATAAGCTTAAGGAGTGAAATGTTAAGAAAAATAAATTTTTGGATCAAAATCAAACTTACAGAAACTAAAAGGATTGCAGAGTAAGAAAAAAGAATGTAAGTGGACTAAAAAGAACCTTTTCTATCGAAATTCGAGATTGGCCGAGAAGTTTTCCTTGTTTTACACTTTATTCCTTTATTAATAATTTTTCTTTTCTTTTCTAAAATTTTTTTTACTAATTAGTCATGAAATCGAGCATAGTAGACTACAATTCAAAAAATAATTTGAGGATTAAAGTGAAAATGATTTTGGGCAGTATGGATTACTAAAATGATTTAGCTAGTTCTTTTAATATATTTTGCAATTATAATAACGAGGGAATTTCATATGTTATGCAACAGAGAAGGTAACTTATTCGGAATTTAATCAAAATATGATGATCTAATTGATAGAATTTTGTGTTATATTAAAACTAATTAAAATCGTAGCAGACGTTTTTAATTATCTTCCTATTTAATTTGCTTCTTTGGATTGCCCAAGTACTTTTTGGCCTCTCCTAGCTAGTTGATGAAATTATCTCTTTAAATTTTTCAGAAGAAAAGAAAGTTGTGATTTTTATAAAGGGTCTAGTGGTTCACATTGTTTCTGGACTTTTATTGCTGTCGTTGTTAAAAGAAATGTCTAAAATTAATTTGTCTGCTGGTACCACCATATAAACTTCCTCAACACCAGACAATTCTAGCCATTCAAACATGGAAAATGGGGTTCTTGGCCCTAATTTTCCATTGATATCACTTCCTGTCTTTCTCCAATTTATACATACCTCGACGGAGTCAATGGAGTGATGAAGTTGATTGTGGAATACTGACTTGCAATTTACTGGACAGATCGTAGCGAAACGAATCTTAGAGTACGTAGTAGACCCGCGAGCATTATATGGTCATTGGTGGCCATAAATGCTATACGCGCAAGGAAGAGTACTACTAGCTAACTCAAGACTCTCTTCTTTTCCATCTAAATCAATCCATAGTCAGCAACACTTCTCTTTTGAAAAATGGTAGCTAGCTGGTTAGATCGCTCTTTTTCACTCGTTGTAGCAGCCATGAAAACTATATATTTATGAGGACCGATACACTCGTGCATTGTCGAATATTGTTGCTCTACCATTATTTTATTTTCACTTTCTTCTCACAAAAGAACATTGAATTTCCTTTTTGATCAATTTAATGCTACGCACTGATCGATACCTGTTCTTGCCTTCAAAATTTACATATGACAGAACATGATCCTTTGGGGGGGTTTATATATTTTCAACCAACCTACCTATATCATACAAGAGGAGGATTTTAATACTGAAAATGCTACCATACATTGGTCTTGGATGTTGGAAACACTAAATCCAAGCTCTGATATCAATGGTTAAAGACACTACACACACCAAGTATTTCAACCTCTCAAGCTTTATTAATTGATATTCAATACAAGACCTTTTTATTTATAGGAAAATTATAGAAACTCTCCTAATCCAACAACAAGGATTCTGAGTGCTACTTTACTAAGGATTCTAAATCATTTTCTATCGAGGACACTAATTCCTAACTTACATGGTTTGAATGGAGTTGGAAATGGACATGAAAATGTCAACGTCCAGTCGGAGCCATAATCTCAGAAAACTCCACCCCTGGAGTTGGATCTGAAATATCAAAGCCACTGCAGCGGTGACCGTCAATCATTATGGACAAATCATCATTCTTCCTCTGATTGACCTCTTTTCGAACACTGCCGGCCTCTTGCTGGCCGGCACCTTCCTGCTGCTTCATTGCAAGCTCCAAATTCCACAATACATCACCCATTGAAGGCCTTTCACTTCCCCTATCCGCCAAACATTTCCTTGCTATATCTGTGAAAGTCTTGAAACAGTCAGGAACTATCTTACCTCTTAGATATGGATCGATTATCTGATCAAGGGTCCCCATTTGACAGCAAAGCAATGCCCACTCAGCTAAACTCACTTTTTCATGCTCTTCCTCTTCAATTTCTCCCATAGGGATCACAGCAGGCCTGGCGCATAGAACCTCAAACAACACCACCCCGAATGAGTACACATCAGATTTTTCAGTTAGTTTTTGACGTCGATAATACTCTGGATCCAGATAGCCGAAACTACCTTTAACAACTGTTGAAACATGTGTCTTAGACTCTGTCATGTTGTTTGGACCAAGTTTTGATAACCCAAAATCTGAAACCTTTGGCACCCATTTTTCATCCAACAAGATGTTAGTGCTCTTGATGTCACGGTGAATGATAGTATGTTTTGCACCCGTGTGGAGGTAGTGCAGCCCTCGTGCGGCACCAATACAAATCCTAAGCCTCTGTTTCCATTGAAGAGGGGGTTTCTGTGTCTTGTAGAGATGATCACGCAGTGTGCCTTGAGCCATATACTCATAAACGAGTATCATTTCTTTTTCCTCCATGCAATATCCAACCAAAGATACTAGGTGACTGTGCCTGAGCCTTGAGAGCATGGAGATTTCAGTTTGGAACTCTTTCAAACCCTGGTGTGAACTTGGATTGGCGCGCTTTATAGCAATGCTTGATATGCCACCATCAATTGATCCCTTGTAGACTGTCCCAAACCCACCGTTTCCAATGAGTAAGTTATCTGCAAAATTATTGGTTGCTGATTTTGTCTCAGCAATTGTAAAAATTCGGCAGTGGCTTGATGATTGATCTTGCTTAGAGGATTCACGCTGCTCCTTTGAAAGAGAGGAAAAAAATAAACAAAAGAAGCCTAGCAATCCTATTGCCGTAAGAGCAGCCATAAGAGCAGCCGAAAGACCAGCCATAATCACCGCATCATTGCGTACAGAAAAATTTGGATGCGGGGTAACTATTAGCCCAAATGGATGAATACCCGCAAGATTGTTGGAAATGTCAGACAACTTGAAAATTTCCAGCCCGTTCAAAATTGGACGGCCATATTCTGCAGATGATCCATTATTACTTCCTATTGCAACAGTTAGATACTCTATGCCTTCACCATACATTGAAAAGTTCACTATGTAGTCTCTGTAGATGGGAATTCCAGTCCCATGGCTCCAATTGAAAACATCTACGTGATCCTCAGCAGTTTGATTGTTGATATAAATGCTGAAAACTCGTTGGCCGTCTTGCTTAATTGTTCTCGAAATCTCGCAGAAATGGAGCCTAACGAGGTAATAGAAACCATGATCAACTGGGCACAACCATGTAGCTCGGTATTTGCTTTCAGTTGTGTGTAGAATTGTCCTGGCAGAGGTGTAAACTTGGAGTGGAGCAGCATATGTTGGCACCAGTAAACTCGAGTTGACTTTAACTTCTGATTCAACAATACTTGTGTTTCCATCATTACTCATGAAATAATCATCATCCCTGGTCCAGCGACGAAACATGCAAGTATCTTCTAGATCAGAGATCACATGTCCTCCTATGTTCATCCTGTACATCATCTCGAGGGCTGTAGAATTCCCCATGAAATAATGAGTAGGCTGTCCTACAAGTGAAAATGGAGCATCTTCTTGTATGTAAAGCTTTGATGGCATTGAGACTATCTCAATCTTGTTGATAAAAGCATAGGCGCCGAAAACCTTAGATGAAGGGGTGAAAGTTACATTTAATATCTGGCCATCCATATTGACACAGAATTCCCTGATAGCATAATCGCTATTTGGGGAATATTTAGAATAGGATGACTCTGAAGTAGTTAGTAGTGTATACGGACCAACGTTGATGGAGAACAAGGCCTTAGATATGTTTAACCCTAAATATGTGACTAGTTTGAAGTAAAGTCGAATGAACTTGGGGCCATCAGAGACACTAAATGGCCAGGTGACCTGCTTGCGGAAGATGCAAGCAGAAATTCTCCGTTTTTCGCTGCTGCTAGGATCTACGGCGTATACTCTTGAAACTGATGAGAAATCAATTTCATATTTTTGATCATAAGGGAATCCAGCATCATGTGGTGAAACTGATGCAGAACAATCCACTGCAAAGCTGTCAGGGGGTATGTAATATGATGGCTTATCAGCAGAGGAGGGGACTGTGCAACAGGCAATGAATAAGAAAGGAAGAAACATGACTGGAGCAAGCAATGAGTTTCCATTTGGGCTTTCGGTCTTCATTGACACAATATGGAACTCTAGACAATGAACAATGGCTACTGGATGATAGAGGGAGGGAGGGAGGGAGGGAGCAGGGAAAGAGAGAGAGAGAGAGATTTGTAATTTGTATTATTCATCTTAATTTGTAGCCTAGCCTGTCTTCTTTGTTCAATCTGACGTGCCATCCTATGTTTCCGTGGTGCATGCTTTGGTTACTTCAATACAAATTTCCATGTCGCTATTATTGTGATTTTTCTAAAACATAAATAAGAAAAGATAATAATATCCTTAGAGGCTTAAAAGTGTATATAAATGAATAAGGGGTATTTTGGTGAATAAAGCTTGATAAATATAAATAGAATAAAAAAAAAAGGGAAAATCTGATTTGAGAGAGAGAGAAGCAGGAGAGAAGAAAGGGGGGAAGAAGAAAAGAAAGAAGAGAAAAGAGGGAAAGATAAAGGAGAAAGAAGATAGTTACAGAAAATAAGTTTAAAATATAAAATTTATATTTTGATATATATAATTGTGTTATAATCTCAATATAGGAGTGTTAACATTTAAAAGGAAAATCTAATTTGAGAGAGACAAGGAGACAGAAAACCGACATGAAAAAAAAAGAAGAAGAAGAAGAAGAAGAAGAAGAGAAAAGAATTAGAGGGCAAGCAAGAACACTTAAGTCATGTTAGAATAATAGTATGAATTATGATAATTATCACAAAATTAAAAAAAAAAAAAAACATATCTATCACAAGGAATAAAACATGTTTTATGATAATTTAAAATTTCAAAGATAACAGACAAGACGATACGAATCATAATACTCAACTTATTACAAAATTAATTATACTTCTATTTCTTTAACCTAAAGCTCTAATATCAAGTTTGTCACGACCCGATTTTTAAATTCATGACCAGTACAGGAATAAGATTTCTCTTCAAGTATCCATACCTATACGAATTCAAATTTACATATGAACTTATCATTTAAATAACTCAATCAGAGTTCAACGCAACACTAATAACAAAATTAATTTCATAATATAATTTGATTTTCTTATATAATTTTTTGTATTTATAGAGTACTAACTAGATATGAAGAAAAAGTATCAATTACAACCAAAAAAAAAAAGTTCTAAAGGTCAACAAAAAAGACCTAAACTACAGGCCTTAAAAAAGTTTGTATATAAGTTGTTAACACAGCTTGTTATCCAGTAAATAGGTCTCCATCAGCAACTATCAATTATAAAACTCAAGAAGAGATATGGTCTTGAGAGTATTTTGTTATTCTACGTATGCTCATGTGAATGGTGGTAAGTTTAAGCTAATGGCCGGGAACTGCATATTTCTAAGGTATACAGATGGGGTGAAAGGATACATTGCACTGATGAAAAATCACCCAAGAACATCATTAGAGGGATATGACTTTTAATGAGTCTGCGATGCTTAAAGATATCGATGTTGTTAAAGATCATGGTGTCTGTAAGAACATGGAGCTTTGAGTGGAAGCTTCAAAAAAACATGAAATTGATGTCCTGGTTCAGCAAGACGATGAAGAGGCGCAGCGTTTCTAGGAAGGGAAATCGCCATTCCAGGATTGCATGCTCACCCGGGACAGAAAACAGAGGAACATCAAATAACCTCATAAATATGGCTACGCAGACATGGTTGCTTCTGCACTTGGTGTGGCAAAGAACAACGTGGATTAAGCACCAATCACTTATTATAAGATGTTAGGGTTTTTAGGTGTTTTTTTTCCTTCAAGCTAAGCCCTCTCTCTCTTTTTCTTATCCTTATGGAGGCTAGAGTTTTTTCTTCCTTTTTTTCTTCTCTTTTTTTTATTTATGATACTCTTCTTAGCCCTGTTTGTTTATTTGCTGGAAAGTAGTTTTTTTTTAAAGTGAATTATTTTTCAATGTTTGGTAATGTAATGAAAAATAAGTTGGAAAACACTTTTCAGTTTTTTGTTACGTCATGAAAAATGAGCTCGAAAATAAATTATTAAAGTTTTATTTTTTTTCAAATTTATTAAAATAATAAGAAACAAATCTTACAAATTAAAAAGTTAAATGAGAATGAAATTGAAAAAAATATAATTTCATAAATTATCTCAAATAAAATAAATAATAATCAAAATAATAGAGATCAAATCTAACAAATAAAAAAATTGAAAGATAAAGAAATTACAATAATAATAATTACCATTTCATAAATTATTTTAAATAAAATAAGTAACAATCAAAAGAATAAGGAACAAATTTGATAGATAAAAAAATTCAATTAAAAAATAATAAGGAAAAAGAAAATAACAATTATAAAAATGAGGACAAAAGTTAATATAAAAATTAAATTCTAAGGGATGAAATTGGAAAAAAAATATTCAAAACAAAATATATATAGCAATCAAAAGTTTGAGGACCAAATTTGATATAATCAACAAATAATATAACATTTTTAAATTTTTCACAACTTTCGGAAAGTGTTTTCCGCACAAATAAAAGGAAAATACTTTCCTGGAAACTAAGTCAAGTTTTTCTTTAACTAGAAAGTGTTTTTTATTGACGAACTTTACCATTGACAAACAAACACAGAAAAGTTTGGAAAATGATTTTCAGAAAACCACTTTCCATCAAACAAACGCCCTTGGAGATACTTATTTTTATCCTAAGATTTTCATACCAAAATCTATTTTGCTAAATCAAACATCAACTAAACACAATTTCTTTATATTGTGGTAAATACATATAGAATAAAACAAAACAAATCATAAAATTCAATTTTAAAAACACTAATGAAGTTTAGAGGGGAAGAATATGGGGTTTGTGATAAGTCAAAATCCTAAAATACCAAAAATCATAACTATGGATAAACAATTAAAATATTCAATTTTTATTCATTCAATTCTTCACTTACAAAAAAGCTATTACAAATCTTTATATAAAAAAAACTAGAAAATCATAATAATATTGAATAGACAAAAACAAAACTAGGAAAATTATTCCTTAAAAAAATAATATAGAATAGAAAAATAAGAAAAAACATAAATTAACTTAAAAAATATTTTATTTTCCTGAAAAACTTCATGCATCAAAAACACAGCTTTAAAAGACGAATTTCAAAGGAAGAAAATTGGATGATAAAAAAAAAAAAAAGGTCTTTGTTAAAACCCACAGTGCATTTACTCACAACGCGCGCACATAGTGAATTCAACTGTGGAAACCCATTCTCCTTTAATTTAAAAACCGTATAAACTAATTCTGATCCCACTACAGGAAATAAATAATTTTACCTTTCATCTCTCCAGTCTTACAGAAAAATATATTAATTGTAATCAATAATTAGTAATCCAAACCACTTGAAAATAAATGATTCTTTAGTAGATAATTTAGATATCAATCAGGTATGATAAGCAATGGTAGGCAGGTTATTAGCTATTCAAGTCACTTGAAAATAAATTTATATATCTTAGCATATGCGTCAAATATAATTAAGACAGTGTTTAAAAACGCAATTAAAACTATATTTTAAAAACTTTTAAATAAAAAATATTTTAAATCGTAACTATTACTACACTTTCAAACAATCCTGAAATCTTGATACATTCAACTGAATAAATAACCATAAGGGAAATAAATAATTTTACCATTTTTTTTATTTATGTAGGTCAAAACATAAGATATATAAAGCATATATATAAAATAAATCAAATACAGCCATATCACAACTGTAGCAATCCTTAAAGAGAAGCATAAAATCAAAATCATTCAGATTTTGGTTACAAAATGAATGTTTTCCCTTCATGTCCGTTATCATCGAATTCAAAATATTTTTTTTCCTTCTGAATCTAATCAATCAAATACAGAGTATAAAAACAGAGGAAAAGCAGAGACCCTTTACACTTCTCATAGTTTATTCATTCTCAAGCAATGAGGCTTTCAATTATCAGCTCTCCATTACTTCTTTCATTCTTTATTTTCTCTCTTTTACAGCCACCAACTTTTGCCATAAAAAAGGTGAGCAACCATGTTTTGCTTCTCTCTTCTTTTTTTTACATATCATTCCTCTACCTTTGATCCTTGAAAATGGTGTGCTTCTTTTACGTCTACATGAACTTTCAATGATTTTTTGTACTGGAAATCATTATGGGTTTTGGACAAATTCTTTGAGTTTTTAATTTTCATTTTGCCTACTAAAGTTCCATAAAGATATATATTGATCAATGGAGTTAATATTACAATTTGTCCCACGCAGTCTTATGTAGTGTATTTGGGATCACATTCACATGGTTCGGAGCCTACTCAAGCCGATATTGACCGAGTCACAGATTCTCATTATGAATTGCTAAGATTATTCACTGAAAGGTTTATATATATATATATATATATATATATATATATATATATATATATAAGTTTTTTTTTTCTTTTAACTGTGTATTAAATTGGCTCATTTGTTGCAATCCTTACTTGACAGCAAAGAGAAGGCAAAGGAGAAAATCTTTTACTCTTACACTAACAGCATAAATGGTTTTGCCGCGGTCCTTGAAGAGGAAGAGGCATCAGCACTTGCCAGTAAGAATTTCAAGTCATACATTCTTGTATTTCATTGTTAAATAACTGATCAATCAATAGCAGAAGAGAAGACAAATCCTTCAACCCTGCTTCCTCTGTTTTTCCACATGTTTGATTGTAATATTGACAATTCAGGATACTTGTCTCTGCTAATGGTTTCTTAATCTTTTGTTAATCAATGCAGAACACCCGGACGTGATATCAGTTTTCTTGAACAAAGCAAGGAAACTGCACACGACACATTCATGGGGCTTTCTTGGATTAGAGAAAGATGGGGTGGTTCCTCCATCCTCACTTTGGAAGAAAGCAAGATACGGTGAAGATGTGATCATTGGTAACCTCGACACTGGTGAGTACTAAATCTTTGTCATTAGTAAGAAACTAATCTCAGTCATTTGGGTAGTTAAAATGATTGGAACCTGATCATTTGCATGCGTTTTTGTCATGGTTTATCCACTGCAAGAAAGAATGATGTTTTGAAATTTGAAACTTGATAGCAGTCTTATGATCTTTGTTCCCCTCTCTTTGGAGTTTTGGACATTTAGAATATGCAAAAGTGGTAGGGTCAGTAGCAAAATAAAGATCGACTATCCGTACTAGCTTTGCCAATTGCAATACAGTGTGTTGCCATTTTAAATGGAATTGTGCTAGGTGTTTGGCCGGAATCGAAGAGCTTTAGTGATGAGGGACTGGGTCCAGTTCCATCAAAGTGGAGAGGAATCTGTCAGAATGCAACCAAAGAAGGTGTTCCTTGCAACAGGTCCATGTCCTCCTCCACTTGCATTCAATTTTCTGTTACAATATTTGGCGTAGTCCAGGGTAGTATTGCCTTATCAGATTAAAGTTTTCTTGCTTTTCTTTCTAAGAGTTGACATGATCCTGCTCAAGTGATTACTGATTAGTTCCACCAAATCTTCATCTTCCTGTTGTCATTATTATTAATTCAGCTTGATCATGGTTAGTACTGCAAGTTGACTTTACATGCACTGTAGCATTATTTTATTTAGATACTCGTTTCTCTATTTGTTGAAATTCTTGTTTCCAATCTATCTGAAATGTTTCTGACATCTGCATTAACATAGATATGCACATGGCCCTGTTGTCTGTCGACGCACCGAATCCACATAGGATAACTTTGTTTGCAATTTTCTTTCCTTCCTTCTTTCTTTGCCTCCTTGTTTACATGTCCTGTTTGGTGCGTGTTTTAAAAGTGCGTTTGCTTCGAAAAAAACATCAAATTAATTTATTTATTTTTAGTGTTTTCTGAGTTGATGTCAAAAAAATTAAAAAAAATTATTTTCATGTACAATACCTTATAGGACTTCACAATTGTGAATGTTCTTTGTTTATGTCGAAAGAAATTGGAGGTCAAGACTTCACTTTTGAGAAATTGGAAAAAGGTTCACATTTTTAAAACGGCATATGGATTTTGACATCACTCTCGAGGACCTCAACTTTCTGTTTGCGAATTGAAGTATAGTGGGGGATAGTGCTTTGTATTGCAAGTCATTACTGCTTGTTATGTGCATGGATTCGAATTTGAGAGTTTTTATTCCTGTAAAAAATGTTATTTCTGTTCTGAAGTTAAGATTGGTTTTGTATATCAGTAGAAGTCACCGTGACAAACTAAGCTCTCAATCGTCTGTCAGTGCTAAACTTGCAAACACAATGTTGTCATGCTTTCGTGCATTTAGTGGTTAGGGGCTTAGGGCTCAAATGATACTCAAGATTTTACCAGGGCCTGGCCTTGCATTCTCCCATATGGCATGCAAATCTTCACCTTTTGCCTTACTATCTTGTCTCCTATGGCTGCCGAAAAACTAGGAAGCTGATTGGAGCCAGGTACTTTAACAAGGGTTATGGTTCAATTGGTGGCCATCTCAACTCCAGCTTTCAAACAGCACGCGATATTGAGGGCCATGGAACTCATACCCTATCAACAGCAGCTGGTAATTTTGTTCCAGGAGCTAATGTCTTTGGTAATGGCAAGGGAACTGCCAAGGGCGGATCACCTCGTGCCCGTGTAGCAGCTTACAAGGTATGCTGGCCAGCTGTAGGTGTGAATGAGGGTGGGTGCTATGAAGCAGACATCTTGGCCGGCTTCGATGTTGCCATAAGCGATGGCGTTGACGTGCTCTCAGTTTCCCTGGGTGGGGCTATCGATGAATACTCGGATGATGCTATTGCAATCGGTTCTTTCCATGCTTTCAAGAAGGGTATTACTGTGGTTGCCTCTGCTGGCAATTCAGGACCAGGACCAGGATCGGTATCAAATGTGGCACCTTGGCTGATAACAGTTGGTGCCAGCACACTTGATCGTGCCTTCACAATCTATGTTGCACTTGGAAACAGGAAGCACCTCAAGGTTATTTTCTTTTTCCCTCTAGAAATTATAGTTTTGGAGGGTAATCAACAGGGAACTCGAGGAGAGAGCTTCTTTGGCTAATCTCTCTGTTCTTTTAACAGCCTTTCATGATGGATTTCTTACTAGTTCAGTACTGGCTAGGATCGTTTTTCACAATATTGAATTACCTTGTAGTTTACACAAGTTGAGTTTTCTCTAACTAATCATCTTGTTCTCTTTGCTAGGGAGTAAGTCTTTCACAAAAAAGCTTGCCTGCTAGAAAATTCTATCCATTGATCAGTGGTGCACGGGCAAAGGCTTCTAATCAGTCTGAAGAAGATGCGTAAGTATCACCTCAAATCTGTGGATGCTTGAAATATTTCGATACTAAACTTGTGAATCCCTAAGCTTTTTGCTATAGCATTGCCCTAAGTTGGTAATTGCATGAAATTTTGCAGCAACCTTTGCAAACCTGGAACACTTGATTCCAAAAAGGTTAAAGGGAAGATATTGGTATGCCTTCGAGGGGTCAATCCAAGAGTAGAAAAGGGACATGTAGCTCTTCTTGCTGGGGCTGTTGGGATGATTTTGGCTAATGATGAAGAATCTGGCAATGGCATTCTTGCCGACGCTCATGTACTTCCTGCTGCACACATCATCTCTACAGATGGTCAAGCTGTCTTTTCCTACCTCAATTCTACCAAGTAAGTTCATATCAACTTAACCAAGAAATCTCTTTGAGCTTGAGAAATCCGATATTTTAGCGGGATCATATCTGCATGTAAATCAGGGACCCTTGGGCGTATATCACCAATGTAAGGACAGAATTGGGAACAAAGCCAGCTCCATTTATGGCTTCTTTCTCATCCAGGGGGCCTAATATCCTTGAAGAATCAATCCTCAAGGTTTGTTTTAGTAGTTCTTCGTTGTTATTTTTTTCGGTCAATCTGTCTGTGCTATTGTTGGCCTTGCATTATACAGTGATTAATGAACTTGACTTGGTCTATCCATTTCAGCCTGATATCACTGCTCCCGGTGTCAGTGTAATTGCTGCTTTCACTCTAGCAACAGGACCAACTGATACAGCTTACGATAAGCGCAGGATTCCCTTCAACACTGAATCTGGCACTTCAATGTCATGCCCTCATGTTTCTGGAATTGTTGGCCTTCTAAAATCACTCCATCCAGATTGGAGTCCTGCTGCTATCAGATCGGCTATCATGACAACTGGTAAAGAACAGTTTTCCTTCTCTTTTTCTTTAGAGCTAGAAAATATGTTTTGGACATTGATCATTGTCTTACTAGTTGATTTCATCCACAGCAACAACAAGAGATAACAATGGGGATCCAATAATGGATTCGTCCAACACCAGGGCAACTCCATTTGCATACGGTGCAGGACATGTGCAGCCAAACCGTGCAGCAGATCCTGGTCTAGTTTATGATCTCACTGTTAATGATTTCTTGAACTATTTATGCAGCCGAGGCTATACTGCAAAAGACCTGAAATTATTCACAGATAAGCCATACACTTGTCCAAAGTCATTCAGTTTGACAGACTTCAACTATCCTTCAATCTCAGCAATTAATCTTAATGACACCATAACAGTTACTCGAAGAGTTAAAAATGTTGGTTCTCCTGGCAAATACTATATCCATGTCAGGGAACCAACCGGAGTGTTAGTTTCGGTTGCGCCTACCACCTTAGAGTTTAAGAAACTAGGTGAGGAGAAGACATTTAAGGTTACATTCAAACTTGCCCCAAAATGGAAGCTTAAAGATTATACATTTGGGATATTGACATGGTCCGATGGTAAGCACTTCGTCAGGAGTCCTCTGGTGGTGAGGCCTTACTGGAGTTATTGAAACAACAGGTCCATTCAAGCTGATTTCTGTTCAGAGCCCCTGTTATCTGTGTAGAAACCTGATAGATCAATTCTTTGGGAAATGATGCTTATTTTTTCCCTGAAAGAAAAGATGTCTCAATGCAATCACATTTCTACTTCCTAATAGCAAGAGTTTATACTCAAACAAGATCTTTCACTCTTGTTTTTGTTTTTGGTTTTTTTTTTTTTTTCTCTTCACAAAATCAAAAACCAATATGCTTGATGCTCACCCTTTGTGAGGTTGCACTAGAATATTCATAAACCCTTATCATGAAAGAATGTCTATCAAAGGAAACAATTGCAATGAATTCATAATGTCAGAAAGTATGGTTGGGACCTTTTCCTAGCTCATCTTCTAAGAATTCAATACCAACATTTCTCAAACTCCAAAATATTGAAACCTAAGGCTTAACCTATGATCATGACCAAAACCCCATCTATCTTACCACCTGACCTAAGAGAATCGCATTCTAAGTTTCTAACCAAATAAAACTTCAAACATTCTCTCTTCTTTAGCTTTTAGATAACATACCAATTCCTTACTTTATCTAGTTATTCTATGTATCTGGAAACTGTCAGCTTTGTGTTTGTTGTTACGTTGGTTTTGATTGTTATGACCATAACTAATTTAAACCTGAAAAAGATAGATAAAATGTTGATAATTTCAAATTTTGCGCTTGAATCACTCTTTTTCCATCAAAGGTAGGAATTCTCCAAAAATATAGAAGTACAAATTGATTGACCTCTAAAAATAGTAAAAAGAAACAGAGCTTAAGAACAGGGGAAAAGCAGAGCATATTGCAAAAAGAAAACAGAGCTTAAGGACAACGGAGATCTCAATGTTTTTTCCTTTTGTTCTTTATCTTCTTTTCTTATCTCTCTTGCAGACTTCTACTTATGCTCCACAAAAGGCAAGGCTCGTCGACCTTTTCGTTGGTTTGTGTGTAATTGTTGTTGATGTAAAGTTGGCTATGGAGTTGATGGTTTTTCTTTCATTCAGTCTTATATAGTTTACATGGTGAGAGTCTCCATCTGGTTCATTGCCATCACAATCTGATGTTCAAAAATTGACAGAGTCACACTTTGATCTGCTAGGATCACTCTTGGACAGGTTTGCATTGTCGAAAAGTTATGGAAATTCTCTGGTTTTGAACTACACTTTATTCATTAGTGCTATATTTCTTATGCAGAAAAGAGCAGGTCGAGGATCAAATGATTTGCACTAAAAGTTTCAATGGCTTTGCTGCATTCCTCAGTGAAGCTCGAATGGCAGCCTTGAAAAGTAAGGATCACCATGTTTTATCATTTCTCTTTATGTCCAATTCTCTGTTTTCCTGTGTTTCATACTTCCCTGCTCTCGACTCACTGCAGAAGAAGGCAAACTTTGGTGAAAATACAATCCTTTCATTACAGGGAGCAAGTGTTGCAACTAAAACTTGTAGTGACGACGTCAAATCCGCTTCACAGATCACACGATGGAGGATAACTCAACCGGGTCGCTCTTGACTGAGAGATTGAGCACATGAAACATGCGTTTCTCATGTTCGTTCTTCAACTTCTTCGTTCCTTTTTCTTCAATCATTGTTATCCTGCAAGCTTGCCATAGGAAATTTGTGGCCAAAATGCTACCATTTATAAATGTAAAACATCTATATTGTTTTGACATTGTCTTTTTTATCTTATTTTGTTTTATAATGTAAAAAATAAAAAAAATATTAAAAAACTAAGGAAAATATGTTTTACATTTACTTGTATTTTTCTCCAATTCTCTCTATTTTTATCCAATAAAAAATAGACTATTCATGTCCAACTTAAAAAGTCTTGCCTTTCATAACCTAATTTAATTTAATTTAAACTCTAATATTTTAATAAAAAATCAACAAATTTTGTTAATCATCAAACCAACTCTTCGTTTCAACATGAATATATTTAACAATATTAACGAAACTAAATAAAAAAAATCCGATTCAATACGAATTTTAATACACAATAATCAATATTTCTACAATTTGGTCTAAATTGAAAATTAGTTTGGACCTATAAGCTAGGCCTAAATTAGGTCCAAGCCCACTTAGAAAAAAAAAATACAATGCAGGTTATTTTATTAGCAAACAAACCAGTGAGATTTTGACACGTGGTGGAGGTCTTTTCAACACACAAAAACCACAATCTTGAACCCTTGGAGAAAGTTTCAAGCTTTGCAGCCACAGACAGAGGGGAAAAGGTTGCAAGGAGACTGCGTTTAAAAGGTAAACTCTCTTCTTCTAGTTTTTCCGTGCTGTTTTTTAAATGGGATTTTCTTTAAAAAAAACTGAGGAGTTTGGATTTTTCTTATGCTTTTTATCAGTATGGTTGATGGGAAAAATCTGAACTTTCTATGGAATTGAAAGGTTTGTTTGGCTGGTGTGATATCTTAAATGTGTTTTTGAGGTTTTTTATGTTCATTGTTTCTATTCTTCTGGTTGAGGATTGTTTATGTTTCTTTACCAGCCAGTCTGGTTGATGGGAAAGGTCTAAAATTTCTATGGAAAGATGAAAACTTTATATGAGGGGTTTGTTTGTCGGATTCCTATCTTAGATTTTTTTAGGTTTTTTCTGTTAATTGGCTCTATTTTTATTTTATTTTTCTTGTGATTTAATGGTTAATACTAGTTATCCCTTGTGTATTGTTTCTGTTTCTTCAAGATTCTGTCTGAACTTCCTTTGTATCTAATATCTCAAGTTTTGATGTTCTGTGAATTCAATGTTTTTGTCCATGTGAATGTTACAAATTGTGGTGTTAGAGCAAATTGAATGATTTTGTTTATGCTTATTGACTTTGTTTTCAAAAATCAAACTTTTATGTATTTTATTTTGAAGCAGGATTAGGTGCAGTCAGAATGCAGTCCAGCAAAGCCCCTGCATCAATGGAAGTTGAAACCCGTGAACATAAGTCTCAGGGAGCTTTGCCTGCAAAGCCAAAGTTTGAGCCTTTGAAGGCTCATGAGATGTCTGATGGTCGAGTTCAGTTTAGAAAAGTCTCGGTTCCACCACACCGGTATTCACCTCTGAAGAAAGCATGGATGGAAATCTACACTCCAATATATGAGCAAATGAAGATTGATGTCCGTATGAACCTCAAAGCTAGGAAGGTTGAGTTGAAAACTAGATCAGACACGCCCGATGTTAGTAACCTGCAAAAGTGTGCTGATTTCGTGCATGCTTTTATGTTAGGTTTTGATGTGATAGATGCCATTGCTCTTTTGAAACGAGCTATATGTTGAATCTTTTGAAATCAAAGATGTTAAAACTCTTCGAGGTGAGCATTTGTCTCGGGCCATTGGGAGACTGTCTGGTAAAGGTGGCAAAACAAAGTTTGCCATTGAGAACGCTACCAAGACAAGGATTGTGATTGCTGACACCAAGATTCACATATTAGGATCTTTTCAAAATATCAAAGTTGCAAGGGATTCTCTTTGCAGCCTCATTTTAGGGTCTCCTGCTGGAAAGGTATACTCAAAACTTAGACAAGTTACAGCTAGATTGGCTGAGAGATTCTGATCTTTTTTGTTTGTGTTGCTTTTCGAATTTAGATTACTAGTTATTTTTGAAATGCTGAGTGCCAGAGTGTAATTTGGCATGAAATTTTTGTGTGGAGATGCTGTATCGGCTGTCAAAAAACATTCACTATAAGGGAATTATCACTTATACTTGCTAATGGATTTAACTTATCCGCCTTGCTGGTTTGCAAATGAATTTTTTGACCTTGTGCATATGACAATGGCTTATTTGCTTACTGTTGGCATAATGCGCTGTTCAATTTAAGCAGCTTCATGGTGCGTACTGCTCCTAAAACAACTTCGGTGTAAATAATTTCACTTAGAATGCTCGGGAGGAAAGAAACTCATCTTTAAGGATGCACAATGTGATTTCTCATTCCGGTAAATTAAGGATGCTCAATGTGCGTTCTCATTCGGTGTAAATAATTCGTACCGTTTGGAGTAAGATGTAAAAAAATAGCCCTTAGTCTTTTGCCCTAATCCTACCAAGGTTGCGCAAACCCGCATTAGATTTCTACCAAGAAACCTGTCAGAAGAACATTCTTCTGGGGCTGATGTAAAGGAGCGGCAATTGCCAGGGTTGAAGAAAATACAAGTTCGAAAACCAAGTGAATCAAACTGAATTCAGGGACATCTGACAAGTCTACTACTCATTTGAATTGCAAGGGTTGTTTGAAGGTATAAGATTGTTGTTCGAATGAATGAGTTTGGCACAAAGTTTCTTCAATTTTTAAAGTCATTGGATAACTAAAATGAATATTATTCCCAACAATGAATAATATTGTTGAAAGAATGAATAATTGTTATTCAGCCGCCAAAAAGAAACCCAGCAGCCTGTTCTTCATTTCCATCAAATAATTTAAGAGCTTGTATAACTGCCTCTCTTCCAAACCCCAGCTCAACAAGCTTTGCAACTTTGGCTTCAAAGTCAGGTCCCTGGCAGCAAATATGTGAGAAAACTATTATTGACATTCAAATTGGCTGATAGAGTGAATATGTTACGATTGATGAAGTGACATGTTTAACAAATTGCGGGTTCAAGTTGAGAATATTGAAGGAAACCAACTGTTGAAGTAAAGCTTAGACTAAATTTCCCACGGGAAGAAAAAAGATGATACCTGTGTCACACTGCTGCGTGCAACCCCTGTGGAACACAAGAAGAAAGAAAAGATTTAGATACCATCTGGGAATCAAATTCATGGACCACCTTGGTATTTTAAAACAGGATCTATAATGATTAAAACACAGCTATTTACAATGGCATAATTTATGAACCCACATCTACCTAGATTACATATTATCGAACCAGTATATTGAAAATAAAAGCAGAATGCTAGACAATATTATATATCCTATCACGAACTAACCAGACGATTGACCCATGGCCGGTGGATCATTCTTCTTCTCCGCTTTTCCTGATGTCACCTGAAAACATCAAGAGGATCAATGCCAAAACTTTAGCTTTCATATTAGCAGCAACTATCAGCATCAATTCATAAAATCATATGTTTTATGTTTGGGATGACCAAATAATATTCTAAGGCTTTTTCTTCTGTAAAGCTCAAAGATATTGCTTGAAAAACAAGAATTAAATGTTAACTCTTAAGTGTTTCTCTTCTGTAAAGCCCATAGCAAAATACATCAATACCTTAAAGAACTTCAGTTAACTATAACAACAATATCCTTAGATACAAGTATAGTGTCCATTTCAGAAACTATCCAAAATTGAAGTACACAATAGGCTCAAACAGTAGGGGATTTCTTTAGTGTTTGAAAACAGTTCATAAAATCACAGATTAAATAGCACGTACCATTAACAAGGATCTGTTTCAGTAATAGTGTATAACTGAAGATAAGACTTACTGGGTTTCCTGAGCTGGATGCTTCCTTTGAATACCTCTCTTCATCAAGAAAACGAGGTGGAATGTCCTTCTCTAAAACAGCAACACTTTAATTTATCAAATGAAAAAAGACTTGAATGCTTTCCCAGATTACCAAAAGAAATCAAGCATATCAAAGAAATACAGTCATCATTACAAATAACAAGCAAATGCAGAAGATGGAAGATCAACCTTGTAAAAATGGGACAGAAACTTCACCACCACCCACTCTCAGAACATTGTCCTTTAGATCAATAATACACTGCTTGAACAAGCTAAAATTAAAACAAATTCATCCAGACAAACTTTCAACAGTGAAAGGTCCAAATAGCCATCAAATAGAAGAGAAAGTGCTGGTGCTACCTGGTGCTTGCGAAGCATATCAAGCCCAAAGAGGAATTCCATATTAGGAGAATCCAGTACCATGAAGGAACAAGGATAAAATATATTCCCAATCTACATGAACAAACAGAAGAAAACAAAGAAATTAGCATCAGCTTTAAGCACAATGTGTTGAGAGTAACAGTAATACACAGTAAACAAAAGAAAGTACAAGAAACATTCTTCGGTTAAACAGAGGGGCACAAGACATGGTGATATAAGAAAAATGGGAGTGTAAAGAGATTAAGAAAAAAAAAGCTTCATTCACATCAAGGCACGCATGCTCAATAATCTAAAACAATTTTAAAGACAGTACAATTTTTTTGTAGAAAACTAATGGAGAGCATGGAGACAGAAGTGACAGAGTTCAATTACTGAAATCAAAATAAAAATCCCAAAGAAGAGAGGATAAAGGGTGCAAATTGGTCAAGTAACCATATACACACAAGCAGCCGGTATTAGATTAAGAATTGATAAATAGCTCTTTCTCACTCATTCTCTTAGAAAATGATAAAGGACATTTGTTTTGCCTGTGCAAGACAAGTGTTGAAACAGCCATATACAGAGGCAAGTGCCTGAGCAAATACACATACATTTAAGCAAGCATGTAGCAACACTGAATGGCACTAAGTAAAAATTGCATGTATGACCACACACATGAGACTTTAACCAAGAAATGTTTCCCCATTGATGTACCTTGATTGGAGCTACATGAATACGACCCAATATCTCTGATTGTCCAACTCCATGGGCAATGCCTTTATAACGTTGATCTAGAAGTCTTAACAATCTGAATAGACAAGCCAACGACAAAACAGGTTGTCCTCCATGTTAATATCTAGCAAACATGTGAGCTGTAACATCAACATCACTAAAGAAAAAGTACTGCTAGGAAGCATTAAATTAACATATGTCAAAGCCAATGAGAGAGAAATGCAAGCACTAGAAACCAACTTTGTTATTTAAGAGATAAGTTGATAAGAACCAACTTAAAGGAATTGGGTCGGCCTATATCTCATGCTTATAGATCAAACCATATAACCTCAAAAGTTGACCAATAGTAAAATGAACAAACACACAAGAATAGCACATACCCGCATCGCTCAGCACAGCTTTTTGATATTATTGTGGACTGAGCACCACTATCAACGAATGCCTGAAACAAAAAGAAAAATTGGTGTGTCTAAAAGTTTTGATTGAGCATGATCACATCAGCTCAATGCTGGCAAGAGAAAACTGATCAAACTGTGCAGAAAATTTTGGTAATGGTCCTAGTCCCATGATGTGAGCTGTTTTGGGGAATAAATGAAAATAACAAGAGAAACAAACCAAAATCATGATTACGTTGAAAGAATACATGGACCGTAGATCAAACAGTATGTATTGAAAGATATTACAAAAGACTGTCTCTACCTTTAAAGGGACACCATTAACTTCCATATCAACGTACAGCATAATCTGAAAGGTGAAAGATGAAACTTGAAATTTAAAACCAATAATCAAAACTTGATTAGCACAAGGTTGAAAAGCATATGTACCACTCTGGCAAAAGCTTCAGGGTTGTATTCCAAGGCTGCTGCCCAGTTCTCATCGATTCCTTTCTGCATTTGAAGTTAGCAGGAATGGAAAACATCAAAAAAGACACAAAGAAAAAGGCATCTGGGAAAAAATTGCATGCCCGTGATAATATCGGTAGTGAAAGCCTTTGAGTGGAAACTAGATACAAAAACCTATATTTCTTTATAACAACCCTAAAAGAGAATTATCCTCACAGAAATGAAAGCTGCAGACACCCATAATGTTCTTGCATACCATTAAAAAAAATGAAAAGGAAAAACCTCATTCTTGACTTCTTATTAGTTGCACAATCACTGTTGCCAGTATGACACAAAAGGTTATAGATGTCCAAAAACATTTAATAGGTCGCTACCTGTTAATCTTTACAATTAAGGAATTAAATAATACTCACCTGACGAATGGCAGCTTCGATTTTCTTCTGCGCCTCTACATCAAAGGGATCTGCTTCAAGGAGGGCCTACAGCACAAACCAGACAGAATATAGGTAAATCAGCTTCTTCAGCCAACATTACAATCAATTTGCAATTGAAAGAACAATATTACATACGGAATGTTTTCTTAAGATAAAAGGGCATGATACAACAGATAAGGTAGTTAACCATCAGTAAAAGCTAACTACTCACAAACTCCTCTTCTTGTTGACGACGTAATTCAGATCTTTGACGATGGCGTTGCCTTAGAAGGTCCTGGAGTTTGTTGAGATCATTTCCAAGAATAACTTGGGCAAGTTCAGGGTCAGCCTGTTGAGTTCAATATAAAATCATAGCATCAGACAACGCACTTATCGCACCATAGTTAAAAAGAAAAAGGATTAGGAAACATGCAATGGACACTATAGACAAGCGAGCAATGAAACTTCTTTCAACCAACTTATCAGATTGCAGGACTTTTCTCATCTGAACTAAAACATAAAAATCAGAACGAAATTGCACACAAGTCTCCTGATTTTGAAGGGTGAGGGAAAAACTGAACAAAAAAAAATCATCCATCTTACCTGTAATAGTTGAGCCATTGTATTAGAATCATTTCGAAGTTGCTGCTGGAAAGCTCCAGGGTTCACAGCAGATCCATCAGGATTTAAGCCCAAATTATTGGAGGGGGCGCTGAAACAAATTTGCAATTTTTATAGTTTTGCATGAAAGTTTCAACCCCGAAACAATTTGCACAGATATACTGATGTTAGGATCACCAATGCCCATGTTGAACAAATGGATGCATAACTAAGATGTCAAACTACAGAAACTAACCAACATTTCAAATTACTTTAGTCACAAAAGCACTCCATCTGAAAGTCACCAAACAACAAAAAAACCGAACCACTAATCCATAATTCAAGAAAAACAAGACAGCTCAATCTGAACGAGCAAATTAAAAGGTAAAATAATCAGAGATAAAACTGCATATACCTAAGAGCAGCAGCATTAGAGACCATCATGACCAAATCCTCATCCTTAACGCCTAATGCACTCAATTTCTCATTATTTCTCATCTCCCTCCCATTATATAGCAGCTGCTGCTGCTGGAGAGGCACCTGTGTCTACTCTCACGCCAAAAACAAAATAAAATCAATACTTCATAAGCAATCCCAAATTTGCACAATTATCACACTTCAATTAAGACTATACAATTCTTAGTCCTGCGTAGAACTAGGGTGAATTGGATTCAAAAAAGGAAAAGATCGAAACTTTTAGTGCTCTAATAAATAATAACAATGACGATACAGAATTTTTCAATAATTACACTTCACAAAAGGAACATACAACAATAAATGAACTCATTATGAACTACTTTGAATTGGGTTTTTCAAAACATTAAAAAAGATAATAAAAAATAATAAAATAAAATTCCAGCAACCCAATTTCACTAACAATTCAAATAAGACAAAAAAGCGATCTTTCACCTCAACTTCAAGTAAAGCTTTCACATTCTCAACCTGCAATCAAAATTACACAAATAAATAGCTGTAATGAAAGGAAAAACAAATGGGGTTTAAAGATCAATAGTTACAGATTCATGAGGATCAACTTCAAGAGATATGATCTGTTCATCTGCTGTCATTACAGTAATTCTCATCTTTCTTGTTGTTTTTCTTTAAAAAGGTAGGATTGGATCACTTTGGTGTTCTTTCTCTTCTGGGTTTTTGAGGTTTCTGTCTTGTTTATATAGGAGTGAGTGTTTGTATTTAAGGTTGTAAGGAAGTTTTGGTATCTTAGACGAGAAGGTGGGTTTTTGTTGACCAGAGTTGAGCAGGGTTTTTGGATAAAGTTTGAGACTTTTCAGCTTTCGGCTTTCAAATTTTCGGTTTAATCATGCCTTGCTTTGCTTGTGGCCTGTCAGAGAATGAGAGAAGTTAGTTTTTACTGCCAAATACCCCCCAAAGATACTGGGCAATATCTGGTTGCTATTATGATATATAAGAGAAGGTGGAGATCGTGTCTTCTTCTTATATTTTTTTTATTTTAAAAGTAGAAAAAATTATTTTAAAATTATTTTGATGATATATCTCTATCTTTATTTCTCTAATTAAATATGTTTTTGTATTTTTATATTTGTCTCTTCTACCTTAACCAAACACCACCTGAATGATGTTTTGGATAAACTTTAATTTGTCATTAGCTTATATGCTCATTTAGATTGAGTGTGAAATCTATAAATTTTATCAATTAAAATATTAAATGTTTCATGCAATTCTCCATCATATAGTCCTTCAATCAATATTTATTAGATTTTCTTATCAAAATTTCTTTAAAATGAGGTCGTTTTATTGCGTAAAATATGAAAATTAGATGGAAAATGTTTAACAAAACAATTGAGGGCATGATCATATTGAGAAATGAGGGGAAATTGGGAGCTAATTGATAAGATTTATAGGCTTGAAACATGGACTCATTTGGCTTCCAAGATTTTTACTTCCTTCCTCTCTAGCAAAACCTTTAGAGTTGAACCCAAGAGACAAAGGCAGAAAGCAAATTGAGCTGCCATGGAAGCAATGGGATTTGTACCAAGACTGTTTTTTTAGTAACAAGAGAATTAGGTGTTTTATCTATTTGGAGCTCCATAGGAACGTCCATCGTAAACTTCCTTCCTCTCTTGCTTGTTCATGCCATCACCCTTCTCAAGTCCATTCTCCCATAGCTAGCAGGTGTTAGCAGCAAAGGAAGCCCTTGACCTCCCCTTTGATGTTTCAAGCTTTTCCATATCACAGATTCATTTTTCTCTACCGTTAAAAGCATGTCATTGATCATGTAAGATTTACTCCATCTTGACCTAACTATAAGACTACTGAGGTTTGGATTCCAATTATCCAACCTATACGTATACTATATATATATATATATATATATATATATATCATATTCTCAAAGTTACCATAACAACAAACACATCAGTTTAACGGCGGCCATAGCCTGTGAATCTCTGATCAGCACCATCAAAATCATAAACAATTGCGAATACTTTTTAGATAGAATTCAATTGAAGTAAACTTACTGTCATTAACATGGCAGACCAGATCAAGAAACTGGAATTCAATATAAAAAAAAATAAAAAACAGATAATCACATCACACACACTCCTAGAGTAATTACAACCCTTGCAGAATAGAGAGGTCTTCTTATCCCTAGAAAGGGCCAGGAGGAGAAGCTGGGAAACCCAAGAAAGGCCTTGAAACTTTACCACCGCCACAAAGTGAACCAATAGCATTAGGATCACAAACACCAAGATGGTCCTTCACCTTATGAAACCCATTCTTGAAAACTCCAAGACCAAACGATAAACCAATCACGATCGCCACTAGTACTACACAAGTGCACAGCATGCACATTCTACATCCACAACACATCTTTCTTGACGAGGGTTTTCTTGGTTTCTTCTCTGTTGCAAAAACAAGGCAGTTGGGCGTCTATAAAAGAGAGAGAGAGAGTGGTGGGGTGGTTTGTTTTGGGATCTTGAAAACGTGAAAGCAATGTAGTGTGGTGTGGTGGGTTTTGGTTTTTGGTTAATGGGAAGGATTTGGACGTCAAGTGAGAAGTCGTGTTCCCTTCGAAGCAAAGCAATAGAGGGAAAATCTCCTTGATATTCATGGTGAGAATACAAAAAAGTTTAATGCGTTTCGTACCTTTTCTATAAGTTAAAGGGTCCTGATCAATTTGTTGTGATATCATTCATGGCTACCTTAACATGGCGGCTGGTTAATTACGTGATTGGTGGTAGAAATAAATTTCAGATTGCTGGGCTGTTTTTTAGTATTCAGAACCATGTTTTTAAAATAAAGACCCCCTCTCCACAAACAGAGCTTTAAAGCCTACTAAAGCATTAGCTAGAATAGCAGAGTCAGGCTCCAACTCCACCTTCCTAAAGCCACTGTTCCATGCCATAGATAATCCATGCAAAAGATGTTGTCTAAGGCCTGAGGTGTAAAGGAAACCTGAACAAATTGGACCCTTTTTTTTGTTTTTTCAAGCAGTAGATTCAACTCCACTTAAGGGAACATGATTATAGGAGACCTGTCCATGTATAGTCGAGCCAGAGTTTTGGGTGTGCCAAACTTGGGATGGATCTAGCCACAAAATTGAGAAGAATTCTTGAGCAGATGGCCTTGAAAGATGAAATAATGCCTTGGAGCATATTTACTTCATTGTTCATGTTAACTGCACATCACAAACTCACGCCTTAATGCTCAGCGGTTAGAAGGTGAAGTGCTTGTTTGGTAATGCGATACGAGTTGTTTTTATAAGAGTATTTTTAAATTAAAAATATATTTAAATAATTTTTTTATTTTTAATATTAGCACATCAAAATTATCAAAAACAACAAAAAAATATCAATTTGGTATCTTTTTAGAAAAAAACAATTTAAAAATCATTTTTAAAATCAGGTTAAATCATAAAAACAAACAATGTTAAGTGTTCATCTCATGAAACGCTTGTAGAAAATCATGGATGATAATGGAAAGATCAAGAATTATTATGGTTTATACTTTTTTTTTTTTTACAATTGAGTTTAGGATACTGATATCAATAAAATATAAATATTGATAATGTTCCATAATCCAATATATCAAGGAACTTGAGTTTTTAAATTAGCATTAAATTTTAAGAACAAGAATGTTTGTTCTTAATTCATGTATGATAAATGTTGAAAATATGTTGTAAGAGAGTGAAGATTATGAACATTTTATATAGGTTGTTCAAAAGTATTTATAACCTTGAACTTTCTTCTTCTTATTCAAAGGGTCATGAGTTTTCTTCTTCTTAACATCCATGCAGAGAAGGAGAGTAAGTGTCTCCTTACATTACATTAATAATGTTGATGATAGTACAACGTGCTTATAGAAGGCAGTTATATATCATTCGTACATGATATTAATATCGATAAAATTAACCATTACAATCAAAATTAATATTAATTGATGTATAGAAGGTTCTTAGAAGATTTTTTTACATGGCTAGAATGTAGGGAGATGATGATCTTAAATTTTCATATTGAGTGATTGGATTCAAAATAATCATAGATTTTCATATTGGGTGATTGGATTTAAAATAATCCTAAACATAAAAACATTTAGTTTGATGTCTTATTATATTTATAGATGCTTGGATTTAACGTGTAGCCAAGCTCGAGAAAATTAATGTCAAACTCTCTTCTCACGTATTTTTAGTTTTTATTAAATTTTTATATCGGTCATTTTTTCATCAAGTTTCTTTAGCTAGAAGAAAAGAATTTTAATATGAAATGTATTGATATATTAAACTATTAAATTTTAATAAAAATAGTTTTCATGTTTTTAACAGCCAATGACACTTAAAAATCAATTGCATGTTTTTTTTTTTTAAAAAAAAAAATCAATTTAGTTTTTGTTTCTACTATGGTCAACGTATCTGAACAAGTGTCCTTTAATAGTGGGGATAATATATATATATATATATATATATATATATATATATATATATATATATTGTCCACAAATAATCATCCCAAGCGCGCGCTCTCTCTCTCTCTCTCTCTCTAATGATGGGTCATGTACTTTTAGGTTCTGAAACCATGCCGTTATCACATCATCATTTATCATTAATGTTCGTAAACTATATTTATACTAATCTTAAATCAGATCAATCGTCCATTAGTTGAACTAATGACCCACTAATTTAATTATAACGTTATTTAACACGGGTTTAAATAACTTTATCAAACCCAAAAACCCCCTCCCTCCCCCTCCTCCGTCGTCCCCGCCTCTTCACTTCCTTCATTTCCCTCTCATCATGGCATCCCGAAATCATCACCAACAGCAGCCATCACCATCACCATCACAATCACATTCTCCTCCTCTTGACATGCACACATTCTTCATGCCCACACCCACTTCACCACCACCACCCCAAAACCCTTCACCCCCTCTTCCTCCCAACCTCATGGTTCTTCCACTCCAACATATCCCTTCCTCTTCTTATCCTCCCCCCACTGGGACCCAACACTTCCCCTTCCCCTTCGCGCCCTCTTACCCTCCCCAACAAAACCCTAACCCAAACAACCCACCACCTCTTGCTAACATGCACCCCCAACGTTCCCTCTCCTATCCTACACCCCCTCTCACCCCGAACCAACAACTCCAAGACCGTTCTGGTGCCGAAATCATGGCCCTCCTCCGCCCCCCTCAAAATCAAGAACCACCACCACTCCCTCCGCCAGCCCAAGACTTATCCGGGGCTCTTAGCGATAATTTTATGGGTCCTGTTAGGACGCCTAGCTGTACTAGCAGTAAGATGCCTAAGGGCAGGAGGGTGGTTGGTGAAGATGTAGTGTACGATGTGGATGTTAGGTTGCCAGGAGAGGCACAGCCGCAGCTTGAAGTTACGCCGATAACCAAGTACATTTCGGATCCTCAGCTATGTTTAGGAAGGCAAATTGCTGTTAATAAGAGTTATATTTGTTATGGGTTGAAGCAAGGGTCTATTCGGATTCTTAATATCAATACTGCGTTGAGGTCTTTGTTTCGGACTCAGTCTCAGGTTAGTTTTCCTTGATTCTTGTGTCCCTTTAATTTTTTTTTTTATGTGTTTCGGTGATGTAATGATTGTGGGTTTTTTCTGTTTTGTTGTGGAAATGATTAAAGTTTTGGCTTTTGCGAGATTGGAATGCAATGTGGATGCTGTTGGTTCCTGTTCGTTGAATTTTTGGGTGTGTTGTTGGCAGTCATTAGTGTTGTAGTTGCTGTTGTTGTAAGACTTCATTACCTTAAGTGGTGGTGTTGCCACAGTTGTGCATTAGCATGATGTGATATGATCAATGTTTGAAAGCGAAGTTGATTTTGGGGATTTTAATGAATGTGTGAGAAGAATTGATTTTTATGTTTTTATTTTTGCTGAATGGACTGTTTTTGAAGTGGGGATGAAGATTTGTTAAGGTTGCTTATTGATTTTCTCTGATTATTATTACTGTCTAAGTCTGTGTTTTGTTCTTTCAGAGGGTTACTTGCATGGCTTTTTTTGCTGAGGATGTTCATCTTTTGGCTAGGTAGCTTTCTGTGTGTATACCATCATTTCCTCTTCTTTTTTTGTCGCTGGCTTACTTGACATGCTTTTGTGCAGTGCTGGAATAGATGGACGGATTGATGTCTGGAAGATCTCTGAAGGTCCAGATGAGGAAGATAAGCCACAGATTACAGGAAAGACTATTATTGCTATCCAAGTAGTTGGTGAGGGGGAAATAAAGAACCCAAAAGTCTGTTGGCATTGTTATAAACAGGTATGACATTCTTTGACTGCTTATCATCAATGTTAGAATTTCTATAATATCATCAATTGTAGGTGGTGTTTTTACTGTTTCTCTTGTTCATGAAGTTTGCTTTGTCATATTGCTTATGCCATCTTGCTTTCCTTTTCTTGTCAGGAAATTTTGGTGGTCGGAGTTGGTAAACGAGTTCTGAGAATTGATACTAACAAAGTTGGAAAGGGTGAGGTCTATTCCTCTGAGGCACCTCTTCAATGTCCTGTTGACAAGCTGATTGATGGGGTCCAATTCATTGGTAAACATGATGGAGAAGTCACTGATTTGTCAATGTGCCAATGGATGACCACCCGTTTGGTTTCTTCTTCTATGGATGGCACGGTTTGCATTTCTCCTTATCTTTGGATGCACTCGATACTTATAGTTCTATGTGCAGCTATCATTTTTAATTTCTTTTGTCAAGCTAGTTATTTAAACAGCACACATGAGTTCTTTTGTATCCTTCTGCAATAGGAATTTTGAAGTTGTGATTTCCTGTAGTTACATGTCTAATTTCTCTATGCAATCACTCCAATAAATAAAAGAAATTTGGTTAAAAGAAAGCAGAGACAGCTTTTGAGAAGCAAACTCATGGATGTCCTTGGTGGAGTTATGAGTAGAAAGGCCATGGAGTGGGCCTCTTTAATCGATCATTTGAATTGGAGAAATAAAATTGCTGGTAATCCTACAGAAAACCCAGCTCTTACAATAGTCAAAAGAAGTAAATTCTGCATAGCTCAAACTGCAGTTTAATAAAGAAAATGCAGCTTTGAGTTTTTTCTCTATGATGTTGCTTAGTGTTATTGGATTTATTGGTCATGGAGCTTTTATTTCAGTTTGAACTGATAGCAATTCAAAAGACATTTTCTTGCATGTTGCGTTTGCACATCCCAAATGTAACCCCATTTGGGTGTGCCTTATGCATATTTCTAATGATTCTTCACTGTTCTCAGAAATTAGAAGAAGTTTCTAATGAACTTCATTTTATGTGACAGATAAAGATTTGGGACGATCTCAAGGCATCACCACTTGTGGTTTTGAGACCGCACGATGGCCAACCTGTTTATTCGGCCATGTTCTTGACTGCTACTGACCAGCCAGGTCACATCATACTTGTCACAGCAGTACATACTGAGATCTTTATTTTCATTTTTCATAGTCTTGCAATTGCACTTCGGTAGCCAGGTGTTGAGAACCTGAGCTTTTGTTCAGTTAGATTGCCAAGCAAGTTGGCATTTATTTGATTGTTTGGAGTCTTCAGAAATTTAATTTTTGAGCCCAAGTCACTGTAGAGTCCAGTTTTAATTTTTTATTTTCCAAAGCCATTGTTTACACCTATTGTTAATTCATCCCCCAAAATTTTTCACAGGGGCCTCAGATTAGGGAATTGAAGATTTGGGTCTCAGCCAGTGAAGAAGGCTGGCTCCTGCCTAATGATTCTGATTTGTTGAATTGCACCCAGACATTAGAGCTGAAGAGTTCAGCTGAACCTCGAGTTGAGGAGGCATTCTTCAATCAAGTAGTAGCATTGTCTCAAATGGGCCTTATTTTACTTGCAAATGCAAAGAGGAATGCTATATATGCTGTGCACTTAGATTATGGTCCTAATCCAGCATCAACTCGTATGGATTGCGTATCAGAGTTTACTGTCACTATGCCTATCTTGAGCTTAACCGGGACGAGTGATGTCCTGCATGGCCAATCTGTCGCTCAAGTTTATTGCGTACAGACACAGGCAATTCAACAGTATACTTTGGAATTATGCCAGTGCCTGCCACCTTTGATGGAGAATGTGGGTTCAGAGAGGTCAGATTCCAGTGTAATGCATGATGTACCTAATGCTGATGGATATGCTGCCTTGGAGTCACGTGGAAGTAAATATTCTGATGTTCTTATGAGCTCCGCATCAGTTGATGTGGCCACTCTGCAACAAGATGCTCCCACTTCAAATATGGAATCCAGAACTATTGCTTTAGCCTCATCAACTAGTGATGCTGATATTGTTTGTGCTCCTTCGCCTCCTCATCCTCGCTTAACTAGAGATCTTACTGAGTTTGCAGTTGGGGGAGGATTTGAGCCAAGTCCTGCATCCAGCAACCAACCAGCTATCAATCATTCAGTTGACCAGCAAATGGACCCAATTTGTTCAAATTCATCCAATGTGCCTTCCTTGGATAGTGACTTGAGGAATGATGAGAGGAAAATTGTACTAGATAATAATTCTACCACTCTTAATCTTCCTGTTACATTTAAACATCCAACTCATCTAATAACCCCTTCTGAGATTTTAATGGGTGCTTCATCCTCTGAAATTACCAAAGTTAATGGGGGCAAAAGCGAGGTTGACTCAAATTTTCTGGATGTGGTTGTCAATAATGATGTTGCCAATGCTGAGGTGGAAGTTAAAATAGTGGGTGAAACAAGATCCACTCAAGATGGTGAATTTAGTCTTCGAGGAGAATCCAAAAGGCCTGTTTTTGAAAACAAGGAAAAAATCTTTTGCTCCCAGGCTTCAGATCTTGATATTGAGATGACAAGAGAGTGCTGTGTGTTGCCACCAGAAAGAAATATTGTGGAGGAACAGGGACAAGTTGATGGTGTTGGTGTTAGTGAGTCTCTTTCCCCACCTTCTAATGCTGGCAAAGATGAAGTCCATGACTCAACAAAAGATGTATCTGGAAAAGTTTCTGAGTCTTCTGTGTCAACAGTTGGTCCACTGTCAACTACTCCAAGTACAAAAGGGAAGAAGCAGAAGGGGAGAAATTCTCAAGCATCAGGTTCATCTTCTCAACCTCCAGGCACCTTTAATTCAGCAGATTCTTTGAACGAACCTGTCAGGGCTTCAAATCTCCTTGTTACGGATGGTGCTTTTTCTCAAATTTTGGCTATGCAGCAATCGATTAATCAGGTGATTCCTTAGACTCTGCCCTTGGAAAATACCATACCTTATGCATCATGTGTTATTTTCTTGATAGATGTTGTCTTGAACTTAAAGATTTGACAAGGAACATATGTGATCACATGCAACAACCTTGTGCTACTGTATCTGGCTGCAATCTCTTTGTTAGTCCTTGTGCATGACTGGGTTGGGAATTAATGAAGATTTTCATTTTCCTTATTGTTTTTTGTTTTTGCCAATGAATAAATTCTTACAGCATATTCCATTGACTTTGTGGGTCATACATGTGGGTCTTGCCAATGAATGGTTGTATTTTTTCTGTGCAATCACCATGCATAATTCTCTGTGCTATATAGCACAATCTTTGCTAATAGAGGTAAATAGATCTTGTGAAAAAAATTCTGGTTTTCTAGTTTCTAGGGTTGCATCTTAAAAGAATAATGTACAGAACCTTATTGTGCTTTAATCCTTGTATTATCCAGTCATCCACTTTTGACATTGGTGTTCTTTCTTTCTTTCTTTCTTTCCTTTTATTTTCCAGCTAGTGATCACACAAAAGGAAATGCATAAGCAGATGTCAAATATGGTTGCAGTCCCTGTTTCTAAAGAATGTAGAAGACTAGAGACGGCTTTGGGACGGAGCATTGAGAAAGCTATCAAAGCGAATTCTGATGCTCCGTGTGCTCGATTTCAAAAAGAGAATGCGAAGAATGAGAGGTTATTGCAAGATCACACACAGCAGATAACAAGTCTGGTCTTGAATTTTATCAATAAGGACTTGCCAGCCATGTTAGAGAAAGCACCGAAGAAAGAATTGGCTTCATTTGTACAAGGTGCAGTTCGCACAATATCTCCGGTCATTGATAAAACAGTATCTTCAGTTATAGTTGAGTCTTTCCAGGTAAGAGATCTGATAAGCAGATGCATTTTTTCAGAAATTGACTGTTAGCTGATGCTCTTTTTTCTCTCTCCAGAGAGGAGTTGGTGATAAGGCAGTGAATCAACTGGAAAAATCAGTTAATTCGAAACTTGAGGCTACCGTTGCTAGGCAAATTCAAGCACAGTTTCAAACTTCTGGCAAGCAAGCTCTCCAGGTATGCAGAAGTCGTCATAATTTTTTAGAATGCTTGAGCATCTGTCGGCCCATTAATCAATGGTAAAAGTCTTGGGCTTGCAGTCAAGATGTTTCAGGTTCAAGCTGCAAGTGCAGGCACTTCACACACGATTGCTGAATTCGGGTAGGGCTATCTTTTTTGCAAAATACTACGAAGAACTGGTTTGGGGGGTCCAAGTTAATGGTTTTCTATTGAATGAGATTTCCCAACTTTATCTTTCTAGAGAGTGTAACGTCATATAACTTATCTAGGGTGTGTGTCAGGCATTGTTGATAATAAATAAATCTTCTCATGCAGGATTCTTTGAAGGCTGGTCTGGAAGCCTCAGTAATTCCTGCCTTTGAGATGTCATGCAAAGCTATGTTTGATCAAGTAGATGCTGCCTTTCAGAGAGGGATGGTCGAGCATACAGCTGCAGCACAGCAGCATTTTGACGCTGCCCATTCTTCTCTGGCACTCACTTTAAGGGTGTGTATTCTTGTGCTTCATTATGAAATCCATTACAACACAGCCCTCTTGATTAATTTATTTAAAACTAAAATGTCGGGGTTTTGCTATATGGAAGCTGGACGAGGGTTGTCCATTTGGATTCTTATGCGCTAAATAATTATATTTTCGCCTTAACAACATCCAAATGTTTTAAGCAACCTGCCAAATTGTTTACATTTAGTTCTATGCTGTTTGTTTTCCCCATATTTCCTCATTTATTTATTCTGTGTTAAATGCAGGATGCAATCAACTCAGCATCGTCATTGACAAAAACCTTGAGCATGGAGTTGGCTGATAGTCAAAGACAGCTGTTAGCTATTGCTGCAAACTCAGGTGCAACAAATCGATTGGCCACGCAACCTAGCGACGGACCCTTGGCTAGCTTCCATGATAAGGTCTGTTGTGTTTGTGATCTTAACCATCTCAGCTGCTCATGGCTGCCAAAAACCATTTGTTATCATGGAGGTAATTCTAAGCATTCCCCCTTTGATGACTCAGGTTGAAACACAGTTGGATCCAACGAAAGAGCTAAAAAGATTAATATCTGAATGCAAATACGACGAGGCTTTCACTATTGCGCTCCAAAGAAGTGACGTGGCTATTGTATCCTGGCTGTGCAGTCAGGTATTTCTCACTCTATCTAGTCTTGGTACTTGGTGGTAATGGAAGATGTGTGATTTTCTTGCTCTCGTTTCCCTTGCTAATCTGCTTGGGCTTGTGGCTTTCATCTCAAATTTGATAGGGACCTGAGAAGAGTTGATCGTGTTTTTTTTTTGCCAGGTTGGTTTGCAGGGTATCATGTCTCTGTCTCCCCTCCCTCTAAGCCAGGGAGTATTACTCTCTCTGCTACAGCAGCTGGCCTGTGATATAAACAATGATACTCCCCGAAAGCTTGAGTGGATGACGGCGGTGGCAGCTGCAATACTGCCAACTGACCAAATGATTGTATTATACGCACAGCCAATTGTTGAGCAAGTCGTTGAGATTGTGAACCGTGCAAGGACCTCACCTGCCGTCACTGGTGCCGAGCTTGCAAGCATCCGCGTTCTCATGCATGTCATTAATTACTTGCTGGTGACCTGTAAACGATGATCCCATTGTCAACCACCGTGCAGAATACAAGGCAGAGTTCTGAAGTAGGAGAAACTATGTACATATGTTTGGTGGTTCAAATACACATAGTGTCTTAGATTTTCTCCTTCTCCCAATTTGTACAATTTGTCTGTGAATGCTTCAAGATTCTTCCCTTTTCTCCAAATCAACCTCGTTGTCATGACATGACTTAACTTGGATGCAATCAAGTTTTGGATCAATGATCAAGTTATCTTTCACTTGGTTTTTAACATGAAACTCAACCCAGATAGATTAGATTGACTCATCAAGCTCTCACCTTGTTGGACATTAATCCAATCTTTGAAAAGTAGAAGGTTTGTTAGATTGATCCACTTATCTAGTGAAAAAGAGTTTTGTGGATTGACCCACCGATGGAGTGAAAAAAAAAAAGCTCCTGCTGTGTAGTTACCATTCAAATAGATCAAGATTTAACTGGTATCCATGATCCATGGAGATTCCATTTTAATTTTATGATCCAATAAAACATTTGATAAAATTAGCAAACATTTAAATACTGGAAAATATTATATTCACTCCTTTCTTCTTCTTTTTGTCATTTCGTTAAAAAAAAACGAAATCTATGGCCTTACACATTGCCACGACAGTGACATGTTTCAACTGCATGTTAAAAAAACAGAAGAACAATCCTAAACTATAAGATTCAATGAACCTGGTCAGTTTTCCATTCTCTTTACCAGCACTGATCTGTTTCCCATCTTCGGGTCGTATAATCCCCGCCCGAATACCCGGCCGCTCTCCTGTAAAAACACCTCGCCGCTGCCGATAAAGACAGGTCATAAACCGCTCTAGCAGCCGGATCGGATAACGTCTCATAAGCACTATGAATCTCGATAAAATCTCCACCGTCCGATTGCTCGTCATCACGGTCACGATCTTGACTCAAAAAAGAATCAGGATGGTAAATCTTCGCAAGACTCCTGTACGCTGACTTGATCTCCACTTGCGACGCAGCTGGATTCACCCGGAGTACATCGTACAGACTCAGCGTTGAATACCTTGAGTCGACTCGGGTCGACTCAGGAAACGTTGAGACCGAGGCTTTGATTTGAAACCCCCGACAAGAACGACCGGCGGTTGTTTTAACCGGTGATAAAAGGATAGGCTTTTGAACTGTGTTGGAGGTTGCCGCGGCGGTGATTACGGAAGTCGCAGCGGTTAGAGGGGAGGGAGCAAACGTAGTGTACATTGGAAGAGAAGGTTTTACGGGCAAAATGGGAATAAGAGAAGATGATTTGGAAGCGAAATGGTGAGCAAGATAGATGGAGAGGAGAAAGACTGTTTTATATATACAAAGAGAGAAAAGTCAAGGATAATAATAAAAAATTATTAATTAATTATAGGAAGAAAAGAAAACAGTGCAAGTGTGGGGGCAGATGTCTGTTTTGCAGGAGATTTTTAAGGGCACTGACATGGAATTTAATATTTATTTATTTAATTATTAATATAATAAAGCTCTTCTAGAAGAAAGAGTATATTCTATTTTCTTTTTTCTTTTTTATTTCCTTTCTCTTATTGGCTTTTTGAGATAAGACTGAGCCGTTCGGAACTTCTAAATTGGGGGTTTGGCTATTAGTTTGGAATTGGCTTGGCTTGGTGATTGTTTTGGCTGCCATTTCTTTCTTCTTCTTCTTCTTTTTTTTTTTTTTTGGGGGGGAAATACATATGGTATTAAATCAAAGGAATTATAGAGAAATGAGAGTTTATAACTACATGGTATTTTTTTTTATTATACCCAAACCTAATTATAATTTTTCAAAATAACATATTGATGAAAGATGATAAAACTACACAATAATATTAATTCTTGGACCGAATCCAATTGAATCTACATGGTATCATATACAATGTACGCATCTTCATAAAAATCTTTTAAATATCTAGATTAGATATTTATAAGATATTTATATTAAATATTTTAGATATTTTTTAAGATATTTATTTTAAAAAAATTTATATAAGCAAATCTGTAAAAGCGTAAGAAGAAAGGTACCAAAGGGCATAGCTCATTTCTATAGACTTTATATCCATAGACAACATAAAACTCAATACAACACATGTCTAATACAAGACATAAATAAGGTGTATGGAACATTTAAGCTCAAAGAATACTCATTAGCTCCATCACTTGTACATATATTATACTATCTTAAGCTTTAGAGTGATTTTTTTGCGGTTGTTGTTGGGCCCACAAAGTCTTCCAGGTCTAGTTTTATCAGCTCATGAAAAGCGTTCTAAATTTTCTATTAGGAATATTTCTCTAACTCACCACGCATGCAAACTATAAATATTAAAATTAAGACAATTTATATGATAAAAACACACGATAAACTTAACTATGATTTTATGAATAGTATATTTTATTTTTATTTTATAATTTGTGAAATTGTAAAATTAAATATGTAGAAATCTACTATTTGATTTTATATTAAAACACCATGATTCAATGATTTTTAATGGTATTAGAAATATAAATTAATGATTAATTAATTTGGTTTTACATTAAATGATTGTTTAACAATGTAATCGAGACTGCGTTTTAAATTGTTTTTGCTAAAATTTACGTTAAAATAATACTAAAAAATAAAAAATATATATATTTTAATATATTTACAACCAACAAAACTGCTATATTATCTTGTAAACTGCTGAACCGGCTGGCTCAGGTTGGCGCAGCCGAGAGAAGATGCTCGCCGAGAGAAGATGCTCGACTTTACCGTAGATCACGCCCTTGACAGCTGGCAGGTGAGAAAGCTTCTAGAAGACAAGGCGGCCTAGAGAATCCGTCTTTCTTGATCCTGTTCCGAGCCCCATGAAATCCAACGGCAGAGATGGCGTGGCACTTGTGTAGAAGCATTTGTTCCGTGTACAGGTCACGATCTCACTTCTAGGGGGACTGTGGCCTACCATAAAAATCAAGTTAATTAAGAACCAAACGATTGTGACGTGGCACTGTCGTTTGGTTCTAGAAGAAGGAAGAGGGTGGAGAGTGATTACTGGTTGAACGGTTAGCCCGTCCAAGACACACTGATAATATCATTCGTTAATCTCACCTAATTTCAAAAGTTTCAATCACCACTTTCATTAACCATTGGACCGGTACACAACTCTAGCTCTTAGATTATCGAATTAATTTAAGAGTGACTGAGTTTATTGTTTTTATCTACGACAATTCAGTTTCAGTTTTCTTTTTAAGAAAATATATTAATTGGTTTATAGGCAGGTTATATCAATCATTAATTAACTTGTTGGGTCACGTAAATTTAATTAGATCAACATAAAAAATTATTCAAAATAAAACATGATTTCGATCAGATTTCAAGTCACGAATCACTCAATAACACATATCAAGCTAGATCAAGCTTGATAGCAATCAATTATCTATTCTTTTAATAAATTTTTCATTCTACATTTACTTTCTTTTATCTTATGGAATAACGAAAAAAAAAGATAAATATACTTTTAATACCAATAGTTAACTTTTAAAAATAAAATCTAGTCTCAATTAATACACAAACTAATTTAAAAACAAAGCTTTAAAATTTACACTTGCAACTGTTTTGAAACCCGGCCATGTCCCTATTCAAAGAGGAAGGGATATGAGGTTTGGAAGCAATGCCAGAATACATAGAAAACCTTGTAAATAATTCCATGTTTTCCCTACGAATCTAAGGAGCAAATTCCAAATTCATGACAACCTTACCGGCACGTAGTTTAGGAAAAAGCTTAAACAATGTAAATTAGAATTTCAATGCACCCTGATCACCATACTTGTAGTCAAATCAAACCCAGGGCAAGCCGGGTTATAGGTGAGGATGGTCACCCCCATTTCAATTTTTTCAAAAGTATTGAAATGGTGCTGTTTTTCTATAAAATCAACCGTTGAGTTACTTGAGTATTGAAATTTAACCGGGTCAAGTCTAGGGTTGAGTTGCTTGAGTATTGGAATTTAACCGAGTCAAGTCTAGGTCGATCAGGTCAACCGTTTAACCGAGTTACTTGTGATGGATTCTAGGGGTAGCCTTTCAGTTATTTTGAAGCACCAGTTCTGTTTGATTCGTTGCATATCAGAGGCCAATTGAACAAAAGGTGGCGTACCTCCGATCGAGTCCTTCTAACACTCTTACCATAATTAAATAACTCAATAATAAAACTTGATTGATAATGACGTGGCGCTGTTGTTTACATCAATTACATGGAAAAAGAGAGGGAGGGAGTTATGATTCATTGGAGGCACCTCATTGTCTCCTTTAATCGGTCGATGAAAAAAAACAATTGATCTTGAATTTCTTAATTATCCTTGAAAGGTGCAGGCATCCCTTGTCAACACATGTGGTCTGACTATTATTTGCTATTATTTTTAGGGTTCCTTTGTTCTTACACTTGTTCAAAATTATGATCACATCATTGATTTTGTAACACTAACTCAAGAAATAAAGTAAATTTATTACTATTGAATTTGTGTAAAGTTGTAAAATAAATTTTAAAAAAATATTTCCAAACATAAAATATAAATAACTTTAAAAAGAATATGTAAAAATATCCAAATACCTTCGAAGACAAGCTTCCTGTTTAACAAATTTTTGATCCCAAAATATTTTTACTATTAAAAAACTTATAAAAAGTAAAAAAAAGCTCTTGATCAACTATTATAAATTTTGTTGATTTTAAAATAAAAAAAATATTTTTATTATATATATATATATATTCCCAGCCAATTTTTTAATAACTACACGTTGAGCTACAGTGAATTTCAGTCTAGTGGGCACAAGTTTCATCATCACACGTCGATGCCCGTTCTTTTTTTTTCCCGCGTTTCTCCGATTCAAGTTGCAAATATATATATATATATATATTGATATATATATATATATATATATATATATACAAAATGAATTTTCAGCAGATTGAACTATAATAATAATAAAACCCAGAATTTTCAACTAATTACATTTTAAAATAAATTTAATTTAATATATACAAACTAACCGATCTAAGAATACATTGAGAGATTTCACGCGTGACAAAGCTTCTAGAAGCAAGGAAGTATAAAGTTATTTTTGAGCCAAATTACATTATGAAAAAGCTAGAGCGTAGGGATATGGTACTATTTAATTTATTGAAGCTTCCGCACTCTCATATGATAATAATAATAATAAAAATCTAAGGGGCGCATAATATAATCTTTCTTCCTTGATAGGGAAATTAATTATTTCTTATAATTAACTAATTATGGATTTTTCTAATTCATTTAATTAATTACCGAGTATGAATTTATTTGATTGATTTTATTAAAATCTTTTTAAAAAAATTTAATTACAAAAAACTATAATTTATAGTTGTTTTTTAACCACAACTAAAAATTATCACAACGCAAAACACTAAAAATCTATTATGGGTTTGCGCTGCCTGGGTAGGATTAGGGCAAACGATTGAAGGACTGTTTTTTAACATTTTACTCCAACGGTAGAGATGATGAACAGATCACTTTGCAATAAAATCTGGTCATTTTCAAATGATTAATTTGAAATGAACATCAATCTTCACAGGTAGCAATTTGTGAAAGTTACTGTTGAAATATTTCCTACCCAGAAGGCCTGCTTGTTTATAACTTGTGCATCCTGAAAGATTATTTATTCCCAGGTCAAGATTTCTATGATTGACATGTGTGCTTCTGAGGATTTTTAGAAACACAAGGAGTCATGTAATTGATATAAACCTAACTTTAACCAAAATTCCCCCCCCCCCCCCTTTTCCCCCCCCGAAGTCACCAAATGGATAATCTTGTATAGATCACCAGCTCTATGTGGGAATTGAATGCTAACTCTAAATATCCAAATACCTTCAAAGACAAGACCCCTTCTATTTCAGGAAATAGGTTCCTTAACAACAATTTTTGATTCCGAAATAGTCTTTACTAGCAAAAAAGGATTTGGATACCAAAACCGCGCCTTAAATTAAAAAAAAGAACAAGCCTTGGGGATCAATTATTCCAAAAACCCCAAAATATATCTGCTCCTCTTGTCTAAAAATTTTACCGAGATCACAATTTCAGGAAGAGCTAAGCAAGGTCCCGAGTGGCTAAGTTTTGAAGTAACACTTTATTGAGTATATTTAGAAACCAGGTCCAAAAACGTATTTGGATCCAATGGGAGATATATATATATATATATATCCCCCCCCCCCCCCCCCTCTTTATTTACTTAGGTATTGTCGTGCTACAGATCTGCTCTCATACTTTTTGACTGTGATGAAGTGAAACTTGTGTGCTGTTGCCAACATTCAAAGCTTCTTGTAATGAAAGAATTCTCTTTCATCTCACTTGTGTTTCAATTCAAGTAGATAAAAGTGGATGGTGGGTAACTAGTCATGTGCTTATAAGTAGTCTTCTTTTGTTGATTGTTTCCAAGTCCGTACTTAGACTTGCAGATATGTTCCCTTGAAATTCCCTCCTGCGTCTTCTTCTATAGCTAATCTGCTGGTGTTTTTTACCCCAACTCTCGGATGACCTTGAACCATCGTGCTTAGAGAATAACAAAACCGACCCTCCTGTCGTGCCTTAAGGCAGATTAGCATCCCATCATGTGGAAAGCACAAACAAATGCATTGGCTACTGAATATCATGGTTAAATTTCTGGTATTAACCTCCGGCTGTCAAACTTCTGTATACTCTCGCGCTCCATGTCAAACACCCCAAAAAAACTGTACCTCTTGAACTGTAATACCCTTCCATCAAATCATCACTAAAATATATGGAATTGGGCTTACATAACGGCGGGTTGCGGAAACGAAACACACCTTGAATCACCATGTTTTAAGAACAATGCTTGGCCACCCAAGCTTGTCTCTTTCTCACAGGTCTTTGTATAGGGATTGGTCCTGTCTACCTCAAACCATACTTTGAATCCAACAAGCCAATATTGGTAGTGAAGATTGGCCGCTAATTAATCTCCATTGGACACAAACACCATGGCAACTTGGAAGGTCGAAAGAACTTATACTTGATTGTTTTAAGATCAACTCGAGTAGCTCGCCAGGGAGATTAGACCATGGTACTGGTATAGGTGCTTGAAACTTCAAGGCTATGGAGTTTAATAGATGGGATTTAAAAGAGAAAACAGAAAAGGTCTTTCCTTTTCCTGTTTGGTCACTACTTCTAGTCCTCTTCCATTGGTGGAGATAATCCCACCTTCCTCTAATTCTCATCCTTAATTAGATTTGGACTCGTGATATTCCAAACTCAAAACTATTTCTCTAACCCCTTTTGATTTCTTTTGTAGGCAGCCTTGTAGAAGCTTCATATTTTTCTTTCTTAAATTTGTAATTGACTCGAAGTTGGAGCACTAGGCCCAATTTGTAAGGTTAGAACTTTTCGACAAACCCCGTTTGCATCTTGATGAAATTGCTTACAGCAACAAGGTAAGGTGGGAATTTGGATCGTTCAAGGATAGTACTAATGCTAAACATGCAAAGCGGATAGCAATAAGCTAATTTAAAGTAAAATAATAAAAATTTATTAAAAGATACTTATTTTTAAACACTAAAACAAACATATTTTTTGGTATATATTTGGAAGTGTGTTTGTGTTGCTCTTTGTTGTTAGTTGGAAACTTGTACAGCTAAGAGTCGGTGAAAAGAAATCCTTGCTAACGTGGCCACATGAAAAGTGGTTTGGATTTATGTCGCTAAAATCTACAAAAGCAGGGGAATATTATCGCAGCTTTTTTTAATAAAGCATCTGGTGTAATGAGATCAATCGCATATTCGCAGTGCCACGTGTTATGTATGAACGGTACAGACACTACATATATATCAAACAAATAATGGATACAAACTATGTATTATAAATAAATCAACTTGGTTTCTTAGGTTCATATCCATCAACCAACTCATGCAACCTCTCATGGTTTTACTGGAGAACTGTAACTGTTTGTTGTCTTGTAATAGCTAGTTCCAATGGCATGGCATGGCATGGCATGGCATGTTGTCTTTGATTATTCTACTTTTACTGTAAAATGTTGTCGGATAGTTCGTCCGTATATAGGTTTTTTTGTTTTGTTTTTATTTAAAAAAAATTAAATAATGTGGAGATTTGATTTAGTTCTAGACATAGATTGTTGCGTACTGTGATAATAAAATCATCTTTTTATCTTTTAGTGATTTGAATTTAAGCTTTCAGATTAGATGTGTATGAGTTCATTGAAAGATTATTTGGTTTTTTATGTTGCAGCTCGAGTTGATTTTTAAAATGTTTTTTATTTTAAAATATATTAAAATAATATTTTTTATATTTTAAAAATTTATTTTTAATACCAGCACATTAAAACAATAAAAAACAAAAAAAAATATTTTAAAGAAAAAACAAGAAATCTTTTATAAAACGTGATTGGATTATGGAAACAAACAATATATAATAGCCTGACTAGATTTTTTGGTGGATTTTTGAGTTCCTAAATGAATATTAAAGAAATTTGGTCCCATGGTTGAAGTAGAGTTTTTAAAAAATTGAATTTTTTTTTATATTTTTGGATTGTTTTGTAAATTTAATATATTTTTAAATAAAAAATTAAAAAATTAAGACGGTGGAGGTGGATGCATTCATCCCATCAAGCAGTTTCGTGTAAGAAAAAAGAAACAAATAAAAGAAGAAATTAGTTACTGAAATTAACCATCATGTGGAAGTTGTATAATTCCCAAGAATATATATATATATATATATATATATATATATATATATATATGTGGATTTACTTATCTAATGGGCAGTTGAAATGGATTATTCACACCGAACGATTCACTCGAGCTGTCTGTCTGTCTGAGCAAGAAAATATCTTGTTCTGTTTTAAAGAGGGAATTAAAACAAAACCATGGATACGCAATATCATCGTCTGTCTCCGCTCCCTGTTAAAATATCTTACAAAAATCACTTATCATTTGACTAATACAATCCCATTATATATGATCTTAGCTCTTTTTTCCTTACCAAAACAGCAAAAAAAAGACAAGAACACATGTCCAATCGATCTCTCTGTTCTTTCTACACCCAAACGATAAACAAAATTGTACATCTACCTACTTTCCGGGGCCGCCACCCGCCTCTACCCCCTGAAGAAAGCTCATGGCACAACAGTAAACCCTCATGGCGGGTACACATGAGGACTCGAATCAGGACTCGAATCAGGGCACTCAGGCAGTGCAAAGCCTGCCAAGGCCACTGAGCTACGAGCCCCCAGTGTTACATCTACCTACTTTAATCGTACAAGCCATGATCCAATCTTTAGTTGCAATGTCAATTACACAGTCGGAGTCTACTCAGCTCCATTGACAAAAGGCTAGGCTAGACTA
Organism: Populus deltoides; assembly: GCA_015852605.2. Taxonomy (NCBI): domain Eukaryota; kingdom Viridiplantae; phylum Streptophyta; class Magnoliopsida; order Malpighiales; family Salicaceae; genus Populus; species Populus deltoides. Next base: position 20,449,015 of record CM027580.2, read on the forward strand.
GGCCCATCCTCCTGCTACTTTGTTTTTGTGGTCGCCATCAATCATCATCGTCAACATTATTATTATTTTTTATAATAATAAATATCTGAATTAATTTACATGTATTTTAATTAATTTTTTAAAATTTTAAAATTAATAATTATATAAATTTCCCATAACTATAAAATCTAATAACATTTAAACTGATAATACATAAAAAATAAATTCAAAACATGATTAATTAAACTACCAAGTCACGAATGCAGCATTATTAATAAGAGAGGAATGCATGTGCTTCGAAATGTAAATGCCACGTAAGGTTTGAGCTGTGGCTGCTCATAGTCTGACTAAGCTACACGTATTATAATCGGAGATAAGCTAACTCGCAATTCCAACTCATTTACACGTCAGTCTCTGCTTTCCAGTGGCCGTAGCGAGCAAGGCCTGGGTACAATAATTGTCCTTACCAACCCCATCTTATTACGTGTTTGAAAGCTACTGGACAGTGTTTGTAGGGTTTTTTTCTTCCATTTATTGTATTCTTTTAATTAACATCTTAATTAAGAATTATGACTTATACAGCTATATTATATATCTTATTAAGAAATTGATTTGATTTTTTTCTAATTTAAATTTATTACAGATTATTTTATCATAACTTATTTATATATATATTTTAAAAAATTAACTCATCACTTAATATCCAGAATTAACCTTTATAAGTCATATCATAACTACTCAAACGTATAAAAATAAATATTTTTTTGTTTATCTTTTGTGAGAAAAGAAAAGAGAAGTTAAGTAAATATAAGGGTGAGGAAAAAAAATAAAAAAAGTAATAAAATAAGAAAATAACTGAATAAATCGAATCGTGAAAAAAATCGAGTCAAACCAGAAAAAACCAAGTCAAACCGGTTTGAACCAGTTTTTATCCTAAAAACCAAACTGAACTGAAATTGGTCGGTTCGAACTGGTTTTGATTTTTTTTAAAAAAATTTATTTAATTATTTTTTTAATAAAAATTAAACTGAACCGAACCGATAATAATCGCATCCGAATAAACATATAAAATAAAAATCGCCAGGAACTCACTCACGTGAAGCATACTTGAAAAACTAGTCACTTCTCACTTTTAACCAGTTTTAAGAATCAACTTGCGGACAATTTAAAAAGTGTTTGAAAAGTTGTTTTTTTTTTAATTTGATTTTTTTTATTTAAAATTAGTTTTTTATATTTTTTAATCTTTTTAACATGCTAATGTAATTAATAATAATTTTAAAAAATAAAAATATTACTTTAATAAATTTATAAATAAAAAAATACTTTATAAAACAATCAAAGACATATTTCTAATCACTATTTTACTATCACCGTTCACAAACGGAGATATCATTTTGGAGCGAAAGGATTCTATCCATTATCTAATTAAATATATTATTTATTTTTATTTTTATTTTGGAGCACTAAGAAAAAGCAGCCTAGGTGGCATAACAATAGCCCGTGATCTAAAGTCACATGCAATTTTCTTCCTGTTGATCGTCTTGTGGATGTGCAGTGCATTTATTTGTACATCATCAGGAGGGTTAGTTGTGATCATTGATTGAGTGGTAGGTGGTCCTGCCTTTTAAACCGACGGTGAGGATTGATAGGTTTGGGAGGCTGCTTATACAATTAAAATTTAAAAAATACAATTTTACCACAAAAACAAATCTTACCTCATAACAATACTATAATATCTCCTATTCGACGGTTGGTTAGTTGGTTGAATAATTCCCGCCAAACAAGAAGAGATATTTATTTAATGTTTTCCCACAGTTAGCTATGCTAGCTAGCACAGAAGACGAGGAGGGGCTTCCTGTACATGTTGCAAGGAGTCCCTGGATTGCAATATTTGTAATCTGGGACTCCTTGACAGCATAAAACTGACATTTATGCTATAAAAACCCCCCCCCACGGTTGAACCCTCAACAACCAAAGCTGTGTGCTTTCTTCTTCTTCTTCGTCTTCTTGATCTTGGTGTTGTGGGTTGTTTTCGTTTTCGTTTTCGTTTTCTTTGTTGTTTTAAGAGAAAGATGACAGTAGGGGCAGGGATATCAGTGGCAGACAGGAAATTGGTGGTGTTAGGGAATTGTGTGTTGAATGATGTCCATGACAACATTGAGATAACACCAGCTTCTGGGGGTGGTTTCATCAATGGAGCTTTCATTGGTGTCCGATCAGATCAAGCTGGTTGTCGAAGAGTCTTTCCAGTTGGAAAGCTCGAGTATGTCCCTTCTTCTTTTTCTTTTTCTTCTTTGTTACTGTTTTACTTTTCTCTGTTATTGTTTAGTTTTCTTTAATTTTCTTGGTGACGATAACATTGCATACAAAAGGCGTATCTTTTTTTTCTGTTTGGATGATAAATTTGAGGTCTTTTTGATGATTTGTGATGTGGGCGGCAAGAGTTAAATTTGCAATAAATGTTGTTGGTATGCAGGGGATTGAGGTTTATGTGTGTTTTTCGATTCAAGATGTGGTGGATGACACAAAGGATGGGAAATTGTGGACAAGAAATTCCCTTTGAGACTCAGTTTTTGATTGTTGAAGCTCGAGATGGATCTCGTTTTGACAATGGAGAGGAGCAATCTGTATTGTATACCGTTTTCTTGCCAATTCTTGAAGGAGAGTTTAGGGCTGTTCTTCAAGGGAATGAGCACAATGAGCTGGAGATTTGCTTGGAAAGTGGTATGAGAAAAGATGAATAAATTTCTGCTGGATATGATTTTACAGGTTTTCTTTTTGTTAAAGAAATGGTGAAATAAATTGCTGGGGTATTTTGCAGGAGATCCTGCTGTTAAGGAATTTGAGGGGAGTCATTTAGTTTTTGTGGCAGCTGGTTCAGATCCCTTTGATGTCATCACAAATGCAGTGAAGTAAGTTTCATGAGTTACCTAATTTGCCAAGCTTTTATGCTTATTGCTAGTTATACAGCTTGAAGTGTTGCTTTATTTAGTAAATACAATTGAGAATTTTAGTGATCCATTAATACAGTATAGACTTGTGGTGTTCAAAAACCTCATTTATGGCTTGTTATTTCATTGAATTATGACTCAGATGTTCTTCATGCCATTGACCAAGTTGTATTTTGGATTGTACTCAGGGCCGTGGAATCACATTTGCAGACATTTTCTCATCGTGAGAGGAAGAAGGTAGCTACTTTTTTTTGCCAGAAGAAGTTTAGCAGTATTTCCTGAAGTTCCTTTTTCGATGACTTTTTGTACTTGATTCTGTCATCTTGAATAACTTGTGCTTCGTGGTTCAGATGCCAGACATGCTGAACTGGTTTGGCTGGTGCACATGGGATGCTTTTTACACAGATGTCACTGCAGAGGGTGTGAAGCAAGGATTAGAGAGGTATTGCTCCTTTCTTTAAGGTTTCATAGAGAATTACATGATTTGAACATGGCAGATTGGTGCTAATGAGAGTGATTATTGCAGCTTCGAGAAAGGTGGAATTCCTCCAAAATTTGTTATAATTGATGATGGATGGCAATCAGTCGGAATGGATCCCACTGGTATTGAGACTTTAGCTGATAATTCAGCCAAGTAAGGAACCAGATTTGCAAATTGTGTCTTCCATTTTCGTTATTGTTTTTTTATTGACTAGCACACTTTCAATTGTGCTTCAGCTTTGCAAACAGACTAACACATATCAAAGAGAATCACAAATTCCAGAAAAATGGCAAAGAGGGTTACAGAGTTGAGGATCCAGCATTGGGACTGAAGCACACTGTGACCGAAATCAAAGAACGACATGATTTGAAGTATGGTTTCCTCATTAGTTATCATAGATCAACTTTCCTTTGAGCAAACCAATCTTTGATGGTGTGCTGATAACTTGTGTTGTTACTGTTCAGGTACGTTTATGTGTGGCATGCAATAACAGGATACTGGGGAGGGGTCAGGCCGGGTGGTGCTGAAATGGAACACTATGAACCCAAGCTGACTTACCCTATTTCTTCTCCTGGGGTTGAATCAAATGAGCATTGTGATGCTTTTAAAAGCATTGCCACAAATGGACTTGGCCTTGTGAATCCTGAAAAAGTGTTCAGGTTCTATGATGAACTTCACCACTATCTTTCGTCAGCTGGAATTGATGGGGTCAAAGTTGATGTTCAGAATATCCTTGAAACTCTCGGGGCAGGCCATGGTGGAAGAGTGAAACTTGCTAGGAAGTACCATCAAGCATTGGAGGCTTCTATTGCTAGAAACTTCCGTGACAATGGGATCATTTATTGTATGAGTCACAACACTGATGGTTTGTACAGGTAAATTCTTCTTTTCTTTCTTTCTTATCCGTCAATAGTGATATCCTCAAGATTTTTAATTAATCCGACTTGCCTTATTTGTTCAGTGCAAAGAGATCAGCTGTTATAAGGGCATCGGATGATTTCTGGCCAAGAGATCCAGCATCACACACAATTCATATAGCATCAGTTGCTTACAATACCATTTTTCTTGGTGAATTTATGCAGCCGGATTGGGATATGTTTCATGTAAGAAAACACAATTTGGCTTTGTTGTTCTATGATGAATTTCCGTTTACATTTTTTTGTGTTACTGGATGTTAACCTTGAAATTGTTTGTCTTGTCAGAGCCTACACCCAATGGTGGAATACCACGGAGCAGCCCGTGCTGTGGGAGGATGTGCCATCTATGTTAGGTACTCTTACTTGTCATGAACTTGTTCCGCGTCTTTCTTGGATGCTATTCTGATACAAGATATTTCATATTTGGTGTCTCTGTATGTAGTGACAAGCCTGGACAACATGACTTTAATCTACTGAAGAAGCTTGTGCTTCCTGATGGCTCTATATTGAGGGCCAAACTTCCAGGACGACCAACAAGGGATTGCTTGTTTTCTGATCCTGCAAGAGATGGTAAAAGGTAACGAAGGATTTAAATTATCTGAATAACATTTTCAGGGACCGGATAAAGTGATCGTACTCCATGTTCGCTAAATAGATGCTTGGTCTTGCAGTCTCCTGAAGATATGGAACCTGAACGATTTCAATGGAGTCATAGGGGTCTTCAACTGCCAGGGAGCTGGATGGTGCAGGGTCGGAAAGACAAACCTTATCCATGACGAAAATCCTGGCACGATCACTGGTTCTGTTAGGGCTAAAGATGTTGATTATCTCCCTAGAGTCGCTTGTGATGGATGGACAGGCGATAGTGTATTGTATTCTCATGTTGGTGGTATGTTTAGTCAGGGCTCAGATGTTTCTTTCATACAGTTAAATTTACACCTAGTCATGCATGGTTTCGAAGAAATCACGGTTTTTCTTAACACAAGTTTCTCCAATGTCAATTGCAGGAGAAGTAGTTTACCTTCCAAAGGATGCAGGTATGCCACTCACATTGAAGTCTCGCGAGTATGAAGTTTTCACAGTGGTTCCTGTGAAGGAGCTAGACAATGGGGTTAAATTTGCCCCCGTGGGTCTAGTCAAGATGTTTAATTCAGGAGGGGCTATCAAGGAGCTGCAATATGACTCCAGCACAACTGCGACTGTCAGCATGAAAGCTCGCGGCTGCGGCTTGTTTGGAGCATATTCATCTGCTCAACCCAAGAGAATATCAGTTGATTCTAAGGAAGTAGAGTTCGGTTTTGAAGAAGGAACTGGCTTGGTCACCATTGATTTGAGAGTTCCAGAGGAAGAGTTGTATCTCTGGAACATAACAGTAGAACTATAAAGGCTTTAGAAGATCTGTATCTGTAGCATTAGAGGAACTCGAAACAATAGTGTTGTCGAGAGCCCCACCATTTCTTCATAGCTTCTGCATAAGGGCTTCTATAGATCTTTAGGATGCATCAATGCTGATAGCTTGGGAATAAATCAGGTAGAAGATCATCATTTCCCGCCATTCTCGTTCATATTCCTGGCAATTTGCAAGGAAAATTTGGGTAATCTACTCAAGACCTAAATTAAGATTGCAAATCATTTATGTGCTATACAAATCATCGACCCGATCCGGCCTCTAATCTATTTTTTTTTTGGTAAGAATTACGTTTTTCAAAACTACACCATTAAAACATTGAAATGGTATCATTTTAGATTATTAGCCGTATTAATTCAAATAAATCACTTCAATAACAGCTTCAATTTCCGGGAAAAAAATAACGTGCTTAACAACTCTCTCTCTCTTTTTATTTTTTTGCGGCTTAGGACTTGGGATTGTCCACATTACAGGTTGAATTACACTGAATTTTGGATATGTGTTTGTCAACATGCTTATCTACATTTTCACCGTTGGGATTCGCCTGTTCGTGATTTTACTGTGAGTTATTCCTGTCTGAATCTTCTGTCACTGTAGCAAACCCCTGAATTGCTTCGCTGTAGCAACTTGGATATTGTTGCATTTGGGATACCGTTACTCTAGAATATTTCCGACGGCGATTAAAATGATCTTGCGAATCCATCCGGTAATATTGTAGAGGGTGAGTAGAAGAAAAATATATTCCAAAAGCATACCGAGCCAAAGATGGATGCCAGAGATATGGCTGCCCGAGTGTACTGCTTTCTATGGGTTCTCTCTCTAGCTTCTCTCTGTTTTCTCCAAGTTTTGGCCGGCTGTCAATGGCTTCCAGGAGAAGCCAGCAGGGTATTTATAGCATCTATTTTCTTGTCAATTACAGCAATGCCCCTCTAATCTAATCTAATTATTTTTCAGTTCAACCGATTTTCCACATCGGCGTACTTTTAAAATAACTTATACAAAGTTTTTAATATTTAAAACTCATTTCAATCCATTCAATATCTTTTTAATTTATTTTTTAATTAACTTATTTTATTTTTAAATTAAATTTATATTTTTATTAATATTAAAAAATTCATGTAAAAATTTTATAACTTAATTCATGACCAGAATCTTAACCTCAATCATAAATAAAATCAGGTTTAATAAATATAAATGAATATAAACTCAAGTTAGGACCGTTTAAAGAAAAAATAGTTTANTTATAATATTTATATTATCTAATTNTACTTAATTCATCAAAGTCTTGGTAATGTAAAAGTTATAGATGATAGTGTGTAAAATAAAACTAAGAAAGTATATTATGCGTCGAAGGGTGGGATGTGATTTTTAAAACCCGATTAATTTATATTTATTTTATTTTTATTTTTAATAGTTTATAGATTAAATATTTATTCTTATTATATTTAAAAATATTTTAGCTACAAAGTTATTTTTAGTATGCTTCTTTTTATATTTTTTTAACGTAAAAACAAAGTTTATATCTTTATTTAAAAAGAAGTAATTAAAATTTAATAGGAATGCATAATATAAAAATTAGATCTCGGAGTTGTCATGAATATGTACCATATATTTTTTTTAAATATAAATACATGAAAATTACTAACTAAAAACCTAACTTGTTAATATTTATAAAAAATTAAATCATTTTAATAAATATAACCTGATTGGGTTAAAAAAATTGAATGGATCTTGTTAATAATTGATAAAATATTAGAAGTAGTGTTCTTAAATCAGAATTAAACATCTTCAAAACGACGTAGTTTGTTCCTGCCTTGGCCACGTCATCTTTAGCTATGGCAAGAATCAAGATCTCTAAAGGGCATTGTTCCTCAACCTTCCCAAAAACGAAAAGCTTCGGTCCCTAAACCCTCACATCCACGGGCACAGAGAGAGGGGAGAGAGATGTTTCAAAGCAGAGTGTTTGCTTCAATCTTGAAGAGAAACAAAGGAGGATCTATCATCAACAATGCAATAACCAATCTCAGAGGAACAAAAATAACACCTTTCAATCACTTGAGAGACATCCATCAACAACAGAACCCATCATCAAGATCCTTCCTTTATGGCTTCAAATCACTCTCCAAGGTAAAAATCCTTTGTTTCCATCTGGATTTCCTCAAATGATCTGAAATCAGAAAAACCCCTGCTTTTTATCTTATAAAGTTTGAATCTTTTGTTAAATTTTCAGGGTCATAACTGTCAGTATGTGCCATCATCAACGAGGAAAATGTCAACTGTAGCTGCTTCTGTTGGAAGTGAAAGTAAAGAGGGTCTTAGATTGCTGGTAAATGGAGGGCCTAAAGCTCAAAAAATGGTGGGTATATGGCTATTTGGCTCTGCTGCTTGGGTTTTCAGCATGGTGATTCTTGGTGGTGTTACACGGTTAACAAGGTCTGGTCTTTCAATGACTGATTGGAAATTTACTGGCGGTCTTCCTCCTTTATCAAACGAGGACTGGTTGATTGAGTTTGAGAAGTATAAGCAATCACCTGAGTATAAAATGTAAGCTCTTGCAAGCAATGAAAGTAGTCTTTTTTAGTTAGAGTAAGTTCATTTTGTAGAATTAGTAATTTTTTAGTTTTGTTTTTTGATATTTTGCAGTGTAAATAAAGGGATGAATGTTGAGGATTTCAAATTTATTTACTGGATGGAATATGCACATCGAATGTGGGGAAGGGGATTAGGGATCATTTTTGCTTTGCCATTTTCATGGTTTCTGAGAAAACGGTATGTAACAGTGAGGCTTGGAGCTAAACTTTGTGGTCTTTTTGCTCTCGGTGCGGGCCAAGGTTTAATTGGTTGGTGGATGGTTAAAAGTGGTTTAGAGGTAAAAAAAACTTAACTTTGGTGTTAATTGGGTGTGAATTTGTGCAAAAGGGCGAGACTTATGAGTGACTTTGTTAAACTCAGGAGCCAGCATCTGAATATGCTCAGCCGAGAGTAAGCCCTTACCGTCTTGCGGCGCATCTTACTTCGGCATTTGTTATTTATAGTGGGCTTTTCTGGACTGCTCTTTCTGTTGTAATGCCTGAACCCCCTGCAGAATCTCTAGCTTGGGTTCGTGGGGCGGCGAAGGTAAAGAGGCTTGCCCTTCCTGTAAGCCTTATTGTAGGGGTTACTGCCGTGTCAGGAGCATTTGTAGCTGGAAATGATGCTGTATGTAGTCTATTTTAATTCTTTTCTTGTTCCTCTTCTTTCACAAGAGTATTTTGTGCAGCCTGTGGTACGATTATAAACAAATTCTCTGGTGCATGCTTACGAACAAATTTTTTATCATGCTTTTTCCGTGTAATGCAGGGGCATGCATTTAACACTTTCCCAAAGATGGGTGATACATGGATTCCTGATGATATATTTGATTTGAAACCAGTAATTCGCAACTTTTTTGAAAATACATCGACAGTGCAGGTAATTTGTCTGTATAATTTATCAATTCTGGAATCGTAGTTTTCTTAATGATCACAGAAGTGCAAATTCTTAGTTTAGACTCTTATAAATTATGGGAATGGAATTTACATAATGTAATGGATAGAAGGAACAATGAAGAAACGAGAAGAGGACATGCCTTGAAGTTTCTTTCTGAACGAGGAGAGAAATTTAGAGTTTGCTCTTCATTTTTAGCTTTTGCACCTATTGCAGTTAAGTGGCCTGGAACTACAGTAAAACCACTTGTTCATACAGTGTCATATTGGGCCTCAAGATAAATAGTGAAACTCACTTGCTCAGAATAACAAACAAGGGTTTTTAACTGTCCTTGGGAGCTTAAAGAAACCCTGATTCTTGCAGTTTTGTAAATAACTTAAAACTCACAGATGATGTTACAAGTTTGTTATTTAGCTTTTCAAATGATATCTTCTTGTTCGCTGGCATATAAAGATTCTATAAACAATAGGTATTGGACACTGATTTGTCTTTCTCGAATGAATGTTTGTAGCTCGACCACCGTATCCTTGCAATCACAAGCTTGACTTCAATTGGTGCTTTATGGTGGTTCACAAGAAAGTTGGACATACATCCAGCTGTGAAATCTTTGATTGGAGCGACTGTTGGCATGGCTACTCTTCAGGTGATTGTCCTAATCCATGGATGCACTTTCCATTATCAACTGCTTTTCCCAGGTTCCATGGTCATATTTGTCATTGTTGTAGGTATCCTTGGGGATATCAACCCTTCTATCATATGTTCCTGTATCACTAGGAACTGCACATCAGGCTGGGGCTTTAACACTCCTGACGTTTATGATTCTGCTCAATCACACTGTGCGGAAGCCATCCGCATCTCTTCTCAAGTCACTGCCTCAAGTTGTGAAGACAGCCATGTGATGAGCCTAGAGCTTTGCAAGGAGAACTAGGTTAATTTAATCAAATAGAGATTCTTTTACTGGACCCTTGATGTTGTTATAATTCAATTTAATATTCATATTTAGGATCCACTATTTGAGGGCAAAAGAGGGACAGCGTTCTTGGTTTGCTTGTATTGCGGAAGCATTAGGAACCATGCAAACCCCATCATTTTGTATTAATTGAAATTTGAGTTGTCAACGAATTTGCACCTGGATACTTTGGAGATCTCTGCCTCCAGCTTTAGATGCGCTCTTAAGTGATGTTACGCCAAGTATTCGTTTATTGAAAACTTTTAATCTATTTCTCCGTCTTTTACTTGTGATATCATAATAACATGAAATAATGTTTTGTCATGGAAACAAAAAAAAAAACCTTTCGCTTCACGTGACAAACACTAGCCCCTTTTCATTTCTGTTTATTTCTATAGCATTATGGATAGATATGATTACTGGCATTGATGCACCGGTTGGCACATTGCGACGCTGAAAATGGTGCCATTGCCACTGGATGAGGAAATTTTTGGAGGCTTGTGTTGTCCACCTGGTGAGCAACGTGCGACTGACTGACTGAAACGCCTGCCTGGTGAGTCTCATGACCTAACGCGTTAACACCCCCCCACCCCACAGGGCCAGTGAGAACCCAAACCAAAGAGATGTAACACACCAATCAATGGCAGATCCTAGTCATCACCCAAGACAACAGCAGCTCTCTGCTGGTTCTCACAAACTCTCAGGCAGCTCATTGGTCTATGCATCAGCAGCTTGCTTGGCAACGGGCGGCCCACTTCTTGGCATGTCAGGGCTCAGTTTCCTGGCATCCTTGACACTGCTTTTAATAACTTCACCTCTCTTGTTGATCTTTAGACCCCTAATACTTGGTGCTCCCCTTGTGCTTGTTGGTGCTACCGCTCTGGTTTTGCTACAATGATGGGGCTTGCTGGAATGGCCATGATTGTTTGGATAGTGAGGTCAGTTTTTATAGGGAGAGAAGATGGTTTTGGCAGTGATGATGTCGTGGATATGATCAAGTAGGCTGGTGAGAGAGTAAAGGAAAATGGCCAAGAATGAGCAGCAGGGTATTTGCAGCAGAAAATGCAAGAGAACATCCATCCCGGTTGAGAGTAAGGCTGACAGAAGCTGAGCTGAGCTTTTATATGTGGGCTGTGCTATGTTTTCTTTGCCCCGAGTACTTGAGCTTTTGGTGGTCCATTCTTGGGGTTGCTGCACAGGCTTGAAAGCAGCACTTTGGACTCTTTGCCAATGGAATGAAATGTTAGCTCGTGTTTCAAACGAGCTATTATTCACTATTGATAGTGATTTGATTATAGTTATTTGCCTATTTTTTTGTTTAATTAATTTTAATAATAATTTTTTTTCCGTCACGAAGTTCAATATTTTGGGATTGGTTAGTATTTCAGTTGTAAAGGTGGAGTTTGAAAATTGTACCGACGGAGACAATAATACAAAAAATGATGTCTCGTTATATTTTATAATTTAAAAATACAAAAACTCACTTCTTTGCCACTTCAATAGAAAAATGTTTCAATATTTTTTGTATATCTTTAATTCTTGTACGTTAACTAAATGCAACCACGAAGATTTTATAATATTTGATTATTTGATTGATCATAATTTTATATATTCTATTTACTAATTGATGTTAAATAACTAGCAGATGAGTTGTTTTTTTTGGGGTGAAATGCCACTCAAACCTAGAGTTAGCTGGTTCTTCTGAAAATACATTGAGACACAACAATTGATTAAAAAATATGAATGAGGCTAAGTAATTTACCAAAACCGCGGGATGTAAAAATGCATCGGCAAGGAAGCGTTATGCTTAGAGGGAAGCACCTGCATTAGTAGAGGTGGATGAAATGGTTTTTAGTATGTTTAAATTATTTTAATATATTAATGTTAAAAATAATTTTAAAAAATTAAAAAAATTTATTTTTATATATTTTCAAACCAATAACACTTTAAAACATAACTGCTGTATTCTTCCAAACACCTTTCATTTCAGCACCGAGGAACACAAATAGTGGCAAGAATCCAATGCCTTGAAATCCTTTGCGAGTTCGTCCGTCCACAAAGAATGGGATGAGTCCCTCGGGGCCTAAGATTAGGCCGAAAGGCGTAATCAATCAAATACTAGAAGGTACAATGTGATGGTCACCAAAAAAAAAATAAATAAATAAATAAAAAAATCTAAAGGCTTGATTTTTCAAAGCAATAAATTGAAAAGTAGAACAATGCTTTGCTTTCTTTACTGGTTGCCATGAAAAGTCGAACTTTTTTTCTTGGAAAAGGATATATCCATTCATTTCTTGAAGTTGAAAACTTCTCTCTTTCTTTCTTGTAGGCTATAAAAGCAATATTCTTCCCTTGTTTCTCGTACAAAAGATCCTTTCTTTAACCTTTTTCCTTTTTTATTTTAATTCTCTCACGAGTGACATGAAGCATATAATAATTATTTTCTCTTTTTTAGGAGATCAAGAACAAAATAACATCAAAGTCCTTTAAAGAATGATTTTTATCCTCCAATAAAATAATATCACATGATTTCAGAAATATAATATAACCAAATCTAACAAATTATGATTTTGAAATGATGAAAAAATGTCCTCGGATCTTGATATATTGTCAAGATTACGAACAAATTACTGTTTTATTTGACTATATAAATATAATTTCTCCACCATTGTTTATGTGTTTTCTTCTATATAATATAAACGATTTTTTCTTAAATTTTTTGTTATGACAAATCAAAATTAACAAGTTATTTTTTATGACAAAATTAAATTAAAACCAGATTATCTTGAAAAAAGATTCAAACCAAATCATCATATAGTAATTAAAAAACCTTTATTATTTGATCCTGAACACAGCAATTATTCATCCACTTTCCATTATCAGAAACTCTAATAATTAATAAAAATCCAACGTGATTTTCTAATGATTAAGAGGATGTAATCTATTCTCGGATTAGGTTCGGGTAAACAGATCCTCATGAACAGATTAATTATTTACCTTCAGGCTAAAACTTTTTTAAATCATTGTAAAGTTATGTTCCTGAACTCATGAGTAACTCATGAGCTGGGGGAGTCCATCTAATTATTTTTTAAAAAATTAAAATGATAATTTTTTTATTAAAAATCAACTAACTATGATTCTAAATTAATAAATCAACTTGATTTTTTTACTGAATTAATCAAAATTTCTTTATTTTTTCTAGTTTAAATTCTAAATTAACCGGTAGATTCATCCGAGTGTTATAGCAGAGCATCCCGTAATCAGTTGGAAAAATAGAGGAGGAAACGGCCGTGGAAGGGAAGGTTTTTAATAAATAGATAGAGAAAAGAAGTCGTGTCTTTAACCACTTTTATCACACCTACGACACTTCCTCGAACCATCATCCTCAGTACACTAACGCTGATTAAATTATATACAGACTTCTCAACTTGGAAATTCTTCTGCTCCTGCTGTCTTCTCTAAATTTAGCAAAATCAATAAATTAATATTTATAATAGAATCTCTCTCTTTTTCCTTGCTACACCTGATTATTTTATTTGGTAGAAATTAGTTTTTTTTAGAAAAATAAAAAATTAATTCTTGAAAAATAAATTATTTTTTTATATTTAATAGTTTTATAAAAAATAAATTTGAAGATATTTTAATGTGTTCAGCTTTGTTATAAAAAAAATAAATTGAAAAATAACTCATTAATATTTTAATTTATTAAAATAATAAAAACTAAATCTAACTAATAAAAAAGTTGTAGGAGAAAAAATTAATTTTATAAATTATTTTAAATAAAATAAATATAATTAAAATAATGAAAAATAAATTAGATATAAAGATTAAAAAATAATAAAATTCAAAAAAACAATTATAATTTTATAAATTATTTTAAATAAAATTATAATTAAAATAACAAGAATCAAATTTAATGGATAAAAATTTTAATTATAAAAAAATAAGAAAAAAAATTAAATTTTAAAAAAAAAATTAAAAAAATAAAACCAAATTATCTTGAAAAAAGATCCTAACCAAACCGTCGTATAGTAATTAAAAATTAAAAATCAAATCTAATATAATCACAGGTTAAGTTATGTAAACTAAACCAAATAATATTTTCTATTGACCACTTCTTGTAATGGTAAGCAAGTACAAAAAAAAATAAAAAAAGTAGTTTCCAAAAACAGCTCTTCATGTAACAAACGGGCTATATAAAACCAAAAACCAAGCGAAGAAGACGGTCAATTCAATTGCCACTGCACCTCACAAAAATTATACACACACCCCAATTTTTAATTATTAGTGATAAATAAAAAAGCAGCTGGTTTTTGTTGGTGGGTTCTTTTCTTTCTCTTCTTCTTTTTTCTTGCAGCTTTTTTGAATTTTTTTTTGACATCCTATGCATGTGTCTGTAAAGGTTTGTTCCTTTTCAGATCCCATGTCATCATGCCTGCCATTTTTCTTTTTTGATTGCATTTTGTTATTTGATTGGATTTTTTATCTGGTTTTACTTGGTTTTGCTTATGCATTGAGCCCATGTTGGAATTTATGATGGTTTTTGACATTTGGGTTGTGTTTGTTCTGTGTAATTAGGTGGATTTCAATGGTTTGAGTTAAACCCTTTTGTTTGGGAATTGGGTTGGAACTTGAAATGAATGAAAAAGAATTGAACTTTATCTTAAAGATTGTTGTTTTGATGGTTTTTACGTTGGTAGGGTAGGAGTTTTAGGATGGTACCATAGGGTGCCTGTGGCGGTGTAAATAGGTTGGTAATGTTGTTTCTTGTTTTGTTGCATTGTGAATCCAGGAACCCTTTTCTTTTAGGTTGACGAAACGACTGTGAGCAGACACTGTGCTGCGGTGCGCATTCATGGATGTGGAAATAAATTTATGCTTTTAATAATTCAAGAACATGGATCAAAAGTTACAAGTGGCAGGGACTCAATCCCAACTTGAAGTAAGTTGTTTGCTTGTTCATTTCCTTTTAATTACCATTACTATTAGTAGGAAAATATGCAGGATCCTTATGTTGCTGCGTTTCACGGTTCAATGTTCATTCTATGTATAGTATCTTAATTTATTATCGAAACTTAGTTGCTAGACAAAGTCCACTTGCGTTTGTTGCATGATTATGGAAAATGGAAATATAGGTTTGAGAGGTTTTAGTAGAAAAACTAATCCTTTATTGTAACAGATGGGATCATTAGCTGCAAACGAGTCATCACATGAGTTTGAGGATGAGAGTCTTTTTAGCCCCGAGTCAGTGATTCAAAAGATGCAACTTGGTCATATATCTGAATATGGATCAGCTCCTGGTGGTTTCCAACCTGGTGGTGGTAAGATGTGGAAGAATGTTGTGTATAAGAGCATAAAGACCGTAGTTTTTTCAAATAAACTCAATGTGCTCATAGCTTTTGGGCCTCTCACTATCCTCGTCCACATTTTGACTGGGCATAACGTAAGCTTATAATTTCCCATATTTTGTTTAAGTTACCATGCATTATTGTTTAGCGTGGCTGTTAAATATTTTGAGGTTGGTCGCAGGGATTGGTCTTCCTCCTGAGTCTATTGGGTATCATACCTTTGGCCGAACGTTTAGGTTATGCTACAGAGTAAGGCTCAGACTTCTGCTTTTCAATTTTTTTCCCCTTCAGTTCTGGTTTTTAATCATCTAATATTGCTTGCGCACTCCTCTGACATAGGCAGCTAGCTATGTACACAGGACCTACAGGTATGGAATATTTATAACATCTATCTCATTCACAGTGTTTGCTTCTATCAGTAGATTTTGTCATTGGTCTGAGCACATCTTTGAAATGAAATGTACTTGCAGTTGGGGGTCTTCTAAATGCCACATTTGGAAATGCAACAGAACTCATCATAGCAATATATGCACTAAGAAACGGAATGATACGAGTTGTTCAGCTGTCATTATTAGGCTCAATTTTGTCAAACATGTTGTTGGTGCTTGGGTGTGCATTCTTCTGTGGTGGGCTTGTTTTTTACAGAAAAGAACAAGTTTTTAACAAGGTACATGTATTAGCTTTGTTTTTTTCAAATGTCCCTTATGCTCTGTCTTGTCTCTTTCTTATCATGGCTGAACTAATTTGCCATGCAGGCATCTGCTATTGTGAATTCAGGATTGCTGCTGATGGCAGTCATGGGGCTACTCTTTCCTGCTGTCCTACATTTCACACACACCGAGGTGCACTATGGGAAGTCAGAGTTGGCTCTTTCGAGATTTAGTAGTTGCATTATGCTTGGGGTGTATGCTGCTTATCTTTTTTTCCAATTAAAGAGTCGAAAGGATCCATACATTCCTCTGTCTGAGGTTTGTTATTTCTGTATAATTTAATTGTCTACATAATTTTAGTGTTTTGGGAGGTCATAATCAGCAATCTGATGAATTTTGTGGACTCAGGACGAGAGTCAGAACAGGGAAAACGAAGGCGACAATGATGAGACTCCAGAGATTGGTAAATGGGAATCAGTAATCTGGCTTCTGATAATGACAGCTTGGATCTCTGTCCTATCAGAATATTTAGTAGATGCCATAGAGGTAATATTCCACTGTTGGACT
Source organism: Populus deltoides (assembly GCA_015852605.2). NCBI lineage: Eukaryota > Viridiplantae > Streptophyta > Magnoliopsida > Malpighiales > Salicaceae > Populus > Populus deltoides. The sequence continues at coordinate 20,465,730 of CM027580.2, forward strand.
TTTCCTCTCCTTGTTTGATTAGATGAACACCTTGATTTTTTTTTCTTTTAATATTCTCTTGGGTATTTGTTGATTACCGAAGGACAAATTTTTCATGTTTTTTATATAATGATGAGTTTAAGGTTGAAATAGTATCCAAGACCATCTACAGCATACCACTTGGGTTTTCCATGGAATAAAAGTTTTTTGGTCACATGTTAGTGAATTTCTGCTGAGCTTGTTTGGTGGGTGATTGCTTTGTAGGGAACATCTCATGCATGGAATATACCAATTGCATTTATAGGGGTTATCTTGCTCCCAATAGTGGGGAATGCTGCAGAGCATGCGGGTGCTATTATGTTTGCTATGAAAGACAAGCTTGTAAGAAGATTAATTTCTTTCACCTTCTTGTTTTTCCATACTATACCTTCTCATTACTGTAAATTACTTTGCAGGATATATCATTGGGAGTCGCAATAGGGTCATCAACGCAGATATCTATGTTTGGAGTAAGTATTTCAAGTCATGAAATGCAGTCTACAGATTTGTTACTTTACTTTCTTGTTTAGATTTCATATTTTGTTCCTGAATATTGATTTCATCAGTATTTAGTAGATTCAGTCTTGAGTTTCGTATAGATATGAGCAGAACATGTATGTATTTGAAAGTTATCTCCATGAATTGCTGATTATCTACCATTCCCTTGCAATGAGGAACCAGTGACTATTCCCAACTCCTGAACAATTCTGCAGTTTGGTTGGAATGTCCTTTCCAGCAATTGATAACTATGCCTCAGTTGCAGACCAGTTATCATCCTTTTCACCTCCTTTCTCCCATTGATCACTCTTCCTCACTGGTGTGTCTGTAGATGTATGTTGGTATGGGCAACTCATCTTACAATTTATCAATTAACCCATTTAGTCTATCCCCAACCGGTGCCATGTATTCAATCTTGAGCTAGAAACTTGGCCCTTAAAAACTAGTAGTTAGCCTCAATTGTTCTGTTTCAGCAAATGCTGAAGATGTGTTATTTCATATGCTTTTGTAACCTCATCTGATGACAATGGAATGCCAATAATTTCATGACTCATCATTCATGGAAACTGGAAACTCAGGTGGTAGTCACACTGAGAGCTGTTCATTAAGATGCAACCTTTTTCTCTTGGCACAAGATGAGCCATTGATTTATGATCTTCAAGAAAACTAACTCCTCCCTGTTCCCTTACTTGAAAATTGAAAGGAAAGAATTATGAAAAGTAGAGACATAAATTAGAGCTTTGATAATTACTGCAGCAGTGAACTGGTGATGCTGTGTACTGTCAAGAGTCGCTTCTATTTCAAGCATCTCATTTGTATGGTGTATGATTAGAACATTTTTATTGTGATGTGCACATTTCATGCATTAACTGATGTGCTTGTTGTTGCTATTTGTGTCACATAAGATGTTGCTTTTGGCATAGTACCTTCTAAGATCTCTGTTGTTGTCATTACTTCAGATTCCCTTTTGTGTTGTTGTTGGGTGGATAATGGGGAAGCCCATGGACTTGAACTTTCAGCTTTTTGAGACTGCAACTCTTTTCATTACTGTCATCGTCGTGGCCTTCTTTCTGCAGGTTCGTATGTCCAAGATCTAGAGGAAAAATGATTCCTTGTGCTTTGGTAACATGCCTCTTAAAAAAGATATGGAAATAATATCAACATGTATCCAAAAAAGGAAAATATTGTCAAGAATATGATTTAAAGACAGAAGGCAAAATGTTCTGGCTCGTCTATTGAGGAGGCTTCCGTCTTGTGTTATTCAGCTTGTCATTCATAAAATAAATCTTCATGCTTTTTGTGGTTACTTAACAAGCCATTCCTTAAGCGTTCATGTTATATTTGCAGGAAGGGTCTTCCAATTATTTCAAAGGATTGATGCTCATTCTTTGCTATGTAATTGTTGCTGCAAGTTTCTTTGTTCACGAAGATCCTCCTCCAGAAGGTCAGCTCTGAACTCTCATTTAATCGCTTTCCAATTGAATAACTTATCATCTATTGAGCACTTGGGTTATACTCTTTTCCTCTTCCTGCGTGTTTTTTCTTCATTTCACTTATGATATGACCGTGAATGTGATTTTGCAGAGAAGTCATTAACACCATAGTCAATGCGATGGCCAGCCTAAGAGGGTTATCACCAAGAGTTGGTCTGTCATATTCTGGTGTACACACACACACACACACACACTCACTCACTCACTCCAAAAACAATATATTTTTCGGGGTTACCACTTGACCTTGTTCCTTAAGTTGTATTGAACAGGTATCTTGCTGGATTTTCTGTTCTTCCTCCAGCATATGCTTTCACCATACGAGGTCCACTTAGATGACAAGTTGAATTGTTTATAGTGTAGGAAGTTCAAAACCAAAAAAACAAAAAAAAATAAAATAAAATTTTGTTATGTATCTCGTCTTTCTGGATATCTTTCCATTATTTCCCATTTGTTAATTGCGGTGGGGAAACTCTATGATACTGGTGAGGCTTAGAATCCCTTTTTTCTTTTTATTTTTTCCTCCTATTATTTATTTATTTATTTGCCTGCAATTCCATGTATGTTGACAAAGGGAATATCACCAGACCTTCCACTCTTGTTAAAATAACAAAAAAAAGAAAAAAAGATAGGTTATGTCACCAAGCCTTCCTAAATTGGGTACAGCTGCAGCTGCTACAAGGAAGACTTGAAGCTGGCTAGTTTGTTGGAAATTAAGGTGAGTTTTAGGGACTAGTCAAACATTAAAGATACAAGTACATAAACATAACCATAAGCATAGACTTGTAGTTGGCAATTTTGTTGGGACTTTTAGTGTGTTCAAACTTCAAAGTCGAAACATCCCACTGTAAGTTATCCAGAAAAGATGTTTTCCAAATCTTCCTCCAGACGTGATCTATTATCATAGAGATAATCTATTAGCTTCCCAAAATGTGGGCAGTGCTCGTGATATGATGTCTACAGCTACAAAATGGCAAAGCTTGGTAAAAACATGATGGGCAAGAAACTAGATGAAAACAGCAAGATGCTACAGTGCCGTCCATGTAATATAGCCCCTAGCCAAGACTCTGGAATTGAAGATTCTCCAAATGGTGGTGTCACGATCAACCAACAAACCATTTTCAATCACTCATACCAAAGTGTCAAACAGAGGAAACGTGTATGCATAAACATTATGACTTTTATATTTATGGCATGTCACTGTCTTTTCGGTTTGAAATCTTGATTATAAAAAAGCTATAGTTTATAGTTTTTTTTTAAAAAAATTTAGTTATCCAAACGTAAGAACTACTATAACATCTAACATATTTACATAAAAAAATATATTTATGAAAGAGAGCCCGTGTTGTTTGATATAAAATTGTAAAAAAAAAAACACATGACCATTGCTAGCCTTCATAGTCATCTTAACATCATCACCAACCCGTAAATTTAAGGATATGATGCAAGTGCTATGGTCGTTCACGTTCCATACTGACAAGACAGACTATAAAAGATGGCAAAGCAGAAGGATCGTTTGGTTCTTTTCATGAGAAGTGAAGCTCTACATATTTGGCAATTCATTTCCTATGGGCGATAGAACAGAAGAATTGCCATTGCCATTGCTTGGAAGCTTTCATTCAGCTAATGAATCAGAAGAGCCTCTCAAAAGAACTGGTATTCATCTCCTTCACTTACCTCTCCATGTCTAGTCTTCATGTCATCTCTTCTTCTTACAGAACATAATGAGAAATATAATATTTTGCTTTAAGGTTTAGACTCTTTTGTTAACAACGACTTTCCTCCATAATCTTAGATCCCAGAAAAGGGTTTCCTGTAAATTTTCATGTTCTTCATCTAATTAAGGCTGGTGGGTTGTGTGGTAGGTTTGAATGGTAGTTGCATTTCTGCATGAAATTTCTGTAATGGGCAGAAAAAATACGCCGGTGCCGGGGATCGAACCCGGGCCACCCTCGTGACAGGCGGGAATACTCACCAGTCACCACTAATATGACGACTCATTTTAAATTAAATACTTGGAAAGATGGGGACAAGAACCTCCTGATTGTTCCGAAATTTCATGCCACATTTACTTCCCAATCCAGGTCCATTAAGCTATGATGACCCTAAAACCATCTTCCTTCCATATTGGACTGATTTTATTTTGTTTTTTAATACTTGAAGGGACCATATGGACCGCAACAGCACATGTTATTACAGGAGTGATAGGGGCAGGAGTATTGTCACTTGCATGGAGCATAGCTCAACTAGGTTGGATTGCTGGTCCTTTATGCATGATATTTTTTGCAGCAATCACCATTGTTTCCACGTACCTTCTTTGCGACTGCTATAGATTTCCTGATCCTGAACATGGCCCCATCAGAAACAGGTCCTACATGGAAGCTGTCAAGTTTTATTTGGGTGAGTAGTATTTATACACATCTTCTTATTGTTCCATGCACAAGGGTATAACTGTTGGGAGTGTTGGTCCCCGTAAATGAACGAGAGCATGATTCAAGCACGGTTATTAAACCTCGTTTCGCTTTGGCGGGTTGAAGTTATTAATTCAAAATTTAATTTATATTGAATTTCAAATTAAACAAAGTGAGAATTAATATTGTCAAATCTGATCGATTTAATAGATCAATCCACCGATAACTTAATAAAAACTTGATTTAACTATAAAAACTTGATTTAAATTTGTTTTCAATTCTTTTTTAAAACAACTTTGTTAAACTTTTATTTTTAAAATAAAAATCTTGAAATAATGCTATTTTGGATTGATTAAGTCAATCTAGCTAGCTAACATGTAATCGAGATCCTGGCCTGTCTTGGGTTCCTTTCTAATTAATAATCATGCCAAAATGATTACACGTCTATCTAGGTTTTATCTAACCTGATCAGCCAACCGTAGAACCGGACCATCCTAATTATTAGTAGTAACAAACAATAAATATATGTTCCATTTTTAAATTTCAGTTGCATTATGTTGACTATGATGCAAAAAACGTATCCCTTTCACCAACTTCTGTTACGTATGACACACAATCATTGACTAAGGCATTGAATTATAGTCTAGCAGTTGTTGTCTTACTGATTCCTTAAATAATCAGTGGCCTCTAGTGCACTTAAACTGCTCACTGTTTATTTTATAATGAAGTAGTGAGTTCAGAATTCTGACAACATAGACAATTCAATTTCAGGAGAGAAAAGCCAAGTAGTGTGTGGAATATTTGCCGAGGAGAGCTTATATGGGTGTGGAATTGCCTATACCATTACTTCTGCTGGTAGCATAAGGTGTGAGACTTCAACCCTTCTCTGCTTTCTTCCTAATTTTCTGTATGATGAACTTGTTTGAGAAACTTGAAAAACATGCAGCCAAAATCTTGAGTTGTTCTATGCTTTATTGATGCTAGATAACTTCGAGTTACAAGCAAGAATTTCATTTTGTCTTGTCCTTCCAACTACTTCTAGTTTTTGCCAAGTGACTGCTCTAATTATTAGAAAACTTGCACCCTTGTGATTCATTGCCCCAGTGGTCCATTCTCCGGTGAGCTTAATCTTAGTGAGCTGTTGTTTTTCATGAATATTTCTTGAGGAAGAATTTGCCTATCCAAAGAAGAATTTCACATCTTTGTCTATGGTGAACTTAATCTTAGTGAGCTGTTGTTTTTCATGAATATTTCTTGAGGAAGAATTTGCCTATCCAAAGAAGAATTTCACATCTTTGTCTCTGAGATTTGTTATATATTTTGATTGAGATGCTCTTAATATTAGTGAGTGCAACTAAAGATACCACTTGATTGCTTTAACAAGCAAGTATCTTTGGCAAATCACAAAATGTCTAAAAAGTTCTGAAGTTTCAGAGAAAATCCTGTCAACAAAGTGAGATTTGATGATAGAATAGCCAAGATGCCACTTCTTTTTGGTACATGCCATGGTTCACACCTTTTGATTGACCCAATCAAACTACATGGTCCATGAAGATTGCTTTTCATGTTGGGGGGCAATATATTTTCTGAGCCTTACATATGCTAACCTTTTCTTTTGTCTTTCTGTCAATGCCAAGCCTCCTTTTTTTGTAGTTCTTATAGGGAAAGAACTAGTGACAATGGAAGAAGTTTCTGTTTTTCTCACCAGGAAGACAATTTCTTCTCTGTGGGACAAACAAATGGAAAATCTCAAAAGCATAAACCTTAGCAGAGTAGGCATGCGTAGGGAATGCTAAGAAGTATTTCTTTCTCCATGATGTTTTGTAGAGATGCACATCAGGGGATTGGTAAAGCAATCATATTGAATGCTACCTCAAACTCACTGGAACTTGTTTTAAGAAACCGAAAGATTTACTGTATTTCTCCAGAGTTCTTGACCCTAAAAAATAAAGGGAAAAAAAAGGATTCTTGAGTGACCACAAAAGCTGAAATGGTGCACAGAAACTTCAGAAAATATCAATCTATGGCCAATGATAACAGTCTGAGCAACCCAGATTCCTCTGCTTTTATGAGGCAGTACTTTCAAGGACCATTGTAGAAGATGCTTTGGAGGCTTTTTTATCTGAAAATAAAGACATAAAAATCCAAGCATGCTGACAAGTGGGATAATAATGTTACAAAGCAAGTCTTCTACAAGTCTTCTCTCCTTTTTTGCTTTTTTCAATTTGGAACTTCTGATGCAGACATAAACATCTTCCTCCTATACTGGTGTGCTTTTGGTGTGCTTTCGCTATCCAAACAAAGAAATAAAACAAAAACAAAAATATCGATTACTTGTGTAGAGGGAAACAAAGGAAAAATTAGGTCTGTTTGTTATTACGGTGTGACAGTGTTTTTAAAAACAAATTTTGTATTGCTTCAAATTAATTTTTTTTGGTGTTTTTAGATTATTTTGTTGTAATGATGTTAATTTTTTTTTAAAATAAAAAAATTATTTTGATCTATTTTCATGTGAAAAACACTTTGAAAAATAACCGCTACTATAATGCCAAACACTACTGAAGAGAGGATAGAGGACGGGGGGGCATGCATTCTACTCATAGTTGCAAGTATGTGAGCAAGCATCTATTCCCATAACCTCTGTCGGCATATTCTATGGTAGGAGTCTGGTCAGGATTTATAACCTTCAAAAATCTAACAGCTTGCTCTTTCCTGTTTACCCCCCTACACACACACACACACACAAACATATATGCTCTTTATGTGTCATTTATGTTGCCGTTGTTAGGGCAGTGAACATGAATATCCAAGAAAAATGAGACAGTGGCCATTTTCATGGTAGAAAGTTTGACTTCTTGTATGCTATCATTTTAAGAGTGAAAATTACAGGAAAAGAATGTGATTTTTTGGACTACTGTGGTCAGAATCATGCTTCCCACCAAGATTTAATTATGATTGTGAAGATTCGTGCAAGCAATTTTGATGTTTCTCCAGTTTTTAGTTGAACTCTTGATTCATGATTGCATGGTCATTACAGAAGGAAAAGAAACATTCAAATGAAACATTCTAGGAGAAGTGGTTGTGATGGAACAAGCACCAAACTTATAGGTGTCACTAACCTTTTTGTGATGAAAAAGGAAATGGCTTTTACCGGCTAATAGGAATGGGAGTTTTTCTTTCGAACATGAAAATAATTAGCTATTACTTTGAATGATTTGTCATAGAAGAAGACTGCTCACCCACCTCTTTGGTCCCGTATTGAAGATACTGTTAAAATCCTTATAAAAGTAGTAAAGTTGGATGTGAAGTAAAGAGGGCAATGACTATGCCAACATGAAGATGACTGCCAACTTCATTGCATTATTGTGAGCTGTCATGTTATCCTTCCAAAACCCTCATAAATATTGCCTTCCAGAAGTTCTTGGCTGCAAAGAAGCTAGAGCATTGCTTTGAAATATTTCCAAATTGAGTGGCAAGCAGTCATAGTCTCAGAGTGTCAAGTATATTTCATAGTTTTCATCTTTGCTTCTCTAGTGTCAAGTATATTTCATAGTTTTCATCTTTGCTTCTCTTTCACACATCAGCTAGATATAAACTTGGTCCATTTCCCAACTTGGTAGGATCTGTAAGATATTAGAAATCATTCCTTGTTGATTGACCGATTTTAATAAAACCAACTCATTGATGTTATAATCGCGCATGTTATAATCAACTCGTTTGATCGAGAACATATTGCACCTTGAATAGAAGTTGCTACTCTTTTTCTTTGTATTATCTCGATTAAGTTGCTATCTTTATGGCATTTCCTGCTTAGTATAGCTGTACTCTTCCTCCACAAAGAATACAGCATTGAATTTTCTTCTCTAATGTTATTGTTGTAGAAACGCTAGCCACAAAGGATCTAATTGTGTAGCTTCTTTGATGTAGCTAGTTGTCGTGTTCTATTCAGAAACAGTTAAGAGTACTTAGGCCCTTTCTTTTGGCTATCCAGGTTGTAGAAAACTTTTAGTGAACATAGTTTCCTGTCGTGAATTGAATAGTCATGGCAGTCCAACATCCTCTTGAACTGGCAAATGGTTACCGTGATGATGATGGGCATTCATTGAGAACTGGTAAAGAAATTTCCAAAGACCAGTTTTTGTAATTTAAGTTCACTGCCTTTTTTTCAATTCAATATTGAATCTGGTGCCTCTGGAAAACTCAACCAGGAACCTTATGGAGTTGCGTTGCTCATATTATTACTGCTGTTATTGGATCTGGAGTTCTGTCCTTGGCTTGGAGTACTGCACAGCTAGGATGGATAGCAGGGCCAGTTTCCTTGCTTTGCTTTGCGATTGTCACCTATGTTTCAGCTTTCCTCCTTTCCGATTGCTATAGGTCCCCTGACCCCATAACAGGAACACGAAACTACTCTTACATGCATGCTGTTAGAGTAAATCTTGGTAGTTAAACACCTGCCCTTTACCTTTGTAACTTGTCTTGTGAATCCCTGTATATTTTTCAGTTAGGATATGCCTAAGATGCTTCCTAACTTGATGTAGTGATAGTACAGGTAAAACACAGACATGGTTTTGTGGTTTGCTTCAATATGTGAGCATGTATGGAACTGGTATTGCTTATGTTATTACTACTTCAACTAGTATGAGGTACCTCCTCGCTAAATTCTGTGATTTACGCCTTTTTTCATCCCTTGTGTTGAAGATTGTTTTGGATTAATGCCATTGCAACATTAAGTCTCAATATATCTGTGTCTAGATTCATTTCATGTTTTCGATGAAGGTACTTCTGTCTGATTATACATGTTTTTTTTTTCCCTCTCAATGTAGAGCAATTCAAAGATCAAACTGTTACCATAGAGAAGGGCATAAAGCTTCATGTGAATATGGAGACGCTATTTATATGCTGCTATTCGGAGCTGTTCAGATACTAATGTCACAGATTCCTGATTTTCATAACATGGAATGGCTCTCGGTAATTGCAGCAATCATGTCCTTTACCTACTCTTTTATCGGATTTGGACTTGGTGTTGCACAAGTTATAGGTATTGCTGCGAATCTGGCCACTTCTTTTCAGTAGACATCATGCTCTGCTAGAAAAGACTCAATCTTTTCAGTAGCTTACAGCAAACAGCTCTCGAAGCTCAATTCTCTACTGTGTTTCTGTATTGAAAAGAACAGAAACCTGAGCATAGAGAATTTAGAATTTTTCGGACTAGAGAAATGAGTAACTCTCCAGTCCCCACACGGGGCCTTGAATCACTGTTCAGTTTTTATCTGGTAATCAGACATAGTATCTAAGATAAGCATGGATAATAAATTGGGAGAAGAAGCTACTTCATCTCTAGAACTTATCTGATTGCAGAAAATGGGACGATTAAGGGGAGCATTGCTGGAGTCTCAGCTGCCACCACTGCCAATAAGTTATGGTTAGCATTTGAAGCACTGGGCGACATTGCTTTTGCCTATCCATACTCGATCATTCTGCTTGAGATACAGGTTTGGCTTATACTTTTCGAAATTCAATTTCGTTGCAGCAACTCATTTTCTGCAGTAGCAGCTAATAACAAATTTTTGGGGACTGAAGTGAATTAAGAAATTTTTGCATGAAGGATACTTTGAAGTCACCTCCACCAGAGAATAAGACCATGAAGAAGGCCTCCATGATTTCAATCTTCATCACAACTTTCTTTTACCTATGTTGTGGATGCTTTGGATACGCAGCCTTTGGCAACAATACACCTGGAAATCTCTTGACTGGGTTTGGGTTCTTTGAGCCTTACTGGCTCGTTGATTTAGCAAATGCTTGCGTTGTTCTTCATTTGGTGGGAGGATATCAGGTATCAAATTTTCATTACTCAGTCTTTAATTCTTGACCTTGTCACGCTTTTGTTGCTGCTCAAAATGTTGAATTTCCTCACTGCAGAGATCATTTTCTCCTTAAAATATGCAGCAGTAATCTGTTAAAAATATATAATTATTTCATAATCATGAAGTTAAAGGTCTAATAATACATTTTCTTACTGTGGTCATATCATCATAGTGGTTTTCTGATAGCACAGAGCTTCCTCCAAATATCTGAGAAATCTAGAAGTTTTTTATAAAATCGATTAGGTTGCTCATATGGTTTAGATATTTTCATGTGTTCTGTTTGCAGATATATAGTCAGCCTGTGTTTGCATTTGTGGAAGGATGGTTCAGTAGGAAATTTCCAAGCAGTGGTTTTGTGAATAACTTCCATTCCTTCAAACTTCCATTGATTCCTCCTCTTCATATCAATCTTTTCCGGCTATGTTTCCGAACTGTATATGTTGCATCAACTACTGCTGTTGCAATGGCCTTCCCTTACTTCAACCAAGTTTTGGGAGTGCTTGGAGCCTTGAACTTTTGGCCTTTGGCAATATACTTTCCTGTGGAAATGTACTTTGTGCAGATGAAAATAGGTGCTTGGACAAGAAAATGGATTGTGCTGAGAACATTTAGCTTTGCTTGCTTGCTAATAACAATAGCAGGCTTACTTGGGTCAATTGAGGGACTTATAAGTGCTAAACTTGGCTGAGACTGCTATTGCTGAGATCTTTCTGCCAATAGACTACCAGTAATCACATGTTGTGTTGGAAGATGAGAATATTATGCCTCTTGTCTTCCTGTCCTGTTCTAATATTAGGATGAGATTTCTTGCTTTGCTAGAAGGAAACTATATTAATATTGAGAATAAGCATGCAGTTTCATGGGAAGTTGGTGAAGAATCCTCTCTTTCAACCTCTGATACCATAGATGTTATAGACACAGTAGAAGAATTTGAGCTAAAAAAACATCATTAATTAGCTAGGACTCTAAAGAAAACTTGAGCTATCATATCCAAAAAAAAAAACATTCGGTTACTATCTCGAGATAAAAAAATAAAATCAACATTCGGTTACTATCTCGAGAAAAAAAAATAAAAACAACAAAGACAAAAAAAATACATAAATTCACCTCAAAACTATTACAATATTCATAAGAATCACCTTGTATAAAAGAACGATTTTGCATGGTAGACAACACCAGAATCCTATAACCAATACAAAAGGAGAGCCTCACCAGAGAAATGAATGGAGGTCCCTCTCTTTGATACATTGGTAAAATATAAAATACTCCAGAGCTGCTCTTAGAAACCTATTAATATTTAAATAAATGGGAACCTACTCAGACATTCTATTTTTCCAAGAAGCAGCTTCAAGGGATGGGATGCTTTGTTCATACGTAAAGAAGTTACCTGGATCCACCATTACTAGCATCAACCTGTCAAAATTGCCTTGAAATACTTCATACTCCAACTGCTAGCTTGCTCATAACTAGCATTACCAATTTCATTGATTCCCTGATCAATATCTCCGTAATTTAGATATGAACATCTTGATGATTTTGACACAAAAGGTGTCATATAATCATAAAGCTTTCTGATAAGATCCAAGTTGCGATCCAAACCTTCAACACCTTCTTTCCAACTCACTGCATGCTGGATTTTGTAAATGTTCTCCGCTCTTTGTGGAAATGGAGTGTCAAGTTCTGAAACTTCACTCTTTTTTCCTTCATAAGGAATGTCAAAACTGGTTTTTGCAATTGGATCATGTTCTTCCACATTCATTCCAAATAGGCTCTTGCACGCAGTCCGATTTCCTCTTCAAGCACTTCTCTTTTGTTGAATGTCTCTCAAGAAAAACATCTCTAGATGTACAAGTTTGATAATTAGACCAAAACAATACTGACTCAATCCAGCTCATTTCCCTGCATTCCTTGTACACAAACCCAATTCAGGAAACTTCTCACCCGTTAGAGAAACAAGTCGTTGTGCATCTCCAAGAAACAAAGCATTGAATTTGGCCTTGATAGCCACTTGCCCCTTCCTGGCAACTGGATTCAAGACCACCCTTATAAAGAGATCTTCATCTGTTTTATCAGCAACATCTTATGCACCTTCTCCAAATATGTCAAAATAAAATAAAAGAAAAAAAATTGTTGAAGCGGTCAAACATGTCAGCTGCTCCTCTATCTTCAGGTGACGCGTGCAGCTGGCACTGGTGGTCATAACCATGTTTATGCCGCATCATTTAATTTATCTCGACATCTTCTTCCTCTTTAGATGACGTGTTCATAGTGATTCATCATTGTATTAGTTTACATTTGATATATTCATGACCCGAATTTCTGGTCGTGACAAGCAATGCTAGAGTAGTGCTATAATGACACTCTACGTATGCTAAGTTTCAAACATACTTCTCATTAAACAAATTATATAAAAATTTTTAGTTTTTCATAAACTTTTAAAATATTTTTTAAAACCAATAAAAAATAATAATAATTCATAATACTTATTACAGTATAAAAATTTACTTTTAAATAAAATGTGTTATAATAGAACGTATAAGATATTAAATTAAAAGGATAAAAAGAAAAACCTTGAATGCAAGCAAAACATATCAATAAAAAAAATAACAAGAACTCCCAACAAGATCAAAATGTTAACAAAAACTAAAATCTTAAAAATAATATTAACGAAAACATGAATAATATTTAATATATATCATAGATAATAAACTGATATGGTTACGTCACTGACTTTGTTCTTTAACACAACAGCCACTCTCAACTGATCTATCTAGTGGGTTCGGTCATGTTGTAGCTCTGACAATTTAAACATGATTGGAACATGAACCAGCAACGTTCAGCGCATAATCATAGCATGAAGAGATGCCAAACGAAAAAAAAAAAAAAAAAAGAGTGTAAATGCAAGCAAAAGCTGTGGCAGCCAACCATCAATATTGTAAGAAAAAGATATAAGCTAGATGTATATGATATGGAAGCTGGGGAAAAACAACTGTTTGTTAGAGAGAGATATATAAATAGCGATGTGAAAATGATTTTTGTTGCAAAGGATGTGAAAACAGAATGTTAAGCTCCTGCAAGAAATTACTATAATTCCCTATCCAAGGAAAAAGAAATGGCCAAACTCTCAAATTTCACAGAACAAAAATTAGAATAAGAAATTCATCATAGTAAACAAAACCTGCTGTTAATTTTGCAGACGCATCGAGGTGACTCTCTTTTTCTTATGGTTGTTCACCCTTTCCTCCTTACTGTCATCATTCTCAACCATTAACTCCATTGATCTGCATTTCACTCAAACCAGCTTTTCTTTGCCTTCTCCTAGAGAAGCACATGTACCAGTTCTAGAATGAAGCAGAAATAGTATTTTAAGAAACTAATATTTTAAGTTTCTATGACAAGCTATAAGGAGATCCCTTGATTCACATGAGCCAGGCAAGAGAGGAGTGCTTTCTTGTAATCCCAGGGATATAAAGTTTGTCTTCCCCTCTTTCCCTCCATGTTTCCTGGATCTCCTTTTCCCTAAATCCCTCAGTTTTCTCCTCCTTCCTTCCATATTTCGTGGGGTGTGTATTTTTAATGGGAGAATAGGAATGAAGGCTTTGATTATAAAAGATAGTGAAAACACTGTTAAAATCAACTTTGAATAGTACTTCCTTCCACAATCTTTCTGCAATCCTGTGTTCTTTGTTTTTATTTGCAATTATTGTTAAAACAAAGGGTGGGAAAAACATTGTTACAACCCATGGTTTCTCAGTGGATGAACATTGTTTTCCTTTGGATGTATATCCCATTCTTTAATCAACTTGTGTTAAGATATTTTGCATGGTAGAACTTCTTGGTCAACCTCCAATCACAAACAGATTCGAGTTATGTGTTTTCTTTGTTTGTTAAAAAATATTTTTAATTTTCAGTATTTTATACCATGTAAGATAAACTATTATTATTTTAGTTTTTTTTTTCAAGTTTATCTAACAAATGAGTAAACTACTTTGTTCACCGTACAAGACATGGGAAAGTGTTCCAAGAAACAAACAAGGCCTTATAATCACTATCCATGGTATAGCAATAGTTTCCAATTCCGTGGGTTCCATGGTATAGCTGATACGAAAGTTCATGAATTCAAAGATTCTACAGAAGCATATCTTCAGTGAAGAATATTCAAAGATTCTACATAAGCATATATTCAGTGATTGTGAAGTTGTCATTAACTAAACTGCTGACCAAGAGAAAAGACCACATCAACTATCATGATGTGTGCAAGGCGTAGTGTTTCATGAGGTACAGTGTTTTACATCATTGTTATGTGTAGGGTTTCGTGATGTACTCAGATCTGGTTGAACTTGGTTCTTATATTTTGTTATTTTGGGTTCACAGGTAGGAAATTTGTAGCAAATTTCATTGCCTCCCCTGAATTTGATCGACATGGCAGTCAAACATGAGCAAGAGAATGGTTTGTTGCTTGATGATGATGGGCGTACAAGAAGAACTGGTGATGACACTTCCAACTTTCAATTCTATTTTATATATTTTGTGTTATCTTGAATTTACCCCTGTGAGAAACTGAACCAGGAACCTTATGGAGTTGCATAGCTCATATAATTACTGCTGTTATCGGCTCTGGTGTTCTATCTTTGGCTTGGAGTGTAGCACAGCTAGGATGGATAGCAGGTCCAATTGCCATGCTTTGTTTCGCTATTGTCACCTATGTCTCTGTGGTGCTCCTTTCTGGTTGCTACAGATGCCCTGACCCTGTAACCGGAACACGAAACTACTCTTACATGGATGCTGTTAGAGTGAATCTTGGTAGCAGAACACCCTCTCCTTACAAACAGAAAGCTTCTTATATTCCCTATCTGTTCATTTCTAGAAATGTTCAGATAATCTACTTTCTATAAGCCTCCTAATTTTGTGTGGTGATGTTTCAGGCAAAACTCAGACATGCCTTTGTGGTATGTTTCAATATCTGTACATGTATGGGATTGGCATTGCTTATGTTATTACCACTTCAACTTGTATGAGGTACTTCCATGGTGAATTCGTGATTTATGCCTCGTTGTTTTTGTCCATATATCAAGCACCATCATTGTCAGCTTGCTGTGTTTCATTAATAGGGAAATTTGAGCCACTGTTTATGTAAACTCTGCATCTGCTTTTCCTTCTTTGTCTTCTGATTATTAGTTGATTCCATAATTCATATCATTGCAGCGCAATTCGACGATCAAACTGTTATCATGATAAGGGTCATGCTGCACCATGTAAACACAAGGACATTCCCAATATGCTGATGTTTGGAGCTGTTCAGATTGTAGCATCACAGATACCTGATTTCCATAGCATAAAATGGCTTTCAGTCATTGCTGCAATCATGTCCTTTGCCTACTCTTTTACAGGGTTTGGACTTGGCTTTGCTAAAGTAATAGGTAGGTGCTTGTTCTTGCTGTATCAATCTGAAGATGCAGACTATGCAGTATCAGATAAAATTTTATCATATTCACCTGTATTTTTGCAACGAATATGTAGTAGGAAAAAATATCATGTTTCACATTCTTTTGTAGAGGTGCCAATTTTTTTTCTTTCTTTCTAATTGCAGAAAATGGGATGATCAAGGGTAGCATTGCAGGTGCCCCAGCTTCTACTAGAGCTAAAAAACTATGGCTAGCCTTCCAAGCTCTTGGGGACATTGCTTATTCCTATCCATATGCACTTGTTCTTCTAGAAATTCAGGTCTGCCATCTATTTATCTAGAATTCATTATCCAACAAGTTATGTCACTTGCAAATCAGAAGTAAAATGAAGTAAGAATATTGTTGAATGAAGGATACTCTGAAGTCACCTCCACCTGAGAACAAGACCATGAAGAAGGCATCGATGATTGCAATGATCTTGACAACATTCTTTTACCTCTGCTGTGGATGCTTCGGATATGCAGCTTTTGGCAACAACACCCCTGGAAATCTTTTGACAGGATTTGGATTTTATGAGCCTTACTGGCTCATCGACTTTGCGAATGCTTGCGTTGTTCTACATTTGGTGGGGGGATATCAGGTACTTCCTCTTTATATCAAATTGCTACAAGCTAAATGCTAACATGCTTGGTGTTTCCATTGAATTTTGAGTAACTATGCTCCATATTTCTTGTTTCTGTCAGCTCTTCAGCCAGCCAGTATTCGAGTTCGCAGAACGTTGGTTCTCAGAGAAGTTTCCAAGTAATGGATTTGTGAACAAATTCTACAACTTCAAACTCCCATTGCTGCCTTCTTTTCACATCAATCTCTTCAGAATATGTTTTCGAACTGCATATGTTGTGTCAACTACAGCAGTTGCCGCTGTCTTCCCTTACTTCAACCAAGTTTTGGGACTTTTGGGGGCCTTGAATTTTTGGCCCTTGGCCATATATTTCCCAGTAGAAATGTATTTTGTGCAGAATAAAATAGAGGCATGGACAAGAAAATGGATCGTTCTTAGAACATTTAGTTTGGCTTGCTTGCTTGTATCAATTGTAGGCTTAATTGGGTCAATTGAAGGAATTATAAGTGCCAAATTTGGCTGAAAGGCTTCTTCTTCTTATTATTATTATTTAATTGGGTCCCTTTGGAGATTGTTCTATGATTCGGGCTTTCACTTTATTTTCCAAAAAAGAAAAGAAAAAGGAAAAACAAATAGAAAAAGGAAATAATATGTATCCAATTAATGTTAAACTTCAAATCCATTTTTCTGCTTTGTCATTTCCAAGAATATATCGATCCTTGATGCAGCAATGAAGTGCTACCATGCAAGAGTATGTATAGTCATGTACATTTCAATCTAAAATTCTAATTTGTTATATTAGAATTGTAAACTTATAGAATCTTCAAAGGAGTGGATCGTTTTGTGAGTCCCTTCCATAAATCTTAGCATCTTCTTCGATATATTTTTCATTTTTTCCCCAAGTCATGCCTGTCAAGAATTTTCTAGCCTTTTTTTATCATTTTCAAAATATTTTATCATTATTAAAAAATTAATAATTTTTTTTATTAGTATAATCGGTCTATAAAACCATCAGTAAATTAATCAATGATGAATTTATTGATAGATCATAATTTATCAATAAGCGTTTCTCCAATATATAATTTCTAGTCATAATTTCATCGATAAAATAATCACAAATAGAATATTAATGTAAATATCAATAAAAATTTTTGTTTAAAAAACTATTAAATCCCATCATCCCTGTATTTATGATTTTTGCTGCAAAACTTCGTTCTTAAACTCAATGAGTTAGTCCCCTCTTCAGGTTTCCTAAATTTAAGTGGATTTGATTGGTACTTTTAAAAAATAATTTTAATCTATGTCATCAAATTAGTAGAAGATCGATTAACAATTTTTTGCCTATTATTTTCATAATCAATCAGGAATATGGTTCGTAAGATTATCATGATTGTTTTTTGGGTAGATGAAGGATATTAATTTCACCATTTAATTTTAGTCAATTTTGTTTTTTTAATCAGTCTCCAGGGTTTGTGTTTAGGTCTTAACTTATCTTTTTTTTTAAAAAAAAGAAACAATAATTAATTAAGGTAATTTTGGGTTTATACAAAAGAGGGGTTTTATAGTATTTTTTTTTTAATTCAAATGGAGTATCTAAAAAATATTCAAACTTATTTTGAATGATGAGTATAATTTTATGAAAGTCCAAGAAAATTGTTGTAATTTCCCATAATTATTTTATACTAATATCAAATATATATATATATAAAGGAATGATTTAAATAAATTATCATTGTAGATATGTCGTTTGGTTCATCGTACCAGGATATTGTTAATATATTCGGATAGGTGAAGATAAGAGAGAACGATAGGATAAGATAAAACAAAATACTATTGGAGGGCAAATATTAATTTTCTAACACTAAACTCCAAGAAACCAGGCTTATGAAACGAACTCTTGCAATGTTTTTAGCTAGCTCTAGCCAGTAAGAATATACTTGAAAGGCCATGGCCATGGGAGAAGAAGCAGAAGAGCATCAACAGACACCGTTATTGTTGACTTCTGATCAGATCCCATCCAAGTCAACAATACTGTGCAATCCATTTTCAATCAAGAGAACTGGTTTGTCTTCTTTCTTTCTTCCTCCTTCCAATTCTAGTTCACACTCAGTTGGCTTCTCAGAATCATCTTACATGTAAATAATGCACATATATGTATTCATCTTCTTGTAAATCTTGAAGGGACCGCATGGACTGCGGTGGCACACTTAATAACTGGAGTGGTAGGGTCAGGGGTGCTATCACTAGCATGGAGCATGGCTCAGTTAGGATGGATTGCAGGTCCCTTGGCCATGTTGTTTTTTGCTGCAGTCACTCTTCTTTCCACTTTTCTTCTCTGCGATAGCTATCGATCCCCGGATCCTGAATTTGGCCCCTCAAGAAACCGGTCTTACCGTGAAGCTGTTCATATAATATTAGGTAACACACAGCACAAGGAAGTTAATCACCACATGTAACTTTTTTTCTTAATAATTTCTCAATTCAATTTCATGTCATGGATTCAGGAGAAAAGAATGCTTTGATTTGTGGCTTTCTTCAACAAGTAGGCTTATGTGGGATAGGAATTGCATATACTGTTACTGCTGCTATCAGCATGAGGTTCGTTGTCTAGCTGCTCTCAAACCCCATATTCAATTTCAATGCTTCTATTTCCTTTCCATTTTCATCTGTGAAAAATGAGCGTTGTCCTTGACTACTTAGTGAAGAAGAAACAGACTACTCCGTGATTCTGCGCTGTTTATTTTATGATATTTTCTTGTATGTAGCTAAGATACTAGTGCTAATACATTTTCTAATGAAAGGGAGATTCAGAAATCAAACTGTTACCACAAACAAGGACATGGAGCTGCTTGTGAATATGGAGACACTTTATATATGCTGCAATTTGGAGCTGCTCAGGTTCTGTTGTCCCAATTACCAGATTTCAACAGCATAAAATTTCTATCAGTTGTTGCTGCAGTCATGTCATTCACCTATTCTTTTATTGGATTTGCACTTGGTTTTGCCGAAGTAATAGGTTGGATGGTGAATCAGCTGCTAATCAGCTGTCTTTTTATCGGTTTTCCATATGTATATCACATAATATTTACTAGTCTCCAAAATTACAGGAAATGGATATGTCAAGGGTAGCATCACTGGATCCTCAACTCACAGTGTAGCTGGTATATCTCAAGCTCTTGGCGATATCGCATTTGCATATCCATGTTCCCTTATCCTTATCAAAATCCAGGTTTGAATCCCGATTCTGAATAGGCAAGTTTTGTTCAAAAACACAACATGATACAATTTTGCGATCCTGTAAGACAATTATATAGATGATGGAACTTCATGAAATATGAAGGACACTTTAAGATCACCCCCATCAGAGAACAAGACAATGAAGAAGGCCTCGATGATAGCAATGACCTGTACAACATTTTTCTACCTCTGCTGTGGAGGCTTTGGTTACGCAGCCTTTGGAGAAGATACTCCGGGAAACCTCCTGGCTGGATTTGGATTATTTTCTGGACGATACTATTGGCTTATCAACATTGCTAATGCTTGTATTGTGATTCATCTAGTTGGAAGCTATCAGGTACTCCTAGAGTATATTTTTCATTTGTTTACAAATCTCTTCGAGACAACAAGAAAGGCAGCTTCATTGTTGCAGATCTTGACAGGTTTTCAGTCAAACATTTTTTGCCAACATTGAGAAGTCGATTGCGGAGAAGTGGCCAAACATCCAGTTTACACACATAAATCCCACCTACAAACTTCCATGGTTTCCAACTTTCCAAATCAACCTCCCGAGGCTTTGTCTCCGAACAACCTATGTCATATCAACAACCACTATTGCAGTGATCTTTCCTTACTTCAACCAAGTTATTGGAGTGATGGGAGGGTTGACTTTTTGGCCCTTAACTATATATTTTCCCGTGGAGATGTACTTTAAGCAGAGAAAAATTGAAGCATGGACACCTAAATGGATCATGCTTCGAGCCTATACCATGTTCTGCCTTTTGGTTACTGCATTTGCTTTGATTGGATCAATTGAAGGATTGATAAGTGCCAAATTGTAGGATACCTTTTTTCTTTTCTCCAAACATGGGTTTTTTATATACCAATTACAGGAATGGACTTGTTGATAGTATGTGAATGCCCTAATGATTTCTCTGAACTTCTTCATGTCATCGTTTATGCTGCTATCTCTGGGCCGCCACATCCAGTATCAAATGTCTGGCTCCATACCTATGATGCTCGCGACCTCCAATGTTCTTTTACTTAGCATCGTCTTCTCTTCTTCATCTAGCCAGGAGATAGATATGTGCTAGCCTTCATAAACTTAGAATACCCATGTACCAAACTTGAGAGGCTCCTCCAATACTAACCCATTTACATTTTCTTGTTTTCCAATTCCCTCAATGAATCTTCTTCTCCTTCTTTTTATTTTTTATGAGGGGGCTACAGAGAAAAATCTGAAGTTAACGAGAAGGTTATATATCCTCACCGAATTTATTTTTTTCAGTTTTCTTAACCTCGATAGAGTGAAGAGGAGCAAAGATATTGTTCTCCATTAACTTTATATGAATAATATTTTCGTACCACATGATGTTCATGCTCCATAATCCAGTTTGCTACAAACCTGGGTTTCTAAGCGTTTGAATCAGGGATAATCACATGTTTATGTTGATTTTTTATTTTTCAAAACTGATAGCCTTGATGGTTGGTGACGGAGGCCTGAATTCCTACAAAACAATTCTTTTTGATGGAATTTTAGGACTTTTTGATGTCTGAAGCAGTGATATTATAGTAATGAATTATAATAAATGAATATTAAATTCTAAAAATAAATATGTTTCTTCTTAGTTCTTGTATGATAAATGTTGAGAATATGTGGTAAAAAAAATAAAGATTCTGAATTCTTTACTTGAATAGTTCAGAGAGTATTTATAATCTTTGTACCTTAAATTTTCTTCATTTTGTTCAAAGATCAACAATCTTTTTTTTTTCACATCCAAGTGAGGAGGGAGTCCATTAAGTTTTTTTTTACACGACATTAATGTTGATGTGAATACCATGTGTTTATAGAAAGTGGTCCTATGACATCTCGTACACAATATTAATATCGATGAGATAACCCTTATAATCAACATTAATGTTGATAGACATATATTCATCTTTTAGAGGACTTTTTACATAGCTAGGATAAAGGGAGATGATAATATTAGATTTTCATTTTGTATGTTTGGATTTTGAGCGATCTTAAACCTAAAAATATTGAGTATAGCATTTTTTTAGGTTTAGAGGCACCTGGGCTGAGCACGTAGCTAAGCTCAAGAGAGTTAAGTTTGGTATCTTTTCAGACCCTATATACTTGGACTCGACATATAGCCGAACTCATGAGAGTTGAGCTGGTATATTGTCAAACCTATATGCACTTAAGTCTGACACGTAACTGAGCTCAAGAGAATTGATATGATATCTTTCTAAATTTCTTGAGTCTAGCATGTAGTTAAGCCTAAAAAATTAAATATAGTCTCTTTTTCTTAAGTTTTGATTTTTTGATAAGCTTTTTTCTCTGGGCTCTTTATTTGATTTTTTTTTAATAAATAGATTTTAGCATAAAACACTTTATACAACAATATCTATATTGTTTATGCTAAATCCTGGTACATACTACTTTTTTAGTTCATTAAATTCATAAGCACTTAAAGTATATATTTTTCAAAATTTTCCTTTTTAACAAAAGAAAGAAAATTCTTTCTTATTTTTCTTAATTTTGTTAGAATCGACTAATGAGCTTAATTTGTGAGCTCTGCACATCACCCTTTTTTTTTTGGTCGATTGTCAAATATTCCAAAAGTACCTAACATTTTGTATTTTAAATTGACAGCTTAACCAATTATGATCCTTTTATTTATTTATTTATTTTTTCTTTCCGGCATTTTTTCTTCCTTTTAATATATATATTTTTTCTTAAATTATATTATTATGAATCATTACTATGATTTGGTTTATAGAAATGAGAAAGAGGGTTGTAAGATTTGAATTTATTTTAATATTATATTAAAGAAATGATTTTAATTTAAAAATTTAAATTATTAATTAATTTTTTAATATATAATTTATACTATTCTCTAATATATATAAAAAATTTAATTTTAAAATAAAAAATAAATTTTTGAAAGAAATATTGTGGGCTATAAGATTGGTCGCCGAGGAGGATTCTCCACAAACTAGTGAGCTATCTTGAAAGAAAATGGGGGTAGAAGCAGAAGAAGTAGAGGCACCATTGTTGCCTGCTCTGCCGACAACAAAGAGAACTGGTTTGTCTTCTCCACTTATGTCTCCCTTCTTTCTTTTGCTTTCTTCTTTTCTCAATCAAATTCTATCTCATTTGCTTCTCAAAAATCTTATCTAATTAAGAATTATGAAAGGCAGCACTTCCCTTCAGTACAAGAAGTGGGATCAGTGCTATATATATATATATATATAGGTTTACTATTTTAAGAATTACTACATTTTACGTCACATTATATCTAGGTTTTGCTTAAAGGATTTGTTTGATTTTATTTCTTATCGAGTTGATCTATCTGTCAGGTCGTCGGCAAGATTTAATAATAATGGTAAAAATCAATCTGAGATTTTTAGTAATAAGAACTCGAGATCTCATGTTCAAGTTGCCTTCAAATGGTGGGAAAGGAATTAAGAGATTGATGGAAGCTGTCTCTTAGTTCTTAAATAAATATATGTGTCTGTCCTTCACCGAACTTGAAATAATTGATAAATGTTGAAGGGACCGTATGGCCGGCAGCAGCACGCATAGTAACAGGAGTGGTAGGGTCAGGGGTGCTTCCCCTAGCTTGGAGCATGGCTAAGATCATGGGGTGGATTGCAGGTCCCTTAATTAGCCATGTTGTTTTGTTTTGCTTCAATCACCCTTGTTTCTGCTTTCCTTCTATGCGATTGCTATCGATCGATCTCCTGATCCTGACTTTGGCCCTACAAGAAATCGATCCTGTCTTCAAGCTGATACAACTTGAGGTACGTGAGACATGAGATTATGGTATTGTACTGATAATTAGATAGCATCCATCTTTTAATATCTCCATCGTATTACATTTTTTTTTTAATGAATATGTAAAAGAATGAGTGTGGAAGTTGAAATGTTAGAAAAACAAAGATTATCGACTTGTAAATTTTAAAAGAAAAGAGAGAAAAAAAGAAAATTTATCGGCAACAAACTGTTCAACCATCATCGATATGCACCGCATTAAAAAACAATTAAAACAACAACCCTTTCAATAACATGACGGAAGAGGTGATGTAATACGTATTGTCTAAATAGCACATGCATCTCTCATGCGCTGATGTGTGGATAATATGAGTCAACAATTTTAAAATTTAAATATTAACTAATCAACCTAAAAATATTGGACTCTTTTCTTTAATTAACAATGTTTGATATTTTTAGCCAACTCATTTTCAAACAACTTACATGCTTCTAATGAATTATTATCTTATGCTTCCAGGTAGCATTTAGCTACTATCCATGGACTAAAAAGATAAAAATAATGGTAACAAAAGAGATGGGATATAAAAAGAAAACAAAAATAAAATTGTGTTTAGTAGTGATGTGCAAGACATAATTATTGTCTTTGTATCTTTTATTGTTTTGGTAAAAAAAAAATAAAACAAAATATATAAAAATATATTTTACCCTTATTATGTAATACTTTCAAACTTGCATATTTAAAAAAACAATTAGATTTTTATTTTAGTTTATATTGAGTTTTAAAATTAATAATTTTATAATAACTCTATTATAAAATCAAGAATGACCAAGTAGGTCAATTTAGGACTTGACCGACCAAGAACTTGTAGCAATTCAAGTTTAAAAGAAACTAGAGAAATGATTGATTCGATCTAATCCAGTTAAAAATCTAAGTTGACTTGTGACTCATTTGACTTGGAATAAAACACAAGTCAAAATTTATTTTTTTGAAAGAAAAAAACAGGTCTAAACAAGGTTGCCTTGATTTCTATTTTGTTTAATTTTTTTTGGGTAAACCTTGGTTTACCCTCCTGATCCATGACTTAGGCGTCGTCTTAAGACAAGTCTCGAGTTTTTAAACTATGATAATAATTATTTTTATCCTTATATTAATCGGAGTCAATGATCAACATAACTCATGACCCGAACTTTGACTCGGGTAAACCCTTAAGTCAGGTTTTAAAACTATGATAATAACTATCTTTATTCTTACATTGACTCGGGTCAACCCAAGCTGGTCATTCTAACTTGTGCACATGAGTTTTGCCCTGTCTCAACTTTCGAGTTGAGTTTTAAAATTGTGATAATAAATATTTTTATTACTTATTTTAGTTGAACAATTTTGTTATTAAAAGTGTTTTACAGTGATATTTTAAGAAAAAATATTGTCTCAAAAAACATTTCTCTTTTATATCTTATGTATTAAAAGTATAAAAATTCATTTTAAAATTATCTCAAAAACATATTTATTTTTATATTTTAATTTATGTCTTTTCAACCAAAACTTTTTATCACCACTGTTTCTATCCCTTCTTACCTGGACAATAATTAAATGCTACCCTAATGAATCATTAAGCATCCTTGGCATTTATTTATTTAGTTTTGAAAATTATTTTTAAGAAATTAAAAAATACAAGCAAAAAATAACAACGGAATAAAACAGGAAAAAAAATGATTGTCATCCATAAGTAATAGTTGTCTAGCTAGTTGGCTAATAAGAACTTATCATGTGATTTTGATTTTGATTTTGATTTTGATTTTCCCTTTCAATGGTCCCTCGTTGCAAAGAAAAATAAATAAAAGTTAATGGAATCCTTATACTTTAAGAAAGGCTAATTTAATATATTGAGACAAACTTTGGAGAAATGAAAGCGAATCAGTTTGGTTAGATTCTGAAAAAAGATTTTCCAACCTCGCTCGTTCAATTCAAAACAAAGTATAAACAATTTAAAATGAAATGTCTCCATCAGGAATCAATTTCCCACTTGCCTAGGGTTTGAAGGAGTAACGGTATGGAGTATTGACAAGCCTAGAGTTTAAGGACACAATTAAGAAGATCTCTTTATGAGGGACTACTTTGAAGAAAGATAAAAAGTACAAGTACCCCAGCTCTTTGCCCTGTTCGTGGCACTGGCATCTGCAACGAGGAGACTAAAAAACTAAGCAGTAGTTACAAGTCGTTTTCGCTTGTCATAGCCAATGATGAAACAATACTGTTTCTTCTTGAATAATGCAAGCACCTCGCCTCAACTTTGCTTTTTTTGTTTGTAAAACAAAAGATCAGAAACCAGGCTTGAGATTGGAATTGTAAGAAAATTATTTAGCATATAGCACATAAAAACAACGTTGTGTTTCTCTCAAAAGAAAGGGGAGTTTGCTTGAAAGGTCATATGGGAGTAGAAGAAGAGGCATCATCATTCTTGCATGCTCCTAGGCCTGGAATCAAGAGAACTGGTTTGTCTTCTAACTTCTTCTTCTTCTTCTTCTTCTTCCAATTAAAGTAAAGATCAATGCTTTACAAAGATTCAAATTCTAGTTTATATGCTCCTCACAATATTCATCTCATGTACATCCATAAATCCACTTTCAAACAAAATATTTCGTAGTTTTGATGCATTTCAATTACTCTCCTTAATGCCCTTTTAAGATCATATATATATATATATATATATATATATATATATAAAAAAAAAAAAAAATATAAACTTCAAATCAAGTGATTGTGAAATGAAATGTGATGAAGGGACCGCATGGACGGCAGTGGCACACATAATAACCGGAGTGATAGGGTCAGGGGTGCTATCACTAGCATGGAGCATGGCTCAGTTAGGGTGGATTGCTGGTCCTGTAACCATGCTTTGTTTTGCTTTAGTCACCCTTGTTTCTGCTTTCCTTCTCTGCGATTGTTATCGATCTCCTGATCCTGAATTTGGTCCCAAGAGAAATCGATCTTACCTTGAAGCTGTTCATGAGACTTTAGGTAAGATAAGATACAAGAATATTATTCCAATTTCCTTTTCAATTGAATCCCCCTATTTATATATCCATGCCCACTAGCAAGTTTCAATTAGAGTGCTTGCTTGTTTGTACATGAAATGAATTTGGATTTTGAGATTTTTGCTTGAAAATTAGGGCGTCATGCTTGCCCTTTATACAGGTTGAAGCAAACAAGTCAAGAGAATTAAATAAATATAGATGGGAGACAGCAAGATTTGTCATTTGTGCAGCCACCAAACGGAATTGCTGTGGGTCTCAGGCCAAGACGGACTCCTGCATGCCAAGCCTCAGCTTTATTTCTCCCCTTTCCGAGACAACGACGACTACTATAGAGTTAGAAATTGAAACAACTTAATTATTAGGGTGACGAAGGGCCACATTCATTGGATTCTCTCCAAAGAATATCAAAATGAAAAGAAACAACAATTGACTTAGGATAGCTTAAATATATACATGTCGTACGTAGCAAGGTTGCTCCAAGCACAAAGAACGAGGTTTTTGCAGGCTGACGATCCCCGCTATATATATACCATAAAAATGTTAGCTGGCCTCTTCCTTCTTCTTTTTTTTCTATATAGATTAACAATGGCAGATTCCTCTTAACGTGAAGCTAATAATTGTGTTATTGCAAAGTCAACTTATAAATTATTTATAGATGAAAAAAGAAAAACAATCCTATATGGATTGAATAATTCATTCGTTCAATATGATAATGTAAGTAAATGGAAGGGTACGGTACTAAATAAATAGAAATTATAGCTTGGAGTTCTTTTATATATTAAGATTTATTATAGCTAATAATTATAAGGCTTTGCGAATGTCACTATTATTGTTTTTTTTCCTTTCTTTCTTGCTTGTATTTTTCAAGAACTTTAGAAGAAGAAAAGGAGGGCTCTTTGATATTGAGAATTGATTTGGACCATAACAAAGCAAGAGAGAATTGAAAAAATGTAGACAGGCATTATGATGATTATAGCTATGCAAATTTTTGTCCCCTTGAGTTAAGTTAATGTTATGTTTGTGTATTTATTTGGTAGAAATATTATCACAGTGCATGAATCAACTGTTGGATTTGATTTAAAGCTGGCCGCGTTTCCAAACAAGCTCTTAACCATGTGTGTTTTATGGTGGCTGCTATTACTGCTAATAATTCAAATCATGTTGAAGCTATCGATTTAGAGAAAGATTTAATTTAATTATGCTATGAACATATTAACTAGCTTCTAATAGTTGGTGATTGCATGGACTCAGGAAAAAGGAACGCATTGATATGTGGCGTCTTAGCACAAATAGGCTTGTATGGAACAGGAATTGCCTACACTATTACTACTGCTATCAGCATGAGGTACATCTGTTGTAATTTAATCTACTCTCAAGTCGTAGATTCATCATCTAAGTTTGCATTTCCATGGAATCTTCGAATGTAAATGATCTTCTAATGACGAGCATTGCCCTTGTGGTTCTTTACAAAACAATTACTATTTTTCTGATGAAGGGCAATTCAGAAATCAAACTGTTATCACAAAGAAGGGCACGAGGCTACTTGTGAATATGGAGGCTCTTTATATATGCTACTATTTGGAGTGGTTCAAGTTGTACTGTCCCAAATACCAGATTTCCATAACCTACAATGGCTATCAATTATTGCTGCAATCATGTCAGTCAGCTATGCCTCTATAGGATTTGCACTTGGGTTTGCGCAAGTGATAGGTGCGGTACAGCATCAGCTATTATTGGCCCTCCAAATCTTGTGTCGGGGTCATTGTTCCTGTAAACTTTTAGCTCCATCTATTCTGAATAGTTTCTGTTGTCTCTAAAATTTCAGCAAATGGATTTGTTAAGGGTGGGATCGCAGGAGTCTCAGCTTACAGGGCAGCTGATAAAGTATGGAATGTATCTCAAGCACTTGGAGATATTGCATTTGCATATCCATATTCCCTAATTCTACTAGAAATACAGGTATGAATTGTGATTCTGGATGGGTAAGTTTTTAAGCTGAAATGATCAAACACCAGTGTAGTTCTTTTAATAGACTAATTGTATGTGTTGAAACTTGGAAATCGTAAAGGATACTTTAAAATCACCTCCATCAGAAAGCAAGAGCATGAAGAAGGCATCGACAATAGCAGTTGTCGGCACCACATTTTTCTACCTCTGCTGCGGAGGCTTTGGTTATGCAGCTTTTGGAGAAAAAACACCAGGGAACCTCTTGACAGGATTTGGATTTTATGAACCGTACTGGCTTATTGACCTGGCCAATGCTTGTATTGTGCTTCATCTAGTTGGTGGCTATCAGGTATGTGTCTGTACACAATGTTCATGATAACAAGATAAGCAGATGCACCTTCGTAGCGTCGTAGAAGTAACAATCCCTGAAATATTCACAATGTTTGATTTTGCTGACAGGTTTACAGTCAGCCATTATTTGCAGTCATTGAAAACTGGATTGCAGAGAAATATCCAGACAACAGATTTTTGAATAAGAATCTCACCTACAAATTCCCACGGTTGCCAGGTTTCCAATTGAATCTCCTCAGATTGTGTTTCCGAACTATCTACGTCGTATCAACAACCACGATAGCAATGATGTTTCCCTACTTCAACCAGGTTATTGGATTGGTAGGAGGATTCGGCTTTTGGCCCTTAGCTGTATATTTTCCTGTGGAAATGTATTTTAAGCAGAAAAATATTGAGGCATGGACAATTAAGTGGATCGTGCTTCGAGCCTTCAGCGTCATCTGCTTTTTGGTGACAGCGTTTGCTTTGATTGGATCAGTTGAAGGGCTGATGAGTGCAAGATTGAGCCAAGGGAGTAAAAGGGATGTCCTGAGGCAGAATTACTGATCATGGTGAAGGCATCTCCAAGTTTTAGTTGAGAAGCCATGGATTCATCATCAGAACTACATGGAACCTGGAATTGTTTAAAGCACGGTTCCTGTGAATTAATATTATATAAAATTTGTGTATGTTTTTCGATGTATATAATTATTTTATGTTGAATAATAAATAGTATTTAGATAATAGATATTCACATGAACACTTAACTGGCGGCATTCAAATTGGTAGTCCCCCCCGTCAACAAGGT
The DNA here is from genome assembly GCA_015852605.2 of Populus deltoides. Lineage (NCBI taxonomy): Eukaryota > Viridiplantae > Streptophyta > Magnoliopsida > Malpighiales > Salicaceae > Populus > Populus deltoides. The sequence goes on from CM027580.2 coordinate 20,495,156, forward strand.
ATCGGGCAAGATGTTTTGTACGGAGTAATTAGAAAGAGTACAAGGGCAGGTGGTTGTGTCTGCTCTACCGCATCAATGGCTTCTTTCTTGCAAGTTGAGCAAAACAAGACCCTTCATTTTCTCTCGAGGCTGCGTGTCAAAATGATGAGCCGCACGTACGTGGAACAACCTTAAACTTCACATGTTCTGCTTTCAAGGAATTCGAGACTCCTACTATGGAGGCGGTGGTACAATTGTGTGATCAAAGCAGAAAGCCACCCAACCCGAAACATCTGCAAGGACCTCCAAAGGGAGTCAACAAGTGAGAGAGAGAGAGAGAGAGAGAGTTGACCGGGTGTCTTGTGGGTGAGCTACCAGCCCACCTCTCACACTCTCAATAGCGTTGAATAGTTTAATAAAATCATGCGCCTTCGATGTCATTTTTATTATTTCCCATTTTATTTAACCCCATGCAATATTTCATATGCAAACCAAACTTTTGTTTCTGTATATAAGAATTGACCCGCTTACCATTTCTTTTCTCACTTCCACTTGTTTTCTTTTCTTTATAATTTTGCTCCCCCAAAATTTGAGGCACTAGACAGTAGACAGCATTATAGTAGCCAAAGTATTAGCATTTCTCAAGGAGGATAGTGCGAGAGAAGAAGAGTAAACAAAAGACAAGCACACACAGATGGGCAGGATTCCGTGTTGTGAGAAGGACAACGTGAAAAGGGGGCAATGGACACCTGAAGAAGATAACAAACTCTCTTCTTACATCGCCCAACACGGCACCCGTAACTGGCGGCTCATCCCCAAGAATGCTGGTTTCTGTCCTCTCCCCCCTCCACATTAATGTTCTTAATAGCATCATCATTCATATGATATTATTTATGACCGGATTATTATTGTTTTTTTTTTTTTTTTGTCCTTGTATGATTAAGGTCTCCAGAGATGTGGGAAGAGTTGCAGGTTGCGGTGGACTAATTATCTCCGGCCTGATCTGAAGCACGGCCAGTTTTCGGATGCAGAAGAACATACCATTGTCAAGCTTCACTCTGTTGTTGGCAACCGGTACACCAATCGAGATATATATATATTTGCTCAGTCTTTCAATACATGCTGCATAAACCTTTTTTTGTATCAAGTTCTGCTATTCAATGACTGATTGCGAAATGGCATCACAGATGGTCATTGATTGCTGCTCAGCTTCCAGGCCGCACAGACAATGATGTTAAAAATCACTGGAACACCAAGCTGAAAAGGAAGCTTTCTGGCATGGGAATAGACCCAGTTACCCACAAGCCCTTCTCCCACCTCATGGCAGAGATTGCCACCACACTAGCAACACCGCAGGTGGCTAACCTTGCAGAAGCAGCCCTTGGCTGCTTCAAGGATGAAATGCTCCACCTGCTCACTAAAAAGCGGATTGATTTCCAGCTGCTACAATGCAACACAAATGGAGTACAAGGGAACACCCCATCCCCTTATATTGCCACTAAACATGATGAAAATGATGATACTATTGAGAGAATCAAGCTTGGTTTCTCGAGGGCTATGCAAGAACCTGGAATTCTGCCCCCAAACAAGACCTGGGATTCCACTGGTGCTACCTCTGCCAATTTTGCAGGCAGCTGCGCCTACTTCCCTTCATCAGTTAATGCATTTTTATGTGGTCCATCTTCTTTTGGCAACGAAGTAGCTTTATCGCCATGGAGTCAGAGTATGTGCACTGGAAGCACGTGCACAGCAGGTGACCAACAAGGTAGATTGCATGAAAAGCTCGATGATGAGAATGGAGAAGAATCCCAGGGTGGGAAAGAGATTAGAAATGGCTCATCCCTCTTCAATACAGACTGCGTTCTATGGGATTTACCATCTGATGATCTAATGAACTCAATAGTTTAAGGATATTTACATCACAAAATAGGCAATGACACCCTTCATTTATTGACAATAACAGATATCTTATCACAAATAATGAAAAATGTAAATAAACTTCTATACAAATTATACCCTAGAATCGCATAACTTCTTCTTGTTCTACCAAATCATTGGTGTTGAAACCCTTTCAATCATTAATAAGTTCCTACAGTACCTTCTCTTGCTAAAAATGCCATGTATATCAAGCAAAATATGATGACGAGGACGATGTATCTGCTAGAACCTGCCAGTATCAAATAAGTAGAGGTTTACAAATCACGAAAGGTATTTAAATCCTCCAACCTAAGGAATGTGACAAACATTTATACAGCTACCTCGAGTTGCTCTTCAGTAAATGAATCTTTCTGGACATTCCATGTGTCCGCATGAGTTCGTCGGAACTCGGCGATTGCTTTTGTAACCGTAGATTTCACAGGTGAAGGCTCTCCTCCAAAACAAGCCAGTAGAGTAACATGATCAGGTAACCAACTGAATAGATGAAAAATATCAGGTAAAATACAAGGGCCAAAGCTATCATATTTATATGCATTCATATATTCCTTCAACAAGAATCAACAATCAGATCTCTTCAAAATTATGTAAGTTAAGAGTCACAAAATGGCTTTCTGGTGTGGCGTGTGTAAGAGTAATTATTAGAGTTTCCAGGAACCCATTTAAGTTGCTCTAAAAAAGTCCTTGTTCTCAGCCAGTTATGACAGTCAGAAAAAAAAAAGTAGCAAGAGAGCTTCAGCAAGTCTTAAACAAATTAGATTGATCCCAACCATGATTATGTCATTTGATAACAGTGTGTCTAGCACAACTATTTCTTCTTTAAGCTTCCATATAACTATGCAGGTACTTCAATTCGATCAGCCAATTTCTGCTGTCGTAATTGACATAATCCACGATTGTGTTATTAAGAACAGATAAAAAGAACCAGAAAGACAGACCTTTCAACCATCTTCCTAAGCAGCCATGCATTTTTGGATATCTTACCAACTATACAAGACCTTGCTTCTCATCAAATCCCATGACACAGGAAAGAAGACAAAACTCTACTGTGCTTATTTTAGCTAATTCCAGAAACACTTCTTTTAAGTTTGATTAATTAGCACCACCTTAAACCAAGAGCCAATGTCCCTAATTACCCTCAAGCACTAATGACATGACCTGCATTTTGAGTTGGAACACGATTCAATGTCCCTAATTATCCGCCATAGCAAGGAATAAATGACTATGCAGTTAGCGAACCTCACAAAGGCAAGAGGACTGAGATTAGAATTGCAATTCCGATGTTTCTTAAGAACGGAAAAGTAGTCAGCAGGATTATAATTAATCTCATCAAGAAAATAATCAAAACTATACCCACAGAGTTTGAAGTATAGACATTAAGAAAATTACAACCTTCATTCATTCAGCTCTCGATAAATATAGATAGAAACGCTACCTGATATTATTGTTACTCAAAACACTACTTCAACTAGGCACATTAGCTGGTCAAGTAACACTAATATGATAACTTGACCACTTGCCACTATAAGGAGGATCTGACATGGTTATGAAGCAACTTGCCATAAGTTGCATATCATCACCATTTCATACAAAACGAATATCTGAAAACACTTGATACAATTGGTTCCATATATTAACATGAACATACCTGGGCATATCATATGGAACTGACAACACAGAAGCCACCAAAGCGAGTACAGCACCATGAACAGATGCTATAGATTGGCCAGTTTTCAGATTCCTACAATCAGGTATACTATCTCTATGTCAAAATTACAAGATCATCCATACCAGGACTAGCTGCTTGTGTACTAAAAGCAAAACAGATATGAAAACATGGTATACCAGTGGTGATCCCACACACAATAATTAAGATGACTGTGAGGAACATAGATAGTATTTTGATGTCAATTAGATAAAAAGAAATTTCAATGCAAAAGGCCAACCTCACGTATGCTTGACATGGACTCCAAAAGGTGCATCAATGTGTGCATGAAAAATGTATACTCAGTGAAAGAGAAATCTAACTTATAGAACAGAAGATCATTATATAACCTTTGCTTTCTCTTCCTATGGATGGTATTCGCCTCCAAGTAAGCTCTTTCACGGAAGTCTCTAGCAAGATCTTCATTCCCACCCTTCACTAGACCTGCTAGAACTGTTGCAGCATGCTCCCTTACCTGACCAAGAATTAGCTTTTTATGTTGAAAGCAAAAATAGAATGACTTGTCCTGTTTTCCAAGGACTTCGCTCCCTCGGTAACTCCCACGATGAAAGAAACCTTTACATAAAGGACTATCCTAATGCACCTGGTGACTTAGTATTTCACAACTGCTATTTTATTTCAGGAATCTCTGACATCTTATCACATATAAAAATCAGTCAGGTCAATGATTATTAAACTATCAATTGAACAAAGGATTAATCTTCACCAGCTAATCTACATTTGCATCTAGAAATCTACAAAACTCATCAAATTGAAGATTCAGCCAGGAACTTGCCTCTACTTGATTATCTCTTAGGAGACTTTCAACAGTTTTCCAAATTTGTTGTTTTTCCACATTTGAGAGGATGAAAGTATGCCTGTAATAAAAAGAGCATGCCAACTATTTAAGAATCCAAATCATAAATACTTTCTTAACCCACACCCCTCAAGCTGATTCCCACAAAATACTAAACATGGCTCTAATTACGTTCAACGCATAAAAAAATATTCACATTCAGATCTATAACAAATAACTTGTTAAAACATGAGATCATGGAAAATATAATTGCAATATATAACAAGTGATTAATACATATTCTTGTGTGGAAAATCTAAAAGTGAAATTCCTTGCTTGCTTTGAACAAGTTTGACTTCTCAATATACTGCAATAAATATAAATATGCGACAAAAACTGGAAATAAGAACTTGAAATTACCATGTTAACATGATAAAACAGGATCCACGATGTAAGAGATAAGGCATACAGAAAATGCACAATACCTATACATAAAAGTACGCAGATATGTCAAAGTAGCTGATCGGGTCCGCCAGTTCGGATCATTGGCAGAACAAAGAATCACTGAAACAGCCCTCTGGAGATGAGGTGCCCAGAAAATTCTCCATTTCAGCAATTCAAAACATGCCTTGGCCAGTGTTGACAAATCTTTATTTGATGTTTCCTTCACAAAGGTAATAATATCTTTGTCAGCTAAAGATGCAGGATGCCCAATGTTATCGGCACGTTCAGGCAAAAAATTCAAGTATGCTGTTTCTACATCAAATGCCCCAGAGAATTAAACAAGCCCCAATATTGTGCATCAAATTTGCATCCGAGTATGTATTCCAAATCACTGGAAACAAAATGCTGGCAACAAGAGAGAAGGGATGACCACAGCTTGTGCAGCAAAATGACTAAGCACCAAGTGGAAGATTTGTATAAAGACCAAATAAGGAAAGTGCACGCTGAAAAATAATGTTATTCAGTTGAAATAAGGAGCTATACATTCCCATTTCTCTTATTTATTATGTAATAAAAAGCTTCAATCTTATTATTTTCTTCCTAAGGTATGTGAGCCAACCCAAACATTCAAACGAGCATAAAAGGAATAATGGCAAACAATCAGGGTGTTCAGAAAATTTGGAGCAATCAATGCAGCAATTAGATGGAAACCACAGGCAAAGACCAGTCAAGTAACACAAACAAAGAAAATGCACCATACATACCTGCAAAGAAAGTACAGGATAGAGAAATTGCACAATAACATCCAGTAAATAAGAAGATCTGCCAGACTTCAACGTTGAGATGATAAAATGAAATAGCTGCATCAAACAAGAAGAAATATATTGATCAATCAGTCACTCTAATAGTTGTGGAAGCAAATATAATTTGTTCTGAAAATTAATACCGTTTCCATCCACTTAACATCCTCTTGTGCATCCCCATTCAAAGACCCATTTTGAAAAGCCGTATGCCCAGCAGTCTCCAAGTTGTCTGCTGGACTAGTATTCTGAATATTTGTGACCACATCAGTAGCTCGGTGAGTCAGAATTAGGACCCACTTTTCCTCTTTCAATTGGTTGTCAATCTCGCTTGCCTCTTCACAAGAATAATCGTGAGCAGATGACAAGTGAATACGAATGTTAGAGCACAGCACAGCCAGGGTAACACCTATAGCTTCCCTTACCTGTTCCATGACAATATAGCATAGTAACATGATCAAAAAAACAACTCAATTTGTTATAGAAAATGAAGGATACAGAAAATAATTGTGGTTATTATCTTCATACGTCATTACATTCGACCACTCTCCAAGAAAGACTTAAGTTTCTTTGTTATTCTTCTCATTCCTTTTAGGATTCACATAATAGAAAAGGAAAAGGAAGTTCAACATAATCATGATTCATAAGAGTGACAAAACATGCCAGCTTCAATTAAGAAAATAAATGAAAATGACATGCTTACTTGCGCTGATGAGTGGCACATGTTATCCAACAGCTCATTCATAAGTCTGTTATGGAGTTTTATCTCAGCCACTGGCATCTTTTGTGGGGATATCTCTATGAGAGCAGCTGAAAGAAAAGTGTAGCGCTTTGCAACAACAGTGGTATTTACAGCTGGAGGTAAAGGTGTCATCAAACAATCCAAAATCTGTTTCCTCAGAACAGGGACTCTTGTACCGTGTTTTCCTTTTCCTGTAACTGAATAGCGTATACATGCTGCCCACTCTGGAATAGATTCCACTGACTGAGAAAGAATCACAGTCTGCAACTGAACTATTATCCAGTTGTCCCATGCTCCTAAAAGACCATTGATATCAGAGTGCAACACCCCAGCAAATGCTTCAGCAGCAACACACTGCTTAGACCTTTCCTTAGCATTTGCAAACTCCTCCAGTGTTCCTTTAAGTGCTTGTAAGACAGGCAGGCCACATTCTTGTATTAGGCGCTTAAAGATTCGTGCAAAGTTGGAGTAGAAAGTATCACTTCCAAATAGAGAAATCCAACTAGGAGTGCGTGGCCATGAAGATGAAAAATCAAAATAAAAACGGGTAATTGATTTGTCTGCAAGGTTTTGGATAAAAGAATTCCCGTGACCTCCTCTGGAAGAAGTGCTATCAATATCAGTGATTACATGAACATGAGACAGGCTATTCAAAGTCTCGTTAAAGAACCCTTCTTCCTGAAAAATTTCACTTAATGCCCCTTCGAGAGATGATTTGGCATTTGTCTGTAAATCCTCTAGCACTGCAGATTGATTCTCAGCAGAGAGCTTGTATGGTGACTCTTTTAATAGTGTATTTAGAGCTGAGATTGCAAGTATCCTTGTTTGAGGAAGTTGACTTTTTAAATTTTTAAGAAAGTGGCCTGAAAAGGCATCAGTAAGACAATGTCAAAGAAATTGTGAGTAAAAATCCCATTAAAATGTGGAAAGAATGCTGATGAAAAGGGCAAGGAGTCAATCACAAAGTAACAGGAAAGGTACTCACCAGCAGTTTCACTCAGGATTTTTGAAGAGAAGTTTGGAACACTCCTAGAAGCCATAGCCAACAAAAGCAGAACTCTGTTAGCCATTAGGTTGTACCTGCCAGGTAAAAACAACAACAAATGAAATGAACCAAAATCCATGACTATTTGGAGGCCAAGAGTTTAGAACAGATAGAGATGCTGCATTTCCAGTCAAAAATAATTATATTTGCATTTCACATACTCAACCAGACAGTATTTCTAAGTCTGCCAGTACATGGGCCTTCCTCAACAGGCCAAAAATGTTCATGATAAACTTAAAGGCAATTCTGAAGGCAGCTCAGCACCTACTGCAAATATCGAGTAAACAAAGAGTGAGATTTTACCGCCAATGCAAACCAGAAGAATCAAAACTCATTGATCCAATCTGAGAAACCAAATCTGCAAAATTTGGTCCATCTATGTGATTATCTGATGTCCTGAAAATGCTTCTAGACACTCCCGGAAAGTAGATGTTGTACATAACAAAAAGCTGTTGGGGCACTAAAAAATATTAGAAGTAAATTCAGAGACACAACCCTTAAATTAATACTGATAAGAGATTTGACCTCATTAATTGCTTTCTGGGCTTTCAGTGATTCATGATGCGAGCTGCAAAAACAAAAGGAAAAGCAGGGTAGAGTTAGTATGGCTTCACAGTTATCAAAAAACTCCAATATATAACGGGAAAAAAAAAGGGAATCAAGGATCACCTTGAAAGAATCCCAAGAAGAAAAGAAGATAATGCTTTTGGATCCTGAAATAAAAGATGGCATATCAGAAAATTTTACTCCCAGAAATGTATTGAAACCAATTTGTTCTGAATATTACTGTTGTCAAATGCTTGAGAACTGTTTGTGTAGAAAGGACAGTACAAGAACCCAGCACTGCATATTCTGGTGAGCTGGGATTCCGCAAGTGTTCAGTAAGAGAGAGCACACATTTTGAAATCATTGATGGCCATCTCTTAATCATCTTCAGCAGAGATTTTCCAGCAAGCCTGGCAAAAGGTCAACAATGTATATCAGATATTTTTGAAACTCATTGTTTTTCCTAGTTATTTGTTTGAACTATGAAATAGCAGAAGCTATGGCATGGGAAAGCCTTTATTTAAAAATCATTAGCAACCCCCCTATCACCCAAGAGAAACAAGAATATGCACAGGAAAAACCAGTTTGATCATGTAAGGATCGCAGAAGACTGAACTTACGAGCGAACAGTTTCGTAACTATGCAAAGAAAGTTTTAGCAGATCATCCATCAAAAGAATTGCATGGTCTGGTGGAGAGAAGTTCCCACTCATATGAAACAGATGATAGGATGATTGTGATGACCTCCAAGTACTATGCATGTATGCCTTGTCAATAAGAGCCCACCTAGGCCTGAATTAGATCAATAGATTAAACATTTGAATCCAGTCACCAATGCAAGGTTCAAACAACAATAAAGGGCAATCTCATGTCCAAACTACTTACCTTTTCTTTCCTTGAGAATGAGAAGACACGATAAAATTCATTGGAGGTTCTAAAATGGCAGCAGATTCCAACTTCCAAGCCTGCCTGTGATTCGACCACTCCTCATACTCCAAACTTCCTGTTTGACATAGGTTAAGGGATGAAAATAAACAAATCAGGACACAAAAAAGGGTGTTGTCTAAAATATGTGTGTGGAAAAACTACTGTGAGCATCTCAAGAGGTTAAAAGGAATTCTATTCATCTGAATGTATAGTTCATTACCAAAGTTTCCCAAAGCATCCATGATACGAACGGTGAGAATCAAGAGGATGCTGTCATCTGATTTTTCCTCTAACATATATCTGCAGCATTGTAAATATAGCAACGTTTTAGCAATTCAGACTTGCTCAATGTGGGTAAACAATATCCAGATAAAAACTAAAATTCAAAAATTACTTGCAAGCTGCATGTATAATCTCAACAGCTTTTTCACGCAGTCCAGTACCGCCAACACTTGAACCAGTTGCTCCAGCTATCAAGAAAGAAATATGACTCGCATCTTCCACAATCCCATTCCTGGAGGATGGGCTGAAATCAGGTAAGCAAGATAAAACACCTTGCAGTGAAGAATCAATACGCAAAAGAGTCACTTTCAAGTGCTCTTTCTCATTTCCTGCTAGCAAGGTGCATGTAATTAGCAGAAGAAAAATAATGAAATATCAATTGCAACATCAATGTCAGGGCATTTTTCTTTACATGAGAAACAGCATATAGTCATTAACTTGCAATTATTATTGAACTACTAACACAGTTGGAATCGTGGATATTAGGACATGATTATATGAGATTCAGCAGAATGAACCCTCATAAAATATTTTGATCCACTGATATCAAGTCATCAGGTTCAAAGTTTTTCTAGAAGACAATTATTTTCATCAGTTTTATGACCTAGAAAGATTCTAAGCTCCTCAAGATAAAAATTCCACCACAACATCTGAAAACTACATTAGAAGAACAAATAAGGATTACCTGTATCGGAATGTATTTTATTTTGGCATATTTTCAAAAGGTCATCTAAAGCTGATTGAAAATGAAGGTTTAAAAGTTCATTTGCAAACTGAACTTCATCATCATTTGGAACATGCCACTTGGGCCCCATCAATGGTCCATCACTGTTGCAATCTTTTGCGCTGATCCATTCTTCTAATGCCAGAGCTGCTGGGTGCCTTGAAATGGACCTACAAAATCAATATTCTTCAATTTTTTATTCAAAGGGAAGTTGAATAGATAAACAACAGAGAATTTTTAACAATAACATGTATAGATGAAAAGATATAAGCTTACTTGTATTGATCCATAGGATAATAAACAATCAGGCTTCCAAGGAGGGATCGAAGGAGATGATCACCGGCTCCATTAACCTAGGCATATGATGAAAGAGTTTTCCAAAAAAAATATGTAAAGCATACAATAAAATTAGACAAACATTTAAAATATTCAGCAAAACGCCCAACAAGCATCCTATCCAAACAAATATCATTTGAATAGGATCTTCAATTATAAATGAAACAAGATACTGGAGTGAATTAAAACCTTCCAAGAGGGAGATTCAAAAGCAGACACGATAGCTTCTTTGAATTGATCCTTGCACCGAAGAAGAGCAGGACCTCCATAGTTTATGGCAACTGATAATATTTTTAATTGATAATCGATTGCTGTTTCAAGAGCTGGAGAGAGTGTTGGTTTGGCCTGGGAAAGAAGCCATCAATTTTCACCAAGAATCTTTCTGCAAAATAAAATCTAATAACTGACACCATCTAACAAACCTTAATTGAAACTGTGGCATCTGGAATCCCTCTCCCTCCAAAGCCCGTTGCAGGCGTTCCTTTCAAAGAGGATATAACAGATGACAAGATTGGATCAACAAGAGAAGTAACAGCCGCTTCTGGGTTTGAATGAACACAAGCACAACAAAGCAATCCAACCTCTGCAACTGCTCCAGGAAGAATACTTGTCCTCACAAACTTTGCAATTTTTCTCAAAGCCTGTTACCATGAAAGGAATAATTTAAAAAACAATCTCTTCCCCAAGGAGAGATCATGGTGAATGAACTGTGAATGAAGACAACAGCTGAACCTGATTGTACAGTGATTTAGATAGTCTTCCGAGCAAGATTTCGAGCATACAATAGTAGAAAGGACCATCATCGACAAGAAAAGTTCCTGATGTTGCCGATGAATGTAGGCCTTCATGCCTATAACAATAATAATGAATTGTTCTGACTAGAAGGGCAAATCAGCATGTCTATATATATTAAGCAATGCAGAAAATTTAAGAGAAACAGAAGGGATACTAAATGCTATTACTTACAGAACGCTGCTGGGTTCTAGATGTTGAAGCAATGAAAATAAGCGACACAAGAATTCATCCAACCATTCAGAAAACCGGATCATTGGCATGAATGATAGCTGATCGGTACTCTCATCCAAAGTAGCAATCTGTAATTATAAATTGAATGGGAAATGAACATGTTCATTAATCATGGGCATAAAAGAAAGAATTGAAAAAATTATCAAGGCATCAGCTCTTACATTGGAAAATATGGAGCCAATTAACTGCATGGTTGCCAATGTTTTGGGGGGGTCATTAGCATCCATACCAAGTAAAGCATTGGATAGTGAAATTGTCAAGAGATCGACATATGCATCATCACCCCCACCACAACCTTCCTGTTTCCCTCGAGTTGAGAGGGATGTGAGACACAGAGAACGTCCTGCAAATGCTACTGACATCACTGCAGTTTTCAACTGGTGGGTGGCAGTCATCTGACTAGACACAAACGCAAGTAAAAGACAAGTTAATGTGATGACAGAAGCATTATTTGAAGAAGAGGAGACTACTAAATATCCCTTGAAGCCAGGGTCAAAACCATATTTCAGCATTTTGATCCATAAAACAACACATGCAACACTACTAACCGTCTCCAAGGCCAAATGGAATCGACATGCTAAAAATGGAAGAACCAAAGTGGGCTCCACATATGACAAAATGGAAGTTGCTGCAGCAACTGTCTCAGAAAGATGTTCATCTTTGCTGTATTGCCCGCGATCAATTAACTTCAGTAAAACATTGACAAAATAAGTCCTTTCCGATCTTCCAAGAAACATTTCAGCCTGTCTATTGTTATCTGTGCTCCTGTACCACCAATATTTGTATAGTAACAGCTTAAAACATTTTTAAAGTAAATGCATAACACATATACGAGGTAAAAAGATGCATATATACATATCCTTACCATTGCTCACGCTGTAAGCGCTTCTGGAACATAATTACCAAATGAAGCAAAAAGCGCTCCAGTGAATAAGTCCAGCGACCACCATTAGATGGATGGTAATATCTACAGCAATAAAAACCAATAATGAGCCAATGGTGAGAATTATGAACATGGTTGGAGATAATATTTAAAGTATTCATATGTTAGTGAACAGACTGTTCTAAGAGGTTTCCCAATTTCCCGAAGAGCTCTTGAGCTGCACCACCAGGTTTAAGCAGATAGACCTACTTGCAATGAAACAGCATAGTATGACAGTGTGGAAAACAATCATATAGGATCAATTGATGAAAGCAACAAAATGCATGGCCATGTTTATTGATCTTACAATTGACTTTGCAATGGCCTTTGCTGGGGTGGAAGTTTTATGGGAGAATAAGAATCTTGTGTATCTTGGAACGTCAACGGAAAATGGATATGAAGCACTTCCATTTGCCAAAGGAACCTGTGATTGCCAGATTAAAGCATGATAGTGGATAATCAGAATGGCAACAAGTACATTGATATAGACAGAGAACCCAAGAAAAACAAGGCAGGGATTTTTCTTTCAGGGAGTGACTGAGAATTTAGAGCCAAGCCTCATTTAAATGCACACGACATTTTATCAATTTCCCTTCCCACGTTTTTAATGTGTAAATAAATTTGCAAAGTAAGAGTTCCAAATCCTTTGTATTCCAACTGTTCCTACTTCTTTCCTCTCCTTGATGTTTTAATATCCATAAAAATCTTCCAACAAGGAATCCTAGCAAACTGCCTCATAGTCAATTTGTCACAGCATGCATTTAAGGTAAGAGGTTCCCTGCTCTTGTTCCTCTTCCCATTCTATAGGTACTTACGAAGTATTAAAAAAATTCAGCTGCATGGTTTAACAAGTCCTTACTATCATTATGTGTTATAATACCAGTCATCGAAGAAGAACAAAATCCTACCACTTGTGAACCTTCCACACTTCTAATCTAAACATCACACAAGTCACCCACTACTATTCCCCTAAACTAGAAAATGATAAAACATAAGTTGAAGTATTCATAAACTCACCTCAAACATGTTCAAGAATCTACTGAAAAGCATTGGTAAGAAGCATTCCCAGTCAATAAAGTCGTAGTTTTTTATAACACGTGCTATGATAGCTGCCCACTGGCTGTTCCAGAATTGGGAATTTGGTATCGAGTCCCACATGTTCAAGCTCTTTTTAACCCAAGTTCTGCCATGCCAACAATAGGTTATAAAACTTGCTCCAAAAACTATAAAGAAATAAGAATTTCATAAACTATGCACTACATACTCTGTATAGAAGTCCTGGTTCTCCAAGTTTGTCGGCAAAAACAGTCTCAAAAACCCAGATCCTTCAAAGGATGAATTATGCCATGGATTTTCCAAGAGAGAACTGCAAGTTTATTTCAAGAAAATTTCAACAACGAATATAGAAACCATAGAAAGTTAATGACGTCACCAGATTATTCAAAGGATAAATTTCACCATCATTTAATTTAATCAGTGCTTCTTCAGGCTTTTTGTCTCGGTTTTTTTAACATCAAGTAAAAATGCAGTATCAGTCAAAACCAACTTCACATATAACTATAAATAAAAATAGAAAAAACATACAATTCTGTTTCCTATTGAGTAAAACCACAGTAAATATCCTAATTACAGATAAACTAAACACTTACCAGAACTCATTCCAAATCTCCAAAGCCGAACCAGCAGGAAAGAACCTCCGGCAGGACCGAACAAGTGAAGAAATAGTCTGAAAATGCCTTTGTCTCAATCTCCACCCTTCCGGACCAGTGTTCCTATAATGCTCGCCAGTATACAGATCATAAACACTAAAATCATCAACAAAAACTCTGAAAAATAAGCCAAAAAAAAATCCCTACCTTGTAAAATGAGTATGAATAAGAGTATCATACAAAGGCCTCCATTGCACTTTGAAAGCCAACTTCTTTCTATACTTATTTAGCACTCTCACTAACAAATTTCCCCATCTCACCTAAAAAAAATAAACCCGAAATTCCACAATTAAGACTCAAAAAGAATTAAAAAGTTAATTATAATTATTAATTAATTAATTAATCAGCATTAAACCCGAAAATCATAATAATACCTGAGCGTAAAGCTTATTCTGCGAAATATTGAACAACTCAATTCCAAATTGAACGAGTTCAGCTACATCTTCCAAATTCAATTCGCTCTTCGCCTTAATAAAACTGTAAGTAATCATTAACACTCCATTAGAATCAAATAAAGCTGAAAACTCAATCGTTATTAAAGAAATTGATAGAGAGAGGGGGGGGGAGACTAACAGTTCGAGGACGGAAATCCATTTGAGAGTGGAGTAAACGGAATCAGGATCATCGGGTTTGTAAGAGTTCTTGACGGAGTTGAGCACGGTGCGGAAGGAGTCTTTCTCTTTCTTCGTCTCCTCCACCACTGGCGGTGGCAGCCACGCATTGTAGAGATGCATCTGATGTTCAGTTTTTATTGAAGGTATGATGAAGAAGAAATGGTGTGTCTGTGTTTAAATAGGGGAGTGGATTTTTTATTTCATGGAGGAGGGGATGGGGCTGCTGGCTGTTTCTTTTTGGAGAAGAAATTATTTTGGAAAAAAAAAATGAGAGGAGAGTGAGCAAAAACCGACTTGCTGCTGTCGAGTACTGGTGCTAACGGTGATCTGACAGCGACGGAGAGAGATTTTTTAGACGTTTTTTTGGAGGGGAGTGACCTGTTGCCCATAGTTGTCACCTGACCCCGCGCAATACCAATCAGTGATTGAGATGGTTGACATGGATACCTTCAAAACTTAAAATTAAAACTACAAAGATTTAAAAAAATATATTGAATTAAAATAGATATATATATATATATACATATTACGGTGGATTACTATTGTAATCCACAGTTATTCTTTTCTACTATTTTTTTTTTAAAATTTTTTTTTCAAAATTATTTTTTTTTTAACTTTCCTAATTTATTTTTTTTCATTTATTTTTTCTTTTGTTTTTTTCAAAATTATTTTTGTTGATTTTACTTTTTAAATATTTACCTGGTTAAAATTTTTGCTTTGTAATTTTTTTCTTGAAAGTACTATGGATTGCTGCGATGTTTTTCCACATAGTTTTTCTATTTTATTTCTTTATTTTTTAAAATTATATTTTTCAATTTTTTTAATATGGAGCTGATTAAGAATTTAGTTTTGTAATTTGTTTTTAAAAAAACATTGTTTATTGCTACAATGTTTCTCCGCAAGGTTTTTTTTTATGATTTTCTCTGAAATTATCTTTTTTTATTTTATTTTTAATATTGAGCTGGTTAAAAATTACAGTTATAATATGTGAGGAAAGCACTTTAACTTTCCTCGAAAATTACTGTTGGTTGCTACAGTGTTTTTTACCACATGGTTTTTTTATATTTTTGTTATGTTTTTCCCTAAAATTATCTTTGTCAATTTTATTTTTTAAATATTAAGCTGGTTAAGAATTGTAATTACAAGTAAATACAAGTTTTTCCTCAAAAAATACTATGGATTGATACAGTTTTTCCTCACATGGTTTTTTCTAGTTTCTTTTGTGTTTTTTTTTTGTAATATTTTTTTTCAAAATCATTTTCGTTGATTTTATTTTTTAAAATATTGAGTTGGTTTAAATTTAACTTTGTAATAAAGCTTAATCATGTGGGGAAAGTATTGTAGCTTTGCTCCTAAAACATTGTGGATTGCTACAGTGTTTCTTCGCATAGTTTTTTTTTGTTATAATTTTTTTCAAATTATCAATTTCAATTTTATTTTTTTAATATTGAGTTGTTTGTGAATTACAATTACAAGTCATTACAAATAAGGCTAAATCATGTGGGGAAGCACTGTAGCTTTCATCACAAAACACTGTGAATTGCTACAGTGTTTCCAACATGATTTTTTCTCTTTTTTGGTGTTTGTTTTGTTATTTTTTTTCTAAAATTATCTCTGTTGACTTTTTTTTTAATATTGACCCGATTAAGAATTTAGCTTTGTTATTTTTTTTCTTTAAAACACTGTGAATTGTTGCAGTATTTTCCCATGTGATTTTTTTATGATTTTTTCCAAAATTATCTTTGTCGATTTTTTTTTTAATATTGAGTTGGTTAAGAATTATAATTACAATAAAGCTAAATCATATGAGGAAAGCATTGTAGTTTTTCTCACAAAACACTGTGGATTGCTACAATATTTCTCTAAATAGTTTTTTAGTTTATTTTATTGGGAAAAGCGCTATAGTTTTTCTCACAAAACAATGTCAATTGCTGTAATATTTTTTCTCATGGGTTTTTTTTCCTTCCAAAGTTATCTTTGTTGATTTTTTTTTAATATTAAGTTGGTAGAGAATTTAGCTTTTTTTTTTTCTTTTTATTAACTGAAAAGCTAAATCATGTGGCGAAAGCACTGTATCTTTCCTCACAAAACACTGTAGATTGCTACAAATCATTTTGTTCAGTCTCTAAGTTTTTGATCACCAACATAACTTTTTTTTCCATCATAAAATATTTGCTCCATCATACCTTTAATTTCCATTACTTATCTAGCGCTGGTTCACAATTATAACACTATTAAGTATATTTGTTTTATAAGCTCGCGGCAGCGCGCGTGCAAGTCATCTCGTATATATATATAACATGACTTAACAAGCCAACCCAGCTTTTTTAAAAATATATATAGACTCTTTTATTTTTATATTTTAAAAGTGATTTTTTAAAAATTTTAAAAAATTATTTTTTTTGCTTCAAATTAATATTTTTTTTGTTTTTGGATCATTTTGATACATTGATACAAAAATGATTTTTAAAAAATAAAAATATATTATTTTAATACCTTTCCGAGTAAAAAACATTTTAAAAAATAACCGCAACTATACTCTTAAACACATTTTTAGATTTCACATATAACTTCACTAATTGACTCTAGTTTTTGTAATTATATTGTTATTTATAGAGTTTTTTGTTTTTGACATAACTAGAACCATTAAGTTTTCTTAATTTTTTTGGGCTTAAGTTATATTCGGGTTTAAATAAATATGAAGTAGCCAAGGCATTTTTTATTTTTTAAAATTTGGTGTTTTAATTTATCTTTTATCAATTGAGTTGTTTATTTATTAATGAATATATAATTTAATGCTTCTTAGAAATTATCTACCAACAATGACATCATGGCAAAAAAACCTCGGAAGTCTGAGTCAACTGGTGAGGAAGAAGACTTGGTAACTTGTTGGTTGGGTTAGAAATGCAGTCGGATACCTAATCGGTAAAACATGTTTTGAGTCTCCATTTTTTTGTTGTCCTATAAGTCAGTCCTTCTAGTTTTACAAATCATAAATGAATCCTTTTGAGTTTTTTATTTTTTATTTTTATAGGACAATGTTGTTTTTACTTATAAAAATTTTTTGAAGTGATGTGATTTTAATGGAGCTGATTCGACTTACCTTATCCCATCCAACTCTTGGCTTAATTTGGATCTTTGATTATGATAGTATTTGTTTTTGTGGTTTAATTGTGTTTTTAAATAATTTTAATTTTTTTTAGTATTTTTGAATTGTTTTTAATGTGTTAATTTCAAGAATGAATTTTAAAAAATAATAAAAATAATAATATATTAAAAAACTTAAAACACTCTCATATGAGGTATTTAAGAATGTGAGTTACCATTCTTTTAGTAACCGTTTAAAGTGTTCTTCATTTAGAAATGCATCAAAATAATATTTTTTTTATTTTTATAAAATTATTTTTGATATCAGCACATTAAAACGATCTGAAAATATATATAAAAAATAACTTTAAGCAAAAAAATCAAGTTTTAGGGGGAACGCGGTTTGACCGCGTTCCTAAACAGGCCCTACATGCCTGTTTATTTTTGCATTTTAAAAGCACTTTTGAAAAAATTTAAAAAAAATTATGTTTTTATTTGTTTCAAATTATTAATTTTTTGTGTTTTCATATTATTTTGATGTGCTGATATCAAAAATAATTTTTTTAAAAAATATATTATTTTGATATATTTTTATGAAAAAACACTTTAAAAAATAACTGATACCACACTCTCATGCACCCCTAAAACAAAATGTCTACCGCTGCCCAAACGTCGGGTTTAGAGTGTGTTTGAGATTATTTTAACGGCATTCGATTCAAAGTGTTTTTTACTTAAAAATACATTAAAATAAAAAATATATTTTTAAAAATTATTTATGGCATTATCACATTAAAACAACATAAAATTATAAAAAAAATTATTTAAAATAAAAATTAAATTAAAATTTTAAAAAACATGATTTGCGCTGTTTTTTCAAAGAGACCCTTAATTAGAGTGACAAAAGGTTAGTGAGGGAAGAAGTACACCCTCGTGGCATCTACTTTGGCCATTAAACTTCCCAGTCAAACCTGTTCTTCGACAACACCATGACTTTTTGTGCGGAGTTGAGAAATTAAGGTCCCAAAAAAGGCCCACTAGGCTCAGATCCCAACCACAACTGGCCGTCTACAATGGGGTACTGCCACTGAAGGGAGGAGGCCTATTTGACAGCAAAAGGTGAAGCATAAAATGACATAAAGCTCTGATCTTTCACAAGTGGCCCTTGTTTTTTCTTTTTCTTTTTTTGTCAACGCTCACCCAGTTCTTGTTTGGTACGCATCTCAACAGGAAGAATAATTCCTATTACTAACCAAACAAGAAGAACAAATGTGTTCATATTAGCCATTTTTTAGGGTTAGGGCATCTTTCAGTCACTCTTCATGAGATTACGATTCGTTTTGATTAGATATTGGTAAATTTATTTAATCTCTTATTTAAATATGCCTGATTATAAATGATATTCTATTGAAACTATTTGGTATAAAATCAAATAAAAAATTTACTGTAATTACACTATTTTCCTTTCTAAAAAAAATATCCATTTACAAAATATCACAGCAAGCTCTTAGGATCTGTTTAAGAATATGGTTACGATTGTGTTTTAAAGTGTTTTTTATTTAGAAATGTATTAAAATAATATTTTTTTTTATTTTTAAAAATTATTTTTGATATCAACACATCAACATGATCTGAAAATATCAAAAAAATATTAATTTAAAATAAAGAAAAAAATTAATTTTTTTCAAAAACACTTTTCAAACACAAAAATAAACAGGGCCTTAATCATCCGTAAACACCTGCATTTGAATAATGAAATGTTTTTAAAGAATTTCATCATTTTTAGTGCAAAAATAGAGTTTGGAATGAGGAATAAAGCAAAGATACTATAATTAATTATACCAGAATACTGGTTGGTGTCACCATCCACTACTTACCTCTTCAAATAACTTCTTTTGTTTAATAAAATGCTTCTGTATTAGATTTTAATAAAGTTATGTTATAATATGCCATTGAAATTGCGTTTTGTTTCGGTCATAATTTTAAAAATATTTGAAATGGTAAATACATTATAATTTTACACGCGTATCATTACTAAAAAATTATAATTAATAATTTTTATTAAACTTATTTTTTAAAATCTCAACATAAAATAATATGATAATGTTAATTAACACACTTTTTTTCTAATCCGCAACCTCTTCCTCTGTTGGGGCATGCACTGAGGAAGAGTGTTAAGCATCCCTATTCAATGTTCTTTACTTCTTTTCTAGGGACCATGCATGGTGCGTATGTAACTTTGAAGGAAATCTTAGGAAAGGCTTCTGATCGAAATCTGCCTTATAACTTTAGATGCTTCCCGTTTTGTAGATGGAAGGAAGAGTGTTCTTGATTAAGCATGCATTCATGCATATATATCAAGCAATAAGAGTGAGAAATAACTTGTTACTGGAGCATTGAAATGGGAATTTAAATAGCTAGTGAGTGGGGAAGAATATTTCATGGTAATTAATCTAATGGTGGGTGTAAAAGAGAGGCTAGATCTTCAGTGCTGTTCTTATTCTATCTGTTTGTCATTGATTTGATTTCAACGTTTGTGCCTTTTTCTTCTTTTCTTTTTTTGTTAATCGTAAAGGTTATGTTAGACAAATGTATTGATATGAAATTCTTATTCTTAACTTAATTAAACACCATATATAAATTTTCCTAAAATTTAAACCATAAATAATAATATTAACACTAAAAGCTAGCAAAACAATATCATCGTCATTAATTATTATGTGATATGAGAGTGTGTAGGTGTGTTTTTTTTAAAAAAATATGAGAATATTAAATTAAATTACGCTAATAAATGTAATTTGCATGCCATCACAAATGAAAGAACAAAAACTTTGGCAATACCCAGTAAAAAGCAAGATCATGAGACAGCCAACACACAGAAACAATTAAAGGAGAAGACAAAGGACATGGCTAGCTTAGTTATCAACAATTAATTAAAGCACATAAATTAACTTGAAGAAATTAGCTCTTCCTCTTTGAGTGTCTCGATGACAAGATCAGACATAGGATAAGCATAACAGGTGAGAAACCAACCAGCCTCTATCTGGTCACCTCCAAGAAAGCTAATATCAAACTGATCCATACAGTCCCTTGAACAATCTTGGCAGCACATGAAGAACAAGCCCCAGCCCTGCATGAGCATGGAAGGTCAACGCCTTCCTCTTCAGCCTGGTCAAGGATGAAGACATCATCGGGGCATTTGAACTCCTTTTCACCTTCAGGAGTGATAAGCTTCCCTGTATGTGTGTTGCGCCATTGCCTCCACACGTCCTCCCCGGCCTGCTTTTAAGCCAAAAAGAGCCTTGATTATAGTACTTTAAATCTAAGATTTCCTGTAACTTGGACGTTTATTATAGTATTTTTTTCTCGTAAATAATCAGTTGTTAATAAATAAAATTATATTAAATAAAAAGTGGGAAAAGAAAACTTACAAGTAAGATCCTCAGGACAGTTATTGGAGCCCTAATTAGCAGGCCCATTATTAGCTTCTAAAATATAGCTGTTACATAAGAAATCTGACCGTTGGAGCATTAAGAGTAACTCATGAGATTCCAGGAGTGTCTCAACTATTTAAATATCTGAAAGTTTTAACCCGTTCCCTCTCACAACAATCAAGCAATCTAATCTCCCTCTGCTTTCTATAATCTAATCTCTCTTCAGCTCTTCCATCTCTCTCATTTCCTTGTTTGACAGCGGTTTCCCATTCTGGTTTTCTTTCTTTTTTCTTTTTTTCAAAATCTTCTGGTTCGTTTTTTTGTTTCCTTTCTTGTGTTATTGGCTTTTTCTATAATTCAATTTCATCTAATTTGTGTTCAACAATGGCTGAAATGAAAGACGCCCATATCGTAGAAATCCCAGTAGATGAAGAGCACCAGCAGAAACTGATATGTGCCATGAACACAATAACAGCAATTCAAAACCATCCTTTAGCAGAAATCTCTAATTGTCCAGGTCATCTTTTGCTTCTCAAGCTATGGCAAAGAGAAGAGAATCTTTTCGGCCGTAGAATTGCTTTGAAAGAGTCGAGAATGGTCTCTATCAAGCGCGAAATCTTTCACCTTTGTTGCTTCTTTTTAGTCTTTCATGGGATTTTCTTAACCATTTTGTTTACCTCTTCTGTTGATAGTAAAGAGCATACTTGCAAGAATTGGTGGATACCTTCTCTTGCGTCTGTCTGCACTTCGCTTGTGTTTGTGTCTTTGGTTCAGGTTAAGATTTGCAGTTACTGGAAGGTGTCCAGGCAGTTGCAAAGAGAGAAGAATAATGATAGAGCTCTTACTAAGTGTATTCAAGAGTTGAGAATGAAAGGGGCTAGTTTTGATTTGTCTAAGGAACCAGTGAGTGGAAAGAGAATGAAGAGCTCAAGCGTTGAGATCAAATGGAAGCCATTTACTTGGTGTTCGCAGTATTTGATTACAATTTGTCTTGTTTCTTTCTCATGTTTGGTGTTTCCTGCTTCCAAATTCATCCTTTGCGGATTCTGATCAGGGAAGCCTGCTAGCTTGTGGATTTCTCCAAATCAGCGTCTAAGCATGAAGGTACTCAATTCATCAGATAATTTGCCCCCTGGTGCTCTCTTATAAGCTGTTGAGGTTTGACAGAAAGCTTTGTCCCTGCAGTTTAATCTACAACAACAAAGAATTTGCTGGTTCAGTTCTCTGATCAATTACTTGAAGGTAACAGCAAAATCATGCAAAAACTTGGTAATTGAATGAAAGTTCTTGTTGCTAAACATGTCTTTAATTCTGTTGTATCTTGTCAGATCTCTTGTGCACCATTCATACAAGTACTTGCTGTGCTGGAATTTGAGAGGCTTGATAATGGCATTGCCTAATCTCATCAAGGGGATGAAGCATTTCGGTTCGATCATTTGTTAGTTGGATTCATAATTTTACGGGCTAAAAAGGAAATTAATCGGTCATATCGTTCCTCCCTGAATTCCAGTGCGGATGATGAGAAGGATACCAGATCAATGATGCCTACGCCGCTTCCCTTCTGCCAAGTGCAACTTCAATCATCTTGGTTCCGGCGGTCAAAGAACTTCAATCATGTGGCAGCATCAATTTTCTGCAATGTTAACGTTGAGCAAACACTAAAAAGATGCCATTAGCTCACATCGGCTGAATCAAGAATCTTATTGGACACAAGTCATCTCTTTCTCAAGAGGATCCTTTATAAGGACAAAGTCATCTCTTGAAAAGCCTACAATATATAGGTTTAACCTATAGACGTGGGCATACATTATTGTTAATATCGTACGTATGCGGAGACACCAGGCATATTGGGTTATTCAAACTTCTCATCTAGGAGATTATGATAATGTCACCATCTCACTTCAATTAGGAGAGAAGAGTCTCATTTGCTTATATAGTAGATGACTTTCTCTCCTCAAGATATGCCTTTTCAATAATAAAATTCAATATGTGGACCTGACCCATCAGCTAAGACAATATATATTTCTCGGGAGCCTCCCTTGTACAGGTGTGGGCATACATTATTAGAGATGAATCGGGGCATCCTTGTTTAGCTAGAAGATAAAGGATCTGTTAATTTGATGATATGATAGTGTGATGAACAGTGGAGTTAATTATGATTGAAACTGATAATTTTATCTTCGGCTATAATTTTAAAAATATTTGGTTTAAATTGCAATTAATGTTCTTGGGCTTTTTCACTTTTTATTTAGGTAAATTACACTAAAGTGTCTAAAGTTTAAATATTTTTTGATCTAATCCTTTTCTTTTATTTCTTCAAATTGAAAGGGTCATTTGTTTTGTAAACAAATTAGAATAACTAACATTAACATTTATCTAACTCTCAAGCAATTTATGCCAATTCAAAATTGTCATGGTATTAATTAATTTGTACATGTATCTATGAGGGTTTAAAATAAAATATTTGAGATAAAATTTTGAATTAATTGCTTCTATGGGATGTTATTTTTTAGAGAGATTTTATAGAATTATCAACAACCCTAAAACATATGAGGTTTAAATCTCATGCTCACACTTTTCATATTTGTTCACATGAGGCTTTTTTTTATATATATTTTGGATAAATTATTTTGAGCATCTTATGGTTTAGTCATTTTCTCAATTTGCAACCGAATTTTTTAATATTACATCTTGCAACTTTGGTCAAAGCGGATTAATTTTGAAAATCAACAAAAAAAATGTTAATATCCCCATAAATATATTAAAGCGTGGAAAATAACCATAAACACTATCAATGCCTACCACATGATTAGTGTGGATGTCAACCTCTCCGACAAATCTTTCTATACAAAACAAAAACAAATATCAGAAATCAACAACTACTTATAAAGTAAGCATTGTTTTGGAACGTGTTACAAATCGTGTTTTATAAAATTTTAATTTTTTTTTTAAGTTTGTTTTTATCATTTTAAATTATTTTTATATATTTTTAGATAAAAAATACTTTAAAAAATAACTGCTATTATATTTTCAAATACGTTGTATATAAACCAAGAAAGTGTTCAGCTAGAATATGTATAGTGTGATTTTCTCTACTAACATTTTGAGCATGATTGGAATTTCCAGGGCCGAAGAAAGGGCTTGGTTGTTGCCAATATTGTTGGCATACATATAAATGGTGGAATAAATCAAATATGCATAATTTTTTCCATAAAGGCATTAACGGTTTGAATTTATAAAATATCTTCTCCTATGAATGATGCAAAATGGTTTTAATTTTACAAGCTAACCTTTCATAACTAATACAGGAAATTATCTTTGCAATGCGGATTGAGGATTTCTTATCTATTTACTTGTTAGATTATTATGTGGCAGAGTTATGGAACTGCATATTAAAGTGAACTTAGTGATATTTTTGTTATTTTTAGGTTTTAGAACGTTTTAATCATTATTTTAATATATTTTGATGATTATTTAAAAAAACAAAGTAAAAAAAATAACTGAAAGATACTCAAAGTAATCTAGCCTTATATTTTTTTTCTTGATATTATCATATAATAATTTGTTGATTTTAAATTGACCTTCATAATTTATTATAGTTTGCTTTTTATAAAATCGTTGCAGTCTCAAACAAACATTTAGGTATTTGGCTGGCGATTAATTTTCTTATAGGTATCTATTTTATTATCATATGATTAAGTAAAAATAGTTTAAAACAATATAGTTATTAAATCTAGTGAAGTCTATAACCTGAATTGCAGGTTTAAGAGGTTAAGTCGTGAAGTTCTAATCGATTTAATTAGTTTTTGCCTCAATATCTTTTTTTTTAAAGAAGAAATCATCTTTAAAAAAAAATAAACCCAAATCACGTTCTTACCAGTCATCCAAGTAGTTTTTGAACTTGTCAAGTTAATTGGATCATGTCAAGGCAAAAAAATAGTTTTAAACAAAGAGTTATTAAATCTAAAGGAGTTTATGATCCAGGTTGTGGGTTTAGCAAATTAAAATATGAAGTTTAGATCAATCCAATATTTATATCATTGTTTCAATATTAAAAAATATATTATCTTGAATATTTTTAAAAGACAAAACACTTTTTTATCAATAATTTGGGTTGTCTTTGAACTTTTTAAGTCAATTATGTTATATTAAGGTAACCCCCCAAGTAATTTAATTAAAAACTCTAGTTAGACAAAAAATTAAGTTAAAAAATTTTAAAATTGTATCGATAAATGAGATTTAATAATAATATCAAATAATTATTTACAATTTAAATATTTTTTTTGTTTTCAAAAAAATTTTAATCTGCTCGCTGCGACAAAATAAACTAATATAATAGTATATATGAAATTTACTGCAATTGTTTTATTTTTATTGAATTTTATTGATTATGTTGGAAGCCACATCCTCCAAAGTTTATTTTAGCCCTTGTAGTTGTATAGATGATTCAGTTATTTCTTTGAAAGAGTTAATTTTTGCGATGCAAAAGTTTTTAAAAGTGCTAAATGGTTCCCTAGCATATGAATTTACCTATTTCCTCGGTTAATGTTAAAGTTATTTATAAATTGGAAAGAATATAATAAAACCATTTAACTTTGTTTTTATTTTTATTTAGACGATTTATCATTGAAAAATGTGAGCTAGTAATATATGTTATGCTGAAAACATTTTACACATGGTAGACCTGCACCTTGAAATCAAAACTTTTATAAATTATTAAAATAGATATTAGCATCACAGTCATCTGAACATGATTTTAGTAATAAGAATTTATATATTTTTAAAATAGATATAATTAAACAGCTAAAATATTGCTTTAAAACATATATTTTTTTATATTTATATGATAGCAAGAAGCAAATGAAAAATATAGTATTTGTATAAAGTTTTTATTCTTTGTAATTAAATTAGTAGCATTTTAGGTGTATTTACAAGTCTAGCAGCAAGTTGTAATGGCAATACTTTATTAGGTTTTCTTTGACAGTGATCTTTTATGATATCAACATCTAACTTAATAAAATTAAATCATAAAAATAATTTATAAAATAAATCAGAAATAAAACGAAAACACAGAATTAATTAGTATTTTAAAATTGGTTTGAATTACACGTCATCATCAATACAAATATTTCTAGGCATACCATACATTAATCCCAAATCACATAAAGATATCCACGTAAATTACATTTTTTCCCACCCAAAATAAAAACTTTCACCGTGAACAAAAGAAGAAGAAGAAGCTGAAGGGTGTTATCATATAGTTGTCAAAAGAAAAACGACTAATATTGAACAGCACAAAAAATTTAAGGACCTATATAGATAAAGAGTCCTCCTTCAATTCTTCTCCTGCGCCACGTGTCCATACATTATGATTGTTCTCGTTTCTTTAAGGGGCAGTAAACAGTAAAAGGTCAAAAAATAAATAAAACGGTAGCTCTTTTTTTTAATCTCACACGCATATATAAATACATTTTCCACCGACGCAACTGAGAAGAAACAGAGAGATAGTGAGCCTGGTAGCGGCTGTAACCACAACCACAAAAAAAAAAAAAAAAAACATTATTGAAAAAATTTATTTTCTTCTATCTGGTTGCCGCCGCTGCCGTGGCCGCTGCTCTCTCTCTATCAATAATTTTAACTGATTTAAAAAAATCTAACAAAACGGATATCTATAAGGATATTGATTGGAGTACTGATAAAATGACCACCACTGGCGGCGGTGTTGGTGTTGGTGCTGGTGCTAGTCGCTTTATGGCTTACTCTCCGTCTCCATCTGCTCCTCACTCCCCTCATATCTCTGGTCTTCGTTCATCGGCAGCTTCCTCTGCTCTCGTAGTCGAGCAAGAAAAGTATATATATATATATAGCTGGAATCTATCTCTCTCGTTTCACTTTAACTGCCTGCTTTACAAATCTAGAGAGATCTAGATCCTTGATCTCAGTAGCTGAGATCTAGTTTTTGTTATTACGTGACTGGAATCTGATACTGTTTTGCTGTGTAGTTTGTTTCGCTAGTTACTTTACTGCTGGATTTAGTGATTTATGTCACTAAATTGATCCAATAACTCGATATGTGCTTCGGTTTGTTTCTTTATGAATCAAATCAACTCATCTACTGTTTTTTTCACTGTCTGTTGTTGATTTATGTGTTCATGTGGTGTTAAGCAGGAAATTCTGAAACTTTATAGTTGCGTTTTGTATCTGTTTGAGCTTGGAATCGCTGATTTGTAGCTCAATTCTGATCACTGAAATGGTTTCTGATGGTAGATTTATTAAATGATTGATTAGTTATCTTTTTAGTGGCTTTTTTTTAAATATATTTCTAGCATGGTAATGATTTTGTGTATGAACATGTTTGTGCAACTGCATGGTGAATTAATACTTGATGTGTTTTTGTTGAGCAGGTATTTGTCGGAGTTGTTGGCAGAGCGTCACAAGATTATTCCATTTATGCCTGTGCTTCCTAATATCTATCGGTTGTTGAACCAAGGTGAGGTCCATTGCACATCGCCTTTTCATACACTTATATCAAACCATGTATGATATTCAGAAGTGGATATTTTTCCATTGGATTCCTTTTATGATTACAAGAACATGGAACGATAGCAATTGTGGAAAGCAACGTGTATATGGTGTGTACAGTATAGACAATTATAAATGGGAACTAAATCTATTTAATTGGCATTGGATGATCGATATATGCCACAAATTGCAGATATTTATTTACTGACTGCTGCTATTTATCATGCTTTATACAAAACTATCATAAAGAAATCAGTATAGGAATGGTCCACAAATTAAAGCCCAATAAAGTCATTCTGGTTAAGTGAAAGAAGGAAACAAGGTCCTATCATTCCACCTTGTTTGGTAAAATAGTGATTAGGTGTAGAATGGTTGTATAACATTGTTGAAGATCATATAATGTCCCTGTCCTGCTATGTAAAACTTAGGAGGCTTTAGCGATAGATTGCTTGTTCTGTTGGTTCTGCGCTTTCCTGTTTTCTTGATGAAAGGAGTGAATGTTTTTGCGTTGACAGATGTCCAAGGTGAGTGGAAACTTCAGTCATGATCCCGGAATCCATTTTTTATATCATGCTTAGTTTGATGGATTAGGCATAAATTAGCATTAAGCTCATCAATTGACAACTCATTGTGGATATCTCTGAAATTAAAGAATGATATTGGCTTTGGGGAAAGCACCAATTCGCTGTGCGAAGGCTCTTAGGGTTCAAAAAGATATTCTCACCAACTGGATGCTATATAAGCATTTAGTAGGGCCTGTTAGAGGAGCACAAAGATTGCTCATGGCAGATTGACTTGAAAATGTAGATAGTAACTTGCAAAGAAGAGGATTTATTCTAGATTACTAGTTATATATGCTTTTGTCAGTTGATTGTGTTGAATTGGCTAATAGGCTTGCATTCTTGTGAAACCATGGGATATTGTGTATTTGTATCGTTATGATATTTCTCATATGACATTGTTGTTTGATTGGCATCCTAGATGTGTGCTCCTGGTTTTATCCACATTCTAGAACCATTCAATTTCCCCACCTCATATCCTGGTCCTTTTCCTTTGCATTCCCTTTTGAGCTCTGGCTGTGATAGGGTAAGATGATGGTTGAAAAAGGTGCCAGAAATGATTTAAAGAGCTCATTGGTGTTTGGCATAGAGTAAAGCATATTGAATTATTTTTTTTTGCTAGGAGTTGGAAATTAATTTCAATTATAGTCTGTTACAGGATTTTATCTTTAGTGTTGGGTTTCTGTGTTGAACATGATCATCTTTGGTGATAATTCAGACATCTGAATCGACAACTAAGACATTTTTTTTTTTATGTTTTGGGGTGGGCAATACTGATGGCAAACTGAAAAGCCAATAAGATTATAAAGAAAGCCAATAGGATGGTTTGTGTTTTTTGGAAATGGGGCTGTGCACATAGGATCTTTCACTCATCTTGCAGAAAGAGATCTTCCAGTGTACAGAGTGGACTAGGAATAGTTGTGTTATTGGTTGGCCAAGTACCTTATCACTTGGGGGGCATCTTTGACATCTGAAGAAGCTGATGGTCATTGTGAGCTAACTAAAACTCTGCTTGGTTGTTTTATAGAACTCTGTTTTCAGCTTATATTGGGAGCTAAATTTGGCAAATTCTGATGCTGGCGTTATAGCTGAAATGAGCTGGTTGAACTGATTCTAAATGATTTCAGCTGTGGCTTGGTTTTATTTCCCCCCTTATCTCTTGCATTATCTTCTTCCTTTTTGCAGCGACATGTTAATTTTTTTTCTTCCAATTTCATTCTCTGTCCTTCTTTGCAAATACTTGTGACAAATTTCCTATTTTCAGTGGTGCTAATTTCTGGTGTTGATTAGATAGTGTTGTTTCTATGCAGGCTGCAAAATGGTAGATGTACAATGTCCTTGAGTTTTTTTTTACTTGTGTGACTTGAATAGTTAATATTTATTAGTTGCTTCATTCTCTGTCAAACTTATTAGAGCAGATAATGTTAACTTTCTTTTTTTGTTTAACGATGCATATGCTAGGGTATCACTTAACATTGTGGTCCTTAACCTTTCATCTCAGACTATATTCTTCTGAAAGTTTAAGTATATTTAATGGGGCAAGCATTGATTTTTAACTAACTAAGTTAACAATCCGTCTTGTCCGTCCATTTTGTGGTGACTGCTAACCAATAACCAATGCTAACTGGTACATCTTGTTCTTGAAAATTGACATTTTGGAGCAGAAATATTGCGTGTAACTACACTGTTGGGGAATGCATCAGTTTTAGGTCAAAGTGGGCTTGAACATGCTAGTCCTCTGGCTTCTGGAGGAATATTTTCAAATGGAGCAGCTGATGCAAATGGATGGGCATCACGGTTTCAATCAGAAGTACGGATACTAACCATTAACATGACCTTTTTTTCATCTAAATTTACTGTTTTTAGAAGCATTTTCTGACTATATTTTCCTTCTACTCCTAACTTATACCTTTTGTTTAAGCTTGTAGTTTGAATTGACAGGTAGTGAGTCTGAAGCTAACATCACCAAGCAGTGAAAAGTAGATCTTAACTTTGCACGCCTATCCAGAGTACCACTCTTAATTAGATGATTCCACATTCACTATGCCCTTTTAAATTGTGAAGACATAATGAAGACGAAATACATGAATTTATTTTCTCATTGGTGAAAAAAATTGAAGACCCAATACCCTTCATTTTCAAAGAATTACTTCTGGCTTGGTTTGCAATTCATTCTATGAAGGATGCATGGCATGTGGAGTATGAAGAAACTGCTTCTAGTTAAGAGGGAGTCTGGTAATTTGGAGTAGAATCCTGACCCTTGAACTGATAAAAGTTGTTAAACCCACAATGGCACTGTAGCAGATATCCTGGCGCCTTAACCAATGTTAACCAATATAAAAGATGACAAGGCTGTTGAGCACACTAATACTTATGTTTCTAGGTTTAGAGCCTTCCATTTTCATTCTATTTGGTGGGTATCCCTTAATATAGTTCCTGCGTTGGCATTTTTTTTGGGTTCATTTAGCTGTCATCTGTGTTGTGTGTTTCTTTCCTCACCTGCTATAGTGTCTTAAATATGTTCTTCCATTGGAGTTGTTCAATGCTTATGGGGCACTCTGAACCTTGGGGATTTAATTACTGTACTTCCCACCATCCAAAGCAGGAAGCCACATTTACATAGATAGTGGTTTTTTTGACAAAATCTGGGATTGTGCTGTGCAGATATCAGGTATGTTGCAGCCCTCATCAGCACAAAACTGGCTGGGCTCTCAAGGTAGCTCATCCGGTCTTATTGCTAAGAGAACTATTAGAGTGGATATTCCTGTCGACAAATATCCTAATGTACAAATCATCTGCTCTTTTCCTTGCAGATTATTATTTTTGTTGCATTTTCTTTTGTGCAGCCTCTGACATTCATCTCTTATTGTAGTATAACTTTGTTGGGCGCCTTCTTGGTCCTAGGGGGAACTCCCTTAAGCGAGTGGAAGCTAGCACAGAGTGCCGTGTCCTGATCAGAGGCCGTGGAAGCATTAAGGATCCAGCCAAGGTATTAATGATATTTCCTCCTTAAGCACACCTTCAATCTTTTGAGTTAGAAGAGAACTGCAAAGAGGAAATATTTTATCATGAGATTAACGATCAAATAATCTTTGCTGGAACCTATAGATGATTGTGGTCCAAGATAGTCTCTAGAAAATCTGAATGTGCATGTGCTGTTTGAAAAACTCTGCAAATCTGCATTTCAATTTTTGGGAAATAAATTTTACATTTTTTTAAAAAAAGAATTTTTGTGTAAAAAATTATCAATAGTTCTGTCCAGCCATTGCTCTCTTCTGCTTGCTAGGGTGTAATTTTTCTCTCATGGATTGTGATATTATGTCCCCTTACCTTGGTTTCATGATGCAAACAATATATTGTTCATTTTTTATAGGAAGAAATGATGAGAGGGAAACCGGGGTATGAGCATCTCAATGAACCTCTCCACATCTTAGTTGAGGGTGAATTGCCAGTTGAGATTGTTGATGCTCGGCTAATGCAGGCACGTGAGATACTCGAAGACTTGTTGAAGCCTGTGGTAATTAGCTTACTCCTTTTCTCGTATGTTGCTTGTAAAGCTTTTTTTTTTTTTTTTTTTTTTTTGTCTACCTTACAAATTAACTTCTTCCTTCTCCTCTCATAACCAGCTTGCAAGCATCATTTCTCTTTTTGTCAGGGTTAATTTTTGTTTTTCCTCGTTTCATGTTCAGGATGAATCACAGGATTACTACAAGAAGCAGCAACTGAGAGAGCTAGCAATGCTGAATGGTACACTTCGTGAGGAAGGTTCTCCTATGTCAGGTTCTGTCTCCCCCTTCAACAACAGCCTTGGTATGAAGAGGGCTAAGACCAGGGGGTAATGGATTCTTGAACCTAGTGGGCTCTTGGAGCTTGTTTACTAGTTCTGCCAGTGATCAGCGGTTCTGACAGCGGAGGTGTTCCTGTGTCAGCCAATGCTCCCAACTGCCATCGGGGCACTGGCACTGTCTTGTGCCAGTTCTAACTTGGTTTCTATATGAGGTGTGTTTATCTTGTGTTTGGGGAAGGTTTAATGACAGTGTCGCATGTTAAGGGACAGTTCAGTTGGGGTTTTGCGTTTGTATGTTGCTTTAGGCAGTTTGGAATCAAAGATTGCCAATGTATTAAAATAGGGCCTTACTATATAAGCTTGTGATGACAGTTGATGGGCATTTGTGTGAGAAAGTTGGCGTATATTTTGTATACAGTAATGATCAACAAGTCTACCCAAATGCACCTCAGCTGGGTTGGAGTGTTGTCCTATTAGGTGTAGACTATACTCGAATTTGTTGAAGGCATTCTTTGTCGTCTCCTACAATAATTGTATTTGCCTTCTTGCCCCCTTATCCCCGCCTTTTTTCCTTGGATCTTTTTCGTGGTATTTCTACTTAGCTGTTATTCTATTTATATCGGGTGTGCTGGTAAGCAAGCAATTAGGGGTTGATGATGGAATTCGACTCGGAATTGGTCTAAAGCTGAGATTGATAGAGCCGTTTCATGCTATTTTGGAATCGACGGCCAAGCATGAAACTGGGAACGATTTCCTGGTTGGTCGATTAGGAAATTTGACCCTTTTTTTTAAAAAATAATTTTTAATTTTATGTTTTAATTAATATATATATTTTTTAATTTTTTAGGGGTTTTTAGCCATTGTTGAATAGCAATTAGTTTAATTTTTCATAGTTGGTATGCTTTATTTGTAATTTATTTGTATATCTTATATAAATTAAATTATTTATTTTTTATAATATTTTTAAATTGTGCAACTTTATATAATATTTTTTTTATTTAATAAATTTTATGTGTGTTAATTTTTATTATAAATTAATTTTTATAAATAAATTTATTAAACATAACTAGATAAATGACTCGTATTACAGTATTACAATATTAAATGAGTATTATAATATTAAATGTTAAAAATATTAAATGTTGAAAAAATAAATATTAAATGTTGAAAAAATATATTTTATAAAATGATATCATTTTAAAATTAAAAAGATACTGGTAAATGTTTTAAAAATTAAATTAGATTCCATTTAGATTTTAACTTGGTTGGTTGACTAAGCAGGGAGTATATTTTTTAAGGTGTTTTTAACCTGATTGAATATAAAACCTTACTTGAGCATGAGTTAAGTTGGGTTTTGAGTCGGAGGTTCTTCCACCTAAACCTAAACCTAAACCTTACTTGAGCATAAGTTATGTTTTGAGTCCATGGATCACCGAATTAACCCAAAAAACACCAATATGAAGGGGAGAAAAAAGAAGGAATTAATAGTGTAATTTAATGTGAAAATGGGGTAATTAAATGTACGGCCACAATTAGATATATACCAGGATATTCTGTTCTTGTTTTGGGGGTATAATTTATTTAACATTAATACATGACGTAATTCATAAAGTGTGGACCGGTTAAATCACTTAATTGTTCACAACAATTAGAAAAACTTGATGAATAATGATCAGTTTGGGGAATGAATATCTTAGAGGAGGAAGAATAAAGTTTTGATTCATGTTCTCCTTTCTCCTTGAATCTACTAGGTGCTGGGCATGGTGCGGGAGCAGCTTTCGACACGGAAAGATGACTCCCTTGCAGAGAGGAAGGATAGCAAGCAATGAACCGGGGTACGATCGATGAAGATCATGCTTTTGGCATTCGATTTGAGGTTACTGTAACGATCTCCTTGTGACCATAGCTACAACATCACTTGATTGTTCATCTCTAATAATGAGTTTTGTCTTTTCGATCCTGAACATGCATCTTGTCTTTCCTGGCTGTGGTCTTAATGCTATTTCTTAATACGGTGATAGATAGAACATGTAATACTGATAGATGCAGAGCAAACACACATTATTAATGTAGTTTGAAGGAATCATGGTTTCTCTGTCATCGAAACTCTGGGGGAATTCTGTATATTTGACAGTAAATCTAAGATGTTTGTATTAAATCAGAACTTGTAACTCAAGTCAGAAACCAGGTTTTTCCCGGTTTGAGCGGCTGCTTCGAGGCTGTTTCTGCTGCATAAACCTGAACTTTCCTTCCCCTTTTCCTTGTAGGAAACTCTCTTTCTTCCTCTGCTGATGCGGCTTGCAAACTGCCACTGGTTGCCGAGTTAATGCTACTGCAAATCCTCCTTTCGCAAGGACTTGTTCCCCAGACCTTGCTGCCGAGATTTCTTCTTCCGTGACTTTGCTGGAAGTTTCTGCAATCTCTAGATTTAGTTTTGTCCAAGCTGTAATTACATTCCAGTTCTTGCATGTCAGGAACTTCTGTTGCCGACATCCTGCACTCTGCTGTGGAGTTACTGTTATCAAACTTTGCCCCACCTGGCCTATCATGTTGACACAATGAATCATCTGCCGGGGCATGTTTCAAATTAAAATCAAGTGAAAATAGATTTTCGATCAAAATATTATTTAATTTTTTAAATTTTTTTCATGGTTTTATTTTTTAAAAAAATTTCAAGAAACAGTATTATTTTTAATAAAATTGTATCAATCCACCTAGCCCATAAGCAGTTATGAGGAGGTAGATTGGCCGAATAATTACGGGTCACAAGTTTGGGAAGAGGGAGGTCCACATCGTCGGCATCGACTATGATAAACAGTTGAAAGCTTCAATTGTTGTTACAAATTACATGCAAACATAAAAAAAGTCTTTTTTTCTTTTCAAATCTGTTTTTTTTTTTTTAATTTCATTTGTTTTTTTTTAATTTATTACTTTTAAAAACTATTCAAGTTATTTTTGAAGTACATGGAAACAATTCTTACATATTTTAATTTTAAATTCATGCTGATAAAAAGTCAGATTCAAAAAATTTTTTATATTAATTTTATAATTTTATTCTTTTATATTTTTACTTATTAATCCAGTTATCTTTGCACCAATTAAATTAACTGAATTATATTAAAATAATTTTAGCATGATTTAATTTTAACCCAGGCTTTAAAAGAAATTGGGTTAAAAATTTTTTCTTGTTAATTTTATTTTTTTTTAATTTTATTATTAAATATTTTTTTATTGTTAAGTTAAGTCGAGTCAAATCATGTTAATTTAATTTTTATATAATTTAATTTTTAATTAAAATTATATAAAAAAATTAAATAGAGATTTCAAAATTAATTTATTATATCAATTTTAATAATAATATTAAATAACTCTCTTGTACTTCTGAGATATTTGTTCTTATATATCTTAAAAAAATTTAATCAGATCTGCAGGGTATTAAACTAATAATTATCTATAATAACAATAATAAATAATAAAAGGAAGGTTTACAAATAAGAAAGTGGAAAGTGAAAAGTGAAAGACATTCGTGTGAGAGACAGACCGCCACAACGCAACTACAAGGAATCTCTTCTTTCCTCTTTGTTTTTCCTTTTAAATATATTTATCAAACACAAAACAAACACTCTATTCTTTGTCTCTGTTACTGCCGATTCAAACCCCGAACCCTAACTCAACTCAGGAGGTCATTAATTTCTTTTTTATTAAATTTGTCTGAATCTTTTTTTTATTTAATTATTCCCTTTACGGGGTCAATAAAAATCGTCTTTTTTTTTGTTGTTGTATTTTAAGGGTTTTTCCTGTTAACAGATCTTCTTCTTTCCTGGGGTATGATGATTATTATTATTATTATTATTTTAATGTTTTTTTGTTTGGTTACCGAGAAGATTTAAGGAATTTTAACTCTGAAGGGTTTTAGTTTTCATGGCAGTGAATTTGGCCCACTGTTTGGTTACTCAGAATTTATTTTTTTAAGACCATTTGGAGGGGGGAACGTTTCGGGATCTTTTTAAAAAATTATGGGTTTGCTATTATTTATATGAAGTTTAAAATTAAACCCATTTTTTTTGTTTTGTTAGTATTTTAATTGGATGATTGGATGTGGATGACTTATATTGCTGGCACTAATATGTAGTAAAAATATATGTTTTTGAAGGTTCAGAGAATTTGTGATGGCTTCCAAGAGGATTAACAAGGAGTTGAAAGACCTGCAGAAGGACCCTCCTGCATCATGCAGTGCTGGTTCTCTTCTTTACTTACCCTTGATTGTTGAATCAGTTTTAATCTTATAAATTTGTTTCTTTGGTTTAATAATTATGATATCAACATGCGTTCTTAGTTAACTCGGGATGGGATTGTATTGAATATAGG
Organism: Populus deltoides; assembly: GCA_015852605.2. NCBI lineage: Eukaryota > Viridiplantae > Streptophyta > Magnoliopsida > Malpighiales > Salicaceae > Populus > Populus deltoides. Next base: position 20,531,442 of record CM027580.2, read on the forward strand.
TACCCCAGTAAATTTTCGTTGTGCTTGCTTTAACTTGCACGAGCACATTGATCTGATAGTTGTTAGATGTGGTTGAGCAGCAAGGACGAGGGATTGGTTTAAAAGAGTAATCAATGAGAATCTAATTACATTTGCTATGAAATACAGACTGTTTGTTGGATAGAGTGGGGTTCAGCTATCTGTAAGTGTGGTGTCTGTGTGTTGATCACTTGCGGGAGTGAACTAAAAAGTTTTCATCATTGGAATTGTTTTGTGGTGAGTTGATTGGGATTTGATATTTCAAGCTGGTGTTGTGGACATGGCTGTGTAGATTGATGATCGCTGGACTTTTTTCATTCATGAGCCTTGACCTGTCTGCAAACTAATATAAAGCTGATGAATTCGGCCAAAATATATTTTGTTTTCACTAGAGTTTATTGATTTGAATCATGGCTTGTGACATACTATGCATGCGTACAGGTCCTGTTGCTGATGATATGTTCCACTGGCAAGCAACAATTATGGGCCCAGCTGACAGCCCATTTACTGGTGGTGTATTCCTTGTGTCTATTCACTTTCCTCCAGATTACCCATTCAAGCCACCCAAGGTTATCAATTTGCTCATCTTTTCTGATACCATTTGCCTTGCATTCCTTCTCATCCTCCCACCCCCTATAAAGCGGTGGACCTGTAAATGGTTCAAGGATGGCCTTGTGTCAGTCCTGGCCTCTCTCTCTAATTGCGTTGCTTGGTTGATTTGGGGTGCCAGTCTTTAGGACCTGAAATGCACATCCTGGAGCTTCGTAGGCTTTCATGGAAGCGCTTTTTATCATCCCCGTAGCTTTGGTTGCTTGCCACATAGGTTATGACACACTAATCCTTAAGAGAACTTTTTCTCTCCGAGAAAAAGAAGGCAGTTGTTAGCTTAGTGATTCAATCTTTCTCGTGGGCTTTTGATGTGTTGGGATTTGAAACTTTGACTCTCTCTGCTTTTCTGGTTGTATCTTTTTTTTTCTTCAATTTGGTGGGCATTTGATGTGTTAGGATTTAGAAGTTCTCTTTCTGGATGTAAATATTTTTCTTTTTTCTGATTTGAATATGTTCTGGATAGGTCTCCTTCCGTACAAAGGTTTTCCACCCTAACATCAACAGCAATGGAAGCATTTGTCTTGACATTCTCAAGGAGCAGTGGAGCCCTGCCCTTACAATATCCAAGGTACTATGATTTTTCTTCCCTCATGTTTTATTTCTCTCTCGTGTACATGGGATTTTGTGTTGGTCCATCTCCTCCTTGACCAGAGTTGTGTTTGGCATGGCTCTGTTATAAGATGCGAGTGCTTATATTGTAATGCAATAGCGACTCTAGATCTGATTATAGTTTTGTATTTGTAGCATAATGACATTAGATTTGTATATTCTTTTTGGTATAAATGAAGAATACATCTTTCTTGTAGGTTCTTCTGTCTATCTGCTCACTGCTGACTGATCCAAACCCGGATGATCCCCTGGTGCCTGAAATTGCTCACATGTACAAGACAGACAGAGCCAAGTATGAAACTACTGCACGGTCCTGGACCCAGAAATATGCCATGGGCTAGGGTTCTACATTTGCAGGATGAACAAAAAAGTCCGTGGTCGTACTAGTAAATAATAGAAACGTTGTCCTGGTCTGCCGTTGTTGTCTTGGTTTCTGAAGATCAGTGGGAGTTTATTTATTAATGCATGTTCTATAACAGTTATATGAAAACAGATATGCAAAATGTTATCTGCGCTTTGCTTCATTCTGTGTGTTTGGGATTGAAGAGCATGCAGCTAATCAAAATTTTTATACATACCCTCATCAAATGCACGGGCATTTGAAGAGGAGCTGTTCATTGTGGGGGCCAGTTCTTGGTCCTGGCAAATTCTCAATGGGCCTGCCTGAAATTCCTTGGGCCGAGGCCTGGTCTAAAATAGGCATTTGTCCTCAGCTCAACCCTCATATTATCTCTTCTGTTAAAAGCTTGGGTACATAATTAATGAGCTCGCGCTCCCTGTTTTGACTGTGGGAAATTCTCTCCCAATATGCAGCTTGCCTCGGATATGGTCATGGGGGCATCTTTTAGAGTGTTCTTACTTGTAGTCTATTTCGCTCACCCGCATGCATGTCGTGTAAGACCAACAAATGGAAGTTTATGGAGTAGTGGTGTCTGGAAGTGGTTCAGCATGTCTGTTGCATTTCATGCTGCATTCACCACTAAACTTGGAATCATAAATTTTATTTGAAGAAGATAGGAATCGAAGGAATTCTGGCTGGTTTGCTTATGGAGTTGAGTATCTGCTGTGGCTATAGTTATAGTTATCAGGCCAGGTCTGGATTCGGCTGGGAGTTGATTTTGAAACTAGCCCGGGTTGGGTTTGATTTATCTAATTGATCTGATAAAACCTAGATAAGATTTGGTCGGGTTAGGTTCAAGGTTTTAATTTTTAATTTTTACACAAAATATTAGCAAAATTTTTACTTTCCAAATTAGTGGAGGTCAAATGCAAATGCAACTAATATTGAATCACGACTTCGAAGCCTTAACGATAGGATTGGTAGAAGGCTATGCCTGCGCGCACGCGTGTATTTGTACTGTTTGACTTTAGTGAAATAGCAAAGCATTCAACCATTTATTTTCTTAAGATTTCGAACCGTAGCCCAAAAATTACCTTAGTACAAAAACGTGCATTTACTGTGTCAGAATTGGGGAAAAAAGAAGCTTGTGGGGTCCAAAATCTCAGTGTTACTATATCATATATATCTTTTTTATTTAATGTGTAGCATAAGTGTTACAAAACTATAGAACTCCCACGCACCATATATATATATATATAGTAAAGAGAGCAATTGATGAGGCAGAAAGAACTCCCACGACATGTCCCTATATGCTGTGTATTATTCTGCCTGCAGTTTCAATCACTCCAAACTGTAATCTCTTGGACCCTTACGTTTATAATTTAGCACCCTTTCCATGTTCCCACCCTTCTTGTCTGTATATATATGGCCATGGCTCCATATATATTAACACTCCTAAGCTAGTGGGTACGTGCAAGTTCACACAAGTTGGTCCTACGAAGAAAGATTATTTATGTTGTTTAATATCTTAATTAGATCGATATCAAGTCCTCCTGCAATAAGATTGATCTATTTAATTATGCGAGGTTACTTAACTAGTTAGATTTTAAATTTAGTTTTTAATAATTATAAATTGAAGTTTTTTCAAGGTTTTTACAAGTTTACATATAAATTAATGAGATTAGTCGAAGGACATATAAATTAATCCGAGCATTCACGTTAATAATAATAATAATAATAAATTAACCCTCTTGTAAGATGCCCAATTCAATATAGATTAGTGATGGAGCATTCCATGTTTCCTCGTGTTATTTGGAAACAGATTTCGATGGAAAAAAAAACTTCTTAATGAGAAAGGGAATCTGTATTACTTTTATTATGGCTTAAATTCCTGAATAAAAATACATGGATTTGACTCTCGAGGAGGAGAAGCGACCTCTCCCTCCCCTTGCCATTGGCACCGATATTCACCTTTTGTTTTGTTCCTCGTGTAAAGATGCAAATGACCTTTTTCTCAAAGCAATAAAAAAGTTAGGGCACACTACATTCTTTTGAGGTATCTTATTTATCGTAGCAAAAGTTGTCGGTCGATATTGCACCCTGTCATGCGTCCTTTGAGGTGGACTTCACTCCTCTTTATTCAAGCATGAAATGTTTTTATTTATTTATTTATTATTGAGAATGCAAGCGCATGATAAAAGCTAGCAAGTGATCAATAATATTTTATATATACGATAACTACAATATTAATGCCGAGGATATGGCTATGGCTGTGGCTATATATGGCGTTGAAAAAGGGGGAGATGATGAGAAATTTACATTAATTCTGCTGTGAATAATAATTAATTAAATGCTACGACCGACCGACTGCTCTCTGTCTCTTCCTCCTCCTCGTTTAATTTATTGCATGCTCTGTAAAACCCCAGGATACACATGTCAGAGACAGTATCTCGAGGCCTTTGAATCTTGCCCTTGCCATTCATGTATATATTGACTTCTTTAAAATAATAAAATATACAAGTAGTAAATGCATGCATGCCTTTGCAGTGACATGGTGATGTCCCCATTTCTTTTCTTCTTCTTTTTTTTTTTTATTATTATTATTATCGTGCCTCTATCAAAACTGAATTTCATCTTAACGATTTTAATAACGCACCTTTTACATTAATTTAATAAATTAAGTTTTTCTAATCACCAGTCCTACATTAGTACTACTGTAGTGCATTTAAATCCTTATTTGACCTCTAATTCTAAGATTTTTAAAGTGTTTTTTATTTTAAAATATATTAAAATAATATATTTTTTAAATTAATTTTTATATTAGCACATTAAAATATCTGAAAATATCAAAAAATATTAATTTTAAAAAAATCTTAAACGCAATGTTAAAACTTGAATATATATATATATATATATATATATATATATATATATATATATATATATATATATTGTAAGAAAGAAGGAGAAGGAGAAGGAGAAGGAGAAGGAGAAGGAGAATTCTTTAACCAATGGGACAAATGTATCAACTTAATTATTGATAGGCCCGAGAATGATCTAAAAGTAAGAAAATCGAAGGAAAGGAGAGGCGGGACGGCGCATGCAGTTGTCACTTTCTTTTTCACAGAGCTAGGAATGTGAAAGTTTACAGCAAATGGCGACACTCTTTGAGACAAACATGTCTAATTGTCCATGAGCTGCTAGCTGCTACATTTATACACTCTCTGTTGCAGTGAGAATTGTGGAAGAGACTAGACATGATCAGTATGCATTCATTCAATCTTTTTTTATCGTCTAGTCTACACTACTGTGTGTCTATTGTATTATTATTCCACATAATATATATATATTAGTCGTATATATATAGGCTAACTAGGTGGGGACTATATATGTGTCTGGTATCGAGACCCGAGAGGAGGAGGAGGAGAGAATTCATGAGAGGGACTTGTAACTGAAGCATTTTCTTGGGGTTGGGTTAACGTTATCGGAGAAATGGGGAGGACGTTTTGGAGAGGTCGTTGTCTCCTTGAAAGTGACGTCTCTCTCTCTCTCTCTCTCTGCCGACGCTTCTTCCTTGTTCTTTTTCATCTCTTGGCACCGAGAGAGAGAGTAGGTGTTACAGTACAAATTGTATTAGGTACTGTGATGTTGCGGTAGTTTATGTGGTTAATTTATCAATTATAAATTTTTTTCTATCAAGACTTTTCATGAGAGAATTTTGCGTGGGATCAATGCAAAATTATGATGTGTATTAATTAATAAAATATCTTTAAATATGTGATTGAAATAAAATATCTTTTGGTTGAAAGGTGCTTATAATCTCATTATTATTATTTAGGATTGTAGTTGCAGTTGTTTTTAAAATAATTTTTTGTATTAAAATACATTAAAATAATATTTTTTATTTTTTAGAAATTATTTTTGATATCAGCACATCAAAATAATTCGAAAACACTAAAAACATATTAATTTGAAGTAAATAAAAAAATAAATTTAATTTTTTTAAAAAACGTTTTTGAAACGCAGAAACAAACATTAAAAGTTTGATTAGTATTTTAAAATTGAAGAAATATACATGAAAGAGATAGAAAATTTAGCTTGTTGGAATAATTATGGAGAAAATAACATAAAATTAATAAATTATTTTTAAAATAACATTGGAATGAATTTTTATATTTTTAAAATAAAAAATATAGAATCACCTGTTGGGTTGTTTTTTTTTTTTTTGGTAGATATATTGGATGCAGTCCACCAAGGCAAGTATACTTCCAAACTATGATTATTATTGCTTTATTACTATTATTATTATTATGCAGTTTGTCAACGCATTTAATACTCCAATAACGATGACATTAATATCATGCATCCATGGATGGGAATTAATGGGATCTTGAGTCTTGTTTTCACCCATCTCTCCATTCCCAATATATATATATATATATATATATATATAGAGTCCAGCATGCATGCAGCAACCTTCCCCTGTGCCTTAACCGTACAGGGAAGACTCATAATTAGGTAATCAAGCTCTATCCACCATTCTCTGCAGGCTAACTTCTGAACCATGCATTAATGTTAGGTTAACTAAACCCATAAACCCAGCAATTTGCTACCAGAAGAGAAGGAGAGGACATGGAGTGTCTGCCACCATTCAGTTTGGCTGGTTAGCTTACTTACACAAACGGGTAAGGAAATTGCAGGTGGCATATTAAGGTGGGACCATATATATTAGATATGAAGTTAGGTCAAGCTTGTCATGATCTTTCTAGAATCTCAATTTGACCCACGAAAAGGGAGTAGCAATCCCCTGTAATCGATACGATCATACCAAGGTCTCACACAGTTACATGCTTTAATTTGTCGAGTTGAGCATCCCTGTTAATCAAACCTTGAATAATTTGCATCGAAACAACAAGAGAAGAACGATGAAATAAAACCTCAAGATCTTGTAAAGTTAGGAGGGAAGAACAATCACCAATCTCGAGGTCAATCAATCTTGTTGTGGGAGCTAGGTGGCGGTGTCCTGGTTAAACAGCCGACAGCGCCATGCATGATCAATTTCTTCTTCCATGCTTCTCTGTTTGAAGGGAAAAACCAAGAAATGCTGTCGATGTGTCCACGTGCCAAGATCAATAAAGGGAGGTCATTAATGGCGGGGATGGCAAGGAAGAAGAAAATCACAGATACGCATGGGCTTTGCTGCAGGGCATCAGTTTGGTCTGGTCATTGATAGATATCATGAGATCAGATTGTGTGATTTAGTTGTGATTGTGTTGGAATCTAGAGCCAGCCAGCCTAGAGCATGTCGTGTCACCAGCAATCTTGGGAGGCAGCTAGCTAGGCTGCTGCCCGCTTTGCTTTTTTAGTTCGACAGTGCAATATTCGACGGATTGACCTTCAGTTGCTCCTTTTTGTTTTTAATTGTTTGTTTGGTAAAAAAAAAAGCATTATTAAATTTTTAGTTTTTTTATATAATTTTAATATGTTGATTTTAAAATTTAAAAAATATTATTTTAATATTTTTTAAATAAAAATCATTTTTAAAAAGTATTTTTCATCACAATATTAAACAAACATTTATCCGACTAATTTATTTTTTATTTTGGGTATATTTTATTAATTAATTGATAAAAATTAAAATCGGCAAGATTCATGAGTTTGAAGTGTGTGCGTTCATTAATTATAAGTAGAGTGTTTGGAGCAAGAACAAATCAATGCTAAAAATAAAAAAAAAATATTCATGAATATATTATACAAATAATTGAATCGCTATCTAGTCTCGCATCACATTAATATCATGATCTAATAAATATCTAAAAGTTGACTTTAAAAATAAATTTAATTTACATAAACAAAACCAGTCACCGTGGGTTTTACCTGTTGGATATATTTTGAGTAAACAATTAAATAAAATCATTTCCAGTGCATAAAGTATTAACAAGATGTAAAATAAAAAATAATAATATTATTTTAAACCTTGAATTAGTTGACCTGAGAGCTGGTCAACTTGAAACCTAAACCAATTTTAAAAAAATAAAAAATAAACAGGTATAAAAATCAACTATGAAGTAGTTAGCAGCTGTTCTCTTCTATTAAAATGATATAATTTTAATTATTTTTAAGTGATAATCTCTCTTAATTAGTCGCCCGAAACTTATTCTAGTGCAATTCGACTAGGGTTTTAAAATTATGAAAAATATAAGTAGAAAAAAAAAAAAATGGAGAGAGAGAAGGGACACGTAAGGAAGCAAGAAAACAGAGGAGCGGGTGACACATGTCATCAGCAAAGTAAAAGCAAAGTAACACAAAAGGAAGGCAGAGCTGAACAGGGCAAAACTGTGTGTGTGAGAGAGAGAGATTCGGTTCCTTCGGCTTCAGCTTCAGCTAGAACCTTCATCCCTAAATCAGATCTTGTTTCTCCTACAGTGTCCCTTTCTTCTCTGTTTCTCCAGAAAATTCCTTCCTTCCTTCCTTCGTTCTTCTGTTTCTCTGCAGTCACAGAGAGAGAAAGGGAGGGATTAGTATACAGTACTGTTCTTATCATTCAATCAGCAGCTACTCACCTGGGGATTCTTTTGATTGATTGATACTGGTGTGTTTTGCTTGTTTCTCACTCAATCTTCTTTCTTTTAATTCAAATCCAAACCAAACTCAAAATCAAGCCTTTTCTTTCTTTGTTTCTTTTGAATATTTTTTATTGGCTCAAGGAATGAATAACTAAATAAATGAATAATGGGGAATGATTGAATGAATAGAGGGCCGGATCCGTACAGTTGGTATCTAACTGCATTGTTATTTTTCTGGGATTTTTTTTTAATTTAATTTGGTGGATTCTTCAGGTTATTAAAGGGACACTTTTTTTTTTCTTTTTTAATATTTTTAAATTTATTTCGAGTATCACTGATGTTTATTTCATTTGATTTTGATTTTAAAGGGCTTCACTCGCTCCTCTTATTTATTACTACTCCTTTTGTTTCTTTGTTTATGTTTTTTTAAAGCTCATTACTTTTTTTTTCCTATCTAGAAATCAGTGAATACTAAGTGTGAAATTTGTTACTTTCAACTCTTAACTGTGAGTGGTGTCAGCTAAAGTTTGATCTATCTTGTCTTGTTGGGTTTATTATGCTGATGGAGAATGAATAAGTAATAAATGGGTTTACTTGTGTGGATTTTTTATTATTCTTTGGGATTTTTAGTAGATTTGGATCTGTGTTTTTAATGCTTTTTAAGAGTTTTGTTATGGGATTTTAGAGATTGTGATTTAGTGAGCTGAAGGGTTGTGATTGGAAGTGAGAATTTGATTCGTTTTTGTTTTGGTTTTCAAGTCTCATTGATTGATTGTTGGAGGATTTGGAGGAACTGGAATGCTTTAATATTTGATTGGGATTCATTCAAGGGCAGATAACTTGTCTCATGCAGCCAAAAGGCCTCTTTTGTTTTTGTCCTTTTTTTTTTAATCTAGTTTGATAGCTTTAGAAAAGATTAGTGTTTAGGTATTTGTTTGGTTTCTTTATCTTCGAGGCATGTATTGGTTGGTGATTTAATTGAAATAAATTGCCGTCATTTTCTAATATTTCTGTGTTGCAAGCCTGCAGTATTATGATAGTAACTCCTTTTGTGCTTTTGCCTTTGACAGTTTAGAGCGGCATGTATGGCGGCAAGTTTTCTGTGAATCTACTTTCTTGGTCTGGAAATTAGGATCCCCTTTTGCATTTCAGCAAAATGTCAAGTATGATAATTTGACAGTTTCCTTTTTAATGCAAATCACATAACGAATGACCTAAATTGAATGGTTTCTGATGCTTGATTTTATTATGGTGATGTTGCATGTTGTTTGGCTACTACTAATTATAATCTCCATTGTCCGATTGAAGGTGTTGAGGGAATTGTGGTTAATGATGAATATAGAGAGAGAAGATCTGATTTTGAGAACTCTGAAGATGAAAGACGGCGGTCAAAAATTGGTAATCTCAAGAAAAAGGCTCTGAATGCTTCGAATAAGTTCACCCATTCTCTTAAGAAAAGAGGGAAAAGGAAAATAGATTATAGGGTTTCTTCAGTTTCCATAGAAGACGTGAGGGATGCAAAAGAGGAGAGTGCTGTCCATGATTTCCGCCAAAAGCTTCTCGAAAGGGATTTGTTGCCTCCCAGGCATGATGATTATCATGCTTTGTTAAGGTCAGCCTATTAATAATTTCAGAACTCTGTGTCATCCGTTTTATAAACTTGAACAGTTTATTTGGCTGGCCTGTTTAAATCCCCACTATAATGCACTCACTTATTAATACTGTCATCTCTATTCTTGTAGATTTCTGAAAGCTAGAGAGTTTAACATTGATAAAACAATCCAGATGTGGGAAGAAATGCTTAACTGGAGGAAAGAATACGGGACAGACAAAATTTTAGAGGTAATGGAATGGATTTATCCTGCTAACCTTGTTGCTGGTGGTATGGATATCTTGGAACCTATTGTTATATCCTGTTAAAAGCAGCAGTTTTATGGTCAATGTTTCTTTAAGCCAATCACAATAATCATTTAATCACAAGCTCAAAACTGCATCTGTTGGTAACAAACAACATGGGCAAAAACTTTTGGTTGCATTGCATTTTTGATAACTATCCATTGCATAGAATGCATTGTTGCTTGCATACTTCATGGTTCTGTACTAAACGTTTTGATCTTAATTCTAGATTCAGAATTAGAATTTTTAATTTACTCCTTTTTGTCATTTGATGTTACAAGTATACTGATCTTGTGGTCAATGGCTAGGATTTTGAGTTTGAAGAGCTGGAGGAAGTCTTGCAATATTATCCTCAAGGTTACCATGGAGTTGATAAGGAAGGGCGGCCAGTTTACATTGAGAGGCTTGGGAAAGCTTATCCGAGCAGGCTAATGCGTATCACCACTATAGAACGGTATTTGAAGTACCATGTCCAAGAGTTTGAGAGGGCCATACAGGAGAAATTCCCTGCCTGTTCTATTGCTGCAAAGAGATGGATCTGTTCGACGACAACCATATTAGATGTGCAAGGTTTGGTATGTTGAATTGAATATTGTCGTAGACAAGCCTTTTCAAATTGATGTTGGTCTTAAACCCCTAATCCATTCAAGCAGGAATTAATTATCCATGTTGCGAAACTGTTTCAACCTGTAACGATTTCCCTACTCTATGCACCTTAAAGAGCTCTGTGAAATCTGTTCTGAAATCTACTTTTAGAGTGTATTTAGTCTCATTGTAGGTTTTCTAGCAGCCTCTATTGAATCAATTGAGAGATTAATTTGTGTACTAGTAGGAATGTAGGATGTTGATAGATTTTCTTTCCTCCACTGTCACTGGTGGTTTATGTTTCTTTCAACTGGTTATATGCGTAGTTTGAACTGGTTTTTAATGATGTGTTAAAAACAGGGCATTAAGAATTTTACTCGGACTGCTGCAACTCTTTTGGCTTCCATAACGAAGATAGATAACAGTTACTACCCCGAGGTATCAAAGTGTTGTAGTTAATTGATAGTTTTTATCTTCACTATCTAATTTATTTCTAATAGCTGTCCACACATCATACAGACATTGCATCGGATGTTTGTTGTTAATGCTGGTCCAGGCTTTAAGAAGATGCTCTGGCCAGCAGCACAGAAGTTTCTGGATGCAAAGACTATTGCAAAGATACAGGTAAGGGATACGACTGTAATCATATAGTTTCTCATCATTCATTTCCTGCAATCCGGATTAGCTATACTTGATTTCTGAAATGCAGGTTTTGGAGCCCAAATCCCTGCCTAAGCTCCTGGAAGTTATTGACTCAAGGTGTGTATCAACTGTTATACGTGCCTCATGTTTTTCTATAGAATAAATTATTAATATACTCCTTTCCTGTTTCAGTCAATTGCCAGACTTCTTGGGTGGTTCTTGCTCTTGCTCGGCTGAAGGAGGGTGCCTTAGATCCAATAAAGGTCCATGGAATGATCCTGGAATAATGAAGGTAGGCAATCCCTGCTATTAGAATTTCTTGTATTGATTCTGTGTTGAATTATTAAAGCATGAAAGGAGGCTTGTATTTTTATATTGAACTTGTATTTGGAAATTAACCGGGGTTTGTGTCTTTCACAGCTTGTACATAATGCAGTACCAGCTGTTGTGAGGGAAATCTCCAGGGTGTCTAATGATATGCAGGAATTTGACTCATACAATCAGGTATGCCCTCTGAAGGCAAGTCTTCCATCTCATGATAACCAACTGTGTTTGTGGTCATCAATATCTCTTGTTCTGATATATATTAGTTTATTCTTTGTCTTCCAGGGAAAAAGCAGTGATAAATTAACAGCAAAATCAGGGTCAGATATTGATGATCATTCTTCTCCATTTGGACCAAGGAGTTCTACATGTGCATGCTTAGCCCCAGTTGATGAAGAGGTAAGCTGTAGAACCTGTAGCTAGCTTTTTCTTTCAGTACAGTTCCCTTCTTATTGAACTTATGTGTGGACGAGTGTGCATGCCAGTTTGCATGTGTCTGTGCTTGCATGGCTGTTTGTTTGTGCAAGTGAGAGATGCGTGCACATCCTTATGCTCTGTTTTGTAAGTGAATCTTGGTCTTTGCAGGTGAGGGCATCCGATCCAAGTATCTTCTACAGTTGTGATGACAATTTTATTCTGGCTGAGAAAACTGTTCATAGAGGGGGGTGTTCTGAGGATCAATCACTTGGAATCAACAATTTGGGGAACATTCCCTTTCAAGTGACATCAAATCTGGAAGGTATTTGTTCATGCTTCCATAATGCTGATCAGTTTTCTTTCATCCATTTCAGATCCAATAAACTCGTTGCTTCATGGCAAAGGAGATCTATATAAAAGACTTTTGGAATTAGTCTTGCATGTGTTGATTTTAGTCCATATAGTTGCTGAATATGACTTGTATTGTTGCTGTCTTTTGGGATTTGTATCTTAATTTCAGGTTTGTTCATCCGTTGGTTTGACATTGTCAAGGAAAAGGTTGGGAAAACAAGTATCCCAAGCACAGCAAGAACCCTGATATCTTTTGTGGTCAAACTTTTTCGTAGTTTTCCATTAGAGTATTTGAGAAAGCAGAGCAACATTTATCCATCTAATTTGATGGAACACAACACAGTTATCCATTCAACTGCTCTTGAAGCTGTGAATGAAGAAGATCATGTACGTCCATGTATAGAACGTCTTCAAAGACTAGAGAAAATATTTGAGGAAGTTAGCAACAAACCTGCTGGAATCCCTTTGGAAAAGGAGAAAATGCTAACAGAATCTCTGGAGAGGATCAAGTCTGTGGAGTTTGATCTTGAGAAAACAAAGAGAGTATGTCCTGTTCTACATGGTTTAATAATTGTGGAAGTTGGGCTTTTAATTGTACTGAATGCAAATTTTTTGACAATCGTTGTGCTTTCAGGTACTACATACTACAGTGGTAAAGCAACTTGAGATCACTGAGCTGCTAGACAATCTACGGGAGTCCAAATGTCGTGTACGTAGTTCTGTGATAGTTGATTATATCCATAGTAAACCTCATCTATGAAGAGTATCTGTTTATTCTTTGTTTATCCCTATCTGGGATTTTCATTCAAGCCTTGCATGAGGGTTAGTGAGGCTTGAACCCTGGCAGGAACTAATTTGTTCCCATGCTCCAGTTTGTTATTAACATGAAGGGAGTCCTCCATTTGAGCACATACAGCAAGCTTTGTTCAATGTGTTCATGGCAGTCTGTTGTCTTTTTGACCTGCACTAAAATTTTGTAATTTGAGGCTGAATCATTTACCTAGCTCTCACTACAGTTCAATTGATGCTTACTCTGGTTTTCTAGTGCAAGCATGACAATAATGAGGTCTTTTTTTGCAGCAAAGAAGATTGTTCTGCTGAGTAGCTGAAGTTGTAGCGGAACATAAGAAACTAAATATTTGGGAGACTATGCACAGAGTGAAACTATTTAGGCATCAATGGTGGCGGGAGGCCATACTCTGAAAGGAGCATCACTACTACTATTTTTTTTTTCTAGTAGAAAGACGAGGCAGGCAATCTTTTTTTTTCCATTAACCATTTTCCTTCAATCTTGTAATTTCTTGTTACAGTCGATACTTCACTAAAATTATAGTAGTTAAGATGAGCATTTCTTCCTGATGTTAGCTTCGATTGTGTAGAGAAAACATGAAAAATTGTCAATGGAATGCTTGATATCAACCATACTATACTCATTCTCTCTTTATTTAGTAAAGAAAACTTCCATTACATTTTTTTTTATCAAATAAGAAACTCATTCAATTACTGAAGCATCAGAGCACAAAAGGCCTTGTGAGGGCAATTCACACGATCTACAGATGCATATTGTAGCTATTTTGACAGCTCGATCTGCACTGCTTTTAACATTCTTAGGAATATAGAACACTTTACTTCTATGTTGCAACCATGCTTTATGAAATATAATCTTCATCGTCTGTTAGAGCCAAGACTCATTATGGTTTATACCTTGCTTCAATCACAGGAATTAGAGAATTTCCAATGCTGCCAACGACAACAGGCTGTAGCAATATTATTTTGAAACAGTGTGGTTTTGTCTGCAGTGTTAAGACGGCAGGTCATTGCTTAATACACCAAACATAGTCTCTGTGAAACTGCAAAACTATTAGTGATGGCGTAATTACTCTGCCGTGCTGAGCACAACAAATAATCTGTCTTCTCGTTAGCTTATATTTTTGCTGCATGAAAAACATTAGCTTTGTTTTCAGCCAAATACGACTCCTTTTCCACTGTAATATTTTTATCCATCTTTAAACATACAGATTGCTTCTTCGTCTGTATGAAGCCATTATTAACAAAAAAAAAAAATAATTCTTAGTTCTCCCACGACAACTCGGGGGCAAAACAACTAGTTGATTACAAGACTTAGCAAGTACTTTTTTTTTGCTTCCAATGTCTTTCTGAAGACAGAATCCTCAGCCTGTCAAATTGGTCTCATCATTTCTCCACCATCTATTTTGTTGCTCAAACTGATGGAAACCCTCTAATGTAAGCGAGTATGAAGGATTCAATGTTTTGAATAGTCAATTGCGGAAATGTCATAACGACCATGTAAAAAGCCTAGCTCAAGAAAAGGCGTGATCATAACAGGGAATTCTTTGTTTGAATGCTGTCCTTCCACCGTCTTTCTTTCTCTAAAACGAGAAGTTCATATATATATATATATATATATATATATATATATATATATGGCATAATATATATTTCTACATGAGTTGGTTGCTAATTATGGGAAAGAATATGCCTTTTGATTTAGTTTTGTTCTTGTTTTTTTTGCTGCGTTTCAGTTTAACTTAGATTTTATGTTGTTTTTTCCATTTGATTTATGATGAAGCCTTTCTATTTGGTTATGTTATATTTCATTTTTTCTTTAAAATTTCCGGTTTAATTTCAGATTTTATGTTGTTTTTTATATTCAATATATATATATATATATATATATGACTTTTCTTTCTTGTAAAAACATCTATTTAAAGATTGTAAATATCTTAAAGAAAGATTACTTTAAAGATAAATATGTTTTTTATTTTATAATTTGGGTTGGGCTGCGTCACCCTCTTTCTATTATTATTCCTTTTTAATATTAAATTGTTATATATGAACAACAGTTTTTTCACTAAGATTGAATAAGTCCATGCTTATCAATGAGGGTGGTTGAAGTGATAAAGAGCTTGTTTTATTTAAACGAGATTTTGGTTTCGAGTTTCTGGGTATGCAGCAATATCTATTTATTAATAATCTCACCTGTCATTGTTAGATATACGATCCGAAACAACAACCAGATTATCCGAGACAACTCGGTTAATAGGGCTAACAAAAAAAAACAAGCACATACTCTCTTTAATCTGAAGGCCTTTTTAAATTAATAAAGTACAACAACGATAATAAATTAAAGAATGAAATAATAAATTAAAGAATGAAATTGCAGGTGTGAATTCTATAAAGAACAAAATTACAATCCTGCCATGACACCCTCCTCTCTCCCCACCCTTTCCAGACATTATAATTATGGTTACAGTGTCTCAACATGTATTTCACTGCTGTTATTATTTTAATAAAGGACCAGAAGACTCATAAGTCTCATGACGCTAACAATTACGTAGATTTCTATTACATTTGGTAACGTTATATATAATATTTTTTAAAAGTATTTTTCAAATTAAATAAAAATACATCAAATTTAAAACAAGTTAATTTTAAATAAAACTAAAAAAACAATTAATCAAAATGCAAAGGCCAGAGATTAGCACGTGTTTTTCATTGGAAAAAAAGAGAGAGTCAATCTTCGTTATAATTTTCAATTATCAAACAACGTCAATACCTTGAAGTTTCTCATACGTCCACCATGAAAAAACAACAGGCTTGACCCTAGCGTGCTTTACCCACAAAAACATCACCACCCACGTCAGAATCCCTCTACAAATAGGTGACTCGATCTTTTTAACTCCAATCTTCTTTAAACATTGTTCTCTTTGGAAAGAAATTCTTAGGCAATGGCAGAGAGAAGCAGGATTCTGTTCATAGGAGGCACAGGATACATTGGAAAATTCATTGTAGATGCAAGTGTCAAGGCAGGCCACCCAACTTTTGTTCTTGTCAGAGAGTCCACTCTCTCTAGCCCTGCTAAATCCACTGTCATTAACAACTTCAAGAATCTTGGTGTCAATCTCCTCCTGGTAAGTCATTTTTGTTTAAACTGATCACAAACATTACAAGGTTACTGCCAGATGTTGTGTTTATGAATACAATATTGCATCGTTAATTTGTTCATTGGTTTGACGTTATTTATTTATGCTTGTTTTTTGTTTTAATATGTAGGGAGACTTGTCTGATCATGAGAGTTTGGTGAAGGCAATTAAGCAAGTGGATGTTGTGATATCTACCATTGCTCACGATCAGTTATATAATCAAGACAAGATCATCGCCGCCATTAAAGAAGCTGGAAATATTAAGGTATGAGTTAAACTTGTTTGAGTGGATGAATTGTAGCTTAATTGGCATGTTGTCATTCCGGCCTCGTACCGGACCAAGGTTCAGATCTCCTTGTAACTTCAAAAGAAGTGAAAGAAAACTGCTTGGTCGAATCAACTTTATTATTAGTTCTCGAATAAACCAGGATAGCTAAGAAGAACTGTTTCTGTTGCAGAGATTTTTCCCATCAGAGTTTGGAAATGATGTGGATAGAGCGCATGCTGTTGAACCTGCAAAGACAGGATTCGCTACAAAGGCTAAAATTCGACGAGCTATTGAGGCTGAAGGAATTCCATACACTTATGTGGCATCAAACTCTTTTTCTGGTTTCTTTCTTCCAGCTTTGAACCACTCTAGGTCTGGGGGTTTGTGGCTGTATCTCCATGCACATGTGCAGGCTTCAACTTCAAGCATTGGTAGCAATGCAGAAACGACAACATTGAAACAACCTGGAGCTCCTGCCTCACCTAGAGATAAAGTTGTCATTTTGGGTGAAGGAGATACCAAAGGTAACATATAGCATCTTTTAGTATTCGATTACAGTGTTTTACTAGATGATTATTGGTTGACCTTGAAATCAGTTCTTGCCCTCTCTGGATTGTTTCGTGCATTATGGCCTGTGGATAGTCTAGGCAACTTTTGCAAGGCATATAGTGGCCTGCAACAAGCTTAAGCCGGTCTATGCTTCCCAGAATCTTACAGTTTCATATTTTGATCAATAGTGGTTTTCAACAAGGAAGATGATATTGCCACATATACTATCAAAGCGGTGGATGATCCAAGAGCAGTGAACAAAACCCTCTTCATTAAACCCCCATCCAACATCATCTCATCCAATGATCTTGTTTCTTTGTGGGAGAAGAAGATAGGGAAAAAAATTGAACGGATCTATGTTCACGAGGAGCAACTTCTGAAGAATATTCAAGGTATGATTATATATCATTTCATTGACTTCGAATGAAAATCTGTCCATTTCATTAGCATCGATCCTTCGGGCTCTGCCGCCTCGAGTTGAATAATTTTTAGAGATACTGTTGTTCTTAGTTTCAGTTGTTCAAAATTAACACGGTGAACTAATCAGGCAGTTTAACATTACTTCTCTTCTCTCGCTGCAGAAGCTTCAGGTCAACGCAAAGTGATTTTATCGATCTGTCACTCTTTGTTTGTGAAAGGAGATCAGACGAACTTCGAGATTGAGCCATCGTTTGGTGTAGAGGCTTCTGAGCTTTATCCTGATGTCAAATACACTACTGTAGCTGAATACCTTAACCAGCTTTTTTGAGTCTCTGCGTTAAATAAGCAGCTTTACCTCAATAAACAATAATCTTGTACATACGATATATATAATTAATTGGGCCTCGTAGTGTGGGGAATAAGGAGGGTGCGTGCAATGCCTGCACTTGTATAAGTCATCATGTTGTTTGTGTACCACGTATCTTAGGGACCTGCTGATCCCTCTTTGCATTATTTCTTCTTATGACTACTTCATATCTGACATTGTGGGATTCAGGCTTGATTTTATTAACTAGTTAAATCCATGTAAGTAAAGTTATTTTGATACCTTAATCCAGCTAATTTCTTACATTATATCCTATTTTGATAAATGCATAATTAAAACAACGTGGCTTCAGGCTTGCACTCTACCGAGAATCCTTTCTTGCCAGTCTGACTCTCCATGCCACCCAGAGGGATTTCAAGGACAGAAGCCATGCAGTGATTACACACCATGGATCAGCAAGGATGCAAAAAAATAATAATATAAAAAACCCCTTTCAGTAATTATATAAGTATCCCTCTTGAGAATGAGATTTCTGGTTGTGTGCGTGCATGATTGTATTATGCTAATTGTAATTAATTAAGGTTTTCAACGATGGAGACCTCCACAAATTAAGATCATCATTAATTTTAACAAAACTCCCTTCCCGTTATGATCACTCTAAAAAAAATTGGAGAAATCACACCTCATGAATTGACAACCATTTGTAATTCCCACACAAATCAACATCAAGTGGGGAATTGCTACACAAGAGGTGGACTCTACCCTCCTCTTTGCAATTAATCTCAGTGTGTTCCCTTATTTTGTAGCTCTTAATGCAATTAAGAGAATCTTTTTCAAAAGTATTTTTTAATTTAAAAATATATTAAAATATATTTTTTTTATTTTTAATATCTTTACGTCAAAAACAATAAAAAAAAACCTAAAAATAATTAATTTAATATCTTTTTAAATAAAAAATAATTTAAAAACATAAACTAATACAATACCAAATAAATTGCAATTTTTAAATATATTTATATCAATACTCTTAAAAAATATTTTATATCTCAGTACTAAACACAATAGAATACTCTTACCCACTCACTTGAAAATTGATCAGCTGCTTTAGAAGGCTTGCAAAGATGACAAAAAAGTGAGGGAAAAAAAACAGAAAGGACAAGAGACAGCAAGTCTGGATTTAGTCTTTGCCTGCTTGTCTTGATTGACCCCTGGATTGATGAACTAACTATCAAGGACAAGAAGGAGAGCCACCATAATTTATAATATCTATTAGTTTGTTTCTCTCATTAATAAAGCATATAAACTTGAGGAGGAATTAGGAAATAGGATGGTGAGTGGTGACCCCAGTTTTCGCGTTCTTTGCTGTATGCCTGTATCCCACTTTTATATAGTTGATAGCTCATAGCAATAGTTATTTTCAGATACACAAACTGGAAGCATCAACTGTCTTCACCTTCCTTTTATTCTATTATGTACTTATATTAGCAGGTTTTTGTTTTTTTTTCCTTACATACGTTTATGTTTCTGTCTAGATCTCGAAAAACAGTGCTAATCCAAGGGTTGAGGAGATAGATATATTGAAGTGAAGAAAGAAAGAAAGGAACGTAGAAAGATTGAAACTTTACAAGGGAGATGGGATTGTATCACTGTTGTAGAATTGTCTTCTTCTTCTTTCTCTTGATGGGTCTCTTTGCTTCTCCTTCTTTTGCTTCTACTTTCATTTCAGGTACTTATTTTCACTTTCAAGTATGCTTGCTTTTGATTTTTGTTACAAAGATCCATTTTTTATGCTGTGTCTTTCTTAGTTTATTTGGATGCAGATGGTGTTTTTGAATCTCATGCTTCTACTGGCAGGAATCTTCTTCAGACTAAGAAAGGTTGCCTTTTTTAACTACTTATTTGCTCAATTTTGATCAAATTTTGTTTTGGGTTCTCTAGATTGTGATCACAATAATGCTTTCTTCTGTGATGTAAGGGATTCCAGTTTTTATTCTTTTGTTATGTGCCCCATTTTGTTTGAGTTAACATCATGCTTGAGGTGTCTGGGTTTATCTTTAGTTTTCTCTCCTCTGGAACTCAAAGGTCCTTTTGGTAGGGTTTCTAAAGGAAATTTCATCATCACTTCAACCTCGTGATATTCTTTTGGATATAATAAAACTACAAGGACTGTAATCTTTATTGCCCAGTTGTGTTTGCTAAAAGCTCTTGTGGAAAGTTATTATCACCTATGTACTATTTCATGTCCACTGTTGATCCGTCAACACACATAGTTTGTTTTACACTTTCACAGCTTGAGTTATTTTAAATTCTTTGAAGTGCTTACACAAGTTTGATTACTCTTGCATTACTGCAACAACTTAGGTATTCAATGTTGCAGATCTTCCTCTGCAAATCATCATGCATGCATTTCTTTGTGAATTTGGAGGAGATATTACTTCTTATTTATTTGATAACAATTAAACAGTATATACACTTGCAAGCTTGGTGATTGGAAGCATACTTGGATACAATAATGATTGTGTTTGCATCAATCGTGTTCAGCTACATTAACCTCAATGGGAAATATCCTCCTGGTCTTTTTGCCAATGAATGTAAGGATGGGAAGCTGGGACTTGAATGCCCTGCACTACCGCCATCAGAACTGGCCAGTGACAAAAATGGGAGTCAGATTATGCATGGTCCACCCTTGCTGCTGATTCTTTTAGCTGGTTTCATAGTGGAATTATTTTAATTATTTTGAAGGCCTTAAAATGTTTTTTATCATTCTTTTTCCCCCGCAATAATTTCTTTTAACCTTGGGAGAGAGAAAATTCTCATTCCATTCTGTAGATGCGACATCTAAAACTGTTTATTTAGGCATACTGGAAAAAAGAATTAAAATATGTATTCTTCCCCTTAAAAATACTTCAATCTATAAATTCAAGGTTTCCTCCAATTTGTTTCTTCAGATATCAACTTGCCCTTTTCATGCCAATATTGCCTGTGCCCTTATGCTGTGTACCTGAGATGGTATTGTCTTCATATGAATCATTTTCATCCTTTGATTTTGTTCGTGGCAATGAATAGATGATGCCATGTTTATCAAAAACCATTTTATATCAGCAACAACTGTCATCTTTGCCTAGCTGTGAGCCTGTGAGATATTTTCTAGTTTGAGCCGGTTGTGGAAGACAACTCCATCCTTAACTAGCTGCAAGCAGCATTGGCTGCAGCTGTGGGAATTGAAATAACCTCTTCAATATCAGCAATTGCAACTGCCACATGGCGTCTTCTCGAACAATCTCTCCTCATCTCATGGAGGGAAATCTGCTCCTCACTTGTTCAACACCAGCTACTATTATCTCACTTAAAATGCGCCACAACTTCCAGGAAGTAAAATAATTACATGCGCAGTTTGTTGGTCATCATCCCTCAAGTGATAGAAGGCTCCTCGATTCTTGTGTTACAATGTTGCAGATTTATTATGCTGTTCGATCTTGAGAGAATACCTTCTCCTGACGTGTTTTAGAGGGCCTAACAATGGGTAAGTTTCCTCATGAATCTTTGTTACTGTATGATAAATTCCTACTGGCTACCTTTCACCAGACAACTACACTACACATCTTTGTCCTTGAAGCATGCTTCCATTTGAAAGCTCTTTTTGAAGGAAAACAAGTGCATTGCCAGATAATTAAGGCAGGAATAGTACCAGATACCCACATCCATAGCTCCCTAATTCATATGTACACAAATTCAGGAAGCATAGATGACGCCGAAGGTGTTCTTGGAGAATTCTCAGAAGAGAATACGCTTCCTAAGAATGCCATGATTTCAGGTTACTTGAGCGAGGGTCATGTAGACAAGGCTAGAAAAATGTTTGATAACACAGCAGCAAACGATGCAGCATCTTGGAGTGCATTAATAACAGGATATATAAAGAATGGTATGCATGCTGAGGCATTAGCTCTTTTTCAAGATACGATAGTTTCACATATCCTGCCAAATGAAGCAGCACTAGTGAGTTTGCTCTTTGCTTGTGGACAATTAGGAGCTTAGCATCAGGGAAGATGGATACAGGCATACATTGAAAAACTGGAGTTACGAGCACTAAACTCAGTACTGTCTCATCGATATGTATGCAAAGTGTGGCAGCATTGAGTGTTGTGCTTATGAATTATTTCAGAAAATGCCCCAGAGAAACATTGTAACACGGGGACTTAAGATTTCAGCTTCTGCCATCTATGGCCAAGCTAAAAAATGTTTTCAACTGTTTGATGAGATGCTTGCTGATGGGATACATCTAAATAAAGTCATCTTTGTAGCCATGCTATCATCCTGCTCTTATGCTGGTTGTGTTGAAGAGGGCCGGCAATATTTCAGTCGAATGAAACATGATTTTGGAATCAGACGACCTGTTGAAGCTATGAATGCATGGTAGACCTCCTTGGCCGTGCTGGGCTGCTGGCAAGGGCAGAAGAACTAATCCTTTCAATGACAGAACAACCTAACTCGATTATCTGGTAACAGCAGGGTCGACAATTTTTTTTTAAGAATAATAAATTAAAAAAATTATCATTCTGACTAGAAAAATTCAAAAAAAATCAATGAATAATAGTGGAAGTTTTGACTCAGTAAAATCTGAGTCAACCACGGACTAATCAAGTCTATAGTTTCAAACATCAATGATTAGTGATTTGGAGTGGAAAAGAAACATTTATAAAAATAAATTTATAAAATGGACATAGAAATAGAAATTTATAGTTGTGTTTACTTATGAAAAAAATAGTTTTTTAATTTTTTAAAAAAATAAAAAGCTCAAGAAATGCATTATTAACTAGAAATGAAAATTATTTCCTTAAAAAGACGCATTTTCTAGTTCTTCATTTTTTGTAAAAAATTTAAAATACTGAAATGATTTTTTTTTGTTTTTTTAATTCTCTACTATAAAAATAAAATTTTTGTTTGTTTAACTATTATTATGATAATTTCTTTTAATATTTTCAATTTAAGCGAATAAATACGTTTTTTTTTCATTTAAAAAAATTGTATTTAGCAAACATATTCCCTTAATTTTTCATAAAACAATCATTTTAGAATAAATAAAAACAATGTTTTTGAAAATAAACATGAGCTATATGTTTCTAGCATTGTATCTCTCTCTACTAAGATCTTTTGTCTTGTAATAGCCTCTTATTCTCTCAAAAAAGCTTTTTACTATTGAGTTAGGCATGCACTTTATATATTTCTACCAATATATATATTTATTTTTTTCACATATGAAGCTGCACTATAAAATTTATTTTTTTATTGAATAAATAACTGATTACTGTTTTTATTATACAAATAAAAAAAATGAATAATGAAACTATATTAGTAGTAGCTCAAGATGGTGTTATTAAACAATAACATCATTTTATAATTTTGAAACCACTAATTCAAGAGGATTTTATTAATTTTTTTCTAAACATACCAAACCAATATAAAAGATACATATTTAATATTATTAAAAAAAGTAATCTTAATTAAAATGTAAACAAAATAAAAAAAAGTAATATATATATATATATATAATATTTAATAATAATTAAGTGATAGGGCCAAGGGGTAACTAACAAATTATTATCTATCTACCATAAGATATAGATAAAAACATTTTCCTATTATTTAATATAGCCATTATTGGTACTATTTAGCTCTGATATTTTATATTTCCTCTCTAGATCGACAAAAGGAGCTCCCTTTCTCCAATCCTCAAAGTTGCAACTCTCACCCGCAGGTACCATTTCTCTCTTTCATTTCCTATTTCTCTTCTCCCGATCTCAGGGTTCCTCAATTTTGGTCCCCATAACGTACAAAACTCGTTCAAAATTATTCCTTTTTTTTCTTTTAGTTTTTTTTTTGGGTTAAAAGTTACCTACTTTAGGGTTTATATCGATTCCTCTGGTCTAGTTTTGCGATCCCTTTTTGTATTTGTAATCATAATTAAGATGGCGTTTTATTTTTTCTCCTGATTTTGCTTCAATT
Source organism: Populus deltoides (assembly GCA_015852605.2). NCBI lineage: Eukaryota > Viridiplantae > Streptophyta > Magnoliopsida > Malpighiales > Salicaceae > Populus > Populus deltoides. The sequence goes on from CM027580.2 coordinate 20,555,308, forward strand.
TGTTGAAAGTTTGTGACATTGAAATTCAATTGGGGTTTTGGTGAATATGGTTTCGTTTTGAAATTTTTTTAGTGTTTTGTTGTTTAGGAATTGAGAAATGATGAGCTAATTTTGGATTTTTTCTATTAATTTTAAATTATTGTCGGCGAACATATAGGAATTGAGAAATTTTTTTAGTGTTTTGTTGGTTTTTGGATTATATTGGTTTTTGGTCGATTTTTGTTTAAAGTTTGATGATTTTTGGAGTAATACGATGGAATGCTGTTAATTTCTAACTTACTGAATGCTTATGATTAAAGGCTAATCTAAACAAATACTATGGATTTGGTCCCTTTTGTTTTGTGATGCTTGGATGTCACTCTGTAATTACTTGTTCCTGGTGTTGATTGTTTTGTCATGGTGAATTAGTTTTGCTGCATTGGGTCAGTGTTTGTTGTTGCACAATTGTAATTCGTTACTTCATATTTTGATTCCACCTCAAGCACCTTCTTTATTTATATGAGCAGTGAGGACTGACTTGTTTATTGAATCTATGAATGTTATTACCTGTTTCTTCTGTGTATCATCGTGGAATATGTATGGATGTTCTGTTTTCATGGTTTTTGTTGTTGATTTGTGATTTGTCATCTTCGTGTATCTAAATGAGTTGACTATGATTGGTTGTCAGTAGTACTTATATGCAGTCATTCCTATAATCTTTTACTTGCTATAGACATTGAATCTATAGCTTTATTATTTCTCCAACCATTTTAATCTTTTAAATTTGGCAATTGGTTTGCGTGTTTATTTTGCTTTATGGTTACATCAGCTTCTGTTGATACTTGACTGATTGGCTTGAGTTGATGTTACAGGGTAGGTGGAATTGTTAGAAAAATATGTCCCATTACCAAGGGGATGATGCTGAATACATGGAAGATGAATATGAAATGGAAGATGTTGATGATGACATGGATGAAGAGTTTCGTGCTAGGGAGATGGGCTCAGACTCTGACATTGATGAATATGACTACCTGGTTCGTGTTCTTTACTACATTATTTGCGTGGGCAATCCTGGACAATTTTTGCCACTGTAACTTTGGTCTGATTTAGGATTTGAAGCATTTTTGTGTTCTGCTGCAGAATAATAAAGTAGCTGATACATCTGCTGCTGATGCTAGAAATGGAAAAGACATTCAGGGAATTCCTTGGGAGAGACTTAGCATCACTAGAGATAAATACCGGCAAACCAGGCTAGAACAATACAAGAACTATGAGAATATACCTCACTCTGGGGAAGATTCAAAAAAGGTGAATTCTTATTTCATCTCTGTTCCAAGAGTGCTCTCTGTCAGCAAGATCACTTCAACAGTTTTATACTGTCTTTTTCTTCATGCAGGATTGCAAAATTACTGAAAAGGGGGGCATGTATTATGAGTTCAGACGAAATTCCAGATCTGTCAAATCTACCATTCTTCATTTTCAGGTAAGTTGGAGAAGCCAGCTTTTTCTACAGAAAAATGTTGTGACAATTCATGGAGTCTGGAAAGTCTGGTACATCAATAGATGTATGATTGAGTGCAGATAGGCTTGAAGTGGTTGTAATGTTTGATTGACTTACATACATGTATCTGTGGTTTTTCATGATGCAGTTGAGGAACTTGGTTTGGGCTACAACAAAGCATGATGTCTACCTTATGTCGCATTTCTCTGTCATTCATTGGTCTTCCTTAACTTGCAGCAAGGCTGATGTTCTTGATGTTTCTGGACATGTGGCACCAACTGAGGTCAGTTTTGGCTTTACTTACTCTTATCTTTGTGCAGATTAGTATTCAGATTTGATTTCTTCTGTAAATTGATCAATTTGTTCTGTTTTCTAGAAACATCCTGGAAGTCTGTTGGAAGGATTCACGCAGACTCAAGTTAGTACTCTAGCAGTGAAAGATAATTTGCTAGTTGCTGGAGGGTTCCAGGGAGAGCTTATTTGCAAGGTAAGTTTAAGATCTTGCTTTTGCAAGTCTTTTTCTTGAAAGAAATAAAGAGATTTCATAAAATGGGTGACCAGTGTTAGTATATAAATGTCACTTTTATGGGGTGTTGGCACTTTCTCAGCTTGTTTTGGCTGCTTGGAAATATAAATTGTTTCTATAATCATGCCACCTCTGAGATTTGATTTAATGATTTCTCTGGTAGTAAAAAAAAAGGTTTATTATCAAGCTTTTATTGGAATGCAGCATCTAGATCGGCCTGGAGTAAGCTTTTGTTCCAGAACAACTTATGATGATAATGCTATCACCAACGCTGTTGAGATCTATGATAGTCCGAGGTACATATTTTCCGTTGTGCTGATGGTGGACTATAACATTTTTAATGCAGAAATAACCTACCTTTGTTATTTTAATTGCCAGTGGTGCAGTGCACTTTACTGCTTCAAACAATGACTGTGGAGTTAGAGATTTTGATATGGAGAAATACCAGCTCTCAAAGCATTTTCGTTTTCCTTGGCCAGTGAACGTGAGTAACCAATATCCAGTTTGGTAACTCAACATGTTATTTCTTGTATTAGAAACCCATTAGCTATTGTGATACTTTAAACTCTTGCACTGATGAGACCCCCCTAACATGCCATCCATAGTTTCATCTCTCTCACCATATGCAGGTGTGTATTTTGATCTCTGTGGCATTTCAGATAAAAGGTTGGATTCTTCTTATAGAAAGAGGAGATCAAATCTTAGTAATGAATCAAAAATTTGTTTTCCACATGTGCAGATTAGTAATGCACATATAATGTCAAGTTTTCATAGTTTAACCGGTTCTGCAACTGTTGCTCTCTTTGGACAGTTTCAACTGTTACCAGAGTGTTGCATCTTTAGCCTCCTCGTGGGTTGTTTGTTACTTGTCAGTCACTAATTGAGGAGTGACACGCAAGCATTCAGGGAACCAGTTGTCTTTTTATATTAATTTGGTGACATGCTAACAATTTGTTGTATGAAGACTATCAGTCTATCACTGATAAGTGAAACAGAAGCATATTCTTTCATTGTCTCTGCAATCTTGAGTTCATTTTACTTGATTGGATAAATACTGTTTTCTTGAGTTATGTTTTGCCGGGGAAGGCATGGTGGCCTAGTTCTTGCCTAACTTGACAATAGGGGTGGCTGAGGCCAGGTTTTTTAACTACTGGACTGGAAATATAAACATTTGATGGTTATTGCATGTTTTGTTTTTTGTCATGTGTGCAGCATACTTCCCTTAGTCCTGATGGAAAGCTTCTAACAATTGTTGGCGACAGCCCAGATGGTATGTTGGTGGACTCCAGTTCTGGGAAGGTACTTGTCTTTCCTTGCCATCAACTTTACAAATATGAATTTTACAGAGGAGTATATGTGATGACTTGAATTTTGAATGCTTACAGACAGTGACATCCTTGTCTGGGCATCTGGATTTCTCGTTTGCATCAGCATGGCATCCCGATGGGGTCACTTTTGCTACTGGGAACCAGGACAAAACATGCCGCATTTGGGATGTTCGGAACCTGTCCAAGTCACTTGCTGTTTTGAAGGGCAATCTTGGTGCAATTCGGTCAATTCGATACACATCTGATGGCCAATATATGGCAATGGCTGAGCCTGCAGATTTTGTGCATGTTTATGACGTGAAAAATGGGTATGAAAAGGAGCAGGAGATTGATTTCTTTGGGGAGATATCTGGTGTGTCATTCAGTCCTGACACAGAGGCTCTTTACATTGGAGTGTGGGATCGCACATACGGTAGTCTCCTTGAGTATGGCCGTTGCCGGAACTATTCATACCTTGATTCTTTTGTTTGAGTTGCTTGAAGAAATGTGTGTTGGTATGGTTTTTTTCCCTTGATGCAATTGAGGAACCTAATAAAACCATATAATGTAGAAGGAGGTTTAGGTGTATATTGTATTACTATTGTGGAATTTTAGGTTCTCGTGGTTCCATTAGTCTTGGTGCCACCGTTGTTGTTGGGTTATTATAAGATGTGTAGAAAGGAGGGAATGTACAGAAGGCTAGAATGTATAATTCAATGTGAACAATAGCATGGAATTGAACTTCTGCTTCTTCAGGTAGATGATTTTTTCTATCTGCTGTCCAATGTAATCTTATTTCTCGTGATATCCAGTCTTTCTGATCTGTTTCCTTTCCAGTCCCCACCTCATTGCAATTTTCGAGGTGCAAACGAGATATCACATAGTTTCCTTTTGCCCTAACTATTTGAGATTCTCGAGTACACTTGATGAAAACTTGCATGCTTACATTTACCATACCCTAAGAGGACCATATACACATGACCAGTCTGTTCTGGGTCATTGCTTCGTTAGCAAACACAACTTCATATTCCTTCACGGATGATCTATCAGGTTTTGTGCCAACCCTCTGGAAGACTCTGATTTGAATGGATAGCATCTGCAGCCGACCCATTATTAATCCCGGTTCCATCATCAAGAAATCCAATTTTTTAATTCTGATTCAGTATAAACATGCATGTCAATTACTTCTCGTAGCAATATGTCTTCATATGTTTCTTGACTGATTTAGGACCCGTAAGTACCAGTATTATCATTGTTCAAGATGATCAACCAAAAGCAATGATAGCAAAGGTTGATGGTGGGATTATTTTCTGGGCTAACAAAAACTGATAATTGAACGAATTAGGGAGCATCTATTAACAAGAAAAAGCAACCGACCTCATTGTTATTTTTTCTTCTTGAGGAAATCCGAATCCTTCATGATTACCTTTGACCAACAAAATTAAAATAAATAGAGCTGTAAAGCCATCAAAATTAAATAGATTTTCGGCCCTAAAGGGTGACCATGCAAATTCCATGGTCACCATTTAGGGCCCAAAATATCTAATCCACAAAGAACCAATGATGCATGGCCATCTCACCCACCAAAATCTTTCCACTATCGCTTCCCCTTACAACACTAATCTTCCTTACACCACCACTAGCGGGATATATGATCTTTATGAAGCAAAGCACAATCTCATCATCTCCAAACCTATCTTCAACTCACAAGGCAGGCACCAGCAATGGCAACCTTTAGCTTGCTTCCCACACCCACCATCCAAAAGCACCACCACAACCTCACCCCATCCAACATCTCATTCCAAGGCCTTAGACCCCTCCCCAAGGCCAAAACCGCCTCCCTCTCCAAGATCACCCTCACTGCACCAAAAAGGAGCTTAGCTGTGAAAGCAGAGCTTAACCCATCATTGGTCATAAGCTTGAGCACAGGGGTATCACTCTTTTTGGGAAGGTTTGTGTTCTTTAACTTCCAAAGGGAGAACGTGGCAAAACAAGTGCCTGAGCAGAATGGTTTGACTCACTTTGAGGCAGGAGATGAGCGTGCCAAGGAATATGTTAGCCTCCTGAAATCAAATGATCCAGTTGGTTTCAACATTGTTGATGTTCTTGCTTGGGGATCCATTGGCCATATTGTTGCCTACTACATCTTGGCCACAGCCAGCAATGGCTATGACTGGGACCCCAGCTTCCCATGTTGCTTTTAGATCATATCACCATTTCTTCAATCGATTGTGCTTCACTTGTGTAAACCTTGTATAGTGGTAGTGGTTTATTAGAGAGGCTTCTTTCTTCTCCTTTTGGTTTTCACTTTTTTTTCTCTCTCAAAAGGTTTGCATGATCCTCTTTATGTGTAATCTTCACTTACCTTGCTTTGTGATGTTCTATTGAAGCACCAAAATGTCTTGCACTCTTAACAATTTTTTGGAGCAGAGGCACTTAAGCCACAAATGCTGATGATTGATGAATTGGGTTGTGCCTTGCTGGAAATACAACCAGCTAGAAGGGCATTAGTCCCAAAGCACACATTCCAATGCATTGAATTTGAGAAATACAGAATTTCAAAGCATTCATTTCCAGCCTTCAGGTCTGTGAGTTCCAAGTAAACTTTGGGAGTTCAAAATTATGCTAGGCTGCCCTTGCTCCAATGCTGGTTTCCTAGTGCTCCATTTCTTTATTACACAAAGGGAAAATGAGAAACGAGTAAGCAAAACTTTTGGCATTTTACTAAAAGAAATAAAACCCATATTGCAAATTGTAATACATATTTTTCACTACCCTTTTGGAATTATTTTCCTAGGATATTTGCACTTGTAGAATATGAATATATTTGCAGAGAAGCCAAGAGTGAAAGGCTCATTGCACACAACAACAACCATCCAATTAGCACTCTAAACACATACTATATAAAGAAATTAGAAATTCCTAAGTATACTTAATCAATCAATTCATTCAGGAAAATTACATAAAAAAATTATTATTAACATAATTAGAGTTTAATATTGTGATATTATATTGTATTTATATGGAAAGTAAAAACAAGATACACACCACTTGACTCATCTTTTAGTAAGATTTTTTATCATTTTCTTTTGAAGATTATTTTCCTTGTTGAATGAGATTTATGGTCAAATATCCATAGTTGAAATAGAAAAAAAAATCTCTGAAAATAGGATAAAGTAAAGTATTGTAAAAATTTAAAAAAGTTTTAAATTTTGAAATTCTTGTCCAATTGTTTTTACCCTTTACATCCTCATCACTTGGCCAATTGTTTTTACCCTTTTTGCTTTGATAAAATGATTTTTAAAAATAAAAAACACATTACCTCATCCTCCAAACTATTTAAAAAAACAACCTCATCACTCCTAACAACTCCCCCCCTACCTTAATTACAATCTTCCTCAAAGAGAGGGCTCTAATTTTCTATTATTAGCCTATCAAACCAGGTGAAATACAATTACCATGATAACCTTTCAACTTGCAAGTTGCAAGTACAACTATTTATAGTAGCTTTTGATCTTATTCTAATCCTCCCCTCTTCTTTTATTTACCTCACAAAATATTTCTGGGATTTTCATGCTCTTCTAATCTTATAAAAATCTTATTTTTATCTCTTACATCTTCATATCTATAGGCTAACTGAAGTCTTTCTGTTTGTGTTCTTGTCTTGTAAAAGTAGAAGGGAAAAATTAAAATTTCTGCTAGTCTACTTATATCCTTTTTTTTTTTTTTTTGTCTACCCAAAACAAAAATGTCTACCCTGGACCCAACTGCTACAGTTATTTCACCTCAGCAACAAGAATTACACAGTGAGAGCATAAATGGCCAATCTTTCAGGTCCTATCCTCCAGCTACAGCCAAGTATGAAGATATTGCTCAAAGTTCAGACCTTTTTTGGGAAAAGCTCAAAGCTTTTCATCAATCCTTTGGCACCAAATTCATGTAAGTTGGTTTTCCTGCAAACCCTTTAACATACTTTATTTGTTTATGTTATTATTATTATTATTATTATCTGGGTCCATCTTATTTGATGGATTCTTTCTATTTCAAGTGTTTTTTTTTGGGTTTATCTCATGAATTATGTCTTTATATTGTAACGATCTAGCTTCCTTTAGTTGCCATATTTGCTTCTTTTTTTTTTTTCTGGCTATTAGATTTTTTCATGTTTGGTTGTGAAAATATTCTAGCACCTTTTGGGGTTAACTTCACCCCTCAATGTGGAGAGACGCATATTTGTATGTTCTTCTAGTTTCCCAACTTCAACTAAAATGGTCGAGCTAAAAAGTTTGTTGCTTTCTCCTAGATTTTTATGTTTCCAAGATTTGAATTACTCCTTGAGCACTAACTTTAAGATGCAATGTGAACTAGGATTTTTCTGCGTTGCCTTTTGTGTTTTATGACTTGTAGACTTCTTTGATATTTCATAAAAGACTTGCTTTATTTTCTTGGATTTGATCAATTCTTAATGAATGTGGTTATGGTAATTTATTTTGGTATGCTGATGATCTCCAATGACTGTTGAGATGCAAGTAATGAAATGAAATGAAAAAAAAAAGCAATGAAATTTATCATTATCAAAAGAACTAAAGAACAACACCTTAATTGGTTACTAGAGGGAAAAAAAGAGTAGTTTTTCTTAAATACTTCAACCATCCAAAGGCAATTGCTTATAAGTGGACCTTATAACTGATTTATTGACTATATGTTGTTAGGTTTTGGCTTCAATAGTATTCTCTCAGTCTAGATTCAATCTTATTTTAAGTAGCAAACTGTGTAACCTTTCCCCCCTTCCACTTAATTCTATCTCCTTGAGGATTTTCTATTGCTTGTCTATTTTAATGCGCAACTGGATTAAAATTGAAACATCAATGGTTTTCTTAAAAGAAGAAACTATGGATGGAAGTATGATTAACAATCTTTGATGTAAATTTTGTTAATGAATAGGGTTCCTACTGTGGGAGGAAAGGCTCTTGATCTTCACCATCTTTTTGTGGAGGTCACATCTCGTGGTGGCATTGAGAAGGTATGGGTTATTAATTTCTTATCTTCTGTCTAGGAGCTTTTTGCAAATGTAAAACTGTTACAAAGTACGCTGCCCTTCTTATATTCTGTTTCACCTCATCTTCTCACAATTGAATGAAGGATAGCATTAAGTGTGAGTTTTCTGGTGAAATGACTTGCCTGAATAATTTATTGTGCAAACCTCACAGAAATGTGGAACTTATTAGTGCCTTTGGAATCATTTTAAGTTTTGTGGGAAGTACCGTAAAATTCTTTCAAGGGCATTCTTCTTCTTCTTCTTCTTCTTCTGGTTTTAATTTCTCTTGAAATGGTTACAGGTCATTACAGATCGTAAATGGAAGGAAGTGATTACAGCCTTCAATTTCCCAACTACAATTACCAGTGCATCATTTGTCTTAAGGAAGCATTATCTATCATTACTCTATCATTTCGAGCAGGTTTACCACTTCAACAAACAAATTCCTTTAGTTTCAGGGACTGGTAATTGTGATCATATTCTTGTTGTTTTCTCTTTCCTTTTTTTCAAAATTACCCAATATATACTTTTGGCATTCTGTTCTCTCAGATGCAATGAATGGGAAGAGCCTTGTTAATGGATCTGCAACCCTAGAAGAAGGTGCCATTACAAACCAGTTTTCTAGTAAGGGAATGTGTCAGCTACTGCTGTCAATATGATGGCGTAGATATATTGTCCTATCTTAAAGTCTCGGTTGGATCTTCTTTTGCTTAATTTTTGCAATTTTTTTCTTTTTGTGACTTCAATAGATCCAGAGTAGCATATTTTCATTTGGAGCGTTTTGAAGAGAAACAAGCAATAAAAATGGCAGTATAATTGATTATATTGTGGCCTTCAGTATGGATAATCTTCTGGAGAGGTCTATAGCTTTTGACTATTACAATGCTGGATGTCTACTAGTAGTCGAAAACTTTACATCTTGAGGTTTATGGCTCAGCTGAAAAGTCATTTTCAATTTTCAATTTTTTTTCCCACTGGATGTGTTGTTGGATTCTCTCTTGTACTTTTGGAGTATCCTAATTCCACTTTTTGGTCAACTCTGAGAATTGCCTATGAAGGGGCAATAGGCACCATGAAGTAATTTACTAAATTTGAGCTGCTGAATAGATCCATCATTACTGGTTGAGAGATGTGAATGAGTTGAATTACTTATCCCTTAGTGTATTAATGAACTATCTCTTCAGTGATTGTGAAAAGTGTGCAGTTTGCTTTTGCTATAGTATACTTGATGAAAATTATGAAAAAAACACAACCGAAATTTTATTTCCTATTTATCATCTTGCTTCGGAAACTTGTATGCTACTTTAAATTTTGCATCAATGGTACCTTCTCCTTCTTGTTTGTGTGCTGAATATTTTCTGACTTCTGAATGCATGACTCTAATAACATCTATAGCTGCAGCATGTAGAGTGATGACCCTTTTCAATCTCAGGTAGTCAGCAATTGCAGATTGGTTGTTCAGTGAGTGGAATCATTGATGGCAAATTTGATAATGGATATCTGGTTACTGTGAACCTGGGCACTAATCAGCTTAAAGGTGTCCTATACCATATTCCTCGTACATTTCACGAGTCTCAGGATTCTCGTTCTTCAGATTTGCCTCCTCGCCGGCGCCGGAAGAGATCGCGGTTAGCCTTGCGTGATCCCTCTCAGCCCAAGTCCAACAGGAGTGGCTACAATTTTTTCTTTACTGAGCATTATGCCCAGCTAAAGCCCCTACACCATGGGCAAGAGAAAGTCATTAGCAAGAAGATTGGACTCTTATGGAACAACCTCACGGAGGCAGAAAAGCAGGTAAGTGAAATTGTTTATATCTGGGTTTCTCAATTATTCTCGGTCCTCCACCCCTTACTGTTATTGTGATGCAGGTTTATCAGGAGAAAGGTTTGAGGGACAAGGAGAAATACAGGAATGAAATGTTGGAGTACAGATCTTCATATGCTCAATAGCTTACATGCTCATCTAGGCGCTAGTACATTCTTCTATTTTCTTTTGTAGTTCTGTTGTGTTGTGGTTGATGCTATAGTTAGTGGTTCTGTTTTGTAGTCTACAAATATTACTGACTTTTGCATTTAGGAGCATCCATGTTAGAGGTTTATTATCACAAGGAATTTAGAGCAAGTAGACTTGTAATCAGTTAATGTTATGCTTATACCGTCATTTTATGAGTTGAGTCTTGGTAAATTATAATTCCTTCTCCCCTTCCCCGTTTAGGAGTTTGTAGTATCACCACCTCTGGCGTTCTCCTTGTAAAAGCCGAGTCTTACAAGGAGAAAAATCTAGCGAAGTCCGTGACCTTCTCAGACTTTCATGATTTTGACCATCCCCTTATGCCCTTGTTTGGACTCTTCAAATGTTTTTCTCATGCATGTACAAGTTCCTTCGCAAATATATGTCCTCATATTTGGATTTATTTACTCCCAAATTCTCTATGTTTTGAGCATAAAAGGAATCAAAAGAAGAGGAAGCAATGTGAATCAAGCTTGTGATCATTACGGATTTTGGATATCCATAGGGTATCCATAAAAAAGACTGGAAAACGTGTAAAAATCATTTCCTGGAAGATCATTCAGTAAAATAGAAAATCGTTGTGGTGATTGGCCCATTTGAGAGCACCTTTTCTAGATCAAGCCTGTGATCCGAGTAACCACAAATATAACAAGTGTTCGGTCCTGAAGAACACCCAAGGTCTGCAATAGTGATAGCTTGGGGAAGTTTGGCGTCACGGAAATCAAGCACTGAAGAGTTGTGCAAGCCAACAAATTCATTCACCAAAAAGGTCCAAATTCTGAGATGAGTAAGTTGTACGAATACATGGATTTTGCAGACCTCAATTATATGTTCCACGCCTTATCGAGTTTGACCCCCCAACAGCAAAAATATTATTATTCATTATACAAGAAGCTAAAAATTGTTGTGTTTTTACTGTTTGTAAAAACATATTATACGTGCTGTTTTAAAAAATTACAGTTCACTTTCTCATATTTTATTATTTTATTGTGAATTATAATAGTGTATATTTTATAAATTTTTAATTTTATCATCAATTTTTTTTTAATATTGAAACCTTTTAAAACCAAATTAAAGCTTAATTATATGTTTTTTTTTAATAAGGGAGGGTTGAATTGTAAGAAAGAAAACTGTAGTTAAAAAAACAGGTAATACAAGTGGCAGATTGAAAATTTTTGTCAAAAATTCATTTGAGTTCTCATTATTTTTTAGCTATTAGGTAACCAGTCTCTTAAATTTTACAAAATTAAATTTTAATACCAAGCTTTATTTTACTTATTTTTCTGTCCTGTTTTTGTTTTTGGTTGGAAAAGAGAGATGAGGTCACCAATTCTAACTTAGAGAAAAAGTCTCTGTTGGTGAGGAATCCGATCACCCAAATGGTTGTTTTTGTATCGAATGATTTTATATGATGAGAAGAATTAAGATTAAGTATTTTTTTTTACTTTGAAAACACCTAAAAAAATCATATATGAGCTCAAGATTTTTTTTTCCGAATGGATTTCAAGTTTTAAAGTGGTTGTTTATGTTTTTTGTGGTCATGAATTAGTTTAACAAGGTCTATACGGTGTTTGCTAAGTGTTTTGGAAAAAAAATGGGATGAAAATGAGTTTTCAAATAAAAAATAAAAAGACCATGTTTTTTCGGCTTCCACGGTAGTCAGATTTTAGGGATGAACAGATGACGCTGATGTAGGTGATGCGTCAATTGTTTTTCTTATGATGCATGGGGCAAATGATGTGTCGTCTTCCCCATTAAAATTAAAAAATATAGACCTACGTGCAAGTTGTTGCTTGATTGGGTCAGGTGCTTGGCTTGACTTGAATTTTTTTTTAATTTTGATTTAAAAAAAAAATAATGCATTAGTTGAATTTTTTTCCAAATAAATTGCGGGTTGATGTTTTAATTAGTATGTAAAGATTTGTTTTTTAATAATATTGAGTGTTTTAAGTTTTTAAAGAGGTAAGTACAATTCATTTGTGATTTTTCTTAATTTTATATAGATTAATTTTTTAAAAAAATATTGATTTTTATAAGATTTTTCATATGTACAGCCTTGTATTTTTTTTATTCAATATATTTTATGTGTGTGTTGATTTCTATTATAAATTTCGTGTTTTTCAATTACAAATTTATTTTGATAGAAAAAATTATTAAACACAACAAGGTAAATTACTTATGTTGCGATATTAAATATTTTTATCTTCATTTGTCGCTTAATTTTTTACAGCATCTCAGTATTAGGTTAGTGTTTTATTTTGTGATTGTATATTTTTTTTTATCATGAAGTTAAAATAAAAATAGTTTTGGAAAAAAAATTATAATTCTACTGGAGTCCATAACCCGGTTCACAAGTTTAGCTTGCTAGCCTGAGTTATTTGATTTATAGGTTTGACGAGTTCATCCACTAGCCGAATATGTTTTTTTGTCCGTTTATTATTTTTAATAGTTTTTTCTTGATTTTATCTTTTAATATTGGACTGGTTGAGAAATTAACTGCATAATTTTTTTATTTTTTATTTTTTTTAAGGTTATCGCTGTCTCAAATAAATTTTTATTTTTGGATTGATGCTTAATTTCATGACTATATATTTCTATCATATAAATAATTTTAAAAATTATATAATTTTTTTTATTAAATTTAATAGAGTTCATGACACGCTTTGCTTAGGGACTAAGATGGATCTAATAATTTATTATTGTTTTAAAAGCTTTTGTAAAATAAATTATAATCTTGAAATTTTGTTAAAAACTAAGCTACGTTTTCATCTATTATTAAGATTACATTCTCATATATGAAATCAATAAATTTAATTAAAACCAACTCTCCAGATTTTAAAGTTCACCTATTAAATCAAATTTAATAATACAATTACAAAATTCTTCATAATACTCTTAATATTTTCTTTTTACTTCTTGAAAAATCTATCCGACTCGCATGCAGTATGTTTAACGATTAGATGTTTGCATTAGCAGAGCTCTTCAGCATATTAATGGAGGACGGGCTGCTGTTGCCGCCACGGTATGTTTCTGGCTGGAGAAGAGAGAGAGGAGAGAGGGAAAAGGAAGTGTGACAGCTGGAAAGAAACCCTAAATTTTCTTTATATATTGTTGGTATAAATATAAAATTTTCAAACTTAATGAATTTCATGTTGGTTTCTTGGTATAAATATAAAACCCAAACCAAAACCTGATTTTTTGGTCTTCAGATATTTCTTGAACTCGTACCAGAAGATCGTAGGATGCAAGTACTGTTCTTCTAATCCTACGTTAGTTCGGACTCTACTAAGTTCGAACCTCGTTCAGATTGGACTGAACTGTCGTCATTATATGTAATAAGAAATCTTCTTTCAAAGGAGGAAAAACATATAGGAGTAAGAGTAATCAATTAACAGCCCTATTAAACAAGATATCGTCTCAAACAACGTGACTGCCCACAATTTTCTCTGTGGGCTTTGGGTTATATAGGAAAATCTTTATACGATTGAAATTTTATGACTTCCCTCAAGAAACACGAAGGAAATCGAAGTCGGTTGCTTTTCCTTGCTTGCTTCCAACTCACGATTATATATAGATACAAACTCCCCAGTCTTTATATATACAGAAACGAACTTCAGATATATCTAATCCTAAAATTAACAGTACAATCATAGTGGTGTATCATACCTACCACTTTGTATATCCTTTGTACAATCAGGTCTGATTTACTTTATGCTAGCTGCAATTTCATGTCTAAATCGTGCAAAGTTTGCAACAAAGTGTTTCCTAGTGGAAAATCATGGGGAGGCCATATAAGGGCATGTTACAAGAAGGAGGAAGACGAAAAGGATCGAGAAGATACTGATGATTGGAGGGTACATGATTGCTCTTCTTCAGAATCAGAATCAGAATCAGAGTTTGAATTTCATGTTGATGTTGATGAGAGTAGTACTAAAGGGTCCGTGGAGCCCGTCGATCTGAGGGAGTATCTCCCACGGGGTTGGTCAGGAAATAGCAAGAAGAAAAGATCTAGAAAAAATAAGCTCAAATTTGCTGCTTTAAATCAAGCCAGAAAGAAAAGTTTTGCAGATCACATTCTTGAAGCTGCAGCCTTAAACCTTCTACTGTGGCCTTCAGTCTGTGATAGCAAACAGAAGGGTATTAGAGAAGAATTAGCCAAGTACCAAGATAGGTTTGCTCATCAACTTGCCTTGAATAAGAAGCCAATGAAAAGCATTGCTTATACGCGAGAAAGGAGGCCCTCGGAGTTCATAGTGGGACATGAAAGAACATACGTGTGCAGGGAATGTGGATTAGTTTTTGACAGCTTCCAAGGTCTCGGTGGCCACCTGGCCGCCCACAATAGGAAGAGAGAGAGAGAGAAAGAAGGGAAATTGGATCTAGTAAGTGGGGTTCATCAAGATTCGAGAGGCAAAAACGTTATAATTGGTGATGCTCCTAGAAAAGAGTACAAGTGTAATCTGTGCGAAAGAAGTTTTCCAAGTGGACAAGCTCTCGGCGGACATATGAGCTATCATGGCACTGTTCATAAGGTTTACAAGCATGAAGGACATATTAGCCATCACACCACTGCTGATACGGAAAATAATAACTCCGCATCCAGCTATGAGGCATCGAATGGGGCAGATAGTCATTCCAATCCTCCATCAAGTGTACAAGTTAGTCACCTTGATCCTCAACCTGGTAGTGCATTGGATTTGAACATGGCTCCAGATGAGGGTGTATGGGGAAATGATGTTGGAGTTCAAAAAAAATCTCAGTTAAGTTAGTGTTACAGTACTGGCATTAGATTATTAATGCACATAGTTTAGGGGACTTGACGTTGGAGATTGAAAAATTCGTAGTCAAGTTAGTGTTACACTTGCATTTGATTGTTAATAAAATTAATAGCCTCTTTAATTCTTTTTTATCCTGAAATTATGCTGGCTTTATTTTACTTTTTTTGGTTGATTATGTGCTCCATTTAGCTGAACATTTAGCCTGTGGTCTAGCGCCTTCCTTTTAGAGAAGATCTTTACTCACTTCTCCGACGTGCCTGCTTCTCCATCCCCTATTTTTTCCATCTCCTCTCCTTTCATTGTGAACTTCGAGGAGTTCTTCATGGTTATTGCACATTGCGTAATGATTTTTTTTGTGCTTGTGGATGCTTTGCACTATTGCCTTGCTATAATTCCTACACTTAAAGTTCAGCTTACGTAGCGGTTGCCTCCTGCTTTCCTCTCTACGTACTTCGCTGCTGGTGTCAAACCGGTTGGAGGAGATAAACTTGTGATCTATCAAAAAAATTTCTTCTAAGTGATGATTCTTATCCATTTAGATGCTCTGTGGTTTATAGGGAATTCTCCAGTCTTTGCATCTTTTATCCTGCAGTTGCCCAACATTTGAATACCTTCGATCTGTCAACTATTTTTGACTGGAATGTGCTTGCTTCTCTTCGCAATCAGATGTGCAGCTAGCCTGGACTAAATTCTTTTTCTGACAGTAGCATTATATATCAGACTTTGAGACTAGCGGTCTGAATACTACGCATTCGTTGGTTTAGTTATACAAGTGTTAAGCTGGCTTGTCAAATCTTGGAGTAATATGATTTTGGTCTGTTCTAAGAGCTGAGCCTTATCCTTACACGGCTCGGTTTCTCTCTTAATCTGTATGTTTTCCCACCATGGCTCCATTGGCTACTGGTGTTTATCTTTGTTCATTAGATAGCATGTGCTGTCCTTAACTGATAAAAAAACTAGAACTGGAGGTAGATTTTCCTAATGCGTTTGACACTGCTTTACACCCAATTAAAAGAAAGTAACTACAGCGTCATTGTGCCTGGGCTGTGAGGGCTCTCGACCGCATGAATAGTTCAATGCGCTCATCAGCGCTTGACCCGAGATGTGGATCATCCAAGGCATGGCGTATTTCTCCTGTTCAAGCCGGGGTTTGAAACCAAACTTCTCCTCAGGAGGATAGCTAGCTCGCTCCTGCAAAATTACCATGGCTAGACGCTTTCAAGGATGTAAAAGCTGATACAGTCACTCGAGATGAATCACCAGCTGGTGGCAGACTGTTACGTAGATGTTGGGATTGTCTGTCTAGTATAGAATTATCCTGAAATACTCCCTTAAAAAGGTTTATAAAAGGTGGGTTTTTAATGGTTTAATAAAATTATAAATAAATAATTTGTGGTGTCGGTTTCATGGTGGGCTTCGTGGTGAGTCTTCGATATAAATATTTATAATATCAAAGTTTGGTACTTGGAATTAAAATTGTCAATAACATTATCATTATTTTTTTAAAAAAAATTAGAATTTAAATTTAACGGTAGATTTAATTTGGCTGTGAATGTTGATTAAACTGAACTAAGCTATTATTCAATTTAATTGAAAAACTTAAATGTTAATTCAAAAATAACTTAAATATTATTTATAATATATAGTTGTATAATTAACTCCAATGCGTTGTTCCAAGTATACAGATAATACTAGCTAGTTGTTACATAAAAATATATACACATCAAACGAATTTTCCCATTTGTCTTTACTTTCTATCTTTGAAGAGAAATGTTGCTTTTATGTAAAACAAATAAATATTTAAATATTATTTTTTACTATCCTTTTAAATCCAATCTGGTATAGTAATCAGCTCACAAGTTATCTCACAAGTTAACTGGATTAATCTTAATTAATAAAAATAAATAGAATTAATTTCAATGCAATATTTATATAAAAAAAAAACACCTAACTACCTACAATTAATGCAACACTTATATAAATTAAATTTAAATTTTAAACCAACAACATGATTGTAATTCAATATTCAAAACACAAATCAAATATAAACTATAAAATATTTAAAACAAAGCATTAAAAAATATAAATTCTAAATCAATAATACTTTTACTGATATTGAATAAACGCATTGAATTCTTTGGTGTCTATAAATATAAAATTTAAATTAAATATAGATGAAATTAAGTGATTCTCATCTTCACCTAATAAAATATCATACAATGATCATTAATATTTATGAAGGACTCAAGTATATGTATCTTGCCAGTGAAGGACTCATCAATTTTACCAGGTTAGGTTTCTTGCTAATCAATTACGCACTTTTCCCTCAAGAGACGGACTAATAATTTCATTGATTACAGTAAATAGAGAGCTCATCATGAATTATTATGGAGAATCTTCTCTCCAGAGGCAGCCTGCGAAGTGGTAGAAGCAGAGAGGCATCCCCGATATCTGGAAGGTCATGGTCTGTGCAATCACGAGTTGTTCTCTAAAACCACGGGTTGCTTTGCTTTCATGTTCGAATAAATTTTGCAGATAATCAATCACAAAGTGCTATCAAGCGCATTTCAAGAAAAACCCATCAAGGATTTAACTTGATACCAGGCCAAGTGGTTGAAGATCATGTTAATACGCAAACACTTTTTGAAAATTCATCAAGAATCAAGCTCTCTTTTCCCTACGTTTTACTTTCTGCTTTTTATACCAAGTAGCAAACACAAACTAGTCAATTCCTATAAATTTGAAAATTCTTCTTAGTTCAGCAGCAAAAGCAATAACCAATCTTACAACCATATGTGTTAATACACTAAATCAAAGAGAGGAAACATAACCGGTATGGCTTCCCTTGAAGTCTTTTGAGCGTGGCTTATAGATTATTTCTGTTCTTTTTTGCAACTAGTAGGGCTAAAAAAGTATTGGGGCACGTAGGACTATGGAGAGATTAGGTTTTTTTGTCTTCTTGTTGCTTTGTTTGTCGGTAAGTGAATTTAATTTACCATCCCCAAAACATGATGTTTTACTTATAAAAAACACAATTGGATTTCATCTAGTTCTATAAAGTCGATTGGATTTTGTCGGAACAAATTTCTAGCTAGTTTTTGCTTTAACTCAGCCCAGCTTAGGTCCAAATTCATCTAGGTCCTGGGATTGACATGTGTAGCTACGTTTTAAAACTTTAATTTCTACACCATTAACTTTTTTATATTTATTTGTCACCATCTATGCATCATCAATAATTACAGAAAATAGCTCAACCCATCATCATTCTAGTTTGGATTTTATTTGGATTAATTATTGAACTTGATTTATGTTATTATTGAATATTTTATTTTAATGAGCTATCAACCTAATTGTTGTTGATAGTTTTATTTATAAGGATTTTCTCCACCCTTTCCCTTCTCTTCTCTTCTCTTCTCTAACTCCTTTTCTTCTTCTTCTCAAGCTTCTTCTTCCTCTTCTTTCTTCCTTTCATTTGAAAGCCATCCAAATATTAGGGCAAGTACTGAGAAAGATGATGAAAAGAAAGATTATAGGAAACAAATGCAGATGCATCAAAGCACACAAGTGACCAGTCTCGAACAATTAGGGCTGTAGGAGATTCATTATGATCTCAAATTAAGTTACAAGAATTACAATGTATCCTCCCATAATTAATTTAAACATTTCCACTTACGCTCATAAATAAATTTTTTTATCCATCATGCATACCTGTTTGTATAAGAGTAATCTGAATACAATCCGAGTTTCAACTAAAAAAAAATAAAAATTGGCATTGTCATATAAAGAGAGGAGCAACAAAAATAATAGTCCAGTCATCTTAAGAGCTTGACTCCACAGTAATACTAGAAGAAATGAATTACAGGTGTGCAATGAAACTTGAAAACTTTGTTACAACTACAAATCCCATTCCCTAGATGATACTCTCAAACTTTGCTAAGAAATGCTGAGAATACACAGAAAAAAGACCTACTGTGTTACTTAAGTGGGTACAGCCACCCCACAATAGGGCGATAGCTGCAGCACTAAAAGCCAAAAAACCAAGATGAGCAAAATCAACTGAATGAGAAAACATGCAGCTACCTTACATACTTTGTTCTGCATCTTAAACACCTCTTCAGTCCCTAAAACATCCCCACAGTATTTTTCCAACTCCTCCGCTTGTTTCTTTAAAGATGCAGCCTTATTCCCTGCTTCTCCTAGCTTATTCAGCATCTGCACTTGCTCACCAGCCAAAGCCTCTTGTTCCTCAAATAGGGTGATTTGATCACCTGCAGCAACTCCCAACTTCTGTAGACTCGTTAGCGCTAAATGCTCGATCTCAGCCTCGATCTTTTGCTTGAATAGTCCCTCCAGCTCGTTCTCAATCTCTCTATATTTCTCTTGCTGCAACTCTGTAGTACTCGCTGATTCTTCTTTTGGTGACCTGTCACCATTCAAGGTGGCTTCCAGTTCAGCAACCCTCAACTCCTTCACCTTGAGCATAGCCTTTGCCTCCTCCAGTCTGCTCTCCAAGTACTGTACAGTCTGTGTCAAGCTTAATACTCGGAACTCCAAGGAATTTGATTCTTTGATACTTTCAGAATCAAACTGGTTAGGTAAGCTTGATTTGTGGATTTCTGAATTAGCTGAAGAGGAATCTTCCACTACACTGCTAACTTTCCCGATCTCCCCCAATTTTTGAACCTCTGTAAGAAAATAAATTACTCAGTTAATTATGCTAATATGCTACCATCCCATTTTATCTTGCAGAAAATGGACACAGGGTCTTCATCCATAACAAATCAATCTGATACAACAACCGCCATCATTAACATAAACAGAAAGACAAATGCTGCTCCATAGGTATCAACAGGTGAGAGAAAAGTAAACACCAGGAGCCAATTCCACTTCAAAATGATAACTAAGTAACTCAAGCCCATTGCTTGTTTCCAGGCAACACTGTTGCCTGCCAGATGGGAAAATCCTTGATTGCATAAAAGGGAGATTAATTGTTTTTAATGGAATCACCTCACATCTGCTTTCTTAGATTAAAAAGGTAAGTGGAGTTTAAACAAACAATAGCAGTATGGGTTCAACTCCCACCAACTGCAAGACCCAATGTTGACCACTTGCTGAAGCCTTAAGCCCTATACTCAGTCAGGCCCATCCCTTGCAGGGAGGGCTCTGGGCCTGGGCTGGTGGGGGACTAATCGAGTCTAAAGGTGGATATCCCACCACCTCACTACTATTAAAAAAAAGATATTTGAAATGTATGTCCCAAATTGTAAATTGCATACAAGGCAAGAAAGAAGCATCCAGCAGGTGGGAGATGATTGTTGTTATTAGAATACGCTAAAGTTTGTGTTTTAGATTGAAAATGTAAGTTCCACTGAAAAACACATACAAAGGGAGAAAGAAACACTCAGTTGGAACACAGCCTGAAGTGTTAGATCAGCATTTACATCCTTGCCACAACGATAATCAAATTCTAGATCACAAAAAAGATTGGCTAACCATATGTTCTCATGCAAAGCAGTTATACCAAGCATGATTGCAAAAACAAATATTTGAGTGTGAAACAGGTACAGAGGGCATGGACAGAATTAGCCTAAGAAAATACATCTTTCTACCTTCAAATTGAAATAAGTCCATTAAAAAAACTAAAAAACCCCATTGGTAGTATGGAAGCTGATCCACTGTTCTTCCTTCTAAGAACCATGCAACTCAATCATTTGACAATCACATTACAGAATAATACTGATTACAATTATAAATTAGGTATGTGTCTATTAGGAGAAGAGGCAGGACAAATATCTGCAAGAAGCATTTACAGGAAAATCTCCAAAGAACTGTCAGACTCTAAAACCAAAAAACTAAAGTAAAAACAAATTATGATGTATGATACAACTAGCAATCCTCAATACGATATATGATAGCACTCAAATGGCCTATGTAAAAACACATAATAAAATGAAGGTTTGTGTGAAACCAACCGTTTTCAAGAGCTTTCTGCACAGATTGGAGAGCAAGTATAGATTCAACAAATGGATCCTGATCTGCTGAGGGTTGGTGATCATCACTTTTTTCTCCCTTATCTGTCCAAGATGCTTCTGCAGCTAATTCATTTTCTGAAAGATCTTCAACTTCTCCAACATTCTCCTGCCCATAACTAGTATGGACTCCCCCACTAAATTGTTGTTCAACTGCATGAGCTTCATCACTGTTTTCTCCATCATAATTCATTGACCTTCCACTTTGCTTTCCGTTACTGGTCACAGAGAAATCACCCTGCACAAAGACAAAGTTGGAGCTTCTTGAGTCAGATTCCATGCTGGAATGAGAGTTTTCCTTCTCGATTTTGACCCTTTCTCCTCTAGGCTTCTTACTGTTTTCCACCCATCCCATCCCTCGTTGAACCAGTTGAGCTGAACTACCCCCACTCTTCCCACCCAAATACTTCACCCCATTCTTGTCCCATGCATACCCTGACACTGAAAGCAGGTCATGCCTCACCCTTGGAGCACTAGCTGCTGTTGAGGACCTGCTACTCTGATCCTCACTATTCTCAGAATCCGTGCCAGCTGAGAAAGCAGATGCAACCGTAAATCTATATTCCAAATTAGACCCGTGGGTCACAAACCCATCACCAAGAGCCGCATTTCTAAATAAATTAGCAGAGCCAACAGAACCCTCACTATTTTGCATGACCTCAACCAGTGTTAAATTTGTTGGTTTAGCCGGATTCACAGCACCAGAGGATACTCGTTTCAAAACTTTACTGTTATCCACACCAGCACTAGCATCCTTAACAATATCTCTCCTAATTCGCCTCCATTTCTTTAAGCCAAATCCTTTCATATTAGGAGGTGACCCCATGGTCGAAGAATTGGCCATTAAAGGAAGTGAATCCACTGAATTCCCCACTGGCTCAATTCCCACACCTCCCTGAACTTCTCCATCGTGAGGCATCGTTTTCTCATCGCCATTACCACTAGTGCCCGTTTCATGAATTATCCCATTTGAACATTGCCCATTAGCCTTAATCTTACTGTTACCATCATCATCACCATCTCTATGACTTAAAGCACCATCAGGGGTTGTGGTTGTGATGGTGGTGGTGGTCAATTCATTATCTTCAACAGATTCAAGTGCACAAATTTCACTCTCCAAATCCATAAATTAGAGGTTTAAAGGGTGGTCTCTCTAGATCAAGATCAAGATCAAGATCAAGATCAAGAACAAATAACTATCATTCCAGCAGTATCATGTCCAAAATCTGGAAAATTGAATACAATTAATAACACTTTGCATTAAATTCAAATAACCCTTTTGATAACATGATTCAATTTTGCTATCTATGAACAGATTTAAATGAATTAAGCAAATCCAAAGAAAGAGTGAGATATTATTGAAGATATTCAAAAGAATAATAATAAAGATAAAAGCACATACCTTTTTATATCCATGAAAATAAAGATGAAAGCTTTGAATTGAAGATTGGAGAAGAAAGGTTAATGAAATGATGGGAAAATTCAAAAGGGAATAGAAACCCTAAACTGTGCTTGAACTTGCAATTTTATAGCCAGTGCTGCTCCGGTTGGAATAAAATTGTGATTATTTGTTGACAATAATTTTCTTTTTTAAGAAAAAATAATGATTAATAAAAAAAGAACAAAAAAAAGAAAAGAATGAACGTGTAGAGAGGATGATGGGGCCACGTGGAAGACGTAAGGATGGCCCACGAACCAAACCTCTCTCCAAGTGGGCATTGCTGGCCATTGATCATCATCAGCGATTCTAACACTAACATGAATTAACTAACAACCACATCTGGCCTCGCCTGATCTGATCTCACCTGACAAAAGTGTCTGTCTCCTCTTTTTGCTTGTTGGTTTTACATAATTGTCCATCACTCACCCTAATCCTCGGTACCAAGTCCTATTTCTCTTTATCTTTTAAAAATATTTAAAAAAAATAAAAAAATTTTATTTTTTTATTTTTAATTAATTTTTTTTATATTTTTAAATTATTTTTCTATGCTAATATCAAAAATAATTTTTAAAAAATAAAAAAATATTATTTTTAATATATTTTTAAATAAAAATTACTTTAAAAACTAACCATAAACACACTTACAGTCACGTCACTTGAAAGGGATAGAAATGGATAGCTGGAGCATTATAATTTTCTTATCCGAAGCTGTTTTTACATGTTTTATTCGACCCGAATTTTAAAGGGCACAAATCAAACCTTAATGGATCAGATCAGGTTTTCAAAATCCATTAAGTATGTATTGTCATTATCTATATAATGGATATTCATTATCCATATATTGGGTTTTTATTGAATATTCATACCTAGGTGCATTCAAGTTTTTGCCTTTTAGTTTGTAGCCTTGGCGCGAAACCCTTGGAAGTTAGGAGTTTTGGAGGAGTTCAAGCCTATTTGTTGGATGGAGTTTGTGGCTTAGTGTGTGTATGCATATAGAGAGAGAGAGCGTATAACTAGTTTATAACTAGGTGTTACATTGAGGGTTGAATAAAAAAAAAAAAATTATGAGTAATTATTTGACATTTTATTTAACTCTATCGAGTGAATTAATATTGAAACCTCTTGAACTAATTTCTTATATAGTTCAGGTTTAAAATTAAAATATGTTAAAGTTATTTAATGTAATTCAATTAACTTGACTGATTTTAAAAAAAATCAAGATAACATTTTTTTATTTTTTGATACTGAAAAAACGACATATTAGATTTGCTTAGGTTCAAATGTTAATACGATATTTATGGGATTTAAATTTTATAATTTATTTATAAATCATTTAAATTCAAAATAAAAATTGATAACAAGGTCTAATCAAAACAGTTAAAATCATGAATTAACTTATAAAATTATAAAATTATATAATTTTATGAATTAACATATATTTATTGTATAAAATCATTTTAAAAACTCCAAAACTAATAAACTAAATTAAAATCATTCTACCTCTGTAAAAAAAAATTAATCTAATATATAATCAGTCTTATTATATGGAACTTACAAATATCATGATACATATATATATATATATATATATGATATTTTTTTCGAAGGAGGGTCTATTGTTACTATATGTTATATACACCATAGAAAAAAATAATTATTTTAGAGGAATTGATTCTACCACTGTTTTTCTTTTCTTTTCTTTTCTTTTCTTTCAAGTTGCTGAGATGTTTTTTGAACTCTAGATGATAAGATGCTGTCTGTGCCAACTCCCAGAGTTTTCTAGAGACGACAATGTTGAACGCTAGCTCACGTGGGACTAGACGGTTGCTGCTTAGAGGGGGCCCTTTTGACAGGGGCGACGGGCTACGGCCTTGATAGCGACACCTGGCAACAATCGTGCTCAAAGGTTTGCTGCCCCTAGCTATGGCAGTCAGAATGAGGAGGTGACTTGTCTTCCCTCTACAGTGACAGCTCCATGACCTCCTCATCCTCTATGATGGATGTATCAGCCACTTCCTCCCAAATTGTAGATTATTGACGCAACTAACAGTTTCTTCCAATCACAACGTCTGCAAACCAAAATAGAAAATAAAAAAAAATATATCACAATACAAAAGAATCAATGATTTCATAGTTATATCTTGCTTTTCAAGCGTTTTTTTAAAAGTTTAAAATATTTTTATTTTTTTATTTTAAATTAATAATTTTTTGATATTTTCAAATTATTTTTTTATATGCTAATGTCAAAAATAATTTTTAAAAAATAAAAAATATATATTATTTTAATATATTTATAAATGAAACACACTTTAAAAAATATCAGTAACCACACTATTATAAACATTCTTAAATTGTAAAGACATAATTTCATCAGTTATTTATTTTATATTATCGACAATAAAAAACCATTGATGATTATATATCATCAGTGACAAGGTCATGTATACTCTTTGAGTGATTTATTATATTCCATCCATAATAATAAGTGACATTTTATGTAATGTTTTTGGACTCTATGGAACTTTCTAAAAGACTTATTCTGTTTTTAATTTCTTTAATATTCTTTAAAAAAAATCAAATAATTAGACTAGAAAAAAATACAACAAAATTATAATAAATAGACTAAATAAATAAAACTAAAATAAAAAACCAAATATGTGTTACAAATTTAAAAATTATTAGTTTAAATACAATTTATTTACATGACAAGTGCTAAAGGAGAAAGATGTAACGACAAATCTTAAACGAGACCGGATAAGAGACGAGGTGGACCACATGTACTATCCATGTTTGCCAACAACTCTATACAGATGCTAAAATTTAGTCATCTCAACACTAAGTCGTTTTATCTTAACAATAAGCCAGGTCATCTAAGCTTAAACATGTTCTTATATAGACACCTGAAACTCCAAAGATTAGGAGCTCGAAATTGATTGGAAGGAATCAACGGTCGATACACTACAACCTATTCATAAATCATCGACCATAGTGTTTAAGATACCATAAACCTGATTTTTATTAGGTTCACTATACAGATCAACGATTAATAATTATTATCGATACCCGATTAATTAGCTATCATTGGTTTAATTCAAACTTATTCAATCAATTTTAATAATACCCTTGAATCATTATCAATTTTATACAAATATTCAAATTCCTCCATATTTACTGAAAATTTCAACTTAACAATAAAATAAAAAATATATTTATTTATTTCATTACAAAACATCTAAGTTACAAAATTGAACTCAATTTCATCAAATTAGAAAAAAAATACAATTTTTCAAAATTTCAAACAAACCTTAAAATGAACAAATCATACTAAAAATTTCCTATAAAAAAAGTAAACACACAAACAAATTGCATATATCACCTGAAAATGCCAAAAAATTAACTTTTAAAAAATGATCTACAACAAAAAATATATAATTTTGCTTACTTGATGTGGGGAATCTTCAAAGAAATTTGACCTGGAATAAGGATGTTGATAGAATGAGTGTTGGGATGGTTTAGTTTCTTATGATGAGAGCTTGATTTATGATAAAATGAAAAGGGGGGGTTGTTGTTTTTTTTATAGATAAAAATAAAAGAAGAATAAGTAGGGATACGGAGAAAGGAGGTTGATTGCCATGTTATAACTTAAAAACTACCGGTGGATTCACCAACGAATCATAGCGACAAGTTAATTTTATCGGTAATAGCATCTATCATAATGACATGTTATTATTATTTTTCATTCCATCATTTCCAACTGTAATTATCTTGGTGTACATCGATAGAAAATCTTTGTCGGTGTATACCAAAGGAATTAAGTGGAAAATTTTCATAAGTAAATGTGATTGCAATTTACTAACGGTTAAAATTCTATCAGTATTTCTGTTTGTGCTTGTCAATTTTTTGATAATGACCTGGGCATATGACCCTACCCGATAAAAGCTTCTTTAATTTTAACCAGGAACCAACAACCCATCTGATTCTTCACTAGGAATAAAAAAACCCATTTGATTTCCTTGAAACAACATGAACTCCACATACTAACCTAATTAAAAGAAAAGTTAAAGTATGTATGGAAAACATTATAATTTTCCTCACAAAACACTGTGGATTGTTACAATATTTTTCCATATTTAATTTTGATAATTAACATTGATAAACAACTAGAATACATCCTTTTTTTTTTTGCTCTTTTATGTTTCTTGAACCATAGTTTCTAAACCTGTCCCGGTAGAATACCCGACCCAAGACTCGACTTATAGATTTTGATCAGATCATCCCAGATCGACCTTATTTTTTTATAAACCAAAATGATGTTTTTGTTTAAAAATATGAATAGTCAACAGGTTATTACCGGATTATTACCGAGTCACCCGTGTTTTTACCTGGCTAGGTTCCGGTCCTGGGTCGACTAGTTCCCAGGTCGACCTGCTGGGTTTTAAAACTTTGGCTTGAACACATGGTTTTTTTTCTTTTTCTTTTTCTTTTTTTTTTCTTTTCTTTTGTTATTTGTTATGATTTTTTTAAAAAAAAATTGTCGATTTTATTTTTTAATATTGAAATGGTTAAGAATTTAACTTTGTAACTCCATTTTTTTTAAAGCAAAACGACATTATTTTTGTTAAAAAAAACAAATTCTACCTTCCCCTATTTTTTCTTAAACTTGGCCCTGTTCTGGTCCCAAGTCGCTCCCCTGCCCAAGTCGGGTTTTAAAACCATGACTTGAACACATGATTTTATTTTCCTTTTCCCTTTTTTTGTTATTAACCTTTTGTTATGATTTTTTTTTAAAAAAAATTATCGATTTTATTTTTTTAATATTTGAATGACTGAGAATTTAGCTTTATAATTTATTTTGTTTTATTTTCTTTTTTCTATAAGGTTAATGCGATTTGCGAGGTTTTTAATATAATCTAGTTTGTCTCAATTTATGAGTTTGGTGGGTTTTTTGTAATTAAACTAGATTTTTTTATAGTCTATTTTTAATTATATAGTTAAAAAATTATTTTTAGAGAAAAATCATATTATTAAACTTTAGAGAGTAACAAAAACTAAAGGGTATGGAAAACCACTGTTCATCTATGTTTATTGCACTATGAATTAGAATAGTAATCTTATTATAGGTTTGACGTGCTAGCTTGAGTAATTGATTAATAAGTTTAATAAGTTTAACCATTGACTAGATATTATTATTTTTTATTTTTTATTTTTTAATTATTTTATAATTTTATTTTTTAATATTAGATTGATTGAGAAATAAACTGGATCGAATGATTTGAGAATGTTTAGAGATCGGTTTTATAAATGCTTAAGCACAAAATATGTTTAAACAATCACCTTCTTAATTTTGATATTGTTTAATTAATTGTGAAGCCCATTGTTTTCAAATGTATTCACAAAATCTCACGGTATTTAAAAGCTATGAGAAGGTAGTGTGGTATGTAAGGCGATCAAAGTATTGATTAATTATTTTCAAAAGGAGGAGGACTAATTGTTTATTTTGGAAAAAAAACAATTAGCCCAAACACAGTCTCTCTTATCTATGGACGAGTTTGGGGGCTTATATGAGCCCATTTGCAATTTAAGAAAGTGGGGTATCGACTGCTATCGTGATTTTTATTTTTTAAATTTTCAGGACATCCACCACACCACTGTCATATTAGTTTCATTGAATTGATATTAAAAAAAAAAAACTGGATTAATTTAATCAACAATGAGTGTACTCTCAGACTAAGGATCAGAAAATGAAGTAGGAAATCACAAAAAAATCAGAAAGATTCTAGTTGGTAATTAAAGTTGAATCTCACAATGTCATCTCAAAGGATATTCGCCATTCAATGCGTGAAAAAGGAAGAAATGATCCAAATAGAATGATCCTGATGGAATATTGAGATGAGATAATTAGTGCATTTAGCACTAAGCTCAGAATCGAAGAGAGGGATAGCTGGAAGGGACTGGGGAGGTGAATATCCATCCAACGAGATGTAAAGAAGAAACTCCCCGATGGGGACTGGTCTGCCCTATCGGAGAACCCAACATCCGAACGTTGAACCACTGTCTTGTATGGATCCCGAATAAAGATGACAGAACCTTGAGGGATCATGTGATGAAATGAATTACTGTCCTGATTCCGAATATTAATTGCCAGGAGAGACTGCAGAGATTGTTGGAAAGTGAGAATTAATTTGATTGACATTGTGAGCACAAGGTTGGACCTGCCCCATTTGGCATGGATATATACGTACAGTAGCTTCTTTGTTGGCCACCATTAAGTTCTTCCCCATCAGCCTAAGTATAGGATTGGAGGCAGATGGACTAGCAGAATCCGCATCTGCGCGAGCTAATATAAGAACCTCACTCCAGCTCTACTGGCCGGAGAGTCCTTCGAAGGAATAGGATCCGTGGGGGGCTTGATGAGAGGGAGGATCATCTCTTCAGATCCTGAAGCCGGGTAACTCTTCAGGGGAACTAATTCCGGCTAGTGGAACTAGCTATCAGACTACATGATGACACTTTGACGGGTTTTTAGACTAGTATATCAAATGAAGGTTTTAAGAAATTGGTGATGTAGTTTGGGTTTTTTTTATAATAATAATTTCAAGTTTAACTTTACCATAAACAAAACATGTTAATTTTATTATTTTTTCTTTGCTACACAAAATCTAGCTTGGAATATAAATTATAAATTATTAAGTAGGATTTTTTTTATTCTATATAGTTATTCAATTTGATTTTAAAATATATCGTCTTTATGATTTTTCACATGGTAGCAACTATGAATCAAAGAAAAAAATGTCGAGTTGGTAGATAGATATGAAAAATCATATATATATATAGATTTGGCGCAATGCTGTATCGATATTTTTATTTTTCCAATTGGATGATATTGATTTAATTAGTGATTTTTCTCTTTTTAAAATTATTTATTTATTTTTATTACAAACCCATAAGCAAGACAAAGTTCTTAAAGTATCTTGTTAATTGTACAAATATTTTTTACTACCTAAGGTTGCGAGTGTGTGTAATAGTGTTTAAATCTCCAATATATATAATGCATGTATTATTGTTATGAATTAGGAGCTTAATTATACATATTTACGTACACTCGTATATAATCACCATAAGATGTTGGGATGCTATCAAATTACAGAACTACACCTTTTGAACTAAGTTGATGGAAAGTACGTACTCTCCTGGCTAGAGGAGAGGCGGGGTTCGATCGATTAAGAATGTTTCACAAACCACAACACTACTTTTAATTTTGCAAAACCTACTGAGATCTGCAATATCGATTGATCACACTAGCTAGCTGTTGGAATTTGCCTCTCAGCTTCAATTTTTGCGCAGCATTGGTTTTTCTAGAGCTAATACCTGATCTTCATTCTCACAAGAGAATGAAGATTTAATTAGGCCTCAACCAACAAAGAATCTACAGTGGATCCTGCCTGCCTAAACAATATTTGTCGGGGGGGTCATGTTCGATCAAGTGGTAGCATTAATTAATCTCAAGTAGGGCAATATTCTTTAATCATTATCCTTCCAGGTAAGGGATATATATTCTGATAGTCTGATGTATAATTTTACTAGAAATTACTCAGGGAGGAGAGGACAGTAGCTGAAGAAATCACAAGATATATTCAATATTGCTTTTGCAACTAATTATATATATATCAGCAATGTTTTCCATGCACATGCAGGACATAATGATGCATGCAATATCATACTAGCTAGCATGTCGTCCCTGGGTGCTAGGAGACCCTTTTGAGTCATCTGCTATCGGATCGGAGGCAGCACGATCGAAAATTGATGGGCATGCATGGTAGAATAAGGAGCTGATCATCCATTGATCATAGATCGAGAGACATTTTCTGAAATTAAAGACCGCGAAGAGGATATACGGGATGGTATTGTTTGGAATTTCTTTACGAGAGGGAACCTGCAGATACATCTTGGAGGAGCTTTCCCGGCCCATCTAGCGGATGCATGGCAATATTTCTGCTTAGGAATAATATTATATATATGGAATGAATTTGAGAGGTTTTAATTTAATGCAGATACAGTTTGAGGCATCGACATCCATAAATTATTGATCTTGATTCTTTTAATAAATTTCATATGTTAAAATCGAAATTAAGGCGATTGATTACTTATTCTCAAAAACGTTAATATATAAATTATTTGATTAATTGTTTAATATGGAAAACTACAGGAACTAAATTGTACTTACTCATCCTGTTGTTTCATAGGTAAAGTTGTCCACATGACTGGTTTCATATTGTGGTACGTAACTAGCTACCCCAAAACACAGTCTCTCTCTTATCTAGTCCTATATATTTATATATGACTTTGTAGTGTATACTACACTGTAAATCCTTTGAGAGGGGAATTTTGAGATTAATTCAACTTAATTTAGTTTCCTACTAGAATCTTTATGATTTTTCTACTTCATATTCCCGATTCTTAGTCTAAGAGTACAGTTATTAATCAAGTTCTTATTATTACTTCCGGTTTGTCCAACCTAAACCTAAACCTAAACCTAAACCTAAACCAACATATATAGATGGAGGTGAAGGTAAAGAAGAGCTGGAGAAGATGAATTGGTGACAGGTACTTGGGACCAATTAATGAATAGAGTATCGGATTTTTGTTAAGACATAGTTCTTTTTTAATTAATGACTAAACAAGATTAACATTAAAACCTGATGTTGTTGGAGGTATTGACTAATTAATTGTAGGCTAATCTAAAATTGTCAGTATATTAATTACGCCTATTTAGACATTTTAAAATTGATCGATGATAAGACGGATATTTGCCTTTCCTTTTGTACAGTCAAAAGACTAAAACATTATTAAAAATAAGTTATTATAAGTCTTCTATGAAGTGGTTATTAAAAATAAGTTTTCTTATTTGTTGTTCTCATTAAATTTATATTTTTTAAAAAAATTTGATTCTTCAATTAAATAGAATTAATTGATTGAGTATAGATACGGAATGCTCACTTAATGATTTTTGTTTGTTTGCTCTCCCAGCGGCCTATGCGATTTCTTTCGGTATCATCGGGCATCCTTTTACACTGAGTCTACACCGTCTTGAAAACTCTTTGAGCCGTAGAAGATATAAATAATTAAGTAACAGCAAGCCTCAAACAAACTTTGTTTTTCTTTTTGTTTACAGGTATGATATTGATGATTTACTTTTTATAGTTAATTATTATAAAGTATTTTGTTTTATGATTTCTCTACTATTGTTGACTATGTTTTAGATTAAATTATTATTATTATTATTATTAGGTCGAATAAAAGTAATCACTGGTGTATCAAGTTTCTCTTGTTTCTTAAAAAAGAAAAACGCTGTAATCACCTTAACATCCTTTTGTTTTTTACAAGTTAAAAAAATTGTATTATTACCCCCTGAAAAAGGTTCTGGAAGGGGCAGAATACATAAAGAGATGAAGGGGGACAAGTTATGGCCCACACGTGATTAAAACAGGAATGGAGCTTTCTCCCCTTTGTAAATTAATCTGTCCAGTTTTGCTTTCACCATGCAATAATATATAATAAAAATGCAAACTAATTAATAAGATGAGAAGATAGCAAGGGGAGGAGTGCATGCAGCATTTTATGCCTGTGATCACAATCCCTAAATGGTAAAAGCCACCTCCTGGTAGGAAATCTCCTCCTCAGTCCCTCCCGAATGGCGCAAATTAACCCAAAAGAGCCTGCCTGCCTGCCTGGCCAGGCCATCATGTCTCGTTCTTTACTGCCCTTTTGACTAATGACTATGCCCTTCTCTTTTTTCTCCCCCTCCCTCTCAGAGTCATGACCCATCATACATCATCATCGTACTCTCCTCTCGTTTACTATGCCTTAAGTAACGGCTATATATTTCATGGTCCGGCAAAGCAGCAACACCCATCTCTCCCCATATCATCAATTCACTCATCACCAAAGATGAATGCACAGTGCCCACCATCTTTTCCATGGAATATATTGCAAGTATCAAAGGCAAAGAGAATCGAACGAAGAAAAAAGGAGGAGAGAATGACCAAGTTCCACATTTTCTAAAGGGTCCTACAATCTTTATTGTCGTACATGTAAACCCCACATGATAAGCCTTAACTTGCTCCACTTCTCTCTCTACACACACACACACACACACACACACACACGCATCAAATTAAACCATCATCAAACAAGTAGATGAAGACTTAGAACTGTTCAATGCCCCCCCACTAATTAATTGAAGGACATCTTTTCAAGTGATTCATTTCAAATCCCTTGCACACACTCTCTCTTCCCATCGGCAGTGAGAATAATCATGATCATATGTGTTAATGTACAAATGCATGGTTCAACAACACAGACCCTAGGAGAAGAATAAAAGGGGTCTGCATTTAACATGCACCCTTGTCGTTGCTTGCGTCTAGCCAAGGAATTTGGCAACTTGGAGTCATTTCATGTGCATGCACCTGTTAGAGCTTGCCCTATCATGAAAATGACTTCAAAGGATAATTGTCACACGCATCTACATCCTTTGATGCAGATGCAGCCATATGCTTGTATGGTGCAGCTATTTCATCCATAACAAAAATACATGCCCACAGTTTGCCTACTTATAGATTCACTCATACCCTCACAAAAAGTTCTTGTTCAAAAAAATTACCAGCTGTCTTTTTTTCACTTGAATCTCGCATGCATGTGGAAAATCAAATCCAAATGAAAATAGTTTAATGATCAGTCACGAATGCTTTGTAACCTGTGATCATGCACAAATTTTAAATACCGAGACAAATTGCAGCTCCAATAATTGTATATATGAGGAAATAAATGTCAGAAAAGAAAAGGGTGGTGAAATTTTCTCTTAGGAACACTTGACTCCATTGTGTTTCAGCCAAGTTCCTGGTCAACTATTATTCAAGGATTTGCTTATACACTGTCTAGTTTTTTAAAGCTTTGAGATTGCCTAAGCAGAAAGCCTAAAAAAGTTGCATAAAATGTGACTCAACATAATCAGTACATTGGGAATAAATACAAACTTTCTGAGATCTCAACTGCTGAACTCATGCAGTACTTGACTAAACTTCCGTAATTATTTCCTCTATAGAGAGTCATTTCTGAACCCAAAAGTTTTTGGCAGCGGTAGCTATGGGAGAAGCTCGAGTTCAGTGCCTCGATGTGAAACCTGCTAAAGCACATCTGTGCAAAATGGCCAAGCAAGATAAGCTCACTGAGTATTAAAAGCTCGGAGAATAATACAGCGATGCAGATCTTAGATGACCAGATGAGTTTGATGCGGCCACAAAAGGATTCATTTGCAATGCGCCAGGACCATCTGGAGGACAACCCCACCTAACAGGACTTGTGTTAACTAGCCTGGTGGTGGATGCATGAAAGCTGCCATTGTGCGCCACTGGTGTTCCACCAATTGGAGGGTGCTCTTGTGACTGATAACAAGTGAAGGGATTCACATTTGTCATGTTATAGATCGGGATAGTTGGAACCGAGATACCTGATGGAACTACTTGTCTTTCCCTCCAGCCTTCATTGTATTTTGTAATGTCACTCATCACAACAGTTTGACTTTCAGGAACATCATCAATGATGATGATTTCTTTTACAGGATGAGCAAATGAATCAGCACGCTTGCAATGGCGGTCAGGAGTTTCGGTAGCTCTTTTCATAGTGCATGTGGGAAAAGTTTCCAGTCTTCTCTTTAGCCTGTTCTGTGAACTTGAAAAATTGTAATCCTCTTTGCACTGATGAGGCTTAATAGATGGTGCAAGTCCACCATCACTATGTTGGTCACAAAACATGCCTGCTGGTAACTTTGATGGTGCTTGTGATAGCTTAGAATCAGTGTGGCTTCCAAAACCGTCGGAAAACCCAGCATCCAAACGTTGAACCGCTGTCTTGTATGGATCCTGACTAAAGATGACAGAACCTTGAGGGGCCATGTGATGAAATGAATGACTGTCCAGATTCTGAATATTGCCAGGTGAGACTGCAGAAATTGTTGGAATGTGAGAAGTTTGATTGACATTTTGAGCACAAGGTCGGACCTGCCCATTTGGCATGGATACATAATCTTCTTTGTTGACCACCATTAAGTTCTTCCCCATCAGTCTAAGTATAGGATTGGAGGCAGATGGACTAGCAGAATCAGCATCTGCACGAGCTGAGAACCTCACTCCAACACTACTGGGAGAGTCCTTCAAAGGAATAGGATCTGCGGGGGGCTTGATGAGCGGGAGGACCATCTTTTCAGATCCTGAAGCTGAGTAGCTGTTCAGGGGAACTAATTCAGGCCTGACATCCAAATTAATCGGTGTCAGGTTTGAATTGCAACCAATGTGCTTCCCCTCGGAAGGAACTGGCATTGATGCCATTTTCCGCCGCCTTAGTAGCAGTGATTCTTGGTGATTTAGAGCAACATTCTCAGAAAATCTCTCCTTTCTTTGGCAACAGCATGGCTGATCGTTTTTGAAGCCAAAAGATTCTTTCTCAATAGAGATTCTATCAAGTTTCAAGTACTCTCCAGAAAAAGTGGTTCTTTCCACTCCTCTAGTTGCTGCTTGCGGAACTGCACCAGCATTGTGGGCCAACGGCTCAATTCCAGCAGACATTATGCCTGACCTAATCTTGTCTTGAAAGACACAATGTCCTGCTGATGATGCTGGTTCTGAATAACTGAAATCAGATCTACCTACCATGGAGTTAGAGATGGTCGATACTGCAGATAGAGGGGAATCTGATGAATCACCATCGATCATGTCATGCTGGTCTGGTGAAGAGTGAACCCGGATAGTAGTCAATGATGAATTCCCTTGAAAATCTTCAGAACCCATATCTCTAGGACTTGGCAAAAATGACCCTGGTGGTCCAGGAATAGGAATGGGATCAACCTCAGGAAAAGAATCAACTTTCGCAGCTTCAGAATCCAACCCCACCCCCATATCAGCAGCATCTTGGCTCATCATGCCATTACCAGCTTCAGTAGCAGAAAACATCCTTTGGTCATGGATAAAAGGCCCAGTTGGACTAGTTGACATGTTGTTTTGACTTAAAAGTCCTCCATAATCTTCAACAGACCGAATGCAGTTTGATTGGACCTTTGAAGAAATACCCAGCTCATGAAATTCAGTGTTGACAGATTTACTCATACCTGCAACGCTCCTCCTCCCATCCAAAGTCTTGGAAGATGGTTCAACAACAATGTCCTCATGGATTGGACCTTGTGTTCCAGGAGACTCTAGGGAATCAACTTTGTGTACATAATCGCCATCACCTCTACCTGAATAATCTACATTTATTCCCTCAGCATGACCACAGCCAAGTGCAGATTTTGAGCTCCTCAAATTCAAGGCTTCCAGCCTTTCAGAACTGCAAGAAAATCTTTTTCCTTGTCTAA
The DNA here is from genome assembly GCA_015852605.2 of Populus deltoides. NCBI lineage: Eukaryota > Viridiplantae > Streptophyta > Magnoliopsida > Malpighiales > Salicaceae > Populus > Populus deltoides. The sequence continues at coordinate 20,591,319 of CM027580.2, forward strand.
CTTCCTGGACGGGGCTTCCACCAAGAGACACCTCATCAGTCATTTCTTCTCTTTCAAGTAGATTTTCTGTATGATCCTGCATCAAATCATACTGTTCATCAACCTCAGAATGCCTACCCACAGCTTCTTCATCTATTTCTCTTGTCAAAGGCTCTTGAGATTTGTCAAGGGTGGACCATCTCTTACCTTTGCTGGGCCTGGATTCAGTCACAGAAGATTGGCTGCTGACAGACAGTACACTTTTCCTAATGGAGGAGAATCTCATCGCTTTAGTTACAAATGCATGAGAACTCCGGGATGATTTTGTGCTAGCAATGGGATACATATCAGAATTATTACTTGTATCATCATCAGTATAGACAGTCTTCTTGGTTAGTGAAGAAACATCATTCCTGGGAGAGTTTGGTGGTCTCAGCATACAGCCATCATGGATAGAAGTGCCATCTTTGCTCAACTGATTGGCATTACGCTTCATTGGTGGAAACAACTTATCCACTTTCCCACTAATACTGTCTCCCACTAGAAGATTCCCTACTGTCTTTCTTCCAGGAGACCACTCACTCCTCTCATTAACCTGGTCTTTATGAAAAAGCTTCTCCATCTTCTCACTGTTTCTGGGAGAAGATATTTGATCATCACACAAAATGGTAGGTTTCTGAGCACGGCTCCTCTCTGAAAGACGATCACCCACAGATGATTGATCATTCTCAACCAGCAAGTCCTGAGCCAGGTGCCATTTACATCTCACAAGTTGATGACTCTCTTGTGTTGCAATCTTCTTTGGAAAACCCCTTCGTTTGGAGCAAACCCATGGTCTTAAAGTCCCACAATCACTAGGTTTGATTTGCCTCAACATCTGATGATCTTTCTCGCAACTCTTCTCCTCTCCATTACCTTCTTCTCGACCTCCAGAAATCTGCTCAACAGAAACATTAACAACCATATATAACTGAACACTTAAGCTACAGAATTTTCAACAGAAGATGGTGCATAAATCAAAGGGCAGAATGATCACGATAAGTGTACAAAATATGTCATAGAAGGGCTTAAGGAGGAAAAGAAGTGAATATGTCATGCTGGTGTTTTAGCAATTTTTCCGTGAAACAATTCCATCCATTTAACTTAAACACTGCACAAATGGAGGCGACACAATATCAGCTGAAGCATCCAAGAACATTTTGCCCCAAACATAACATGATTAAGCTTCTCAATGACATTAGAGCACAAAAGGTACGTAAACTAGCAGTTCTATTACATACTCAAATTTCTTAGGTGTTGAAAATGGACAAGGGCAGTCATTGAGATGAATACGTCGAGTTTGGGAAGGGAATTAATAATATACATTGAAAGCAAGAAACTGTACCTGAGAACCAGGTGCCTCGTGGAACAAGACTTTTTTTCTCTGAGAAGCAAGTTTTTGATACTTCTGATGCTTTTGTGCTAATCGTTTTTTCTTTTTCATTGAAATGTAGTTGCTTGCTTTGCCACCTTTCAAAGATTTCTTTCCTCCAATATCCTCCCTTCTTGCTCCAACATCCTCGCTTACTTCTGCTACTGGTGATGCATCATTAAACTGAGATAGAATCCTAACTTTGGTGCCATTTGCATCTATATAAACTGGCCCTACATCACCAGCATCCTCAGGATGAATTGGCAACACCCTTGGCTTTTTCCCTTCCTTAGGTGCATCACTCTTCTCAGTCAATTGAGCGGGCAAGCTTGACATGGTGGCCCAGCTTGTACCATTTCTTCGATCAAGCTCTTCCAATGTGCAATATTGAGCAGTAGTATAAATATCCACCATCAACCGTGTCTTCCTTGGCTTAATTCTATACCTGGTTAGCTTAGAATCAGCTGTCCACTTGGGTGTTGACTCCACAGAAAGGCACTGATCAATGTGAGCATTCAAGGTGGTGTTGGACGAGGATGAGAAAGTTTTGCAAACAGGGCAAAGTTTTGAAGCCATCGTTTCTGATATAGTTGTACAATTAGAAGCAATATCTTCAGCCGAGGCACGATCAGAATTGCCACCAAATTTCACAATCAACCTGCACTTCTTATTAGCCAATGGCCTGGTGGTGCTTTCAGTCTTGTGGGTCACAGTAGCTCCAACTTCAACTGCAGCTTTGGTCAAAGTCCGAGTTTCTAAAGGTGATCTAGGTTTCCTGCTATCGGGAACTGAGTCTATCTCACTTGTTGCTGTGGATGGGAAATCATTTTCTTCTCCATATCTACACGAACTAATGTCTACACAAGATTCTGCTACCTTGGCATGCAATTGAGCATCATCAGATAAGTCTACCACCACATGACTGTCTGGTCTAGAAGCCTCCTTGTCAAAACTGCTTCTTTTGCTGATATTTTGCTTCTCAACTGAATTGGTTTCACCCTTAAATCTCTTGAAGGACTGGTTTCTTACAGTATCAAGAGGCTCAAATTGTGGCAACACGTCCTTAACGCCATGTTTCAAACAAAGTTGCAGATTTTTTTGAGAAAAAGGCCAGCTATTCTTGATATCCTTGCTCCTGGCTTTAAATACATAATCTCTGCAGTGCAAACAACCAAAGTTTCTGTTAGCATCAACTAAGATCAACCTATCTATAATAAGCTAAAGCTATACCAACCATATGTACACAAGAACTGGAACCCTTAATCATATCATATGTTAGAAAAAACAAGTCTGGTAGGGAAAATCTGGTTCATGGAACTGAAAGTGAAACACGAAACAGTAGGAAAACAGCCAAGCAAAACCCAAGTGAACACAAGATTCGAAAATCTAGTGTCTGAGAAAAAGTCTGCAGCTAGCAGCACGATATGGTTAGAACAAGGACAGATTGTTTGTACAAAGTGACATGAAATCACAAGCAACAACAATCAAGAAAGATTAGAGGCAGTGAGTATGACTCGGGAATCATTAAAAAACACAAACATAAGAGCCCCAAGGAGAAGCCTTGGATATGATCACTAAAAGCAAAGCAAGAGAAATTCCTCAAAAACCAGAATAAAGACAAGAAGGGGGGTGTGCCATGTTGAACTGAGCCATAAGGGAGCATGTTACTCTGGATCTGACCCAACAAAAGATCTTAAAGATTGATTAGCTGACTTAGATCAGATCACCACTAAGAAAAAGAGAGAAGTGGTTAGCTTAGCATAGCAAGACAGCCATGACAAAAGGAAAAAGAAAATCGAAACAGTACTATTCATAATATCCCTGAAAGAAAGGATCATATAAAAGGAAACAAAGAATGAATTGTTTTACCTTATGGAGAAATTAGGAAGTGGGGTAGGATTATCAAGACATGGGTTTGGGTTTGGGTTTGGCAGATCTACTACTACTACCTCTGACAAATTAGAAGGTGGAAGCTTATTATAAGTACTACTAGTGGGAAGCTGAGAAGCCCTCTCATCACTTCTACTATTCGGTTGAGAAGAAGAACATGGAGGATCTGGTACTGGAGGGTTTTCAATGGAAAACATCTGATGATGATATTATTCTCTCTTCTTCTTGTGCTGTTTTTTTGTAACAGTCACAAGCAGCAGCTTCTCCACAACTATATCTTCCAGTACTGCTGTCTTGCCTTATCTTTATCTTCTTAGTCTTCAACATATAGCTAGTAACTAGTTGTATATCACTACAGCCCCTCCTCTCTCTCTCTCTCTGTCTCTCTCTCTCTCTCTCACTTATAAATTATAGCAGTAGTAGCTAGTGTCTTTCTTTTTATCTTTCTCTCTCTTTCTACACAAAAAAACCCCACCACCAAAGAACTATCACCACATGCGATTGACCTCCACAGCCGCAACAACAAAGAAGCAAACCAAATTAAGCAGCTCTAGCTATCTATATATGTATTTATACAAGAAGAAGAAGATCAAGGAACCCCACTAGATTCTTCATCCATTTAGCCAGCTGCCTGCAAGGATGAAAAGAAACCGTGAGATCATTAACAGTTTTAGCAAAGACCTGGCAAGGAGATGAAAATATTAAAATCAGTGGTGGAAGGAACAGCTAGTTAGGTACCAAATTAAGGAGAGTTTCGTTATTTTATGTGGGAATGATTAGTAGTGTTTTGATTGATAAGCAAAGCACCAAAATAAATTTTCAGCAAAACAACAAAAACTCAATAACACGCACTTAAGCAAAGATGATGTTGAAACTCTTCTCAAAAAGTTTGATGGGCATACGTTATTTTATGTGGGGAAGACAAACCCACATGAAAAAGAAAGAAAAAGGAAGAAGATGAAGCCAAGTACTACTCAAATTCAAGTACTCCACCAGCCAGCATCATCAAAGCAAACCTCATATGATAATACAGTCATAGAGATTAAACACCTTAATTAAGAGATTGTAATTTGCAAGAACACCAACTTTCAAAAATCAAAAGGAGCAAGGAGCTCTGAAAAGGATGTAGCTATCCATACATCCATCTTGCTAAAAATATGAATTATGAATGAAGCAAGTTAATTCCAAAGACAAAAAAAAAAAATCAAAGCAAGAAAGAGTTGGAGAAACAACATTAGTAGACATATGCCAGCTGAGAGAAACAAAGAGGACAGACAGACACCCCAAGATTCTTGGCATCTCTAGATACACGCAGATGTATACTTCAGAGTGAACAGTTTGAACTGACCAAAAACCAGGAGGAAATCTAATCTAATCTAATCTAGGAAAGAAAAGGAAAGGGCATCTGAGGAGAGACCAGACCAAACTCTTGACTACTTCCAAAATATGGAAGAAACTGAACCAACCCGGAAACTCGAAAGGCAGGAATTTGAAACAGAGCGACCATGAAATCAAATGAACCCCATATAAGGCCAAAAACAAGAAAAGACTTGATCTTTGAGACAGAAGCAAGCAACCCACTATGACAGATATAGAAGAGCAGGAAAAAAAATCAATAACAAGTTAAACCAACCTTAACAAGCTTTGTGTTTGAGAAGAGAAAGTGAGGATTTTTTGGAGTCTTTGAAGAAGAAAAGAAGGGAAAAGAAAGAGCAGTAGTAAAGGGGAAAAAAAAAAAATAGAGAGAGTGAACAAGAGAGAGGAGAGAAAAGAGCACCACCCACTCACACATCAAAAGAGGCATCTGGTTCTCTTCTCTCTCTTCTTTTCTTTTCTTTTTTCTTTTTTTTTATTTTTTAACTTCCACGTTAAAGAAAATAAAAAGTAAGTTTTTAGGTATTATTTATTATTTATTTTATAATAAATAAATTTCAAAATAAAGAATAGAGATGTATATGATTGTGAAAATCAAGATAATATAGATTAAATATATTTTAAAATATTTATTAATTGATAAAAAGAGAGATGGAGTAGTTTTTCTAACAAATATCTTTTAAAATATTTATTAATTTCCGTTCTTAAGACTACATTTAGCTAGATTTAGATTATTAATGATCCAACTAACTTATTTTTCACCATTAAGTCCAAGAAATTAAATAAGAAACATAAAAAAAATCTTAAAAAATTACTAAAAAGATTACCGTAAGAGTAAAAATTATAATCTTAAAGAGCTCATGCATGCACTTAATTTGGACATCTATGTGTTTGGTTGTATATATAATAATAATAATAATACATGTAGTCAAGAATAAAACATATATATATTTTTTTATCTTGTCTTCTTGTCTCTTGTTAACCAAATAGAATATAAAAACATTTAATCTGCGTCGTAAATTACCATCAAACGTTTCTTCTTTCATTCTATTTTAATTGTTTTTTGTTTTTTGTTTTTTTTTTTTATTCAGAGAGAAGAACCAAACTCTCTACTTTGAATTAGGAGCAATGAGTTTTTTCCTCTTTTTTTTTTTTTTTTGCCAACAAATAATGAAGAGAAGGATAAAAACAAGAGAGAATGTGAAAGGCATTAAACAGCGTGTGAGGAGTTTTTGAGGTTGTGTTTATCTTTGTCTGCCATGGGAGGGAGGGAGGGATGGATGGAAGGAGTAAATTGGAGGTGAAAACCAGTGAGAGAGATAGGCGACGAAATATTAATATTTACTCAGTCAGTAGCTACCTATCAACCTCCTTCCTATAGCTCACAAAAAAAAAAAAAAAAACACTTGTTTATTGGTTGATATTTTCAATCCCATGGGGTATGTGGGTCCATGCGTGATTTCTCCTTTCTATCCTTCCCTTTCTTCCCTATTTTCCTTATTGCTCGTTTCTTGCCCTTACTACACGACAACGCCTCTCTGTCAAATCCTTTGATTGTTGACAGTTACCTCCCCTCTTTTATTTTATTTTATTTTTCTCTTCTTTTATTCCAAGTTTCTAGTGCTTCAAATATTTTTAAAATCTATTTCTTGAAATACAATGGCAGTTCTAAACCCTAAACCCAAAGTTTACAAATCTTTTTAAACCTGTCTTTTCAAAGCATAATCACAAACATGGTGTGGCTGTGTTTTTTTAAAAAAATTCAGATTTTTTTTATATTTTTTCATGTCAAATACATTAAAGTAGTTTTCTTATGTTTCTTTTATTTTCTACGTTGATAAATCAGAAAAAATAAAAAGGAATATTTCGATTTAATATATTTTTTTTTTTAAAAAAAAAGAGGCTGATTGAACTCGCCTGGTTCGAGGATAAAGCGAGATTTTGTTGAGAGAGAGAAGGAACAGTATGGGGAGAGCATTCATGCATCTAACGGTACTGTACAGTGCCAGAAAAAGGAGTAGCAAAATGACAAGAAGATATATAGGGTGAATGGTCATAATAGATGGAAGACGATGGTTGTCACGTACCTCCATGTCCCCATTGTGTCTGCGACCCCTCTAAAAGACAGAATCACAGAGGAGGAGCCGGGGAGGAGATCCTTCCTCCTCCTGTTTCTTTGCTTTTATATGTAATATAATATAATATAATATAATATATGACAGCTTCCTTCCTTTCTTTCTTTCTTTGATCGAACCAAGTATATATATATATATATAGACACACACACACACACACACACTTCTTCTGCAACTCCCATAAAAAGCTAGCTAGGAGGAGGAGGAGGAGGAGGAGGAGGATGCATATAATAAGGTCTCTCCTCTCGAAGCAAATCTATATGTATCAATCAGCACAAAGTGTGTATATATATATGTTAAGGTGGCTACGTTTCTCAAGGTCGAGCTACGCGTAGGTCACAGTACAGCTACACCACTCCCTTTTCAATTCTTGGTTTGGTTTCTTCATGCATTACATGACCCCCTTCCTTGCCTTCACTGGTCGATCAATCCCCATTAATTGTGTGTTCATACATGCTTGCTTGTTGTATGGCTATGGTTTTTTCCTTATTTTTTAATGATACTCCCACTGGCTTCACCATCAATCTTAAAGTCTATCAATATTCACTTCATACCAGAGATGAACATATATAAGAGAGAAATTGAAGAAAGATAATTAAAAAATATATATTTTTATTATTTCACACGGATCCAATGTGTTTTTCTCTTTTATCATTTATGATCTCCTCCTTCAATTATTCATTGAACACTTAAAATCTTCTTAAATATATGATCTCCTCCTTGTTTTTTTTTTTTTTGTTATCATTATATTATGCATGCATACGTACTATGTTCATAAATGAATATGGATGCATGCATGAATTTATTGATTGTACGTAATTATATACAGTCGATTTTGAATTTCGATTTATTCCTCTTCACCAGGAAGGATCATTAACCATGGAGTTGCCAGTTCGATCGGTCCTTGCTCCGGAGATTTTAATTAATTTCTTCCTTTTATTATCTCATATTGATTAATGTTACTTTAAAATTTTGTGTAATTAATTAATTAATTTGTTGCTTCTTAATTGGACCCTTTTCCATCGGTTGCGAGGTCGAAATGGATGTGTAAAACGAATTAAGAGCGTAAATAAGGGTACGTAGGAGGAGATTGTGTATTATTTAATTATGAATGTGGGAAAATGATATAAAGAAGAATTTGGAAGGCAAAAGACGCCTTAATTAAACATCATTATCATGCCCCGCCCATTCTCCTTTTCAACTCTTGATAGTCGTCCTAATATTGTATAAATTAATTAAAAATAACAGAATCTGCTTTAACAACTTAATTTTGCTGCCCTACAAATTCAGATGCGCGCGGCTCTGCCCACCTTTTATAATCCATATATATATATATATATATATATATATATATATATATATATATATATATACTATAGTTTATGTATTATACTGTAAACTATAAACTATAAGAGTTCGATCAGTGCATTGTGGCACGCGAGACCATTTAATTACCATATATGGATTATAATAATAAAGTGACGAATTTAGCATTCATTCTAAAATCATCAAGCTTTCCATGAGGGAGGTAGAATGGTACTTAATTTCTTGATGGTTAAAGAGTCGTTTACAAATAACGGCAAGAAGAAGATCGGTCCTCCAATAAAACTGTTTAATCACCCTTACAAGAGGCTTGGTGGTCTTTTTTGTTTTTTTAAATAGTGAAACGATTTATTTGACTTTAAGAAAAAATTATAATTTAAGCCCCCTGTCTCTTTATATGGGTTGTTTTGTAATATTCATGCTGGTTGAGGGGCTCTTCAGTAATTAACTTAGTATAGAGATCCTACTTCAAAAAAACTTGATTGGCGTGTGTCGATTGTCTCCATACCCTTATGCCGGCATTTGAGACGTCGTGCGATGGTTATATGGTGGCTTTTATGGCGGCGTTTAATTCATCTCGACTTTCCTTCTGTCTAGTTGCGACACATGTTTCAAACAGAGCTCCGGTTTGGTGAGTGCGGCCCTTTTTTTCTCGTTCTCCTCCTTGATTTCTCTGTTAACTCTGCAAAAATTAAAAATAGCACTTTAATTTGTTATTTCTTCACATTTGATCCATGTTGTTTTTATTATTAATTGTTTTATTTGAGATGATTTATGAAATTAAGCTCTTTATTTTCCAGTTTCATCCCCCTTTAATTTTTTTTTTTATCTTTCAAATCTAGTTGTTATTATTTTAATTGTTATTTGTTTTATTTGATGTATTTTTAAAAGTTTATTTTAATTATAATAGTTTAATAAATAAATTGTCTTTGAGCTATAAAACCTTTGAACTAGACATCAGAGACAAGACGGTCTTCTTACCATGATACAATTGTCATTTTCAAATTCTTCATGGATAGATTTATCTTTTCACTTTTTTTGCACAGTAAAATTACTTAGTTAACCTAAAGTTAAAAAAAAAACTTACATTTAAGGGCTTTTTAGTCTTTTTATTTTTTTAGTACAATAAAATAATTTAATTACCTTTTAACCTAAAGTTTACTAAACTCTCTTTAAGAGACTTTTTCATCTTTTCATCATGGGTTTTTTTTTTTGTTAATGTCAAATTAACTCAAGGAAATTTTTATATTTTAATAAATGTTTGATATTTAAAAAAAAAAACTTTGTTAATGTGCGCATTGTAAGTGGGCAACCCGTGCAAGGTTGTATAATCGTTAAACACCACCTTTTATGGTAGTTTTTGATAGGTCTTAACATCTTCTCTGTGATGGGGAAGAGTGTGAGCCAAACTCATTTCTGGTTTGGTGCAAACGGTCATTTTTTATACTTCTTCTCTCTCTCTCTCTCTCTCCCCCTCTCCATCTCGAATTCCTCGCCAGCCCCTTTAGGGTGTGGTATATATTTCCCAACATACAGCCTTGGTATATTTGTTATTAAACCTAGACGTGAGTTTCAATCTATTTTTTTAATAACAAAACAATTGGCATACTTCTATATTTTCCAACCCAATTATTAAATGAATCAACCAAATTATTTGTTACATTTTCAATCTTAATCTCATTATCAAACAAATGTTTAGACTATATTATTGCATTGATGTTATTCAACCAACCTAGAGTTGCTTTGTCAACATCATTGATATCCTTCAAATACGAATTATATTGCAGATTTGTATAAGCTTTTTTTGCTCTCAAAAATCCAATTTTTATCTCCAAACCATGAAAACCTTTATTCTTCAAATTAGCATATATATGTGTGTGTGTTTGTGCGCGCGCGCGCCTTGCATAATATCTATGAGCCTCTAGTATACTCTACAAAAAAAAAAAGTCAAAACATTATATAACATAGAAAAACATGTTTAGATATTATGGACAACATACCATTTACATATTATACGTCATGCTGAAATACCTCTGATGTAAATGAATATCAAGTTTTTGATGACCAAAAAAACATTTTAGCTGATTTGGATAAAAAAGAGTGTTCATGTGGTAAATGGAGGATGACCGACATTTCTTGTAGGTATGTGATCCTTTATGTGTAGAATAAGAGACTTAATATAAAAGACTTGTGTGATTTATATTACAATGTTGAAACTTTTAGGAAAGTATATAGTGTTATCCATCTTTTACTCGAGGTAGATTTAGATCCATAAGAAAAGGATATCATTGTTCTACCTCCTACTCTTAAAAGAAGTGTTGGTAAACCTAGAAAGAATAGAAGAAATGAATAAGAAAAAGATCAGCCTAGTACTATCAGGAAAAAAAAATACTCTAAAGTGCAATATACACAAGCAATATGGATATAATTCAAGGACTTATCAAATAGATATTATTGAACAAAATAGAGAATTTTATGGTGTTGCAAGTTCTTATGATGTTGCAATGAGTTTGAATAGTGGTGGGGGTCTGGGGGGTACTAGCAGAAGTTTGAGGGGTGCTGGCAATGGTGTTATGGATGTTGTCATAACTATTAGGGGTGTTGGTAAGGGTATTTTAAGTGCTGGTAAGGGTGTTAAGAGTGTTGGCATAGCTATGACGGGTGTTGATGAGGGTTTGAAAGGTGTTAGCAAGAGTGTAAAGGGCTCTAGAAGGGGTGTTGAAAATTATAGTAATGTTGGAAAATTATTATCTCAACATTTAGACTAGACTAGTTACATTGATTGAAGCATGCATAGTGGATTATTATCACTTGATTGAAGTATTCTATCAATTTTATTGACACCTCCTCCCCCTTTAGTGGTTAATTCAATATCATTAATAGATTTACACCAATCAATTAATGTGTTCCAACATGACCTATCATCATATATATAGAGAAGCTTGTTTTTACTTGCATTTGTTTCTAATATCTTGACAACTGCTATTTTTTCATATTTCATGCACTTTTTGTTCTTGAACTTTAGTTCATCCATGATGTTGCAAGTTTGTAGGCTATTATTAGTAGTTGATGAATATGACAATATTATTGTGGTAATTTTATGGCTATTTTGGTCATGTGTATGTTGGGTTAGAAATTTTAAACAGTGTGTGTTTATAGGATTTGTAGTGAAGAATTATTGTTGGAAGGTGAAGATATGTTGTTGTAAATTTTTGGATTGTAATATATTTATGTAACTAATACTAGTTCCAATAATTTTTTTGTTAAGTTGAAATGGTAAAAAACACTAGAGAATTGTTACTTTCGATTGAAACTAATAAAAAACTTTTTTATATAAACTTTTTTGATTTTGGTTGTCTTTAATATGATCAAGAATGGTTGTTGAATCTATAATATATATAATTTTATTTGTATTTTTGTAAATATTATGACATTGTGCAATGAGTAGTACTTCAAAAAAAAAAATTCAATGATAACACATTCCCTTTTCCTTATTTTTAGTCATCAAAGGCACTTTAGTAATTGAAATTATTATAATGGAAAACCTATAAATAATGGTTGACTTTTATTTTGACACTGATAAGTAGGATGTAAAGTGTAATGAAGTTAATAAAGTTTAGGAGGCAAATCGTACTTTCTCAAACCTTAGATTGAAAACAAAAAACAGACCAAAGAATAAGAGGTTTTATTTTTGTAATTGTTCCAATTAATTAACTATGACATTTCTTTGCTTGTTTATACTTTTGTTTATCTATATACTAGCTATATGACTCACGTTCCACCACGGGTTGAATAAAATAAATTAAGAAAAAAATGATGTTAAGCCAACCTAAACATGTTTTAAAGAAATGGAAAAAGCAATGTGGAATGATAAAAACAAAAAAAATAAGGAAAAAAATGATGTGAATCTGTGTCAATCTATGTTAATCTATTAAGCCCGTGACTTGAGTTATTTGACCAAAAACAATAAATTTAAAAAATCCTCAAAGTCTAATTCTCAATAAACCAGATTTTAAAGAATAGAATTGGAAAAAAAAATCTAACATATAAAAGGATTTTAAAAATAGCAATTATAAGCCAAAAAAGACCTAAGTGTGCTCGGATCAACCCGTTAAACCTATAGGTTCTATTATGAAATCAAGATAACCTGACAGAAAAGAAAATGAAAAAAATCATGAAACTCAATTAAAAAAAACCAGATTATAAATGGGGAAAAATAAGTCCAAAAAAAAACTAATGTTAACCCTTGTTAGCTTATAAATCTTGTGCCCTGAGCTATTTGATTTGAAGCACTAAATATGAAAAAATCATGAAGGTCAATTATCAACAAATTAAACATTGAAGAATAAAATTAAAAAAAATCAATAACACAAGATTCTCAAAGAAAAAACAAAGTAACTAAAAGGAAAAAATAAAGCTCGAGTCTATCTAGGTTAACCCACCAAACGCATGAACCATGTTATAAAATTATGATAATCCTATAAAAAGAAAAATGAAGAAAACCATAATTCCTTTTAAAAAAAATCAATATCGAGTAATAAGATCGGAAAAAAAAAATAAGTCCATAAAAAAATGGGAAAACTTGTGACCTAGGTCATTTTATCAAACTTGAAAAAACCATAAAGCCCGAACCTTAAAAAATCAAATGTCAAAAGATAAAATTGAAAAACAAAACATTTAATAACAAAAAAAGAATTAAAAGCATAAAATAGCAATTGAAAAAATGAGGATCAAATTTGAAAAAAAAAACATGAGAGGGTAGATAATTTTGGATTGAATGAGTAAATTGAAAAGAAAAATCAATTTTACAAAAGAATTAAAAGAAGAAACCACCAAAAAAATAGGACCAATGTTTTTTTATAAAAACAACAAACTAAATATTTTGATTAAAGATGATGAAATTGAAAACAATTGAAATTTTAAAAAAGAGATAAGAGAAAAAAATATGACCAAATTTGAAAAAATAAAAAATAATAAATTGAATGATGAAATTGAAAAACAAAACAACAACTTAAAAGGGGTCAATGATAAAAATAACAAATCAAAAGAATGATTGATACTAAAATATCCCCGACTAAGCAGACTGCCATGAAATTTTAATTGCTAGATGCAAGTTTCAAGGAAAGGAGATAGAAAAGAGAGGAAAAAACAGCTCCGCCAGCAATCCTTTTAGACACCAAAAACACTCTGTCAATAAAAGAAGAGGACGTTGTAGGAAATCTAATGAAACAATAGAAGATAATTTTTCATTATTGGAGAACATCGTACGTGCTATCAAAGCATGACAAAACTCTTTCACACCATCCTAGTGCATGGTATGCACTTGATAGATTTTGAAATTTAATAATTTTTAAGTAATGCAAAATACCAGTTTACCCCTCCACTAATATGCTTCTAAAATAGAAACCACCATGAAAATCCAAAATGCCCTCAAAGTAATCCTAAATTATTTTTTATTCCAAGAGTGAGTTAGTAATCTAATTACGCTAAAAAAATATAAAATATCAAAAAAGGCTTGTAATTAACAACTAATTCATCACTGTATATTTATGTCCAGCGATACCATATATATAAAGAAAAAATCATCAAGTCACTATTATTAGTATTCACAATAATTTATGTCGAGCGATACCATATATATTTTTCCGATCACTGTATATTTTGTAAATGCAAAGGGGAATGACTTGGCTTAAATTCATATATTCATACAAAAAAAATAAGTGATGGCACGCCTAGCTAGCTAGCTACTGGGCAGGACAAGAAAATGGGATGACTAAAAGCAACAAAACAATAATTCTTTCAGAACTCCATCTAAGAAAAAGGCCTTGTCCTACCGGCCTTGTCCTACCAATAGCTTATAATATATATATATATATATATATATATATATATATATATATATATATATATATATATATATATATATATTAATGGCCCTATAAGGATTGTTAAAACTACGTACCACTAACTTGGCCAAAGGACGACGTCACTTTAAGTATATGATATTGACTAAAGATATACATATACATGAAGTAGTGCTTCATGCATTTATATGATACGATATGTATGTATCAATCTCCATATCTATACACGATATTTCTCACTAATACGTATATCTATTGATGTCATTTCCCATGGCAATTCTCAGCTGATTAATTAGCTTAGCTTAGCCACAGTTTAATTAGTGTGTCTGTGTTGCCATTTTTTCAAATTGGAACAAACCTCGTACCTCTAATTAATTACCACGTAGTTAAGTATATGATAATATGGTAAATGCACTAATCAGCTGCTTCAAAGACTAAATCCAAAAGATAATCAATTTAGGCTATTAATCATTACGTCTTACAAACCTACTCGAAAAATCAGGAGAAGGAAATTTATGATAAATGTATTATAGTTCGAGTGTCTGTACAGTTTACTTAACAAGATGTTCGGATAATTCAATTTAGTTAATTTAGTTGTTTTAATAAAATTTTATATGTAGAATTATTTTAAGTGTCAAGAATTGAATTTTAAATGAAATTCAAGCTTTAAAAATAATACAAAAATAAATCAGATGTCAACCTAAAATGAAGAAATTAATGTTAAAACTGTTAGTTTAATATATCATCTAGTCGATCGGCTGTTTACATGTTGTATTATTATATTCATATAAATACATATTTATTATTAATAAATGCTTAATTTATATTTAATACTCATATAATATTAGATTAATGAATCTAATATTTGATTTATGAGTCTAGAGTAAATATAAAGTCTATGGGATAAAAATATTTTGCAAATGAAATTATAAAGTTGTTTTCATTATGAGATTCCTATTACATCAAAGCATTGTTCCTAAAATATTCATGGTCGACACTCTCTTAAATACTGGATATTTATTAGAGTCGTAGAGATTAGTACATATTATGTTCTTTTCTTTATGAAATGAAACAATTGTTCTCATAAACTAATATATAAGGGATACATAGAACTAATATGTAGATGTTTGTCATAAAACATGTATATTGAATTGATCCTCATGAGAATTTCATATAGAAAGATCACCTACATCTATGGAAAAGCTCATGTGATGGTTATGTAAGTAATCCTTAGACTTACGATCATTAAGTTATCTTATGTAAAGAATGTCATGCTTTGATCATGTAATATGTTATTTTAATCGAGATAACGAAGGGGCAAACATTGGATATAACATGAACTATATGAAGATACTTGAGTGATCAAGAGAGGATTCATCATTTTAGGTGAGGAAAATGTTCCATCTATTCTTCAAATAGTACTAACTAAGAAATCCTTGACCAAGGTAGAATGAGATGTAAAATTGGTTTTTATTTTTGCAGGACTAATAGTTAAAGGAAAAGGAGAAACTTCAACAGGGCTTGTAAAAAAAAGTTTACCTTGGGGGTCTTTGTCTCTTATAATTGGTAAAGGCAGAGGTGAAGAGGTGATGGGAGGACTTCCCTGTCATGTTGGTAAACCTTTTACTTATAAGGGTTATGTAATGAATTATCTTATTTCTTTTTTTATTTGGTTTTATGATTATCATTTTTTACATTTACACTTGGTAGACCTTCATGATGTGCGCCCACTCTCGGAGGTGCTAGGTAGTCAAAAAGGGTTATGTGAGAGAGGTTGTGGTCGCGAACAACGCAAATCAAGCCATCTTTAAATGACTGTATGGGAAAAAAATCTATTGTAGAAGCTAAACCACATAGCCTTAAGGTGGTTTATTCCATGTTGAAGGACCAAGCACATGGCCTTGCCCTTCAACCAAGCTCCAGTGAAAATTTGCTTTAGACTGTCTATAACTAAGTGGTTCCCCTAAAACAAGAGCTCCTTGAAGCGAGGGCCTTCCAAGTTGGTCTGTAGGCCAAGCTTGTTAATGCCAAGGAAGAAGCCTAGTGCTCTCAGGCTAAGTTAAAAGCTTTAAGAGACTCTCCTAAGGAGTATTAAGAATTTTTTAGAGGGTCGGTAACTTTGACCAATACGGTAGGTGATAAGATATTTATTATCATGTCCAACTTGTATTTGTTTAACCTCTTGAGGGGAATGTAGATGGATTTCAGTGTAGCCTTCTATCCAATCCCAATTCCTGATTTTACAGATGTGTTCGCAATCAGGGTTGTTGTTGCCCAATATGAAGAGTATCTAGCTGAGGAGTCTAGGCTAGATTATTAAGCCCTTTTTGTGTATATTAGTGGTCTTGTTAACCATTGTAACATGCTTTATTTAATAAAAAAAAATCTCTTTTATAGAATTCACTTTATCTCAATATGAATTTGCATAGATATAGAGTCCTTGTGTAGAGATTTTATTAAAGTCAAACACTCATACTTAGTCAAACATTTATGGGTTCAACGCCCATACCTAGTCTAACATTCCTTATTTTTTAGCTTTGAATTCTCTAACCTTAATAGGGTTTAGAGGGGTTCTACCTCCTTCCTGGAACTGAGAGAGATCTTTCTTGTAAGTGTCCTCTTATCAATCTAGATGTATATTTAATGAATTGTTAAAAAGCCTTAGTTATCCTATCTTTGGAGAGATATGTGATTGCACTAGGAAGACCATGCCAATCCTTTTTAAAGTAAACTGTGTCATAACCCTAAAAAGATATTGATTCCTTCCAAAGTAATTATACAATTGCACTAAGGAGAGTGAATTCATCCTATCCTTGGAAGGTTGAGGGGCTTATGCCCTGGGGAGACTGTATTCATCCCTCATTGTTGAGGCAATGTTTATCCTATCATTAAAGAGATGTGAGATTATACTAGAAAGACCAAATCAATCTCTTCCAAAGTAAATTGTTCCATACCGTTAAGGAGATGTTGGTTTCTTCCAAAGTAATTATGCAATCACTTTAGGAAGAGTGAATCCATCTTATTATTGGAAGCTTAAAGGGCTTGTGCCCTAGGGAGACCGTATGCATCCCCGTTACTAAAGTAATATCTATCTCATTCTTAGAGAGATATGCGATTGCATTGGGGAGACCATATCAATCCTTTTCAAGGTAAACTATGTCGTGATGTTATAAAGATATTGATTCCTTCCAAACTAATTGTGCAATAGTACTAAGGAGAGTGAATTTGTCCTATCCTGTAAAGGTTGAGGGACTTGTGCCTTGGGGAGACCATATTCATCGTCGTTGTTGAGGCAGTGTCTATCTCATCCTTGGAGAGATGTACGATTGCACTAGGAAGACCATGTTAATCCCTTTCAATGTAAATTATGCCATAACACCATAGAGATGTTGATTCTTTCCAAAAGTAATTGTGCGATCACACTAAGAAGTGTAAATTCATCTCATTATTGGAAGGTTGAGGGGCTTATGTCCTGGAGAGACCGTATCCATCCCTGCTATTAAGGCAGTGTCTATATCATCCTTAAAGAGATGTGTGATTACACTAAGAAGACCATGTCAATTCATTCCGAGGTAAATTGTGTTATATAACTAAGGAGATGTTGATTCCTTCCAAAGTAATTATGCAATCACACTAAAAAGAGTGAATCTATCACATCCTTAGAAGGTTGAGGGGTTTGTGCTCTAGAGAGCTCATGAAAGCATTTTTTTAGGTAATGAAGACTTGTTGACACATCGATGGAGAAAATGTGTTAATAGCTGTAGGAAAGTCTGTGACATGTCTCATTTCAATAATGCTTTGATTATTTACCTTTAGTAGTGAGTAGGGATGTTAATAACTCAACTCTTGAAAGAACAATCGATGATTTTTTTTAATCAATTTCTCATAGATGACATCGTTGATAAGGTTTGAGTTTACCCAATGGGCTTGAGGGCCAAGCTGATATCTTGGACAATAGGTTAATCTCTTTATTTTGACAATTTAAAACGTTTTTCGTAGCCAAGATGGCTTACAGATAATACCTTATACCTGTAAAAGGCCCTCTCTTGTAAATTTAGGGACTTTTCAATGCTTAAATAAGTATCGTTTAAGAGAAAATACAATCAAATTTTAGAAAAGAATTTTAAGAATAGATATATCATAAGGAGTGGAGAAAAAAGAAAACCTCTCCCGTGAGAGATATCTTGGTCTGTTTTTATAGACTATCCAACTTATCTATTTTTGAAAAAGGAGTTAAAGTGTAAGCAACATATCTCTAACTTATCAGTGTAAAATATCTTTAACTTAACAAAGTAATCATGAAGCCCAAGATTTTTCAGAGTTAAAAAATATCATAGGCGTAACACTTGGCTAAGCTTAAGAATAATGGGTCTAGTAGCTTGCCAAACCTATATATATAAGCTCAATACTTGATTGAATCCAATGTTATTGGGTTATTACCCTATCTTTGACTATTCTTTTAGAAAAGAGGATCAATGTAAAAAAAACAAAATACGGACCCATCATCATGTTTTGAGTTAAACCATTAGGGTTTGTCAACTTTATAAAAAAGTAGCCGTTGCATAATTTTGTAAGATCTGTTTGTTTTCACACCACTACAAACTCTGTTTTATAGTTTTAAATAGAAGAAATTATGATGCTAATTCATTTTAAGAACAATTGAAATCTGCGATATTGCCATATCAACGAAAGCAAGCGTTGTAATTTAACTCTCCACAGCAAGTAGCAAGCCTAATATTTGTAGTTACAAGTCTACTCTTCAAAATCTAAGATTTCAAGTCGCTAATACTTTGTTTTAAACCAATTTGGTAAAACACAAGAACTGATTTAAGAATATAATTTATCTATAAATTATATTTTAATAAAAAATAAAGTGGACTAATTGATCATTAGGGCCCTTTTGTTTTATTTTATTTTCCTTTTGAGTTGAAAGATAGAGAGGTAATTAAGAGAGAAGGAAAAAAGGGGAAAGCATTTTGAATTTTTGGAAGAGATGACAGAGGAGGAATCAAGGCTTCTAGTAAATGTGAATCACGTTACAGGCATCTTGGCTTCTGAAAGGGATATATATATATATATATATATATATTATCAAAGTCATTTAGGACATGGTAGTGAAAAAGAAAGGAGAAGGGCCACGTGTACGGATATTAAGGCTATGAAGATGCCACGTTTACTTTTACTATTACTCTTTTTTTTTTTTTTTTAATTTTAGTTAATGAATATGCATGCAGCATGAGAGGAGATTTTACTCTCTGGACCCTACCATCCTTCTTTTCATGCTGCTGTGGAATCTGTTATTGCATTTGTAATTGTACTTGTATGAGTTTTAAAAATGTATTTAAATTGAAAAAAATTAATTAATATTTTTTAATAATTTTAATATTATATTAAAAATAACTAAATTAAAAATAAATTATTTTAAAAAAATATTTGAAAATAATATCAAATACTAATAAATCAATGAAATATACTCAAATCATGATTATTTAGTTGACTCGAAAATTAATTTTTTATTTTCAAGTAAAAAAACAAAGAGATGTATTATATAAATTGATTTTTTTTTCTTTTATTAGTGGTGTTTGGCATTGAAGTCCAACCATATTTTTAAAATAAATTTTTATTTTCAAATTAATTTTGTTTGTATATATTTTTGGATCATTTAAATAAGTTGATATAAAAAAATTAAATATATTTTTAAATAAAAATATTTTAAAAAATAATTTATACTAAACACCTGGTAAGATTTTAATAGGATAGTTAGATAGACCGTACTTTGAGATAGATAAATATTCAATTTAACCTAACTAATGCATGGTCAGACCACAATAAGGTTTATAGAGTTTGAATCATTTGATTTTTTACTCCACCCAATACATCTTATTTTTCTTTTATAGTCCTCCACTATACTTTTATAATCGTTGCTGAAATAGTTATGTATAAAAAACCCTAATTAACAAAAAACTAAAACAAAAGAAGATTTCATTATAACCCCTTTTATATTTTAATGTTCATCGCTATATTGTAATGATTATTTTATCTTTTCTATAAAAAAAATTATATGCCTTTTGATCATTGTTATTTTTGTATTTTTATGAGGTATATTAGTTATTACTGATTTATTTGGAGGTATTTGTGTCTATTCAATGTTTGTAAACAATATACCCCTAAAGTAAAAAAACATTAGTGGTCTCGGGTAGGGTTATTTTAGGTATTTTTGGTTTTTTATACATAGTAGAATTACCCATGTACCCTTGGATGCAAGACATTTAGTTCACTGTAGTCAGGGGTATTTGGGTCTTTTAGTCTAGGTTTTATTGTTAGTTGTAAGTTTAGTTGAGGGTAGTAATGTAATTTCCTTTTAAAATTATGATTTTTTAATTGAAAAACTGCTAGCGCATGCAGAGCAAAAGCCAGCTCGTTGAAATCGCTGCACACATTGGGCGGCGCGTGCAGCAGTCTCTGGCAGTAAAAAAATCTTTTATGTCGTCTTAGTTGATTCTTCTATGTATCTTCTTCCATTATAGGTTGCGTGTGTACTCTAAATGTGGCTAGTTTATCGTTGGTGATTATTTTTTTCTTCCTTCATTTCTCTCTCCTACCCCAGGAAATACATTATGGTTCTCATTGTAATTGTTTTTTCAAATTCAAACATTTTGGTTTTGATTGTTGTTTTTTAATCATTTTTCTTTTTGTTGAAGTATTATTTCTTTTCAATTTAACCCTTGGTTTTTAATTCGTATATATAAAGTATTTCAATTTAGTCTTTCTACTTGTTATTTTTTATTTTTTTTCTTTGCTCTTTTGTCAAAGTTTTTATGTCTTTCAACTTTATCCCTCAAATCAAGTTTATGATTGGTCGGTTGTCAAAACCTCTAAAATATAATTCTGACTTTACTATCATAAACAAAATAAATTTGTAGTATGATCTTGAAAACTAGGTCAAACCCAAGGCAAATATCATTTAATCTTCCTATAAGAAACTAAAATAAAAAAGAACGGGGGTGGGGGTTGAATAATTAAAGAAACGAAAATATATAAAAAAAAATGATATACTGATATGTTGTTATACATTCCTATAAATTTGTTGATTATCGAAGTAAAATAAATATGCTTTCAATTCAAACAAATAAATCTAATATCCATTAAACCTAAGTCTGTAAACTTTATTATGTAGTGTGAAAGCAGAGAATCTTGTTGCGAGTAGGGCCCCGTTTGTTTGTTGGAAAGTAGTTTTCTTTTGGAAAGTGAATTCCGGGAAAGTATTTTCTGATGTTTGGTAGTGTTATGAAAAATAAGTTGGAAAACGCTTTCCAGTGTTTGATTATGTTATGAAAAATAAGCTGGAAAATAACTTATTAATGTTTTATTTTTCTCAAGTTTATTAAAATAATGAGGAACAAATCTTACAAATTAAAAAGTTGAATGAGAATGAAATTGAAAAAAAATATAATTTCATAAATTATCTCAAATAAAATAAATAATAATCAAAATAATAGAGATCAAATCTAAAAAATTAAAAAAAATAAAAGGTGAAGAAATTAAAATAATAATAATTAACATTTCATAAATTATTTCAAATAAAATAAGTAACAATTAAAAGAATAAGGATCAAATTTGATAGATAAAAAATTTCAATAAAAAAATGATAAGGAAAAAACAAATAGAAATTATAAAAATAAAGACCAAAATTAATATAAAAATTAAATTTTAAGAGATGGAATTAAAAAATAAATATTCAAAACAAATTATATACAGCAATCAAAAGTTTGAGGATTAAATTTAATATAATCAGTAAATAATGACTTTTCTAAATTTTTCACAACTTTCGAAAAGTATTTTCCACCCAAATTTTCCAGGAAAACACTTTCCTGAAAATCAAGCTAAATTTTCCTTTGATTGGAAAGTATTTTCCGTTAACCAACTTTTTTAATGACAAACAAACACATGAAAGTTTGGAAAGTGGTTTCCCGGAAACCACTTTTCGGAAAACAAACACAGCCAAAAGGGAAAACACTTTCCTGAAAACCAAACCAAATTTTTCTTTGACTGAAAAGTGTTTTTCGTTGACTAGAAAGTGTTTCCGTTGACTGGAAAGTGTTTTCTGTTGACCAGAAAGTGTTTTCCGTTGATCAATTTCTCTAATAGCAAACAAACACAGGAAAGTTTGGAAAATGGTTTCCCGAAAAGTGAATTCCGGGAAACAAACATGGCCTCGGATTTCAGCCCGATTTTACAGGTCTAATTAGAGGTCCAAACGAACTTGGATTTCTGACCATAATATCTTTTTGGAAAGCTTGATATATGTATTTTAACTTTTTATTCAGCCAACGTTCACATTCTAGAACTCCAGCTTTGTGCAAAACCTGTTAGAAGAAGTACGGTCCGAAACATAAAATGCAGAATTTCTTATCTTTTAGCAATTAATTCAACAAGTCTCGTAGGCATGCCAAAATCATAAAATAATTTCCAATAAGCTCAAAACACATCAAAAAGTGTGTGTGTATTACACTTATCAATAATTTTTGTTTTTTCAATGATAATAATGATTTCAATTTGGTCTCTTTTTTTATTGTTTTTCTTGGCTCTATTGTCTAGGTTTTTTATAGTTTTGAATTATATCCTTCAAATCAAGTTCATGATTTTTATTTTTCTCACTAATAATAATAATAATAGCAACAATAATAATTGTAATGATGATCATGATAATATCAATAATGCTAATAATAATGATGATGACGACGACGACGAAGACAAAGACGACGACTAAGATAATAATATTATTGATGATGATGATAATTATTATTATTATTATTATTATTATTATAAAAATAAAAATATTATTGACAACAACAACAACGATAATTAAATTAATAATGATAATAATAATAGTAGTAGTAGTAGTAGTAACAACAATAACAACAATAAAATTAGTTGTGGTAGTAATAGCAGTAATTGTTGTAGTGGTTGTGGTGGAAAGAATATCATTGCCACTACTACTACAAATAATAATAATAATGATTTCACTCATTAATAATAGTTGTGATAGTGATTTTGATCCTTATTTTTTGAATTGCTATTTTTTAAAATTCTTTTGTGTGATTAGAATTTTTTTCTCTCAATTTTATCCTTTAATATTTAATTTTCTAGGAATCGAACTTTGTGATTTTTCTAAATTAGGTGTTTTAAATTTAATGACTCGGGTCACGAGTTTCATCCTTCAATATATAATTTTTTTTATTTTTAACCAAATTATCTCAGTCATATAATTTAGACCACATGTTTGATGGAATGTCACATGTTGGCTTGGCCCTAATTAATGTTTTTATATATTTTTCATGAACGGTTTTTTATATCTTTTCTTTTTTACCTATTTTCAATACCTAAACATTATTTTTTTGTTCAAAAAATAGTTTAGTTTTGCGGCGAAGCACGGGCACAGAGACTTGTGTAAACTAAAACAAACATGACTTTTATTGTAGCTTCTTTGTTAACACACGTCACCTTCATTGTTCACATATGTATTTATGGTGATTTTTTCTTTTAGGTCCCTAAAGTTGTTTTCTTTGCACTTTTGTCATTCAATTTTAATTATTTTCTACTTCATCCTCATAAATTATGTTGACATAATTTTATGTGTTAGAATTTGTTTTGTTTTGCATACTCTCACGTGTACAACATTTCAAAAAATTATTTTAACATTAAATTAAAGATCGATATTATAAAATAGAATCCTATATTATAGTTATAAAAATTAAAAGAATTAGATCAAAATTAACAACAGCAAAAAAAAAAATGTTTTCATGCTAATTGTTCAAAAGATATAGAAACTTTTAATTTGGTCTTTAAAGTTTTTAATTTTTTCATATTTGGCCTTTGTAGTTTTAGGCCCTTATGTTTCAATTATAAATCTTATTTTTATCATGTTTCAATCACTGGATGTTAAGATATGAGAGAGAAAGTTATTGATAAAGAGAGAGGTTAGAGAAAAGGTTTGACTAGCTATAAAAAAAAAATTTCTAGGCATCATTGGGTTTGTCTTAGAGAAGTAAGTTCAATGGAAATGGTTTTACTCTTTAACCATGCCTAAAAAAACAAGATTGGGGCATATAAAAGGGTTTTTTTTTTAATTCAAATTAACTTTTTACTTTGATTGATTATAAGATTGATTTGTGGTTGGAAATTGGTTTATTGAGATTCCTAAGATGTTTTGGGATGTTTTTAGTTAAAAAAATAAGTTAAAATTTGGGTTACGAGGTCTAGAAAACTTAAATCCTATTTTTTTTTTTTTTATCATTAGAGATAACCAAAAGATTTTCCAGGGGGATGTGGATAACTTGTTATCCATTTGATTAACTTTGTTTTTTAATTTAACTTTTAATTAATATTCTATCTGGTTTTTTAAATTGGATAGTTTAACTATTTTTTAAATAGTAATTATTTTTTTGAAAGGTTTCTATAATTTTATAACACCTTGGAGAGATTATTGTAATTTATCTTTAAAATTGTTTCTATAAATCTTAGATTGATCAATTGCATGGGCATGATGTATCTATAAGAATAAAAATAATATGTAGTTAGTAACTAGAATAAACTTTCAAGATAAAAAAAATAATATGTATAGAATAAAAAGGATAACTTAGGTGAAATATTTACATGTGCATGTTATCTTTTGCTTCATCCAACTAGAAAGATCAACTTTTCCAGGTCTTGAATTAGAGTTTACAACTTTTTTTTTTTTTTTATGAGTTATAACTTCGTATATATTTTAATTCATTGTATTAAACACAAACGTCTTCTTTTTATTTTTCAATTAATAATTTTTATGATATCAAAAAACTCATCCAAAATGCCATTGTTTTTTTTTATTATATTAGAAATTGACTTGAAATTTTATCTGCAGTGTCACAAGCACATTTATTAGTTTGTTATTAAAGAATAATAGTGAGAAGGGAGATGTTAAGTTAAAATTTGCTGGTGTTCAAGCACCGCTTAACGTGTTTTTGTTTTTAAGCGTTAAATATTAACAATAATGCTAGTATTTTTTATTTCTCAAAAAAAAAAAAAAACGGAAAAAAAAAGAGTGGTAATATTTTTCAAATTAATAAGAGTGTTAGCTAATGGCATAATTACTGTGGGCAGCCATATATGAGCCTTAAGTTACTGCAGTTGTTGTATGTGTAAATAGATAGGGCCCAAACCTTGTAAAAAAAGGGCCCAAAAGTTGAGTCTTTGAAAGTGCAAAGTGCCTTTTTTTTTTTTTTCCTCTTAAATTTCTTGTCTTTTTGAAGGCATATAATCCACTCTTATTACGACAATTAATCTCACTCACGAGTTTCATGTTTTTTTTTTTTTTCACACCTCTTAGAAAACCAATCGAAACAAATGTTAAACACACACACACACACACACACACACACACACACATATATATATATATATATATATATATATGTATATATATATATATATATATATATATATATATATATATATATATATGAGCACCGACACAAGTGGTAGCTTCATAAATTCCTAGATAAATGTGATTCTTCAACTCAATTAATACATTAAGCTTATTCTGTTTTCCACCCTCCTTTAAACATAAAATAAAATAAACTCACATCTATTTAATTTGCATGTTCGAGTTGCCATTATTATTAATAAAACCATCCATCATTATCATTTATTTTTAGATTTTTTTTTTATATTTTCTTAGTTATTTATATTTTCTTTCCTATCTAGTTTGTTTAAGACTTTTTCTTTCTTCAAGTTTTAGTGTGTTTTTAGTTTATTTAAGGAGATATAGATAACTTACAAAAATTTATGCGACAATCCTATTTAACTTCAATTCTATCTTCTTAACCTTTTGTTTTCTTGTTTGTGTTTTTATTTTAATTGAGAAATAAGTTGGTAATTACAAAAAAAAAAAAAAATTGGATATGAGTCATAAGGAGAAACTTTATGCAAAGAGGTGTTAAAAATTAATGTGGTTCGCATGAATAACATAAATTGATGTGTTTGGTATTTTAGTAATGGTTATTTTTTAAAGTGTTTTTTGTTTGGAAATGTATCGAGATGATATTGTTTTTATTTTTAAAATTTATTTTTGATATCAATACATCAAAATGATTTAAAAATATACAAAAAAATAATTTTATAAAAAAACTAAATTTTTAACAAATAATATTTTAACCGCAATATCAACACGTTTATAGTATATACATCACCATAAACAAAGACTGAAAGACCAAAAAAAAAAAAAAGTTACGAGAATTCTTTTATGTATTTGCTTCAGTGAATTAGTAAAAACTGTTTTTTTCAGTGCTATTTGCTTAACGTAACCGCAGTTTTTATTTTTTAGAAACTTCATTCATGCCTAACCATCATTTCAAGCTCCACGAAAAAAAATTTAAATTTTTTTATTAAATTTAATTTTTTTTATGTTTTGGATCGTTTTCATACGCTGATCTCAAAAATAATTTTTTAAAAATAAAAAAATATTATTTTAATATATTTTAAAATAAAAAATATTTTAAAAAATAACCACACTTCCAAAAAAAAAAAAAAAATATAAGTCTGCCCTTTAAAGTTAAAGCACACATATACAATACACAGTCATGAGAAATATTCAGATTTCCATATATTGGACTCATCTATCCAGAGACTATATATGTCTCCTAACCTAGAACTAGCTAGCTAGGCCACTTGCACAGTTCTTGTACAAAAGCAATTTTTGCAGCAGCTACAATATTGATTATTCATTAAAAAAAAAAAAACACAAATCATTGATACGAGCAAGTGATTTGCCAAATCTCATCAGCCATGTAGGATTTTGTTAGATTGACAGAGCAAATCAATGCCATCAAGTAAAATAGTCAAAGACCCGTCAAGCTTAATGCCAGCATGCATAAGGGGAACTTTCGACATCAACAACGACAACCAGGAACTGTAGCTAGGTAGATGTAATTTAAGCCCAAGACTCTACCAGCCTTCCGTCAGCTTAATGAGTGAATGATCCTGGAGTATACAAGAGGATTGGGTGCAGATGAAGAAAGGTCATTGATACGTTACCATTTCAGTGTAGTTCTCAGCAATTAAAGAGTGATTTGTATTAGGGAGAATGAAAACAATCCTTTTTTCTAACCTCGGGTTACCTCATCCAAGCCTATTCAATTTCCCTTCTGGGATAAGCCAGCCATTTCCATAGCTGCCAGAGCCAATTCACCAACCATAGTTTCCTCTTACGGATTCACTGATGTTCTTAGCATTGATATTTCTATATGACGCACTTTTAACCATTTTGAATGTAGAAATAATGAATCCCATCTCTCGGAATCATCAGACAACTCCGTTTACATGTAAATACAGAACTATCAAATCAAAAAACACAACAGGTAGGGCTCAGGCTGATTTGGCGTAGGAATTACTACTACCTTTGTTCTTCAGCAGGTTTTTTAAAGTTTGATCTTTTATGGAGTTTTGATGAGATGGAAAAAGGAGTGATATACAGGTGAATGGTACCATGTAAATCAATGCAAAGCAAGTGGTCGGCACGTGATTATTTAAAAACAAAAAATGATTGATAACCGAAATGCTTTTTCCAAGAGAGAATGCCTCCATAACCATCCTATATCGTTAAGGCATCATCCTTCTATGCATCTATAATTGGGAGGTGGCATTTCTCCTAAGAAAACTTGCAACCGGCGTTGGATGACGCAACATGAGCACCGGAGCAAATTTAAAACTAGATGGAGATGCAATAAACCACATGATTCCTACGGAAACAGCTTTGAAAAAAAAGCAAGTCTCTCAACAAAAAGTCAATTGGAAACTAGGAAGCAAATTAATGTTATAGCAGGTCTCTTAAAACTACGAGAAACTATTTTTTGCTTTAGGCAATTCAAAATAAGTTGAACACAAAACCAATACAATCTCTTATTCAATGTCAAACGTCACATGTCATGTTGATGTTTGCCATTTGAAAGCTACATCAAATATGATATATGCCTCAGGTTATTTGAAGAGTGTTGTACACCATGACTTTATTCAGACAGCCAAAAGTTGAGAAGTCAAAAGGAATCGGAAGCAATATTCACTACTAAGTATCCCTTTGGAGGAGAACTGAAATCAAAGTAAGAACCTACACTGCAAATGCAAGATGCACATTCAAATCAGAAGAATCTGCGTTAAAAGCTTATCTATGCGATACTTCTAAGGACTTGAGAACCCAGGTTAATAAATGAAGACAAAGGGCAAATTGATTTCTTGATCACCTTTAAGCAAATATGACAAACCTCTTTTAACCATATAATGAAGAAAAGCAGCATCCAAATAAAAAGAAAAGCATTCACCGTCCCTAAAAGTCCTACCAGGAAAGACATTGCTTCTTCCTTCCTAAGCAAAATAGTGGGGAACCAAAATAAAGGGCAGTGGCAGGTATGAGCTAGTAATTCCCCAATGACCAATAGTAAGCATACCATGCAGTAGTCCATTCTGATTCAAAGAAATGCAGGATCAAAAGGGCTTCTCATACTCCTGAGGGGTTGGCGGTTCCCAGGCAGGTATGAAGCCTACAAGAAAATATTAAGAGAATTAGTAGAGCAGAAAAGGAGTGCTCAGATAAGATGCTGAAAAATATTGACCGCTAAATTGATAATCTATTTATTCACCCAAGAACATCAGTAACATGCAAGTTAAAACAAAATGGTTGTGTTGATTGATGATAACAATGAGTGAGAATCAACTACCAATACAACATCAATGAATATGATTTAGCACGCTCATAAGGATTACTGACTTCTTATTTGAACAAACAGTTCTGCTATGCCCTGAAATCTGGATTCCCCAAGCCATGGAAATGAATACTAAAGAACTAAAAGGACCACCTATTCAATGGTTAATTTCATATAGACATCGCATATATGACGTTCAAAGAGCATCAATGTTGTAAACTTGCTCTTGAAACTCAATGTATGCCTATTATATTTTCCGTAGCCAGCTGAAATAATATTCTTGCTCCTGCCAGGTAGCTACCTTTGTTCTAGCTGTACGCCAGATTTATTAAGATCCTAATGCAGCCTCATAGATTTACATTGAAATCCTCGTTGCGTTGCTTTCAACAGACTAATATCATTAATTTGCTTGTTGAAGGAGAAAACGATAAGATTACTACTGTTTCAATTTCTATGATGAAAACAGTAATGCAACTGAAATAAACTCATCCAAATCTCATATAGCTGCTTCTCCATGATATGGGCAAAATTTGATGGAGACATGTACAATCATAGATGAGCAAATTTCCAAGTAAATGATTATTCTGATCTAGAGTAGACTGGAAAATAAAGTGCTCTCAGTGATAGCAGTTATGATAAAGACTAAAAATTTGGAGGAAAACATAGTTTATACGCTATTGGTCACCCTGGAGTGCACTTAAATTTATCAATAATCAATTTTCATTTCAAACAATTTCAAAGCAAATCAAGTTAATGCAACATCATGATTTACCACTCCCCAATCCTATCTTTTATTAAATTTATACTTTAGCTAGATTGCACATAAGGTTTTTGGTAAAAGACTTCAGCTTTCATTTGAACATCAAGTCTCAAAAAGGTCAGAAAATTATTAAAGATGCCAGGGGAAGAAGTTTCTTTATAATCCTTTCCTTTTCCAACATATGTGCTTTTGAGATCCAAATGGAGCCTTTTTTGTTAGAATAAATTACATATCTATAGATCTCCATGCACATCTTATTGTCAAAAAACATGTTTCACGATTATGTTAAAAACCATCACCAAAAATACCTCAATGGTTAATAATGGTAAAAATGCATTTGTACAGCCTATTAGCATGCGATTAAACACCAGAATTAGGTAGATCAACCACATAAACTCTAGATTTATAAGAAATCAAACCAAGAAGTTAAATATGTGGCATACTTAATGGTATTTCTCCCAGGGACATATAAATCGAGTCATCATCACCAAGAGTCCCCTGAAACAATCAGTAATACTAAGTGAGTTATTCATCAACTATACAAAGGGAATGTATTTATTTAGCTTTCTTCCACTACCAAAAATATGATTTCTAAAACCAAGAGCCACATATATACCATGATATCATATGCATAGAATTATACATTTAATGAAGCAATTAATAGGAATGTGGATGGAATGCATAGAACATGAAGTAGCCAAATGAATACATCATCAAATTCTTTCAGACCTTTTTTAATTAAAAAAGGCTACTAGGTTTTCATGTTCTATTCAGACAAATAAGCTACTTCTATGGTACCTCTCCATTGTCAAGGTCCATTTCGTTTTGCAGCGGAGTTATGTTATCTGGTACTGAAGTACAATTTGAGAGATTGTTGAGAAACTCTGCGAGCATAAGGCCATCATAATTGACCTGAACATCAGTGATATCACCAGTATTCTGTGAAAGGCTAGGAAAACCTTCTGTCCCAGTAAATGCAGTCTCCATCCTGAGATAATGGACAAGTTAAGATCAAGTAGAGAAATACTACATCCAGGACATATAATAATGAAGTAAGCTTCTTGACGTCAGAAACATGCAAGGTATTTGGCATTATTCTTTGACAAGTTGAGAAACGTAGAAGTGTAGAGAGAGAGAGAATGATTATAAGAGGGACGTACTTTCTTTGTGAATTATCAAAGTCCTTGTCTTCCAGGGTGCAATCATTCTCTAGATCAATTATTTCAACCTGCTTGCCATAACTCATATGTCTAGCATATTCACCGGACACATTAGAATTACTTATTGACAAATCAATGTCAACCTGTGGTGCTTCTCTTTTGGTTGTCATAATAGATGGGTATGTGAGAACTGGATCGCTACAATGAGTTTCATTTATATCAGATGTTTCCATGAGATTAAGATCAACAATTTTAAATGAACTAGGAAATAGCTGTTTCTCTTCAGCATACTTGAAGCCTGGTTCACCAGCAATCCTCAGAAATTGACAATTACTAATGTCACTGTCTTGGGTAGCAGCCACAGCCATAGTTACCTGCTGATCAGGTGAAGCCCTCTCTTGTTGTGAACCCCCAGTATTTTCACTTAAATCAGTGCGGTGCAAATGCTCATCAGCGGTGTTAACCAAGGATGAAAGCCATTCTCTTGGTTTTTTGGCTGCCTCGCCAATACCACTGCTTTCAGCAGCCCGTTTCTCACCTCGCTCTTTGACTGAGGTGGACCTTCCAAAACCTGAAAGTCCTAGACTAGATTCTTGTTCATTGTCATGCATAAAAGCTCCATCTGAAAAAGAATGAGACCTCACACATTTTCCCTCCACAGCACCATATTCAGGGCCTTCTTCATCAGCATCCTCAGCAGGCTGGACAACAGCTACTTTAATTATTTCGGAGTTGGGACAATTTGAATCATGTGTTGCATTCACATCAGTTGCGGAGACATTGTCCACGCCATCTTGAACTACATCTTCAGATCCTTTGTTAAGCCCATTATCAGATGTGTCTTCGTCTTCATTATTGGGAACTTGATCAACCCTGGAGGACCTACATGACAATGCAGAGCGCATTTTCGTTGGCACATTGGCAAACTTGCTCAATGTTAGTAAATCAGATCCATCCTTGCCCGAGAGATCACTCTCCGCATCACTCTGCTGGATAGGTAAATCCTCTGGAACAATCTGTTTCTCAATTTCATAATCATAATTGCTATCCTTCATATCCTTGTTCCCCAGATTTACGTTTGCTGGGTCACCAGAGCCCTTGGAGGGTTCACCATCAGTCTCTTCTTTCAGAACACTAGAAGAACTTGCCTTGGAGCCAGTTTCATTTGGATAGTTGTATTTACTCAGTCCTGATTCTATATCAGCAGTTTCTTCACTTTCTGGTGCCACCCCACTCTGACCAGATTTCTCCATTCCATCACCAACATCATTGCTAACTTGCTGCTCTTCGCAGTGTCCAGAAACTGTATCATTCTCCTCTGTATCAGGAGACATTCTATTCCTATCTGACAATGACCCACTCCTCCCATATTCTCTACCCCACTCTGAGCTGTAACCCCGGTAATGCTCTCCTCTCCTCCTTCCCTTCACATGATTCCTCAGATTGAAGTCGTCAGGGTATCTTCTCCTGCCCAACCCAGCATCAGAAGCACCACTCCCTAGCCGAGAATGGGCAGATGTTCGGCCCTCCTGCATAAGGTCTTCTTGTTGCCTAAAGTCCTGATAATCCCCAGCTTGCCTTTTGAAACTACCATTCTGCCATTTACCAGAAAGTGCACTCTGAGGTAACAATCCCTTGGAAACTAAATACTCAGCTGCAAGCCTACCAGCTTCCATTAAAATATCGCCTTTCTGTGGCGGTGGCTGACGAAAAGATTTGGGGTGGCCCTGGCCATGGGCAAAGCCACGGTTATTGAAGCTTCTATATTCGGAATTGTAAAAACCATGACCTCTAGCAGAATTATCTGGGGATATTCTGGATGCACCCATTCCCACCACCATGGAACCAGACCTGTATCCATTTCCAGGACTTCTATGCCTAGCATGCATGTTTCTCCTTCTGGTACTATGTATCCAAGTGAAATGCTTATAAAACCTACAAGCATGCAATCAATCAATCAATCAATCCTCACAAAATTGAAAACCCATAACAGCAAACACAACACAAGTAGCAGGTGATTATATAGCTTCAAGTAGTACGCAAGCAACCAATCTATCCTCGAATAGGGAATCCACAGAAAAGTTCAAATCTTTTTCATATTAATCACATACTGTAAAGAGAAGGAGAAAAAACCAGAAAGAAATAATATTGCAGAAGAAAAGGGCAGGTACTTAACAATCAAAAAGTAACATCAATCATAACAACAGTGCATTTGTTGAGGTCAACAGATGAAAATGGTCAAAATATGAAGCAAATCCAGTAGAACGAGGGGGATATTGTCTAAAAATCTGACCTTTCTTGTGTTTTGCTATTAAGAGAGGTACAGTGTAATTGTCCAAGAGAAGATCCAGAGATGTGGTAATTAGGGTTTGGAGATCCAGGAGGGCAGATTTATGGCCCCCACATCAACATCCCATCATCATCATCATCATCATCATCTACACCATGTCAGAGAAATACTAACTATATAAGAATAAAAATCCTCAAAGTAGTAGAATAATTTCTCCACTGTATAAATAAAAGGGAAGAACTTTAAGGTCAAATCGATCACAATTCACAAGTTTGTAGCTTTCCCTTCTTTGTAACAAGGAAATGTTTACACATACTATGTAGTAACTCTACTTAACGAATAAATTTAACCCTTCTTTGGTTCTTTCCTTTCCTTTCCTTTCCTTTCCCTTCCTGCCTGTCTGGTGATGGTGTGCGGCTTTTGGATTGTTGGCGTTCGGTTTTCAGATTTTTCTTCTCTTTTACTCATTATTTTTACAGAAAATAAAGTAAGATTAAATTAAAAAGGAAAAGAACGAGAGTGATTATTTGTTTTCCCACCTCCATGCTCTGGCACGTGTTCACGCGCCTTCCTCTCCACCTACTTATGAACAGAGATGGTGAGGGAGACACATGACATGTCTGTCTCAACCTGCCTCTGCCTCGCAGGTTGGCAGAGAAATTACCGGGGGGGGGCGGTGGGGTGGTGGGTGGTGGTGGGGTTGTGATGACAAAACAACAAGGTGAGAAATGAGAATGTGGGTGGGTTGTCATGATAAGGTTCTCTCTTTCCATTAACAAAAAGGGAGATGAGTGTGTCCTTCCTTGTCATTTTGTTATCCCTATCCTTTGCTAATTCCATTTTCCCTCCGATCTCTCTTTCGACAGCAGCAGCAAGCTAAATTTTTATGTTTCAAAATTATTTTAAAAAAATTAATTTTTTTATTTTCAATTAATATTTTTTTAGATTTTTCAGCTCATTTTAATATATTAATATAAAAAATAATTTTTAAAAAATAAAAAATATTATTTTAATACTTTTTCAAATAAAACACTTAAACACCCCAAGCTTACCCATGTATTTGAAAACATTTATGCCATTTGCAATGCAATTGGATCTTCAACGTTTTCCTATTGTGTCAACATTCATCCCTGGATGCTATAGTTTTGATTGTTCTGTTATTCTGTGTATTTGAACATAAATACACACGAGTTTTGTTTTTTTAATCTTGTCCTTTGAAGGCTTGATTGGAGGCTTGATTTCATGTTTTGAAACGGTTTTTTAAAGGGTTATGAGGTTATTAATCGGTTTAATAAGATTTCTAGAGTAATTTTTTTAGTTGTTTTTGGGTTAAAAACAATTTTTTTAGTTACAAAACTTCAAGTAGCTGCTAGATATAATTAGATGATGCATTCTCGTGACTCTTTTTTCTTTTAAAAAAAAAAACCCAAGCATAAGGGTCAACCTAGCAGCGCTTAGCCTTTTTCTTTTTATATATATATATTTATAATTTTTTTTATTTTTTTTGTTTAACATTAAAACATTTAGGTTTTAAATTGATAAAATAAGAATTTTTTATTATTTTACTTAAAGACAGAACATTACTTTAATTTATAGAGTTGTATTTCATCGGCATTTCCATCCTTGGACATCACCACCTCTCTCAATTTCATCCCTTCTCCTTTTATATTACTTTTCAATAATTAATTTAACTTTTCCAGTTTTAAAGAAACACCTGCCAGTTTTCTCTTACCCCACAATTAATTAATTTAAAATGAAATCCACTTTTTGCTCACTGATTGGCAGCAAGTGAAGGTTACATGCAAGTCTCCAATCCGTACGTATTCATTGTTTCTCTTAATGTATTTAGCATTTTCTGGGCCTGGCTTTAAATTATTTTAATAGTGAAATACATAATGTAAGAAATAAAATCATATGGATACGGATATCACATGGTTTAATGTTCATATAAGCATCAGGAGGAGGAAACACAAATAACTTGGGGCATTTGCCCTTTTCTATATAATATATAGATAGATAGGAGTATATGTTCCTATTTTCCTTGTAACGACGAAAAAAATCATGGCAACAATTAATAAATAAACGTTTTGATAACATATTAGAGAAATTAAAAATTTTACATCTGAGGCAGCCTACTCATTATTTGCTGATACACTGTTGGATTGTTGGAGGACAGGCTCATATTAGCTTCAGTCACTGGCTCCACCTTTGCTTCTCCTTTCGGCATCATCAACCCCATTTCATTCACTGCACGTTGCTGTGCTAAGTATGGATGCATGGGCATAACTGGCATCCTTGGTTGCCCTGGACCTAACCCAGCCATTCCCATATTGGCAAACCCAGGTTGATTCATTCCAAATGAGAAGCCAGCCGAAGGCCCCAGCTGCTGCCTGAAGGATCCAAATGCAGGAGGCCTCTCAAATCTACTAGTCATGCTGTTGTGAACTTGGGATGCCTCGGGTCTGTGAACTTGGGTTTGAACGGCGACACCAGCTTGGGCTGGTGTGGCATTAGAGGTGCCAGAGTTGACATGGTTGCTATTGCGAGCAGCAGGGACATCATGATTGTGCTTCCCCTCATACGTAGTGATCACTGACTTAAGGTCATGCGATGCCCTCTCCACATGCTTTCTCACTGTGCAGCCAGCGCTAGTGCACTTGTAATAACTCCTGCAAAAAAGATCACCCGCCCGATTTTTCAATTTCAAATGGTCAACAATTCATTTCCTTTCTGCACAAGAAACTATTCATTTAACTAGAGGTGCTTCCCCAATGTTGATTTAACTACCTAGGATTTGGATTTCCTTTAACAACTTTCTGTCCATACTTTCTCCAGCGATATCCATCGTCAAGGATATCCACCTCACTGGTTGTCTGGACCACAACTCTAGGCTCACGGATTGCTCTGGTGGCTCCACTCATTTCGGTTGCATATGTTTCAACTTTCCTGAGATGTTAGACAACATGAGTACATCTTGTGCCTATAAAAATGTCATAAAAGGTGATAGGAATGCATTGAGAAACAGAGAAATGGAGTGGGAACCTTCTCTTGGACTCAGATTCTTCTTCACCATCGTAACCTACACTGCCATGTGTAGCCCGATCATCATCTTCATCATTTGAAAAGGTAGACGAGGCATCCACAGCATCAGCTGACTCAAAGGGAGTTCCGCTCTGACCCTGTACTGAGGAAGATGGATTCCCGAATTCAGGGCCTAGGCCCCCAGATGCTGAAGATGAAACCTCGACATTGTCATTTCTCCAATCAGGAGTTCCTGCAGCAGTTCCTTTTTGTGTACCTGCCCAAACCGAATCATTAACAGCACCAACCTGTGGCCCAGCTTGTTCAGGAATATCCAGTTGTGTATCCATTGATCCAGTGGCTGCCCTCCGGTTGGGTGGTGGCTTGGGATGGTTGTGTGCCCCCTTATATATGATCTCTGTTATATGGCCCTCATGAGAACGTTCCACTTTCTTCTTAACTGGGCAATTTGGATGCGTGCATTTGTAATAACTCCGTGGATACTCACTGCCTTTTACTTGTTTCTGCCCATATTTTCTCCAATTATATGCATCCTCAGATGGTGTGCCTCCAGCAGCCATTGAATCTCCACTGGCTCTTTGATCTCCTTCTTCATCTTGTTGCTCAGCAAGAGGGGAAGAATGCTCGGCGTTGCCAGCAACAGTGTCAAAGGTCCTCTGATCTGCTACAGTAATACCTCCATTATCCTTTTCAGTAGTCAATTTGGAGAATTCTGCTCGGAAATGGAGGCTGTTTCTACTGTCAAACTGAGCTTTGGCGGGTTCCACACCATGCGACTGAAAAGCATTCTCAGAGCGAACAGAAACATCGATACTGGGAAAGGATTGCTGTGGAAAAGTGGCTGAAGTTATTTATATGCAGAAGGCAAAATTTAAACCTAAGATGCACATATTATTTACCTATTTATACCATAAACCCTTCTGTCATCAAGTAAGGCAGATCTTCAGTATTTAAAACATTCTAAATGAAACATGATAACTAGCATGAGCATGTCTCTCACACACTTGTGTGTGCAGTGTTTTTTTTTTTTTTTCCCCTTTTACTCCAAACAAATAATATAAAAGGCAAGACTGCCAAGTGCAATTACCTTGCTTGTTCCACCAAGGAAAAAAGAACCTGATTCTCCCATAGGCTTGAACGCAAATGAAGATGAATCAATGTTGTCAAAGAAAGTTTCTTTACTTTTATCAGGAGGGTCAGAGCCCACTGTGGAGTTCTTGGTGTTACCATTTGGAAAAAAAGAAAATTTTCCAGTTGTTGGAGATGGCTGTGCCTGAAGAATGACATAGAAAAACTCAATAAAAAAAACTGTTCGATCTTTCAATGCACTATCAATGTAATACAATATTGCTCTTGGAAAAGAAAAGATTTCGACAATCAAGATACTACTGAGTTAGCCTCAAACAATGGTT
This sequence comes from Populus deltoides, assembly GCA_015852605.2. Classification (NCBI taxonomy): domain Eukaryota; kingdom Viridiplantae; phylum Streptophyta; class Magnoliopsida; order Malpighiales; family Salicaceae; genus Populus; species Populus deltoides. The sequence goes on from CM027580.2 coordinate 20,628,694, forward strand.
ATCACCAAATCGAGCAGCCTTGGACCAACTTATTTGACTTCAGAATATCAAACAGGGCTTTTTTTTTATCAACATTTCTCCATGGCAGCTCCACACATGTTCAGGTGCACAGATATTTAATCCATTGCCTGTCACCCTGTTTCCAAATCAACTCAAGTTGTGTAATACTAATGTCATTTACAGCAGCAACATCATACCGGTACTTGCAAGGTAAGGCCTCCATAGTTTTGGAGCAGGAGTGCAAAATTAAACTTCTGCATTTGGCTTAATATTATCATCTATAAAAAACATTACATCACCAAGCTATTGCATGCCCTAGATTCGTTGTATGTAATTTCAGTGTACGACGAATCAGTCAACACAGCCAAAATATCCCGAAACCCCATCAAACCTGATGAGATCAGCTTGACTAAACAGATAAAAATAAGAAGATGAGCTAACATTATGAATCACAGAACTTTCTTCAGAAAACATTTTCTGATTCTAAATATCTTCAAGTGATTTCTTACAACTTGTATAAGCAACTAAAAATCTACAAATTGGGGTCCTAGTTCGCCAAGATGTGAAGAAAAGGGCAAAGAAGAAATCAACCACCCCAGAATGAGAACATTGTATTTAGGCAATAGATATAGAAATCAGAAGTAGAAGTTATGCTTATATTTGATTGAGCTCTAATTGATCGAAGCTTAAACAGAATGAAAACCTTAGCCCAACAATCTGGCATTTACTTTCCACATTTAAGTTCTGTCATTGGATTCAGTTTCCTGTTATTCTGATTTAACTTGAATTATGAGATGATTGCAACTTGCTACTATCTTCTCAGATTCCTTTTTTTTTTTTCAAAGGTGTCTTGACAATCTCTCTCTTGAAGGCCAAGGGCCAACTGGACAGCATGTAAGAATTTCAAGATTCTAAAACTTACCAAATTGGAAAGGAAAACTGGAGATTCCAGCAAGGTTGTCGGGCTGAGACCAGGTGGTATTGTCAAATAAGGCGACCTAATCTCAGGGTTCACAGAACTTTCAGTGGACCTGATACTTTCTGTATTCAACCGCGGTGCATTAAATCCAGTTCTGGCTGCAATTCTTTCAACAAGACCTCCACGAAAGTTTGATTTTTGCTCAGAAAATGTACCTAATTCAGTCAACTGAACACCACTAGTTTGTGCTCCATCCTTTTTCTCAGAATTTCCTGTTGTCATCTGCTCTGGTTGTCCCAGATAGAGCCCTTCATTTCTTTTCTCCCCAGGAGATTCTGGGATTGTTCTTGAGTTAATATCATCACCTAACATTGCTGAGAAAAAAGCTCTTGGACTTGGACTAGGAGGTACCCAATCACCAATTATAGCAACGTTATCATCAATCCCAGCCATGTTTCAAAATCTTGGCACACGGTCTACAGCAACTGTTAGTGAAGGCGTTGGGGACGGCTAAGTTCCTGAAAGGTTTAAGCAAACGTATCACTACACGATTCAATCAAATACGAGTCCCGGGAGTTGAAAGAATCACAAACATGCCAGGAAAAGAGCCATAAATTTGAATCTTTTAGTTGCAAAGGACATATTGGTAGAGAAAGGGTCGAAAAAGGTTACAATTTTCAACCAAATTCTTGTTATAGTCAAGCTACAAAACCAAAACTTCCGTTCAACAAACTGCAACCGAATGGTTGGGTTTGCTGAGATGAGTTTACAAAAACTGGAAAGCAACACAAAATCAAAAATCAAATCCAGGCAATGTACTCTCAAGTTATCCAAAAGAGATTGAGCAATAAAGCATCAACTTCGCCAGTAGGAGGTTATTCATCAATTAAACCCAACTCAGCCTGATTTCCGATTTCAACTGAACATTTATTAGGGGGTAAAAGATAAGCAAAAAGGACAAATGGGCAGTAATAATGACCAAGCTGGTTTCCATTCTTGTTAGATGTCAAAAAGGAGCAACCATTACTATAACATTACAAATAGAAGATGAAAGACAACATTCTCAATTCGATGATGTTTTGTTGAGGAAAAAAAAACATAGAAATGCATAATATCTAAGCTTAAATATCTCGTATCAAGATCTAATTAGACATTTGATAATTACCCAGAGAAAGCAAAACAAGGAAGATTTTGAAGACCAGAAAACACCCCACAAAAAAAAGTTTCAAGATTTAAACTCCAGAGGTGAATTCAATTATGAAGCTGAAGGTCAGTACCTTAAATTGGCAGGGAAGTTATAGATGTCAGACATACGATAATAAAGGAAAGAAAGTTTCAAAATTTGAGAGGTGCAAGACAAATGAAAGAAAAAAAGGGGGGGGGGGGATTAATTAAAAAAGATTACCTGATTGATTATGGATTCAAGGCTAAGATAATGATAACTTGGGACAAAGACCCACCACCAGCACCAACCTCTGGTTCCTTTGATCACTTCTCTATTCAATTCAATAGAAATGGGAATGACCCACTTTTGTTTTTTCAATAAATATATAAAAAACACAGCTTCCTATCTGTCTTGTTTAGCTCAAAAATGATATGATGATGTTTATTGATTTTGAAAAACAAAAGGAATCACCTTTATTTACTGTTATTGCAGATGCCATGTTAAGAAATACTTAAAACAAAAATTAAAAAGGAGAGGAGATGATTGTGGAATGGAATGGTGGGGGACCAGAAATGGATGGAATCTTTGAAGAATGGAAAGAAGAAAAGAAGGCCAAAAACAAAAGCTTTATGGAGATGGAGTGCTCTATATATTTCATCATCCTCTTGTTCTTTCTGCATCGATCTTCCATTCTACTTCTCGGCCATTTTTATTTTTTACTCTCTAATCAACCTCTGCCTAAACTGTTTTTCAGCTTTGGACTGGGCTTTGCGTTGCCATTAATTAAAAACAAACGGTAGGGTCCTTTTCAAGAGAGCCAATGAGACACCGCCATGTGGAGGCTCCAGGTCAGGTGTTGTCCTACGAGTTCTGAGATGGTTTGTTAGTTTCTGTGTGGGAGTGTTTTTTAAAAGCACTTCTGAAAAAGTTAAATTTTTTTTATTTTAAAGTAATATGTTTTTGATATTTTTAAATTATTTTGATACATGAATCTTAAAAATTATTTTTAAAAAATAAAAAAATATTATTAACATATTTTTCTGAGTAAAAAGTACTTTAAAAAGTAACCACAATCATACTTTTAAATACCCTTTAAAAATATTGCTTCGTATCACGATCCAATTAAATTTATTTATTTATATTGTTGAAGTTTAAAGGGGATTTTAAAAATTAAAAAAAATATTATTATAATATATTTATAAGTAAAAAATAATTTAAATTACCATAATATTAAACTGTCTAGAGAATAAAAAAAGGGTGTGAACTAATTTTTTTATTTTAAATTATATTTACTTTAAAAAATTAAATTGATATTTTTTTAATATTTTAATATATGAATATTAAAAATAAAAAAAAACTTTAAAATAGTACACAGTACCAAACATGCATCAAAGATAAAGTAAAGAGGAGGGAGGGAGGGAGGGATTTGGGATTTTGCATTATAGATAGGTATTAGTTAAGGATAAAATGAATATATATATATATATATATATATATATATATATATATATATATAATATGTGCAGCGTTGGGGTGTCGAGCCAGCTACATAGGTGCCTGACACCCGCAACCTTTACCTCCTCCGAATGTGAAAGATGTCATAACCACCTCAAACTCCTCCGTGGACAACCACCGCCAAATAACGTATTTATTTAATTGATATGTATAATATAGTTCTGTATAAATTATATTAAAAACAAATTATTTTTGCTATGAAAGAGCTATAGATAATAAGTTTTTTTAATTTATTTCTCAAAAACCGTAGTCGCAGAAGCTGCCTCAAGCTTTCGTGGTTATCTTCCTCATCCCTATCTATAAGAATAAAAACGAGACAACATTCTAATTAATTAAAGTGGAATTTCAAGATTGTTATGGTCTAATATATATTCGCTTTTCAAGTAATCTTAAGAGATATATATTGCGTTGTGAATAAACGGAGCCCCCAAAGATGCATGGCCATGGAGTGTAGGATGAGGACAAACGGAAAGGTGTTAATCCACGTTTTTGGAACCATCTTCCTTGGCTCGAACGATGGGATTAAAGGATGGTTTTTCATTCCATCATTTGCTTAAGCACGTAGATCGCATTGAAAGGACTGGCGGCCTGCTATTAATATATATATATATATATATATATATATCTATATATTCCTAGCTAGCTAGACTGGAAATTAAGAACACACAGAGAGGATCCAATTCTCTAATCTTGTCAAAGGGAATTGTACGTACCTGGCTCGTTCTGGCCTCCGATCCCCCCTCCTTTGAATTTTATATATATATATATATATATATATATATATATATTAGGCTCTGGTATTGTTGAATTCGCTTTTAATTAAGATCGTTGAAAAATATAGCAGTTAATTTATATATAAGCTCATTCGATGCCAACCATTCAAAAAACAAAAACCAAAAAAAAAAAAGGGAAAGGGAAATGATCACGTGAATATTATTGATCCCTCCGTTTATCTTCCTTGAAACCCAGCTAGTTTGTGGTAGCTTAATTTAAGGATGCGAATCTAGCCATCACAGGATCAGTCGTGTTCATGCAAGAAAGATTCAGGTGGATGGTGGTTGTGCAGGACTATGAGTGTGTTTGGTATTGCTGTAGCTGTTGTGGTTGTGGTTTGAAAAAAGTTGTTTTATAAAAATTACTTTTAATTGAGGTTGGTTTAAAAAAATAGGTGTTTGATTAAAACTGTGGTTGAAATTGAGGTTGAATAAAAAGTAATTTAATGTGTTTGGTTAAGAATGCTTTTGAAATTAAAGTTATAAAATAATTTTAAAAAATATATATTAAAATTGATGATTTTTAATTTAAATATTGTAGATTTAACTATTACTATTAATTCATGAAATAAATAATACTTTATATAAAATATTTTTTATTATGCCATTAAACCATCTACAATTTCATTACGTACAAAATTCATTCGACAAGAATTACAGTTTCTATAATTTTTTGAGCGTGCAATAAAATTAGATAAAATATTATCAGGAATAAAATTAATTTGATATTACAGTGCGAGTGAATTTAATTCGCTCTATACTAGTTTTTTAGGAAAAAAAATATTATTTACATGAGAATGTAAAACTAGTTTTTTTTAAAAAAATATATACAAAAACTATACACACTAAAAAAAAAAAATCACCCGAACAGTGCAAGTGAATTGCACTGTTCATGGGAACAGTGCAATTCACTTGCACTGTGCACAGTGCAAGTGAATTGCACTGATCACTCAAACAGTGCAAGTGAATTGCACTGTGCACACGAATCTTAAATGTAAAAAAGTAGCTTGGAGCTGCTTCGTTAATGTTGCGTTAAAAACATGAATTGACATAGGTCCCATCAATTATTTTTTACATTACATTATGTTTGCTGTGGTTGCATCAAACACAGAAATAACCACGCAAACAAACAAACGGTCTCTATATATCAAGTGTACTTCTTCGACCTCGAGCCTAACTTTTTCTGTTCATGATGTCCAACCCAACCTAGCAATCACCAATCACGCTATCATGTCACTCACAATTTAATGTTGGCAAATCTTCATCAAGTTTTACATCTGTGATACAAGGTTATTAATTTCATGTTCAAGAAACTTGGTGATCAGATCAACAGGAGTACTGACATGATACTGTCATCCACCGAATACAATATTTCACCTTTTTTTCTTGGTTCCATTCAATCATTCACGCTCAGAATCACGAGATGTGACTTCTGGTACTGCTGCCTGGATGGTTCTATATGGCACTCTATTAGATAGCTGAATATTACAAGCATTATTTGCTAGTTTTGTCGGCAATCTTCCCTTTTGTTTGTCCTCAATCCCATCCTGCCCTGCAATTTGCCACCCTTTGCCTACTGGATTACTTCTCCCGGTCAGTCAGTTGACGTTTTAAATCTCCTAGCATCTTTAATTCATTAGCACAGACCAAAGCACAATAAAAAAAAAAAAAGGAGAAGCAGGCAACAAGTAGCTAGGGACGACTTGACTGAGACTTTGTCAGTGCTGCATGTACTCTATATGCCATGATTAGAAAGCAAAAGTTGAAAAGAAAAACAGGGAGTTGATTTAGTCAAAAAAGAAGAAGAGAAATAATATTATATGTTAGCAGGGAGGGAAGAGCAGAAAACTGGCATCAAGTACAGTGCACAGGAGATGCAAGTTTTGTTTGGATATGGAAATAATATGCCAATTGGATGGCTGATGTACAGATATTATCACTGCATCACATTACCAGCTAACAAACAGCATTTCAGTCTTCTTTAATTTCCCTCTTGAAATCTGGTTACATTCCCTGTTTAGTTGTTTTATTATTAATATATCTTGATCAGGAAAGAAGATGGAGATGTGCCCTTCTCCCACCCACCTCGCCTAGCTTCCCAGTCAAAAAGATACTCTTTGACCAAGTCTTTGTCTTTTCTTTTCTTGATACTGTATTGGTGACACCAATGTTTTCTTCACAAATCAAATTCAATTCGCATGTGGATCCCTCTTCAAGGACTCATGCATTGGATTGTTTAGGAAACTTCTAGCAGTTTTGAAGATATTTAGCTAATCAATATATAAAATAAAATAATTTATAAAAAGTTATAATTTATAGTTTTTTTTTTAAAAAAGCTTTTTAAAACCCACAAAAATTACCATAACATCACCAGGCCTGGGTTGATTACTATTCTAGTGCTTGGAAGCTTCATAAACATAGAAATGGAAGAAACATCAGAGGTACGTTACAAAAGATACATCTATGCTAGTTACTTCTGACTTCTAAGATGTTTGTGAACATATTCTCATGAAGAACAGACCACGGACCTCAACTTTTAACAAAGCCAATATCAAGATTTGTTGCTCAGGATAGCTTAATTCATGTTTGAGACCATGCACGGTTTATAGCCTGCAGGCTGCAGCGTGACTTTCACAATCTATTTGTCTCCATTTTTTGCCACAGACCCAGTAAATTATAAAAAGGGGGTATTGGTGGGGACCTCAAAAAGGCTGGGATTGGGATGCTGGAAGCCAATCTTGGACTCTTTATGTAAGCCTCGAGTCAGAGAATTAGCCAGTTTCCCTGTCAATGGGACCTCTCCTTGGACTGAATTCCATGACTGAATAATTTCAATATATATTCTGTTGCCTTGCTAGTGGGCCATATGGACCCCATTCTTGGAATGTCAAGAACAGTTGAGGGCGGCAGCCTGTAAAATAGATGTGTGCATTTTCTGGGCCCATATTGAGCCTGGAAAATCACCTTGCTTGGGTTACATTACATACCTGTCTGTGGGCCTTTCCAAGTCAGGGATGTTTTGCAGCCATCAACCAGGACTATAAATGATTAGATTGAAGGGGCAGTGGAAGGTGATTGAAGCAGAGTGCAGGAGATCATGCTTTCAATGCAGCTATATTATGTAATGTTATGGAAGCCACAGAGGGGACCTCAGATCAGGAGCACGGAGCTGCTCAGTTTAGCCCAAAGCAACTGCTGGAGCTTCTCGCTGAAATATAGCTAGTTTGTGATGCAAACACCAAAAGTCAATGGGATATAAAACAAACAACATCAGGAGTGATTATTCTAATGCCACGAGAAGGGACAGAAACAAGCAGTATCACTGAAACAATCTTATCCTTGAGCCAAAAAAGGGAAGGAAGAAAAAAAACAATCTTGTTATGCATGAAGAAATTCTAATAATGGATGCATTAGGAACCAGATGACAGCTTGGATTTATAAGAGAAAACAAGAAAAATGGACTGAAGAAAAGAGGAATGGTATTGGTGGGCCACGTTGCATTTCATTTTCCTTCCTAAAATCAAAAGCAGGGCTTTAGGCACGAAGAATATATGAGCCAGGAAGGATTTATATATGCATGCTTATGTTGACAAATGCTTCATTATCCACCATAGGAGTTTTGTCAAGAACATCATGAGAGTGTTTGATTCTTGGAGCTGAATAAAACAAAAACATGAGTGGTGCTAAAAAGATTCATATTCTTAAACAGGAACCTAGTACTAGACCTTTCTTAAATTAAACAGACAAAATAATCATGGGCCAAAACATCCTTGAACTCCTTAACACACGCAGGATGCCATCAGCTGGAGAGGTTCCTCAGACAAAAACCACCAGCATTTGCTTATGTCACCGACCAACGAAGAGGTGCTTCCTGTTTCTTTATTTATTAAGTTTTTTCCATTTTACACTGCAAATAGAAGGAGCCTTTGAAAGCAAAATGAGATAAAAAGCGAATGAGATATAAGCACAGGTTCTTGGAAGAGATTGCTTTGCTTGACATGCTGCTTGTTTGGAACTGCTGCTTTCAACAACGAGAATATAAATATTTTTTATTCCATTTTTATTACCACAATCTTCACAGGTCTCTTTATGCGATGTTCAAGGGCACTGTTTTTTTTTTCCTGAACTTTCTTATTGCGTTTTGAATGAATATAAATTGTACGGTGTTCATGAAAAGAAACCTGATAGACTTAAGCGACCTCCCCAGGCTGCTTCACTTAAATGGATGGTTTGTGTTCCAACTTTTATTTGAAGGGGTTTTAAACATGGCATGATTCATGAGGAGGGAGAATGGTGGTTAGATTTATAGCTTCAAATGCTGAAATTGGAATGTTACAGAGATTAATTGGAAAACAAATGCTTGTGGGTCATATTCTGCTTCAATCCATTCTACATTGTTTAGTGATAGAATAGTTACGCAAGTATGATACTAATGATATTTCAAAAAATCCAACTTGCCTGGAAATAAAGCTTCCAAATTGAAAAATTAGTTGATCGATTGGTTCTGGCAATCTCCTCCATTCTCCTTAACCAAGATAATTAATAGCTTATATTTGGTCTTTTGATAAGTCAAAGCTGCTCGTGGCTAATACCTATAAAAGATTCTATTTAGTGGAGGTGAGGACTCTCTGATGCTTAAATAAGTATCTTTTTAGAGAGAAAAAATACAAGAATATTTTAGAAAGAGATGCTCTGAAAATATAAATGTAGTAGAGAATTGAAGATTATGAACCTTTTGTCATGAAGCTCTCATAGTGTATTTATAGTCCATAAAAGGAGGGTTTGCAGGGTAATTACCCTGATATCATTGAATGAAGGATAAATATCTCTTACCTGATAAGAATATGATGGGTCCATTAAAAACTTTTATACATCTAAAAAGGTGTAGGGAGATTTAGAGAATAAGATGTCAAATGTAGTTAAGCCTATAAAGGCTGAGTTCTTCCCCGAGGTTAGAGTCAATGAAGGTTGGTCACTCTCCTAGACATGCACGGGAGGATTGGTAATTATATTAGACTTAGCTGACCATCAAATCCAAACGCCTTAGGTTTGGCACACTGCCAAGTCCAAGTGTGTTAGGTTTGGCATTCGTGCCAGATCCACGCCACCTTGAACTTAGCGCACTTCCAAGTCTAAGTGTATTGGGTTTGACATGCATGTCAGACTCACGCCACTTTGGACCTGGCTGGTTGCCAAGTCCAAGTATATTGGGTCTAGCATGTGTGTTAGACCACACCACTTTGGACTTAGCGCACTGTCAAGTCTATGAACATTAGGGCCGACAAGCATGCCAGACCCATACCACATTGGACTTAGCTGACTGCCAAGTCCAAGCGTATTGGGTCTAGCATGCGTGCCAGACCCAAGCCATCTTGGACATGACAACTTGGCTAAAAAACATATCATCATCCTTTTGAGATAAAAGGTGGGAGGCATTTATGTACCTGGTGGATATTGGATAATAATACCATATATTTCTGCACTCTATGGTTGTTAGCCCTCCTTAATGTTCTCTTTCCTCTGGGGACAATTCTTGATTGTTTTCTTGTACAACACCGTGTTGGAGTTATTGCCCTTAGGGAGATCATTTTTATCCCTTAGCAAGTGGTGCATATAGCACTGGGGAGATCACATCCATCCCTTGAAGATTGATGCATATAGCACTGGGAAGACTTTGTTTATTCCTTAGAGATTGATGTATATAGCACTAGGAGGATCACATTCATTCCTTGAAGATTGGTGCATATAGCACTTGAAAGACTATGTCTATCTCTTAGAGATTAGTACATATAGCACTTGGAAGATTACATTCATCCCTTGGGGATTGATAGGGTTATCGTCCTAAAGGACCACCTGGAGAAAATAAAAGGTCATTTTGAATAAGTCATTCATATTTAAGAACATCCTGAATGATCGGTGTCCATCCCATAGTAACTAAAGGATGTGCGTTTGGAGTGTTTGCTCTGTGCATGGATATGATAATGGTGTGACTGATCCCTTGAGGAACCTTCTTAGACATCATTCAGTCTTGTCTCCTATAAGTAATGTAATTTTCTGCGAGCTCTTGGTGTAGCCGATGACCCTAATGTTAAGCCAATGTAGGTTGTTGATGGTGTTAAGACTTGTTACAGTGGCAAGGTCTGATTTTGCCCTTAGGTTGTCAATACAGCCTGGGTGAAGAGTTGCACCTGACTAGTAAGTTGTTGAAGCTCATGTTGGGCAGGAGAGCCAGGAGCAACAAATTGATTTATCCTCTTTCTAGCATTGAGGGGCATTGGTTATAAGCCATAAAATGCCTTGGAAATGCTAAAAACACGTTTTAGGTAGAAACTAATTGTTTTTTAATCAATTTCCCACATATGGAACCATTGATGATGTCTCAAAAAAATTCAATTAGCATGAGAATAGAGCTCCTAGGTTGATCAATTGATCCTGGCAATCTTTTCCATTCTCCTTAGCCAAGGTAATCGATAGCTTATATTTGATCCTTTGATAAGCCAAAGTTGCTCGTGGCTAGGACCTGTAAAAGATCCCTTTTGGTGGAGGTGAGAACTCTCTAATGCTTAAATAAGTATCTTTTTAGAGAGAAAAAAATACAAGAATATTCTAGAGATAAATGCTCTGAAATTATAAATGCAATAGAGAATTGGAGACTGTAAACCTTTTGTCATAAAGCTTTGGACTCGGCATACGTGCCAAACCCATGTCACCTGCGCATTGATTGTCAAGTTCAAGCGTATTGGTCTAACATGCATGTTAGACTAGGGATGATCGTTTTCGGTTCGGTTTGATTTTTATTTAAAAAAGTAACCAAAATAATTTTAAAATTGAAAAATTCTAACCGGAACCGGTTCAAACCAACCAGTTTCGGTTCGGTTCGGTTAATTTTACATAAAACCGGAAAACCTGAATTTTTTATTTGGGCTTTTTTTAGGCCTTTTTAAGCTTGTTTTGGGCTTTCTGATGGGTTTGTAATTAATGTTAATATTATCTCATTTTATTACAAGATTCTATAATATATTTAATTTTTTTTATCACTAAATATTAATTTATATTAAATTATTAGTGTCAATATTGTGTTTAAAATTAAATAAAAGTCTTTTTAATATTTGTGTTTAGGACCCTCCTGCATCAGAGTTTAAATAACAAACACATCAAGTTAAAATTTAAATTACAAAGCACTGCCTTTAAAAGGGCTTAAACAACAAATAACCTTCTCATAAAAAATAAAACACTTCATGCAAAAAATATAAATCTTCATTGTGCACATCATCCCAATCGAAAAGCACATCAAGATGACAAGAACATTGCACTTTGATTCCTTAATACCATTGACATCAAAACCTGGAATTCAAAATCTAAAATTATAACATGATAAAATAAATTAGAATATGTAAAAATAAAAAGTAGTATTTTACCATCAAACTAATTTTTAAACTAGTTATCATCCGTTGCTGGATATAACTTTCCATCAAATTCTACAAAATAAAAACTTAGACATATTAGATAATTGCAAATGCTTTAATTAATAAATTATAAAAACAAAATAAAAGATGTAAGCTACCTTACTTAAGGTAACATTAACAACAAAAAGTTACAACACTGCACTTTGAAATTGCGGGAAGAAAAAATCTTACTCTCAAATCAAATAAAACACTTCACATTGGATGTGAAATGATTCCCACTTCTTTCCATCACAGGAACATCATTTCCTCCTTCCACTGTATCAATTACTTTCCAATCCATTCTACCAAAAATAGGTTAAGTGCAAAGAAACAATTAACAAAACATTTGCAAGCAAACTAATGGAGCACCGATACAATGAGCCATCAACAACAAAAAGCTGACTTACATCCACACAAACAAGCCCTCATGGTTCCGAGTTTGCAGGATTAAACAGATATAAACACAACACCTTTCATCTTCAAACATGTCCAACTCACATTAAATTATTATTTCATAACAGCCTAAAAACAACAACACGCACCTGACCCTTAAAAATCCCACCTTTTTCAACAAATAAAGCACAATTATCTGAAAAAACACCACCCAAGATCCAAAAATCTAAACTTTATCAACACCCAGTACACAACCATCTAAAACAAACAAAACCCAGCACTCAAAAAACCATATAAAAACGTAAAAGAGAGTTACTTACTGGATAAGATCTTGTAACTGTTGAGCTCTAGTGTTCACAAATCTCAAATACACATATCACACTACAGAGCATATGTTTTTTTTTTATTAAAAAAAACAGAGATTGATAGAAAAAAAAATCATACTTGGTGTGACAAGATTCAAGGTCGGGTCAGGTGTGAGAGAGGGAGGTGACTGGTATGCTAGATCTAGAGGTTAGGTTAGGTCGGGTCGGGTCGGGTGTCATGCCCGTGTGGGAGACTAGGAGAGGGATATGGCTGGTTTGTCCAGATTTGTAGAGTCGGGGACTCAGGAGAATGGAGATGAGGATTGATTATTTTTTATCTGGTTTGTGAGGGTTGAGAGGGGGCGGCTGGACGACTAAGAGTGTTAGAGATTCTGAGATTGAGAGTTTAAGACTTGAGAAAGATGAAAGATCTGTGAACATTGAATCAATGAATTATGATTCTGTGAATTTGTGAGGGTTGAGAGGGGACGGCTGGACGCAGAGGATGAGTATTGCTTGTTAGGGTTAAGAAATTTTGTATTTATAGTACCCCTTAACTGAACCAGTTCAGTTCGGTTGGGGTTTGGTCGGTTTTAGGTTTCTTAAACCAAAACCGAACCGAACCAAATTTTTTTTTAAAAAAATAATCAATTTGTTTTTTCAGTTCGATTTTTTCTTGGTTTTCTCGGTTTAATCGGTTTCTCAATTTTTTTACTCACCCTTATACTAGATCCACACCACCTTAAACTTGGTGAGCTACCAAGTCCAAGATACTTGAACTTGACTAACTCTCAAGTCCAAGCATATTAAGTATGGCATATGAGTTAGACCCATGTCACCTTGAACTTGATACGTTGTCCAAGTATATGTTTACAAAAACTAAATAAGAACTTAATAAAATTTACTCATCAGCTACTAAATGCAAGCAATACTCTTGTGGTTTACTTTCCAACAATGCTATCACTACAACTTTACAAAACAGTGTGTTCATTTCTGAAATCATAGCTTCCTATAAACAGCAATAATTGGAAATAAACAAACAAATAGTGGAACATCAGTTAGCAAAACTGTGACAGAATAAGAAGCTCGTGGTGAAGAGGCAAGATTTCAAGTCTTTTGCAATAGCCATGATGATCAATGGAAAAAAAGGAAAAAAGTATCAAGTTACTGATCGTTTAGCGACCGGAGGACCTGTTCCTTTGTTCTCTCCTCGTTTCCCTGCTACTTTTCTCTCTGTCATTTCAGCATTCTATTATTTACAGTAGCTGAAATTTGAAGGATTAGCCCATATCCAGTTCAGCAGCGCAAATAACTACTTCCATGTCGGTAATCACAGGTGAGCACATTAAAGGTGCCAAAGACAACTTCTAGTCCAATCGAAGGCTAAACATCATGAACTAGACTCCTCCTTGAATTCATCAATACTTGCATCTTTCAATGACAAACCATCTAGGATATCGCTTTCAGAGTCAACCTGAAGCTCTTTGAACATAGCCATAACTTGAATCATGGTTGGCCGTCTGAAAGGCCTGTCATCAAGGCACTCAAAAGCAATTCTCAAATACTGGTATAATTTGGCCTCTCCAGATGTTTGTGTCATCAACTCAGGGTCTAATATCTCATTGCATCTCTTCTCTCTATATAGCTGCTTTGCCCATCCTACAAGGTTGTTATCATCACCAAACTCAGCGGAATCTATTGGCTTCTTGCCTGAGAGGAGCTCCAGAAGTATGACACCATAGCTGTAGACATCCCCTTTTGATGTGCATCTAAAGCTCTGATAATACTCAGGGGGCACATAACCTGGAGTTCCTGCAAGTGTACTCACACTAAGATGTGTTTCAAGGGCGTTCACCAATCTTGCCATTCCAAAATCAGATACCCGCGCTTCAAAGTTTTCATCTAAAAGAACATTACTAGACTTCATGTCACGGTGGATAATGTGAGGTATGCAGCTGTGATGAAGGAAAGCAAGGCCTCTTGCTGACCCTATTGCAATCTTCTTTCTTGCTGCCCAATCAAGCCTTGAGCATCCTCCTTTCGACCTGTCATGAAGAACAGACTCTAAACTCCCCCATTTCATGTATTCATACACAAGAAGCCTCTCCTCTCCAATTTTGCAATAACCCAGCAAAGGAACCAGGTTTCGGTGCTTGATCTTTCCGATAGTTTCCATTTCTGCCATAAACTCCCTGTCACCCTGTCCTGTGACATGAATCAGCTTCTTTATAGCAACAACACATCCATCTCCTAGTTGTGCCTTGTATACCTCTCCAAACCCACCAGACCCTATTAAGCTATCAGCACTGAAACCATTTGTAGCTTCAAGTAGATGGGCAAAAGTCAGCTTCCGTAGAGGTTTCTCGAATGTGGCAATGTTGATGCTCAAAGGCTCGGGGACACCTGAAAGTTTCCAGCTGCTGCTACCTGAAGTTGGGAGACTTTCGATGTACTTCTCCCTCTGTTCTTCCTTCTGCTGGTACTTCTTCACTCGATAGAGAGCCAATGAAAGACCAAAGACGCACAAGATGAAAAATGTGATGCCAATGACCATACCTACTTCCACAGATTGCTTCTTTCTCCGAGTGTTAAGACTTTGGGGGTGGTCTCCAGAGCTGCATGGGGGCAATGGCACACCGCAAAGACCAGAATTGTTTTCATACCTGGATTGAGGAAAAGTTGTCAACTGCCCCCCAGAAGGGATAGGACCAGTGAGGTTGTTGTTCGACACATCAAGATCACTAAGAAACGAGAGAGTCCCTAAAGACCCTGGCAGAAATCCTTGAAGATCATTGTGTGAGAGATCCAGAACTCCAATTGCTTTCAAACCTCCAAAACTGTCTGGAATATTTCCGGTTAGCTTATTATGCCCCAAGTTCAAGACCTGCAAATAACTCATTGAACCAAAATTTCGAGGGATATCTCCTGACAGTGAGTTGTAGGCAAGATCAAGGAATATCATGCTGCCATTGGTGGTGAATGTATAAACTGTCATGCCAGAGTAAATTCTTGTTGTTGAGCAAGAGTGAGCCATAGGAAGATTTTCCAGCCTTTCTGCCCGGATACCCTGAAACTCAACCAATCCCCCAGCTCCTCGGCATGATGTCCCGCCCTCATTTCTTACAAATGCAAACTGCTTCCCAGAAACAATTCCAGGAACAACTAGACCAGCTTGGTCTGCAAGCTCAGGTGGAAGAGGACCAGTTAGGTTGTTGCTGTTCAAATCAAGCCAAATGAGGCTCCGACACTTGCCAAGCTCTGGTGGTATTTGCCCGGTAAGTGAATTATTACCCATTTGGAGAACAGCCAGGTCAACTAGATTTCCAATGCCAGCAGGAATTTCTCCGGTAAGCCGGTTGCTGGAAAGGGAAACCCAAATCATATTGGTGCAATTGCCTATGGACTGCGGAATGCTTCCTGTGATGAGATTGTTGTTGAGAATCAGAGTCTCGAGGTTTCCTCCGTTAACACAGATGCCTTCCGGGATCTCACCAGTGAGGTTGTTTGCCCACATAACCAAGTCCAAGAGATTTGGCAAGGTCCAAACCTCCATGGGAATTGGTCCTATTAGATTGTTGAAACTGAGATCAATGCTCCTCAGGTTCTTGCAGCTTCCAAGCTCTGGTGGAACATTTCCTGATAGATAATTGTCAGCTAGGAGTAACTTTTGCAGCGCGGTGGGGTTTGACGAGGAGCACAATTTAGAAGGAACATCCCCAGTAAAGGCATTAGAACTGAGGTCCAGCACTTCAAGTTCGGTACACTTTGTAAGAGACAGAGGCACAGTACCAGTGATGTTGTTGAATGGAACATACAGATATTTCAGACTTTGAAGTTTGCTCACAACAGTACTAAGGAAATCCCCTGAGAGCAGATTGTTGCCAAGATTAAGACTCCGCATAGAAGAACACGATGCAAAAGTTTGCGGCAAGCCACCGGTGAGTTTGTTTGCTGATAGATCCAATTCCTGTAGAGTTCGACACGCCTGTCCCAACTCGGGAGGAATATCACCATAAAACAGATTGTGAGCCAGAGACAGCTGCCTTAAATTTGTTAAACTCCCCAACAAGGAACCAGGAATCTTGAATTTTAGCTCGTTACGGGAGAGGTTAAGCGTCTGTAGAAGCACACAGTTCCTCAAACTAAATGGAAATCCATTGCCAGAGAGCCTATTTTGTGACAAACTGAGCCAAGTAAGATTGCTACAATGCCCAAAATCAAGGCTGGAGAAGCTGCCAGAGAAGTTGTTGTGTGAGAGATCCAAATACTTGAGAGATGGTGGAGAGTCTGCAACAAAAGTAGGAGGTATCTCCCCAGAGAATGGATTGTATGATAGGTCTAAAATGGATAGACTCTTGCAAGACGAGGGAGTTGCTCCAAGTTTTCCAGTAAGCTTGTTATCAGAGAAGTTGAGAAGATTCAAGTTCTGGCAGGTAGAAAGGGAATAGGTCAACCAGGTAGAATCAGAAATAGTATTGCGAGAGAGGTCAAGTTGTAGCAAGGAAGGACCAAATCGAAGGGTACCACCAGAAATGGAATTGTGAGAGAGATTAACATAAGAGAGATGAATACAAGACTCTAAAAAGGAGTTTCTTGGAAGAGGGTCGGAGAGATTGTTTGAAGACAAGTCAATAGTCTCAAGAACACAGGATGGGGAAGCAGAAAGATCAGTAGCAGAGAATGAATTTCCTTGCAAATAAAGATGTTTGAGAGATTGCAAGGCCCCAGTGAGGTCATGGAGGTTTAGGGTTCCAATGAGACCAGCTTTGGTGAGGTTGAGAGTGGTGACATGACCAAGAGAGCAAGAGATGCCTGACCATGAACATGGAGTAGCAGAATTGGGAGACCAGCTGGCTAATAAGTTCTTTGGATCAGATTGAACAGAGGATTTCTTGAAGGCTAATAACCCCACAACTTCATTATTGCTACTTTGCTGTGAAGACAACTCTCTGGCTTGTGATGATGATGGCATAAATAACAGCAGCAACAGCAATACATAACCAAATATTCTAATCATGGCTTTGGGTGGTTGCCTTTGTGATGATATCCTCCAGTGTTTCTTCATTTTATTTTTATTTTTTGCCTTTTGGGGTTAATCTGAGAGTTCAGATTTGGTTCAACATGCAAGATTCTCACTTAGCCCTCTAAAGCTCTCTCTGCATTATAATTGCAGTTGAATCAATCTTGAGAAAATGAAAGCTTAATCACTCCCTTCTTCTGTCTGTTAGTTTCTCTGAATCTTCCTTGCAATCAAAGAAACATCTTTTCTCAGCGCATTCAGAGATCTGCTGTTAATTAAATCTCCTTCTGGGGTTTCATATTTCACTAAATTTCCAAACTTTGACTTGTTGCTTGAAAATCTGAAAATAAAAGAAAATAAAGTAGTAATTAAGAATAAATTAAGAAAAGAACGAGATGGTAGAAATCACCGTCAGAGAGGTAGTAATCAAGTGGGACTAAATTCCAAACCTTTTTCCCAGAAAAATAAAAAAGAGAAGAAGAGGGGGGGGAGAAATTTACTTACCTGGAGTGGTTATGAAGTAGAGGAAGGTGATGTGATGGTTGCTTGTAGAGTACAAATTAAGTCTAAGGAAATCACAGGATCAGTTAAGGAAGAAGACAGAAGAGGGTGTGCGCGAGGGGAGGGGTACGATGTGCAGAGAGAAAGTAATGTCGGCTGTCACTTGTTGACAGATAGCATTACCGACGTGTGACAGACATATCCTGGTACTAGCGATGGCATTACCAATTGAAGGAAGCAAAGCAAGAACAAGTACAAGTATGGCTGCTGAGGCAGGCTGCTCAGCCCAGGTGCAAGGCAAGGGAGGGTTTTCGTTTCGTTTCGTTTGGGAAAAGGAAAAGAAAGAAAGAAAGTGGGCATAAAAACTAAAGAAAGAAATGGAAAGATGTCATTCATTCATGTTGTTAAGACCAAGTAAAGTGACATCTTCACACGCACACATTTCAGAAACAAGGAGAGAGAGAGAGAGAGAGAGAGAGAGAATAGAATATTAGAAGTAGTGAGTCTCTCAAGAGGACAAGTTGAATGGTGGTGCATCGGGGGTAGGCAAGGGAGCAGGGAGAGAGAGAGAGAGGGCGCAAAGAAAAGAAAAGGAAAAGGGAAGAGTGAATTGTGGGAGATGTGAATCTGTTGCTCCCCCCACTTGTTTTAAAATTTTGTTCTCATTTTTCGGGTCCAGTCAAACTTTGGATGTGCTTCTCTCGTCTTCTCTCTCTCTCCCAAACTGTGTGTACCTTTTCTAGGACCAGGAGCAGGAGCCAGAGGAGTTTTTGTCTTGCTTGTACGTCTCTCTGTCTATTTATCTATATTTTATGAACTTTTTTTAAAATAAGTTAATACAGTTAATTAAAAAAACTGGAAAAGAAATTGTTGAACCAAGCTCCCATTAAATATTACCAGCATCTTCTAACACATCTATAAATATAATTATACTAAAAAAAAATTATCAGATTACAGTTTTTATTAAAAAAAATAAAAATGTTATTTTTTATCTTTAAGCATTAAATATCATCCCCTCGAGTTATTATTAATGATCTATTTTAGTATCGTTGAATTCATTTCAATAAATTTTTTTTGATTATACTAGTATTAGGTATGTTTTTATGGTTTTTATTATTATTATTATTATTATTATTATTATTATTTCTCTCATGTTCATTTAATATTTTTTTTAAAAAATATTATTATTATAAATAGCAACAAATTATATAAGTTGCATTTCTTAATCACAGTAACATATACAAACTATTCTATTTTACTAATTTTTTACAATTATGTTATTTTACCAATGTTTTTTTTTTTAAAAAAAAAAGGGTGCTGGAAACCAATAATAGCCATTCCATTTATCACTTCATTCTCCACAGTACACTTGTACAGTGTCTGTATCCAAAACTTCCTTCTCTTCACATTTCCCATCAGACTAATTGATTAAATTAGGTTCTAAGTAAACTACAAGCCACTCATCATGTATAATAACTAGAAAACTGTAGCTCTTTCCCCCAACATACATCTTAGCATGGCACAGGACACTAGCTAGCTAGCTCACCCATTTTGTCACTATATATTCTTGACTACTCCCCCCCCCACCACATCCCTCCTTTTCTTTTTTTACTTTTTATTATCCCCAAATAATCTTCAATGATGATTTAATTTAGTCATCGAATTCAATTTGAAAGACCGGAGATTCAATCCAGTACTGACTCAAGTATATATTTCTGTTCATAACATATAAATACCTGTTGAGTTGTTGTACTGGAGTGCCGGAGAGGCAACTCATCACCTTTTCTTACTTACTGTTTAATACAATACATGGATCAGCCAGGTTGCAAGAAGGAAGCACCACGACTGTAAGGGCAACGCTGTTAATGTATTCCCTTGTTACAATATTTATAATTAAAATATAGTTCGTAATTTAATTTGTAGTTGAAGCCATGGTGAATGAGAAATAGAACAACCTAACCACCAATCGAAGAATAAGAAGCAGTAACGTTAGGTAGGATAAATAGACCCAAAGAGAAATTAAGAGAGAAAAAAATACATGTAGTTGTTTGTTGTCTAGTTTTAGGTCAATGGTTATTGTGTGTGTGTATGAACAAAAAGAGACTTAATTAATTAGATATAAGGCAGCATAAGAGAATGCATGCGCATCAATCTTACATCATGATGAAACTGAAAGAAGGATTAATTAGATTATAAAACCCTAGCATGTACGATTATTTATAAAAAAAAAAATGGAGAATCCCTTGGCATAGGGATATCGGATGTATAGGAAGGGACAAAATTTTGCTTGGAAAGTGGTGGGTTCCCTATACTATATCTGCAGTACTGCATATATAATTACCAACATGTATAGAAATCTTTAATTAAATATTCTTGAAAGATGATACAAGTTATTAATAGAAAGCTAAGCATAGGCAGGCACGGGGCGCGGGACGTCGGGCTAGATGGCTATGATCAATTATAATGGATGGATGTATCTGGTATGCATTAATTCTGGCTTTGGTTGTAAAGCACCAAATCATACATGAAGATGAAGGGGGGAGTGGGGAAGCATTTTGTCTCTATATACACACCACACGAGTGCATCCTATCCTTTCCTTTCCTAGTTATAAGTGTTTTCTCGTTTCTCATAGAATATTATATATAATAGGATAAGTTTGGAGTTGAGATAGTTTTGATATATTTCGATTTTTTTTAATTTAATTTTAATTTTGAGTTGATGATTGAGAGACTTTATTTTTATAAATATACTAAATTGATGTATGTTGGAGATATTTTTAGAAATGTAGATTTCAATGGATGATGATGATATATAATGATAAAAAAGAGAGAGGGAGAGAGGGAGAGAGAGAGAGAGAGAGAGAGAGAGAGAAATCCACATACGATCTCATATAGATTCGTACTTTACACGTATAAAGAAGAAGAAGAAGAAGAAAAAAAAAAAGGCCCCCATCTCCCCCCCGCAAGTCACAAGCCCCACAACGCATGAACAAAAAATGAGACGAGGTCCTTTTCCATGTAAGATGGATAGATAATTTGGTAGAAATTTGAGACTTTATTATCGTCAACTTTACATAGAGATATATTAATTAATATGTGAAGCTTAAACTAGAAATTAAATACGACAATGATGATTAATAAAAAAAAAATAAGCATATGCTTTTTCGATAGAAAACAGCGGAATCCTCGCAAAGAAAGCAGGCAGATTTCTGGACCATCCCTTTTATATATTCTTTTTTTTTTTTTCATTGTAGACTTACATATCTTCCTTGTTAGTTGTTTCTTTTTTAAATGATCACCAAAGTGTTTATCAAGTTCAAGTGTGTGTGTGTCCCTTCAACCAGAGCCAAGAAGACTGCTTGGCATCAATGTTAATTAGTCGCCATTAATTGCTTCTAGCTACTGCTTGCTGGAACTGGAACTGGAACCCCGACTGTCCTTTTCATTTTACCACACGAGCGGCGTCCATTTATTACTTCTTTTCAACAATTCGTTCATTTATTGCATGCTTAATTATATCTGCAGCTCGTAACGATTGATTCATGGGGTGTATATATATATTGCCTTCTTCTTCCTCATGTATAATTAATATTTCTTATAAGAATCACTAATTTGGTCATACAGATGAGACAATACAACCGATTTGATCACCCTGTAGGACGTAGGGGAGCCGTTTCGTTTGAATGAAGGCTTTTGATTTCTCTTTTGAAAATTTGAAAGGGGTGGCGTGGTGGTGGAGTCAGTCCCCCCCCATAAGAGAAGGCAAGCGCGAAGAGAGGACTGGTCTTGACGAGACAATAATATTCCCCCAGGTCTAATTAAGTGGGTGAAAAAGGAAAGGGCGTCTAGATGGTAACAGTAATAGCAATCAGTGAAAGGGATCGTGGATTGGGCCCTTCCGAAATATTTGACTTGTAGTAGTAGTTCTTTCTTCTTCTTCTTCATGTGTACAGAGCGTTTGCTAGGGAAGTTTCTTTGAAAATGTGTCCAAGATATATGTATGTGAGAATTCAATGCAGGTGGTAGGGACGTTAGTTGGAATTGGTTAGCTTCGAAAAGACGTATTCTGAGTACTATTAGCTAGTTTCCACAGCCCGCACCTAGATTTGCATAAGCACGGCACCCCTTTTATGCAATATCTAGGGTTCGGCATGCGCTGTTTGCACAAGAAAAGATATCCTCCCAAGATTGGACATTTCTCTTATCGTTTTATTTTCTTTTAACATTTTTTGAATTTGGATTTTACAACCACTCTTTTTCTTAAGGAGATAAAAAACATGCTTTTAAATTGATATCAAAGGGTGCGTGCTTTTAAGGTAGTTCAAAGAATGCATATTATACATGTAAATTGATATGAAAATAATAGTAAAGACAGACATTACATGCTGGTAATTTTACCTGTTCGTCGATCTTAATTTGGATTGCATCTCAGATTTATATTGTTGATGTGGGACTCCATTAGGGCATTAAACCACCTTTTCTTACTGTTTCGAGCATAATTAGTGATGTACCAACTTTATTGTTCATCCATATCTGGTGGGATCATGATTGTTTGATTTATTACCTCTACCACTTGTAAGTTTGTAATTACAGGATTGGAAAGTAATATCGTCGTTCAAGGAAAAAATGAGTACAGA
The DNA here is from genome assembly GCA_015852605.2 of Populus deltoides. Classification (NCBI taxonomy): domain Eukaryota; kingdom Viridiplantae; phylum Streptophyta; class Magnoliopsida; order Malpighiales; family Salicaceae; genus Populus; species Populus deltoides. The sequence continues at coordinate 20,651,367 of CM027580.2, forward strand.
GTGGGAACCACTCTTCTTTTTTTTTTATGTGTTTTTTCTTTCCATAGGGCAAGGGCCCCTGGATGCCTCGGTCTCTTTAATTTCCTCGTTTAGGCCTGGATCACAGCGGATTTGATACATCATCTTCTTCTGCTCCTCCTCCTTCTTCTTCTACTATTTGAGAAGCCAGCCTTTTGCTTTGACATTAGGAACCGGCCAAATTATGAGTGAAAGCAACTGTGATGGACAATCAATATCCTCTCATGGATTTTCATCATGCCATGTAAATATATTCTTTGAAACGCTCGTGATATGATGTGTGATATGATTCACCACAGTATCATTCTCGGCTTTTATCAAACGATCACAGCTGCAAGTTTCCCACGATGAAAGAAAGAGTTCGAGTTCGTGGGCTGTGGATTAGTTTAACCAAAATGGACTCTGAGATTTGGACCGTCCATGAGCAACAACTTAATATGTGATCTCAGAAAAACACAATATCTTTAAAGTAGTTGATATGTTTTTGTTTGATTCATTGTCGAGGATTCATTCATAAAGAATTTAACACATTAACCACTGATCTGACCTTAAAACTCACAATATCTAAATTTCAAGTATTAATGTTTTCTCTTTATTAATACACATAAAATTGCTTCAACAATTATACATTAGCACTAGTGTTGAAAACTAATACTTCAAGACAAATACAGTTACAAATATAATTTTTTTTTAGGTAAAGAAATAGATATTCGACCACATAAAATTGTAATTATCATGAAATAAAGCAATATATTTACTAGAAATGTTAAAAAATATGGTATCGTATTATCCAAAATGATTGTGTTATTATTAGCAGTAAAAATAAAGATATATCAGTCCAATTAATATTTTTATTGAGATTTGCAGGAGGGAGCTTATCTTCTCAGGCATGTGTGAACGTTATCACAGCACAAAGTACTTTTTAGCAATCTATAGAGAAGAGAAGAAAATAGCTGCTGCTGCTGCTACGCTAGCGGTGAGTGAGAGACTTGCCTGTTGCTGTTGCCATTTATTGGATAATCAATCCATCATAAATTCAAACCCCAAACCTTCCATTGCATGTTGTGCTGGAAAATTAACAAATCATGGGAGCCTATTTCTTCTGCTCACTTGAAATCTCAGATCGGAGAGGATGCCGATATTGGACCCTGGAGAAACTAAATGGTGAGCTTGATTAATCATGGAGGCGTGTAAAGGGCTCGAGTAAAGGTCCAAAACTGTAAGGGGGATGACGGCCCAGGTGTTCAAGAGAAATAAAAATCATCGTGGGCTCAGATGAGTACTAGTCCTAGTATGGAGGAATTAAGTGGTGGGCTTGATTAATCATGGAGGCATGTGAAGACTAGTTTCACGAGACTAAATTTTAGGTTATTTAAAAAAAATTAATATTAAAAAAAAAAAAAGCATAGCCTTTACTCATCTACACTATTTTAAAAGGAAGAAAAACTAGATAAATTGCTTAGTGAAGGTGGACGGAAGGGAGAAAGAAAGAGAGAGTGGCACGCTGACCAAGACAAATACTAGATTCATGGGTTGCTTGCTTCTTGTCATTAGTTTTCGATGAAACTTCTTAATTGTCCTTTTGTCTTTCTTTGGACCCAACTACTACTCACAAGACAAGATGATTAGCATACTAATTAAGTTTAATTAGCAGACTCTCTCTCTCTCTCTCTCTAATTAGTTAGTGGTCAAAACAACACCCCCAGGCATCGGTGGGTTTCTTTCTGTCTATTCTATATTTTCTATTAGGGCGTGCGTGGAACATTGATGATACATGGATAACAGGACATCTCCTCCGTCACACTTTTATAAGTTGTTGATGGGTTTGGATTAGATAGATAAATAGATGGACAGAGCATCAAAGAAAGGCACAGACCCAACCAGGAAAAATATATCACAGGGAAACAAAGAGAGAAAGACAGTCAGTGCGCGCCAACACCCTCTGAACCGGTGAGTGCGAGCTGCTGCTGCTTACAACACTCTCCTTCTCAACTCAACAGCTGCTTTCTTGATTGTAAAGTAAGGTAATTGCTACTTTCAATTGCTTTCTCAATTCTTCTATCTTTCTATCTATGTCTTTAGGTAGTGTTCACATCCACAGCCATACTCCTTACCACATGTATCTTGATTCTGCCTAATTGTCTGCTGCTGTTTGGTTCTGGGGCGCCTCCTCTCCTCGACTCCCCTACTACAAGCTAAACTAGGACTACTCTCTCTTTTATACTGTGTTTGCACTCATGTATGCATATATGTAGCTTGAAATTAATTCATGTTCTTAATTTTATGTGTGTGCTACTCCACCACTTAATTCCACAACAATAATCTTCTTACCTTTTCACTTATCTATTAATCTTATCTTGAAGCTACATCCCCTTCCCCTATCCAGGCTATAGCGAGGCTCTAAATCCAATTAATTTTGCAAATCACAATTACAATGATATTATTCTTGTAATTGTTTGTGATTTATTTTAATTTTTAATTTTTTTTATGGACTGGAAATTTAACACCCACCATTTCTACCTATTAACATTATTGGAGATTGTTTCATCAAAAGTCATGATGATATTTCATATCTTGCCTTCTGTATACATATCGTTGGAGATTATATATGTATATACACGCTTCTTTGCAAGCCTGCTAGTTAATTGCTGCTCGGTCATCACATCTAATCTGTTCTCATTTTCACTGCAGGGGAATTCAGTAATCTAGCTATATATGGCTTTCATCACAACTGCTGAAGCCTGTGACTCCAACGTACCACTCCTGGCATCTGGTGACTTGCGAGTTCTGCCCCCCATTTTCAAGATATATGGCCAGAGCCGGGCATTCTCGGGTCCCATTGCCACTATTAAGGTGTTCGAGGACAACGTGTTGGTCAGGGAGCTTCTTGAAACCGAGGGTGAAGGAAGGGTTCTTGTTGTTGATGGAGGGGGGAGCATGAGGTGTGCGTTGGTCGGAGGGAACCTGGGGCAGTTGGCTCAGACCATGGGGTGGGCTGGGATTCTAGTCAATGGCTGCATAAGAGATGTAGATGAGATCAACGGGTGTGATATAGGGGTCAGGGCCTTGGGATCACATCCTACGAAATCCTCCAAAAAGGGCGTTGGTGAGAAGCATGTGGCGGTTCACATTGGAGGGACCTTGATTTGTGACGGGGAATGGCTGTATGCTGACAGTGATGGCATTCTCATATCAAGATGCGAACTGTCTCTTTGAGCCACCACTTAGTTCATCCTTTCCAACACCATGCAATGTTAGTTGAGCTTTTTAGAGGGATGGATTCTCAGTCACTTTGGGAAAATGTTTCTTCTCCGTTATATGTAGCATTGTTTTCATCAAATAAACTTAATTTTGGAATCAATTTCCCGCTGCACAATAACAATTCTTTGTATTTGTATTGTATTTTCTTTTTAGTAACATGTCAAGTGCGGTAGCTCCATAAATAAGCACGGTGTTTTTTCGGCTGTGCAGGAGCATGGATATAGATGGCTTGGGATATAATTCAACTTTTTGGACATGTACAGTTAGGTTAAAATTTTGATGAATATTATAAATATTTATAAATTAGGTTTATAAATGTCAGATATTCTCAATATTATGTTTAATTTTCATTACTTACATCACTATTAAATTTTAGTTATCTCTCCCTTTCCACCAACAAAAAAATAATTTTTTTATTAGGTTAAATAAATCTAAAAGAAGTTCATTAACGAGAATTATAAAGTTAAAAGCATTTTAATCCATGAATTATCAATATATAAAAATAAAGAGAGTACAAGATATACGAGTTGGATTTTAAAAATCTCAACTCCCCACTTGACATATAATATTTATTTTTTAAATTTTTTTTATTTACTACTATCTATAATAATTATATTATTTGGTTATAACAGCTTGAATCGGGTCAAATAATGTAATTATTATAGATTTAGAAACTTGTTTTTAAACGCTCATAGTTGTAATAAATGTTTGATTTGTCTATTTTGATACATAGGTCCATCTATCAAAACTTAAATATGTGTTTATTGATACTTTTGTAAAAATGTTTTTTATTAAAAATACATTAAAATATATATATTAATTCTTAATAACAGCAGTCAAAATTATAAAAAAAAATTAAAAATCAATTTAATATTAAAAAAAACACTTCAAAAATTATTTTTAAAAACAAAAACAAAAAATAACATGATTTAGATTTAAAAGGGCACTGAGAGGCCCAAGCAAACCCCTGAAGTGAGCAAATATTGAAGTACAAGCAACCAGCCGCTGGAGGGATCGATGGTTTTTGATAGATTGTTCTTTTAGAGAAAGAGGGGGAGAGAGAGAGAGAGGTGGAGATGATGGATGGTTTGCCGAGCTGTTTGATCAGCGAAGAGATATTGTGGAAGATGTTGGATTTGGAGACACTGTGTACAGTGGCTTGTGTCAGCAAATCCCTGCGCTTCTCCGTGGACACCGAGGTCCTTCCTTACCTGGCTTCTCTCGATCTCTCCATTGTATCAATAGATGAACACGCTCTTTATCACATCCTGAGTCGGTTTAAGAGCCTTAATACACTGACCCTTAATTGCCAACGCCTCTATGATTCGTCGCTCCTCCCTTTTTTGGCTCCACAAATCCAACAGCTCAATCTTTTTAGCTGCTCTTTACTCTCTTCTTCAGTTCTTAATTCTATAGGAGCTAACTGCCCCTTTCTCAGGTAAATAAAGCAACTTTTAGTCTCTTTAACATTATTACTATTAAGGATTTGGGGATGATGTTAATTAGCAACTGATTAAAATGGTTATGATATTTTCTTCTCACTCTTTATTGGTGTTTTATCTTATGGAGCAATTTTCTTTAAATAGTTCAGAACTTTCATTCAAAGTTTTGTTTTTTGTCATTTGATTAGCCACTACCACTCTCTTTCCGGTTACTACTTTTAAAATATCAAGTACCAGTTACTGTTTAAAGTGAAAAATTCAGCTAATGGTCTATATTAATGGAGAAGATTTTGTTTGGGGTGTCAGGGTGCTTGCAGTTGAATTCGCAGACCAGGGCTCGCCTCCTATTTTGTTCAGAAAGAATGTTGCGTGCATGCTTAACAAGTGCCAGTATTTGGAGGTGAAATTGTTTCCATTCCATTTGCATTTATTTATTGCTCCAAAATTGTTCTATTTTCATATATGAATGTGTAATTTCCCTGTCGGCTGATGCTTTTGTCTTCTCTAACGATAGCGTCTCTCTCTAAAGATCAAGGGGACAGAAGTTGATGCGAGTGCCTTCCAGTCAATTGAATTCTCCCTGCCACGAAGTATCAAATTTCTCAAGTTGAAACCGATGCTTGAAAATAATGCAATCCATCTCGCAAACAGACTCAGAGTTTCCAAATCACCATCGTCCTCTGGTTTTGTATTGCAGTTCTTGTCACTTCTCTTAGATGTGATATCGGACAGGCTACTTGTCGCCATATCCAACTCTCTTCCTCTTCTGGTAGAGTTGCATCTTGAAGATAGACCAGATAAGGAACCATTACCTGGCCTCGATTTGACCAATGGCGGGCTTCATTTCTTAGGCTGTTGTCATTTTCTGACTGACCTCTCCCTTAAACGTAGTAGGCAGAACTACCAAGGATCATTTAAAAGAATAAATGATATGGGGATGTTTCTGCTTTCACAGAGGTGCCAGGCTTTGGAATCAGTGAGGCTCAGTGGATTCTCTAAAGTTAGTGATGCTGGTTTTGCATCTTTGCTACACACCTGCCAGAAGCTAAAGAAATTTGAAGTTCGAAATGCCTTTTTATTGTCAGACTTGGCCTTTCATGATCTCATCCAAGCCCCATGTACCCTAGTTGAAGTGAGACTATTGTCCTGCGGGCTCATAACAAGTGAAACTGTTAAGAAATTGGCCTTTTCTAGGAGCTTGGAGGTGCTTGACCTTTGTGGCTGCAAGAGTGTAGCAGATTCATGCCTCAGCTCCATTTCATGTCTTCAAAGATTAACGACTTTGAATCTCACAGGAGCTGACATTACTGATAGTGGTTTATCAGTTATTGGTCAGGGGAACACACCCATTTCGTATCTGTGTCTTAGAGGCTGTAAGAGGATAACTGACAAAGGAATCTCTTTTTTGCTGTGTGGTGGTGGGGCAATTGCGCAAACATTGTCAGCACTGGATTTAGGTTACATGCCAGGAATATCAGATAATGGCATTCTTACTATTGCTACCTTTGGTAGAGAGATAACTGAATTGTGCATTAGGAGTTGCTTTTATGTGACTGATTTGGCTATGCGAGCACTGGCTACAAAGAGAAGGTCACAAGACAGAAGTAAACAACTTAGCCGAGTTGATATTTTCAACTGTGTGGGACTATCTGCTGATGCACTGAAACTTCTAAGGAAGCCTTTATTTCGTGGACTGCATTGGATTGGTATTGGGAAAACTCATTTAACAAGTAACGAAGACACCATGATTACTGAAATTCAGAAGGAACGCCCATGGCTGACTTTGTGTTTGGATGGATGTGAAATGCAATGTCATGATGGATGGCAGTTCCATTCTCCCTAAAACAGAATTACTTTGATTTGTTTGAACTTCCTTTACGTATTGATGTACTTAAGACAAGCTTTGCAATGAGAGTTGGGAGCTTGATTTTGCAAAATGGAGCTTAAAACGTAAACGCCTTTCATGTTATGATTTTAAAGTTGAATTGTACATACATTTAATTTGTCACTTTTGAAGTTCTTAAAGCATAGATCTCTTAACACGGTCAAGTTAAAGAAAAAATTGAATTTTTGTAAATTTCTATTTGAACCCACTCCCCAACAGGTACCAGGTGGGCTTTTGAAAGCACTAACTACAATACCAAATTTCAAGGTTTTAGATTTTCTGTTACAGAGCCAGATGCTTGTGGCATGGTGCGGTAGTTGACGAGGAGGCGAGATGAAAAACACGGAGAGCTTAGTCCAACAAGAGGAAGACCGAAAAACATGGAGAGCTTAGTCCAACAAGAGGAAGACCTGGCCATGTCCATTTCATGGAACGAAAAATGATTCTAGTAACAAGTGACTTGGCCATGGCCCCGTCCTTGAAGGGGAAATTTCTTGCCCTCGCCCACTCCCGCGACATCATTAAAGAAGACAGAAGACTGCACTATCATCGACTGCATTTGGTCTTTAGGCCATATTTAGTTGCTGTCTTGAAATAGAAAATACAGAAGAAAAAAGACAAATACATTTTAGTTAAAGAAATAAAGATATAAAATAACTATCAAAGAGCTCGTGTTCTGGTGCCCTTCCTGATAATGTGTTAAATTGCTTCCGCGTTCTACAACTTAGTTTCAAGTTTCCAAATCAATCATCTCATTGATGATTCATTCGTTTTTATCAACATATGATCGCTGTTCACGGAGGACCATTTTGAAACCATATCTTTTTGCACCCAAGACTAATTATTTAATTTGATAATTGAATGAAAACAAACGATGCGAAGCCAAATAGAAATCAGAAGCAAAGAAAAATCTGATAGATTTGTATTTTTCTTTCTGAATGTTTCATTTTCTCGCAGATATAATTCCTAAAGCTTCCATGTGCTATGCACATGAAAACAAAACGGCATCACTCAATTCTTAAATGGTTATCAAGTCTTGATAAAAACTGCCATTAGAGAGCAAGTAGCTTTCAGATGAAAGCAGTTCGTCCACCCCTTCGACTGTGCCTGTCATAGGCAGTGTTGAATTTGTCCACTAGCTCATTCATCGTGCTGGAGAAAGGGGAGGAAAGGAGGGAAAATGTTGTGTTAAAAATCAAGGATGAAAGATACAACCAGAACAAATCAACTGAAAAACCATTCTATAACAATATGGCTAGTAAATTTGTTAATTGCAGTGTCTGCATATACTGTCATATGAAAGCTTCACGTATGCACATATGCATGTTCTAACTTTTAAGGATATAAATAGGTACTAGAAGCCAAAGCCATTCCTGATACCATATGCTCGCACCATCTTTTGAGTCAACAGATCTAGTTCAGTAAAGACATTCTATTTCATTGGCACGCAGCTGTACTGATAAGTTTTTGCTAGATGGGAGATCATGATTAGCCTCTACTTTGATTTCTTTTTCTTTGAAAGTAATACAATCAGGTTAAAAGTTTATAAGGTCAGAAGAGCGTCGGTAATCCCTATCTAGAATAGTCTGATTAATCAAGGTATGCTATTGACGCTCCTTGAGCTACATGTTCCCTCCTTAAATTATTTGTATTTATCTTAAGGAAGAGGCAATTGCATGGCTCAATAATCAGAACTTTGGGTTGCCATCACAATATTGCCCCTTCAAGCCTTGAGACAGCCACTTTATGCAAAATAACACTGAAGGGCAGGAAAGCGTCTAAATTATGCCTTTGGAATTCCACCTCAGTGAAACCGCATGTTGCCTTTTCTTTTTATTATCAAGATGTAGTCATGCCAAATTTATTGATACAAAAAAAGCAGAACCTTTTAAATGGAACAAAAACAAGACAGGTTTATATCACACAAAAGAACACCCATATATCATACCTTGAGCAGTTGGTGAACATGGCTAAGTAGGCGATCAATAGCGTGTCATTGTATTCCTGCAAAAAAAATTGAAAATCAAATCCATAGGTTAAAAATGACTTCATAATCCTAATAGTGTTCTCGTAATCTGGTAAGATCTGAATTTGGAAAGCAAAACTGGTAAATAAGGCATGCATTGCAAAAGCATGTGCTTACTTCTGAGCACATAGGTGGATAATGTCCAAATAGTATAATGTGCATTAACACTCTAACATGATATCGACTGGCATTTCAAGATTTATGGTACAACTTAATTAAAGAAAAAACATGTTTATTCATCTCTAGAATCCACATGATCAGTCTGAAACCAAGTGAAGATATCACTGTTTCATTACCCATCCCTTCACCATTAACCCTCATTTAATCATGCCCAAATTTCACTCGTACAGTCACATATATAATCACTATCAGCTCCCTTGATATTAACAGACCAGGTTTTGACCATGGGCTTCTAGGGTAAGATGTGATCAAATAAAACCACACTTGATACCTGAAAACCTCTGGCTCTCTTTTTACTGGATTAATAAATTACATCTTATAAGAAAAACTCACTTCTCATTTACCCAACAGAGACGGTCATTTTATTTTTTAAAGTCATCACAATGATTTTCTAATCAGATGCATATATTTGTCAATCCCTAACTTATACTAAGCCAATCTCGGTTTGAAGGTAGCATTTTAGATAGAAAAGCATCTGATGCACACTTCTACAAAAGGCTAAAAACAGTGACCATTATCACAGAAGACATGATAATTAATCTAAAAAAATAAACAGACCACTCACCATCAAGAAATCATCTTGAAATTTTTCTGATTCAATGGCTGGCAATCTCCTTAAAAGACTTGATACTTGTCTCAGCAATGAGTTCTCACAAGGAATTTCACCTGTGTTCAAGGATGTAGATGTGATTAATCTCAACTTTGAAACAGGATGCAAATGTAATTGATCTCAACTTTGGAACCCTCATTGCCAGCTTTTTTGAAAACCAAATACACGTGCTTCAAGCCGACAGACCTTTTCCCTTTTCTCTCTTTTTTTTTCTTTTGATTATAATAGCAATCTAGTCTACCCACCAACACAAATTTTGCTCAAAATTGAGATGCACCCTTAAACAGGATTCACTTCCATATGACCAAAGGCCAATCACAACTAATATTTTATTAATTAGAGTAACGTAAAAAAGAACTAGTATCATGAAAAGGATGCAAAGTGGTGATATAGGACCTTGAAGACTCCAATCTACTTGATATTCATAAACCTGTTCTGGATAATTCTTTTGATATTCAACTCTTCTTTTCTAAAAGAAATCCTTTTTTGATAAATAGTTTGACTCCAACCAGCCAAAACGACATAAAGGGCAGACTTTCTAATACTAGTGTTATGAACCATAGAGTATCTGAAGTCACATTCAAAATAAAAGGGAATGCTTTATAATGAGAAGGGGAGTTGTCAAGTTTTTCCCATTTTGAGATATCAAAAGCACTTTTCATCATAAAGAAACGTTTATACCTTTCTGCATTGCGACAAGGTAGTGATGAAGCACCCTGATTCTGCTATTCAACATCTTTATAGCACTATGTATGCCTGTAAGGTGAGCAGCCACTGGAAGAAGGGAAAACCTAAACTGTTAACAGGTACAGCAGAGGGAAAAAAAACCATGAAGATAAAAAAGAATTAGGGAGAGAAGGGAGTTACATTGTGTAGCTGCAGAACCTCCATCAGATGGCTTAAGATGAGCAACATGATCAACTGAGATCCGTTCAGCTTCCACCGTCTTTAAATCCAAACAGAAGGGCAATTCAGTAACTAAAGTAGGTAAAAGAAAGACTAACAGGAGACACGCTAAAAGAAACATGACAAACCTCAATGGTGTAACTTGAACAAACAAAAATAAGCTGTGGAATTCCATCGATGACATGCAACTCTGGAGTTATAACGACCAATGACCACCACACACACAATAAAAACACCATGAGTGAACAAGGTAACACCAAATACAAATTATACAGCAGAAGCTTGCCGCCTTGAAAGCCAACATTAGTATGAATAACAGTAATCAATCTATCTATCACATAGAGGTTAGGTTGCATACCACTCTCGTAAATAGTAACAGGCAAATCCTTTTGAGCAGGATTGATAGAGGGATTGAGCAGAACATAAACAGGGCTTTCATTAATATCCATCAGCTGTGACACAACATTAAAACAAAAAAAAAGAGAGAAATTATCTAACGTGATATGATTTGCACGAATGGATATAATAACAATGATGATAATGATAATAAAATGAAAAAAGAAAACATACAGCTTTATGAATATGCATATCAGATTCCTCAGCATCGCTTCCAGTAGAGTACCATCCCAATATGTAAAAGTGTGGGAATACCTTCTTATCTGTTGTTCACACCAACAATCAATCAAAAAATAATTCTTATTTGAGCTAATAAACCCTAATTTATCAAAAATTAGGAATTTTTTTTACAGAAAATTAATAAGAGAAAAAGAAAGGGATTTTAATGTTTTAAATAAGAAAAAGAAAAGGGAGGAAAGTATAAGTAATAGATATTATACAGAGTTCTTGCTTCTTTTCGATGAAAGGGCGGTCGAGGGAGTGAGTGACGGGATCGTAAAGAAGCTCGAAGCTGTTGAAGATCTCGACGGTGCGTCCTCTCTGTACTCCAATCACGCAACCGTATACTCTGGGAGGGGGAGAAGCAGAGCCTCCATCGCTGCAGCCGTTGGTCTGAGACTTGACACGAGTGTAGTGATCGGATATGTTGACTATTACGAGCGGGTGTAGCTTGAAAGTCAGTCCGCTGCTAGACGAAGACGCCATTGTAGTAGCAGTACCTTCCTCTCGCTGCGATTGCTTGCTTGCTGCGTGCGAGATCGAGAGATTTTGGGGTTTTAGCTTTTCTTTTGTTTGAGTTAATGACTGGATCGGTGAATTTGGGTTTTTATATGTTTTTATTAATTCAGAATTTCTTATATATTCACCTTATGCCTTGCTTGTTTATTTCCAGAAAAACAAATCCTGAAAATCATTTTTTTGTTTTTTCATGTCTGATAATCATAAAAAAAAAATTAGTTAAAAAAAATTAATTCCAAAAAAAAAATAACTTTCATCACATAAAAGCGTTTTTCTTTTAAAAGAAAAACACTTTCTTTTCTTTACATAAAACACAACATCTTCTTAAACCCCTGTCTCCTTCTTTTTCTAGAAACAATTGAAGTAGGAACACAATTCAAGCATATTCTTCTTATTTCAGGTAATTTTTTTCTTCAAATATCTCTTTATTATTTTCTTTATGTTTTCATCTTCTTTGTTTAGATCTATAGTTATAATTATAGAATAAATCCTTTGATCTTGTTTAATTTATTGTGCCTGTTCCAAACAAAACTCTATATTTTTTTCCATATTGTTAACAGAAATCAAACAAACCATGATAAATCTCCTACCTGTCACATTTTTTCCATAACAAAGTTTTCTTCTTCATCTTACCTCGTCATATTTTTCTTCTTCATCTGACCTCATACTCTACAATAATAATGAAAAACACGATAAATGCAAGAATAAATTCATCAAGCAAGCCATAAAAAGCAGCAGCAAACAAGAGCAGCCAAAAGAACCCACATCACTAGCCGAATGAAGAAAAACAAAAAAACTCACAGATAACAAAATTCTCAAACTTCCCCATCAAAAAACAGCCCCTACCATGTTTCCCTGTTCCCGGATCCAGCCACCCTATCCACTCCCCTCTTGAAAAAAAGACTCTTGTTTCCATAACATAACCAATGGAGAGGAACTCAGTACGGTTTGAGAATTTTCGCTTTGCACAAAAATTTATTTTTTCATTTCCCTCTCAGAATGAAAAGCCCGGGTAGAAGCACAAAGAGAGAGAGGAAAAGTAAAAGGGGGGGAATCAATAAGCACATAGAGAGAGAGGTAAAGTAGAGGGGGGAATCAGTGACCGAGAGATTATGTCCGGGTGGAAGCACGAAGAGCGAGAGAGAGAGAGGAAAAGTAAAATGAGGGAATCAGTGAGCACAAAGAGAAAGAGAAAAAGTAAAAGGGGGGGATCAATGACCGAGGGATTATGTGTTGAGGAACAACCCTTGCTCTCTCTTTTTTTCAAGTCCCAATGTTATCAGTACAAGTAACCGGGGGAGTGAGGGAGGAGAACTGGGAAGGAGGAGCAAGTCTTTGAGGTCTAGTCCTCTTGCCCCTTGAATCTTTGATCTTTGTCCTGCTTCTTTGTGCACATAGAGAGGAATTCAAAGAGAATTAAAGAACCGAGAGTGTTTGGGTTTTTTTCAAGAACCAACATCAGTAGCCGAATGAAGAAAAAAAAAAAACCTTAAACATAGAAGCCTAAAAACGTGGATAACACCTCCACCATAGAAAAAGCGTGATTGTTGCTATAGTTATTGCTTTATTTTGCTATGTTTTATAAATGTGCTTGTTTTATTTTGCTTTGATTAATTCACAATTAGTGTTTGATTATATTTGTTACACATGGATAAATTTATGGAACCATGCCGGTAATTATATGGACAACAGCTAAATATTTTTTTATGTTAAAAAATTTGATTCAACTCACGATGCAGCGCGAACAATGATTTAGTTGAAACTAAATTAACTATGACATTAGTCATCTATGGAAAGTTTCAATGACACTTAGGTAATGTTTGACACTGTAGTAACAATTATTTTTTAAAATGCTTTTTATTTAAAAATACATCAATATATATATATATATATATATATATATATGTAGACATTTATTTTTTTATCTTTTAAAATTTATTTTTTAGCATTGACACATCAAAATGATTAAAAAATATAAAAAAATTAATTTTAAATAAAAAATTTATTTATTTATTTTTAAATTAGAAAGTGACCATAAACACACAAAGAACCTTACAAGACTATTATACCATATAAGATGACACCATATTTTATTAATCATGTGGTGTATCTCATACACCACATATTATAAAAGAAATGTAAGAAATGATTCAAGAATTTATGTAAAATAAATTATCCATTGTAAACACCAAGGATAATAATTAATGATAAAAATGATAGATGGAGATTTGTTTTTTTTAAAGCAAATATAATTTCAAACTAAAATATGAGTTTGATATTGTGTAGTGTGAATTTAAAAATATATTAAAATGATTCTTTTTAGATATTTTTAATTTTTAATATCAATACATTTAATTATTTTTAAATAAAATATATTTTTAAAATACATAAATAAACAAAAACTACCCTAATAACTCATACTTCATGAATATGTTATTTGTTTAAATTTATGAGTTACTTCTCTCTCTTTTTTTTGGATAGAAAATTGTAGTTCGTGTTGTCGCTGTTGGAACATTGCGGAACACAACTAGCATGCCTAAAAGTGTGTGAAGCAGCAAAAATGCACATCACCAAAATTAAAGATTGGATGAGATATATCGATGACTACCATTATTATTTTTGTTGGCAGGATTTACACACACACACACACACACGCACACAGAGGGAGGGAAATTGCTTATATTTATTTATGATAGAAATCAGCGGGTAGTGCGTGATGTGGGCGCGCGCGCGTATATATGTATACATATATACATACATACATACATATATATATATATATATATATATATATATATATTAATATATATAATATATAAAATAAAAATAGGAGGTGGTGGTCTCGTCTCACCTCCTCTCTTCTCAAATCGTCGTCGTTATTATCTGGGTTTGGGATTTACTTGATTGCATTTCCCAAAACACCCTCCTCATCTTTTCTCAACAACCAATCCATCCGTCCGTCCATAAATCCTCCTCTTCCTTCCTTCCTTCCATTACCCTGCTCTACCTTCATCAAATTCATTCTAATTCAATTTTATTTATCAGTATTTTTTCTTCAAAATCACAATAAAAGAAGAAGATGGCGATGCGGGAGCTTGTAACGGGAGGAGCAGCTTGTGCGGTTCCAGGTTCTTCTTCTTCATCTAATCCTTTCGGTGCTCTCGCCAACGCTCTTATCGGTTCCTCTTCTAAGACGCGGGTTGTTCTTGTTTTTTTTTTCAATTCCTTTTTCTTCTATCAATTCATCTTCCTCTAGGCTAGACTCTGCCACTACTTCTGTGTTTTTTTCCCCTTTTTTTCTTCTAAATTTTCTTTTTTTAGGTGCTTGTTGAATGGATTAGTTGCAAGCTAATAGTCCTCATTTTTGGTGATTTGACTTTTTTTGTTCTTGAAAAAAAAATAAAATAGGAAAGGGTAAAGGAAATCCCAACCTCAACAACCACAGGTACAGAGCCTCCTTTCTACCAGGATGCCACAGCTGAGGACCGTTTGAGAGCACTTCCAGGAGACGACTTTGATCACTCCTTTTCTCATCATCCCACTCCTCAGGTCTCTTCTTCCTTTTCCTTCTTCTCCTTTCTTTAAAAATAATAATAATAAAATTGTCTAACTTTGTCTTCTATTATTATATTGGTTTAGAGTTCAGAGTTTCTTCGTGGCTTTCGCTCTGCTGATCAGAATGGATTTGCTGATGCCTGGGAAGATATTCATCGCTCTGGTCCTCCTCCCCCCCCTGCTCTATTGGATCACCGCTTACCTCCTCCTCAATTCCAACCAACTCTCGAAGGTAACTTACCTATCTTCACTCATAGTTAATTGCCTAGTTTGAAGCCTGTGATGATTCATAATAATCTAGATGATGAGCTGCAAGTGGCCAACAATAATAGATAATTAAAACAGTAAAGGCAAATTTTAATTTTCATTAAACAGTGCATCCAAGACTGTTCAAGTAGGACAGATTGCGAGTAATGCCAAGTAAATGGGAAGGACTGAGTAGTGGAACTTTCGAAACCCATTTATCTATTGCAAGTTTTGCATATCAGTATACATATTACACCAGGAAAGCCCTCAAAATGGATGTCATTGCGATCAAGGAATGGAACTAAAATGTATGCTCTCATCATTTAATTTACATGAATTATCATGAACTAAAGTTAGAATCTAAAGGATACGCCTCTCACTAGGATGCCACAGCTGTCCTCCTTTGTGTGCATTTGTGAACTAAAGTTAGAATGTAAAGGATACTTCTTTCACTAGGATGCCACAGCTGTCCTCCTTTGTGTGCATTTAGATAGAATAGGGTCTGCGATACCATGCTTGATGTGACTTCACTTGGAGAATATAAGGGTAACAAAAGATGAACCATGTCAACATTGAATAAAATCTTCTAGAACTTTTATTTACATTTAACTTGTTTCAGTGTTTTTACAATTCTTTTTTGTGAACCAAGCAAACACCGCAGGAGCTATTTATTTACCAACTAGGAAAAATCTCACATGAGCATGGCTTTTTGGTGTATGTTTTCTACTTTTCATATGCAGGACCACCCCAAAGAGTGTTGTCAAACTTTTTGCACTCCTTTGTGGGCAGTAGCCATGGTGGAATTCCGTTTCGTCCTGCTCCACTACCAGCATTGGGGTTGTCTGAAGGTGACAAACAATGCATACGTGATCGTAGCAGCATAATGGCCCGACATTTTTTTGCTGATAAGAGTGAAGATTTTATCAATGCACAGGTCCGCTGCCTTTTCTTTGTCCACAGAAAGCTATTGCGATTACTAGCTTTACTTCCAACATCAATCCTGATTGCATTAGCAAAACTGCAATTGTACTCTGACTATGTTGTATCTGTAGGTGAATGCACTTCTGTCTTCATTAGATATTGATGGTGATGTGCGGGCTAAGGGACCTTTAGCTGGCAGATTCCGAGAGCTAGAGGATTACTGGAATGAGTCTCAAGGTGCTCTGAGACCTGGTCCTCCTCAATCTGATGGATGGGTTGCAGAATTTAGCCAACACAGAATAGACCATGGTGATCCTAATGCTTGGGCTCACTCATTTGAACAGCAGCATGGTGCTAATAGCTGGGCCTCTGAGTTTGAGCAGGTAATAAGGGATTAAACATATCAATTTAGTCACCGCATGACAAAATTCAAGAACCCTCTCAGTCCTAGATCCATCAATCAATCTTACAATTAAGTTACAAATCCATGAAAATGTGTTAAAAATATTGGGCTATTTTACTCACCAGTGAATTTAACCTTGTTTCCATTTTATGTTTCTGGCAACTAGTGTCATTCACCTGTTATTTTCGTGTTTTTTTTTTAATTGTAATTTTATGACTCATTAAACTCTTTTTTTCTTTTGTTTGTTTATTTATTTTTTCTGAAAAAAAACTACGCAATAAAATGTTTTTGTTGGTTACTCTGTTCTTCATTTTGCCTTAGTTATTGATTCTTTGGAGAGTTCTGATCTTCATGATTATATTGTTATGCGGTATTTTATCCCTTCCCCTTTGCCAATCATGATGTTTGTAGTCATGGACTTCTTAACTGCACAATTGATTAGTTATTGCCTTTATTCTTTTGTTATATTTTCTGTATCAGTGTACAAATCAGTGGCAATTGCTCTGGCTTGCAATTTATTTATCTTGTTTTTATTGGTCTTAGGAACAACGATTGGTCTCAGCAGCAGATCAAATGGGAGGTGCAAATATCTCAAACTTAGCTGCAATGGAGCAGACTCGTATGCTTGCACACACACTAGCTCAAAACAATGACCCCAAATTTCAGGTTCATATGCTTTGCTTTAACTTAAGTTTTTCCACATGGCTTGCAAGTTCTTTCTTGGTCCCAAAATCTCCTAATTTTTGCATTGATAGTATACATTATGAGCTAGCTGCTAAGTGGGGATACAAACACTCTTGGATTAAGGGCCCTAATGCTTTGAACAAGGCTGAGGATTGATAAAATGATGACCATACCTGATTTTTTCACAAAATTGGCCAAAATATACTAAACATATCAATAGTGATGTGACATGATGAAAAACTTAAATATGCTAGCATTGCATGATAAAGACTTAATTTGTTATTTATTTGTGCTTTCATTTTTTTTATATTGCGCTATTACTTATGCTGAAATGTTAGTCATGTGTGATGAGCCGTGCAGAATTCTAAGTTTCTTCAATTTGTCTCAAAGATGAGTCGTGGAGAACTTATTATTGATGATAATCAAGTCAAGCCAGCTGCACTGTCATCATCAGGAGATTGGGCAACAGAATATCAGCAACAATATACTGCAGGTCCTTCCTGGGTTGATGAATATGCAGGCAATCAGGCAAGTGTTTACTTTTGCAAGCATGATCAAGGATTTTTTTTCCTGCTTTTTTCACTCATTGCTGCCCTCTCTCTTGCTCTCTCAAACAAAAAGAAAAAAAAAACAGTCGTATCAATTTATATAGACCTAGTTATTGACAGCAGTATCACATGTGATAGCAATTCTATATTTTTGGAATAGCTTATTCTTGTCACTGATTTGCTTGTTCAGAAATTGGCAGTACCAAACTGTGTCAAAGTCTGTAAAATAATACTTCCGTGGACAATAAATTTGAGGCAAACCTTTTAAACAAAAAGAAAAAAAATAAAAAGTTGTATCAATTTATATATGGACCTAGTTATTGACAGCAGTATCACATGTGATAGCAATTCTATATTTTCGGAATAGCTTATTCTTGTCACTGATTTGCTTGTTCAGAAATTGGCAGTACCAAACCGTGTCAAAGTCTGTAAAATAATACTTCTGTGGACAATAAATTCGAGGCAAACCTTTCAATTTGATTCAACTTTAATCTCATGTTTAGGGTTTCTATTTACATTTCGAATATAGATTGACCACTGTGCTTAACCTGCATCAATATTTAAAGGGAAGAGAACTCGTGACACACAAAGCCATAGGAATCTACAACTTTGAGGCAATGGAAGCCTTTTTTGATTTTGTGTCCTTTTTGGCGTTACAGGGAAGAATTGTGAAAAGGAATTTGTGGAATGAAACTCAAATAGAGTACTTATTGATGTGAATGTACCATTAGTTTGCCTCGATTCTTTCACTTTCGAGTGGCTCAAATTTCTGTAATTGATAGATACAGTTTTATGTGCCCTGATCTCCTTTTCTTTTCATTTATTTTTTCTTCTTGCAGCTTTCTTAAACAAGCCACTGGTTATGTATTTCTATATCAGTTTGCCTCTATCTAATAAAATTCTCCCATCTAATTTGAGTGTTTTTCAGCTTTCTCATGGACCTGATCAATGGGCGAAAGAGTTTGCAGCTGAAAGAGAGCAAAGTGGACCTGTTGATGAACAGTGGGTTAATGAATTCTCAAAGTTGCATGTTAATGACTGGGCAGACGAATTTGGACGGCAGGTTGGAGAAGGGGCTTTTGGAGAGAGTTCAGCTGATAATTGGGCAGATGCGTATGATGAGTGAGTATAATAGACATTGTTGAAAGGTTTATTTCTTACATGGGTAAATTAAATATTACTAAACGGATTATGTCTATTAACTGGATATATCAGATTGAATTTTTGTGTGCTTACTCGTGACTCAATTCTAAAATGGAAGTGATATTTAATCTAGTGTGTAGTGGTGTATGGTTCTCCTTTATGCATGGAGAAGCTGCGTAGGATTTAGCATCCCAATTTTTAGAGTTGAAACTGATCATGTTTTGTTACCTTTCTTATACCAATTCTATCATGTTTTGACTTTAACATTGAACGGTGTTTTTTATATTTTATTTTTTAAAATATCATTTTTGGTTGTCAAGGTCTACATAATGTTAGTACTTCTTATGTCCCATTATCTTTTTCCCTTTTTGCAATTTTTAGTTGTCCCATCTTATTTGGCCATTTTGAAAGTCAGTTTTATAAATGTCAAATTTCCTATGGTGTGCTTTAGTGCCTTTTAATTTACAACACTAAGAATGCAAGAGTAGTTAGAGAACTTATGGAGCAAAAGGAATAACATGCTAAATTCAGCATCAGTTAATGATTGTTGATGTTTCCTTAAAATTTTTGTTTTTGGCAAAATGGCCAATATTAATGGGATGGAGGGAGTAATTTTTGCCCCAGATGAGGTGCAAGTAAGCTCCATTTCTTTCTTGGAAGTTTTGATTTGGTGTTACACTTTCTTGGTGATTTGTTTTAGTTATAATTATTAAAATGAAACAGTAACAGTTATTAGCAAAAATTGTATATGGTTAAATCAAGGTTCAAATTCTCATCTCTGCATCATATCTTTTTTTTCTTTGTATTCTTGTAACCATGTCATTTTCAATATTAGCATAACCTGCAGATGCTCACGCTGGATGTTACTGGTCCACTTCCCTGCCTATCTTTTTCTGGTGGCATCGATTCTTTTTGTGATCATATAAATGCTTTTGAAAAATTCAGTCATAATAAAATCTGATATAGGCACGTTTGTTACAATTCTCATTATGCATTA
The DNA here is from genome assembly GCA_015852605.2 of Populus deltoides. Taxonomy (NCBI): domain Eukaryota; kingdom Viridiplantae; phylum Streptophyta; class Magnoliopsida; order Malpighiales; family Salicaceae; genus Populus; species Populus deltoides. The sequence continues at coordinate 20,671,326 of CM027580.2, forward strand.
TTATATTGACAAGTTTTTCAGTTTTTCCTTGCTCATTATTAAGAATACCGTTGTCTAGAGTAGTTCAAATGATCCTGTCTATCTTTTTGCTGTCAACTGCTTGAGTGAATTGCTTTCTTTTCATGTATAATAACTTGTAATATCTGACAGGTACCTAAATGAGCAAGTAGTTGCCAAGCAGAAGTCAGATGCTTCAAGGGGCGTTTATGTGTTTTCAGACATGAATCCTTATGTTGGTCATCCGAACCCTTTGAAAGAAGGCCAGGAACTATTCCGCAAGGGGCTTTTGAGTGAAGCAGTGCTTGCTTTAGAGGCTGAAGTTTTGAAAAACCCAGATAATGCTGAAGGTTGGAGGCTGCTTGGAATAGCACATGCAGAGAATGATGATGATCAACAGGTTGGGATATTCTCTGTGTTACAATTGGTAGATTAGAATAAGTTTCTAGAGGTCTTATTTATAGTTGATTTCTCATTCTCTTCAAGAACTTGGTGAAATAGTTTCTACTAGATCTGCTTGTTTATAGTTGAATGAGACCTACAATATACTTGGTTCAGTAGTCAAGTAAGATTTTGTGTTGAGCAAATGATTTTGTTTGAACTGTTTATATTTCTGAGAATTCTTGTTTTGATCTAATTAAAATTTTATGCTGCAGGAACTGGAAAATAAAAGTATGACTAGTGATGAATCTGTATGTTATTTTGTTTGGATGTGTTAGGTGCCTTATTTATAGCTTGTAATTAGGTCTCGAATTGAATAATTTGTAGATCAAATTGATTTTAATTGGTTTTTTATGGTGGGTTTAAAAACCTTTGCTAATCATTCATGGAGTCCTGTTAACTGTGATTTCAATGTAGAATAGTGCATATGAATCTGATTAAATATCAATACAGGCTATTGCAGCCATGATGCGTGCTCATGAGGCTGGTCCTACAAATCTTGAAGTTCTTCTTGCTCTAGGCGTGAGCCATACAAATGGTTGGTCATTGCTCCTTATATTTACAACTTATATTTTAGCTTAAATTTGTTTGACATTCTTAGGTATGCTTTTATAAAGAATGTATCATAATAGAACCCCACCCCCAATCAAATTCTATTTTTTCCATTATGATTTGTATCCAAACTCTGGAAATAGAGATTCTTTATGAATTTAATAGTTTTTGAAGTACTGAATTTAGGTGGGTCAATAACTTGCCTTCAACATTTCAGAGTTGGAGCAGGCAGCAGCATTGAAATATTTATATGGATGGCTACGACATCATCCAAAGTATGGAACACTTGCCAATCCAGAGCTTTCTGATTCTTTGTATTATGCAGATGTAAGTGTTGCAGAAATACCTTTGTTTCTTTAATAAGAAGGGTGGATTTTTTTTTACGCACATTAATTGCTTTTATCTTTTGTTTCAATTCTTTCATTTCCTTTTCCTTTTCTATTTGAATTTTTTGCTGACTTTTGGAGTGATCATCAAAATTCTCACTCCACAACATGCAGGTTGCTAGATTATTCAATGAAGCTGCTGAAATGTCACCCGAGGATGCTGACGTGCACATAGTACTTGGTGTCCTGTACAATTTGTCACGGGAATATGACAAAGCCATTTCTTCTTTCCAGAGAGCTTTGAAACTCAAGCCTCAGGATTACTCTCTTTGGAACAAGCTTGGTGCAACACAAGCCAACAGTGTTCAGAGTGCTGATGCGATATTGGCTTATCAGCAGGTATATCTCTATGCAACTAAAATCAATTGTTTGTTTAGATTAATTCGGTCATTTTTTCATATCTCACAGAACATAAGCACTTTTCCTGAAGAAATTATGTTGCTATTCCAACATATCATACTATACTTTTGATTCCATGGGTTGATAGGATTTTTAGGTTTACCATGTTAAGCTTGTGTTGTCAAATTAGTGTGCATTTTAGGGAAGTTCAAGTGTCTTTCAAAGGATCAAGTTTTTTTTTTTTTTTCCTTTGTTAAGCTTGTTTCCTAGTATTTTGTTACCCAAAAATAGCTCCCCCCCCCCCAATAAAAGCCTCTGTCCTGTAAATTTCTGGTTGCACAGCATTCTATGCTGTTTTCCCACACTTTCTTGTTTCATGTTTGTGGCATCATGTTTTCCAAGATTTCTTTCAGTTGTCAACTCCTTTGTGTTGTTTCCTGATTAAATTTATTTGTTGATTGTTCATCTCTCTTCTCTTCCAGGCACTTGATCTGAAGCCTAACTATGTTCGAGCATGGGCGAACATGGGAATCAGTTATGCCAACCAGGTGTTTACCTCTGCTTCATTGTTCACGACTCCATTATTAGTGCCATCTTTGGCATTTGTTAGACAGTAGTTTCCCTTGCTTAGTTGCTTTTATAGCTTTCATGAGATAAAGTAAACATACAACCTCATTTCTTATTTTTTATTTATGTATTTAGAGATTTACAAGTCCTGCTTAGAAGCTATATTTATCCTTCATAGTCAGAATTATTTCACCATAAAAAAAAAGGATCTGAAGCTGAGCTTAGTAATTTGTAGATTTTTACAAGAAGTGAACTACCACTATCAGACATGTGAGATATTTTTTTGCCTCTAGGGTATGCATGAGGATTCCAT